>JAECYW010000008.1:2400000-3000000 GCA_023014335.1 Galerina marginata | reverse complement strand
GCCTTCACAACCGCCTCGTGACCTTTAGACGACGCTGCCTGGAGTGCAGACCCATAATATCCTTCCCGTGCATTCACATCTGCCCCCTTCTCTATTAGGCCACATGCCACTTGCCCCATTCCAACCAACGCAGCATAATATAAAGGGGAATATGCTTTGGCATCATCCATATAGAGGTTCTCCTTGCCAGTGCCAAACCAAATTAAGCCGTCAATATCCCATATTCAAATCAAATTTCTGAAAGAAGCAGTCTTTGTCGTGGAAAGTTGCCATACCAACTTCAGGATACCAGAGTCCGTCCCCCCAGATTTTGCGTGGTCGATCCAATACCTGGCTGCATAACGTGCAAGTGGGGAGCGGTCAAGTGTAGGCTCCGTCAGAGGCGCAAACGAGTCAAATTGTAGAAGGTAGGCAACAGAGATTTCCGAAATTTTTGAATGAGCGGCTTCCTCGCTGATTCGGAAATTGTTCTCAATGCGCTCGGAGAGAAGGTACTCTTTGACAGAGAAGTGTGAAAGCTTCACGATACCTGTTTTCACTCTCAACAAAGCCTAAATTTCCGGATTAAGCTGATGATACTTACCTTCTGATTCGGTAACAAGACTTGAGCACCTTACTAGCATGTCCTGTGGGTTTGAATATCGTTTTTTGGGGTTGAACACTGGTCCATCTTCCAAATTGAAATCCACTGTGATAGCTTCTGCGATTTCGGCAACTTTCATTGGACGCTTGGAAAAGGACAACCACTCCAAGAATGTCATCGTGTCGGAGCGATATTTCCCATCAATCGCATTTAGCATTCGCTCATAAATTTCGTCTAAACCCTGTGGTAGGTTGTTCATTTGCTCCTCTATTTCATATTGGCTCAGGCACTTTCCCAGCTCGGCAAGCTGTAATGCGACCCATCGAAAGCTTAGTGCGGTATTAGAAATAATGACGCATTAGACGGCTTGTTAATAAAGAGAGACGTACGATCCATCTGCGTGGTCTCTCAGGCTGCACTTTATTTCGGTCCGAGTATTTTCATCGTATCCTTTGAGTTTCGATTCCATTTGAAGCTCAAGATACTTGATAATGTCTTGGTTTGTGGTCGCCTCCCCAACATCAATGGCATGCGGATCCATTGTCCCGAAAACTTCTTCGATATCTTGCTCCGGCCGACTGGAGACCATGATATGAAGATTTTTCACTGGACAATTGGTATCCAAGACAAGCCTATTAATCCAAACTGAAACAAGGGTCTCTTCACGGTCGGCGCATTCGTCGAGAGCATCGATCACAATATAAACATCTGAAAGGCCGTCAAGAACATTGCGCAGAATATCCTGAAGTTGATTAATAGATGGCTGCTGATGGTCTCCACAGCGCTTATACAGATCTGCTAATTCAGTGGGTATACCGGCTCGCTGGTGCGAGAGCTGTGAAATGAGCGATCGGATGAGGTTCTCGTGAAGTTGTAGAGCTTTCTGGGAATCCCTTCCATCGAAGAAGAAATATGCGAGTCCGACTGGCGGATTTCTCTGGAATAGTTTGCTGATAACTGAAGAACTGAAAATATGGCTCATCGACCTCGTTAGCATACCATCAATGACGAAGAGACTTGCCAAAGAACGCTTTTACCGCTTCCCGCTATGGAATTATTTAGCCGTCAAATTCTAATAGTCTACCGAGAGGCCTACCCTTTCCCTTAATCCAAAGAAAACCAGGGTTTTGCGTCCAGTCGAGAAATCGCATTCCGTCGAGAAACCAAGAGCAAGTGTCTGGCTGTCGCTTCTTATCCGCTTCATTGTAAATTTTGGAGCTGTCAGGAGAGGCTAGCCATGTACGAATTTCTTTGGCTGAGGAATTTAAATGAGTTACTTTTAATTATCGGAGGTATCTGGAACCTGAGGTACCTAGCCTGTCGTCCTCGATTATCTGCAACTTCCGTCCTAGGTTCACCGCGAATGAGTTAGACAAAGTACTCGTCAAACAATTAGACATTTACCTGTTTGTTGCAGGTCAGCCTTGATTTCCTTCACTTGAGTATTTGTATCAAGATGGAGTCTACCATAAAAGGTGTCCTTCAGAACAGAGCAGCGTTTTTGGCACTCTGCAATACGTGATTTTAGATCACCAGATACTTGGATCTTTACTGTGCGCTCTACAAGAAAATGAGCATCAGGTTTGAAACGAATGAGAGCCTGTGGGATTTAATTACTTGCGAAAGACAATTTCGTATATTCGTGAATGAGCGACGCAACCTGTAGCGACTGACGGCTGATTTCTTCGATGACTTGGGTCGTATTTGGGATCTCGGGCAGGTTAGGAACCGTATTTGCAGTACCCAACAATTCACGCAAGGCGCTGGCCAGTTCTCGGATGGATTCATCCTGGAGACCCGTTTCCTGTACGGCCTGCTCAAATATTAATTTTTGAATGAGTTTATTTTCCAGTTCGGATGATTCACCTGGTAGAGACTTGAAATAATAGTCCACGACGCGTTAAGTATCGGGTGTGCCTGATCACGACAATCAGACGGGTTACTGCGAAGGTCGATTAACATAGAGGTTAATGTCGTACCTTGGAAAGCTGGTCCATAATATTTTTGGTTAACTTTAAGACTTGTCCAAGTGTCGAGGCGGTGCTCGCCACGGCGCCATTGCCCTGGAGGAAAGAAACATCGTTGTCAACTTTCTCCATGCATTCGTGAATATAATCGTCCGATTCGGGAATGGGAAACAATGCTATCTTCAACTTTATCGGAACAACGATACCCTTTTCATCCGTCAGATCAAAACTGGCGCCTGATTAAATTTTCTTCAAGGCAAACGCATGCAGATCGCGAACAATGTACTCACTATTTTCGAGCAGGTCTACGACTTTTGCCTGATGCTGTCCCACAAGATACTTCGCATCGATGGCGGTCCCAAATCCACGGTACACCGCAATCTTCATCATTGAGGACGGCTCGAACCAGCTAATTCCAAGAAGTGAATATTAACCGAGATCATTGGCGAGGCAAAGACCCACATTTTATTGTCTGTATTCCATTCCCATTTGAGGACCAACGAGGCAGACTGGTTTGGAGACTTCGCGACCTTCTTGTCGTCCACATACAGCCGAACAGAGTACTGTGACCGCAATTCCCGTTTCCTTGTTTTAATGTCACCTTCAACTTCGACATCTAGACAGATCAGTGAAAACAACGACATTATATGACTATCGCGTACTTACTTCCGAGGAGCGCGTTAAGTAGCAATGGTCTATCGGTCGCCATTATGAGAGAACAGAGAATTATGAGCGTAAAGGAGGAGAATAGGAAGGATGGACTTGAATTGGGTGTGCAATTGCCTTATGGCACAGCCGCATGTCAAATCGTGTCTGCGACTGTCAAGTTGGGGCGGTGCCGACCATGTTGAATTTTTGATAAGACTGAGATTCATTACAGCTGCATGCAAAAACGTAGGCACATTTCGAAATTCGAGCTCGTGCGCCTGTGTTTGTGTAAACAACCCCGTTTGAAATGCGAGTCTTAACGAAACCCAAAGCACGAAAAGAGACTTCATCTATAAAACGGGTATACAATAAGTAAGTATATAAAACAAAGACGAACAAAATTTTCCAAGTAAGAAATACACTGTCTGGACAGTCGAAGATCGAACCTTGTAGGATAAAGCACCCAAAAGTAGCCCAGTGCAAAGGCACATTCGAAAAGGGGCAGAAATACTACATGAATTAGTTATGCTGCGTAGAGGTAGATGTGGGGAATATGTCGGTGTATGTGCATGTACGTCCGAATGTCATTGAGGTTTCAAATTGATGATGTGGTTGATGCTGAGGTCGTGTTTTAGATTATTGTTGAATTCTGTTGTGATTTTTGAGGTTGGTTGGTTAATCGTTATCAAACGACAGTTTGGGAATCGGCGCTGATGGGAATGGACATCTCGACGTCTGCTGACATGGCAAAGGCTTCGTAGAGGTAGATGACACCGAATAGGAGGAAGAGAACAGAGCCTCCGTAAGTAACTGTGATAACGGAGGCAATTTAATCGACTGCAAGAGCAAGTGCAAGTGGAGCGACAGCGTACCATGCTTAACAGAGATCTTTGTAGAGACGTATCGTCCGCCGATGACGGCGAGGGCAGTACAACAGCAGTGTCCGACGACAGTGCCTAGTGTGACAAGATACACATTCTAAGGACGTCGTCAGGTTGAGGTCAACGGGAAGGGAAAGAAATGCATACATGAGCAGCCCCTAGGGCTATCGTGGCAATCTGGCTTCTATCACCCCATTCGCCAAGAAAGGTCAGGATAAATGCCTGCACGAAAACAGGGCCAAGAAACAAGCTGCAGAAATTCCGTGCGCCTTCCGCTAACGACGTCTTCGAGCTCGACCTCGGCGTAGGCGACGAGCTCTCCACCCTCCTACCCGCCTCCATCTCCTCCAGCGGAATAACATGCCCGTCCCCAGCCGCACTCGGCAAGCCCGTCCCATCATGCACCGCATCGTCACCCTCAATCTCCTCCTCCGCCTCCCGCATCTCCTCCTCAATCTTCTCACTACCCGCCTTCATCTCCCTCGCCTCCATAAACATCTTCGCGCCAAACACCAAGAACAGCACCGCCGCCGCGAACTGCGTCCAGCTCCGTGGGATGAGCGTCGGCAGGATATGCCCCATCGCTGCGGAGAGGAAGGACATGACGACCAGAGACCCGAAGGCGCCGAGAAAGACGAGCATCCGCGGGTGCCGCATGGCGAGGATGGCGGCGATGAGGAAAGTCTTGTCCCCGATTTCTGAGAATATTATCATGGCGAAGGACTGCGCCAGCGCTTGGAAGCTGTCCTCGACGGTGAGATCGCTCGGGGTTGGCGTGCTCGTCATGCCTGGGAGAAGGAGGGGCTGCTTTTCAGAGATATTCATTATATATTACAAAGTTAAAGACGTACCTGTGTAATTTTGAGGTGGAGGAAGACCACCCTGAGAGGCGGTATGGTGGTTGAGAAGAACGTACACGCTCGGGGAGGCGGTGCCAACGAAATTCATGCACCACGTGATGGTGGGCGATCGGCGTGGCACCACCGCAGCTCCAACGACGGCCACTTCGGCGTTTTTGTTCTTGCTTTTCATTTCATTTCTTAGCTACCTAGTGTAAAATGACGAGGAATAATATGCTGGGAAAACGGTTCACGAAGGCTGCGTTTTTATCATTTATTACGCTCCCATTTGATTGCCATTTGATATTAAATTTAAACCTTTCTGGTTGTTCGATGGGTTAATGGAACCCTCTGTTTTTGAGGTCTTCCACAATAGATAACGATTTATTGAAGTGAACGAACTCGCGAAGCAATATGTTTACTGCCCAGAAGGGCATAGGAATAATTGTACGCACATTCTTGGCACATTCAATGCACCAAACTAGATTAGATTTTCGACCGTCATGCCAGTAGTGTAAGCCCTACGGCATTGCTTAATTCTGATCTTCGGAAGGGTAATTGTCGTCCAATGCATAGTGTGGTATATGGAAAGCGAACTACGTCTAATAGCTCAGTTGAACAAGGAAGATCTAAATATTCTAGGTAAAAATCACGTTTCTAGTGATAACCTCTTCAACCAACCTTCCCGTAACTCGTTTACTGATGTCAGACCCACACTTCGATCCAATATCGACAGTTCAACCCCATGATCGCTCGAAATCTTTCTCGACTTCAAGGCCACTAACCTCTTTATCATGACGAAGTCCTTCATCGCCGCAGTCTCTCGCGACACAAGCGACGCCGACGGATTTGGTTCCGGTCCCGCCTGTATGATCAGACGACGAACGGAAGGGGGAAGTCGCGTCGCGGTCATGCAGTCGCTGTGTCCGTCATAAATTTCGCCTCCAGCTAATGCTTCCTCCACCTCTACCAAAAAAGCACCGGCAGCACCGAGACCTGAAACTTTCAATTCCGCCAATGAAGGAAACGCATCTTCGAGCGCGGACATCTGAAACAATCCTTGCGGGTTTCTATTTCCGTCCAGGTGTAGGTGGGTTAAAGACGGAAACCTTCCAGCCGACGACGGAAAGGGATAAAACCCTGAGATCGTGAGGCTTTGCAAATGAGGAAACGGCGTCCGAAATACGCAAGCGATGAGCGAGGTGCTGGAAAATGGCGAGCTCGCAACCAGGGAAAACGTTCGAAGGGTTGGAGAGGAAAGGGTGATGATACGTGTTATGGAGGAGCGCTCGATATCTGACAGACGAATTGCGTGCTGTGTGTCAAGGACATCGGAGAGGAATAAATGATGTATGTGGCGCAGGTGGATTGGGGTATTTTGGAGTCGATCTAGAAGTCTAGTGATTTGAGAAGGCCCTGAGATCGAAATATTTCGATAGAGGTAGGGTTTCGAAACCTCGCAAAAGTATTTAGACACTGTGTTCAAGGCTCGAATAGTAACTCCTTCGTTTGAGCAGGCGGATTGAAAGATGTAAGCGTGGAGTTCGGTGGGTAGGGTGTCCATGCCTATTATTCTGTGGTAGTTGGAGCCAGAAAGTGGAGGTCTAGGTGGCAATTTTGCACGACATCATAGGTTTGGTATTGCGCGATGGTGTTCGGATGGCGACATCTGGCGCGATTTAATCACGTGGTGGAAATGATTGACCATACGGAGTCAGAAGACTCAACAGAGTTGCAACAAAGACCCACAACTTTGGCGCGATATGGTAGCATACTGGAAGTAAGATCCCAGAGCCTAGCTCGTCCAGATGGCACGGAAAGCCAGCCAGGAAATTTGCCTAAAGAGTCAGAGTGGCCGAATCTGGTTGGCGTCCCCATTGAGCGAACTTGAAATAGCCGCCAAAGTAGTAACAAAGAAGAGATACATATGCGAGAGTCAAGTGCTTTGCGGATCCATAAAGCGTATAGAAAGGTATCAACCAGACCATGGAGATATTTCATAGGCAAATCTAGCTCAGTCAAAGCCTTCCGGAACCGTGAATATACGTCGAGTCGAAAGACTCGAAACAGTAGGAAAGCATAGTCTGATGATCGAGTTGAATAGATCTGAGGCGACGTGTAGTTTCTTAAGCAAATAAGCTCAAATCATGGTATCTCTGCGCTCAGAGAACCCTAGATGCAATATGTAGCATTCGGGACTCGGGAGAGAAGTTGGGGATGCGCAGTGCCTGACCGGTTTGTCAGGTTTTTTTGGCGGAACTTGAAATATGGATGCTCAGTTGATGCTCAGCGCTCAGGTTACAGGTCGACGCTTCATACCTTGGGGTCCAGCAAAAAGAGGTCGCCGAGGAGCGGCAGACTTTTCACGAAGTAACTCAGGCTTAGACGGTCAATAAATTTAAATCGATAACCCACAACTTCCCAAACCCCACGGCCACGGGAATTTGTACTTACCCACCAACGGGGTTGCCCAAAGGCGTCGACTCGGGGGGCGAATGAGCCGCATTGACCTGAATTTAGAAGAACATAGCTGCATTGAAGAGTCCAATTTAAGCAATTCCCGTATGTTCTTGGGTAATATTTGCTTCAACCGGCAGTTGTCTTCGTCAATCGTCGTCAGAATCCTAGGAATTCCCCTTTTGCAAGAACAAAAAATTTTATGACAAGAATTACAATATGGGTACAAGTGCTATAATGGTTTTTACAGAGACGAAAAAAATTCTACCAATCGGATTCAAATTTGAGTTGAAAGCCCTCGCGGCCAACCCCAATGTGTAAAGCCAATCCATCTTCCCTCAACGGAGCCAAAATCTTCCTGAGAATATCGATCGTAGAATTGACTTGCGAAGTATAGATGCAAACCGAAGTAAGACACTTGCCCGGAGGGGCAGTATCCCGCTTCGTCGGTGGCGACCATCGCGCGGCAACCATGGTTCTGAAAGCCTTTACACCAAGAGCGACCCGGCCATTCGTTTCGCGCCATTGGTACGACGACAGCTTTGAGAGTTTGGGTAGCAGGACTTCCGGCGCACTTTTATCCTGCCCGATGCTATCGTCAGTTTCTGTGACGCCCACAATACTAAGCTGCTCAATGAGCGAGGCATAATTAAGTGGAATATCCAAGAGGAGATGCTTGACGGTTGGGGTGCTGCGAAGAAAGTCGATCAAATCAGCGGGCTTTACTTTGACTCTGAACAAAGCCAGTGCCTCCAAAGCACCTCGACCTGCTTGGATGCCCATAAGCGCAGGTACGTTCCATACACCTAAACCTTCGAGACTTCCCAGCGCCAGCGACTGCAATGATGGAAAGGAAAGGCCCTTGAGTATTGCCCAATCTCCCAAATGCTTGAAGGTGATCTTTAATGTCAGCAAGGCAGGGAGCGAAATCATTTTAGATCGAGATTCCACTGTGGATGGGTCGGCCTCATAGAGGAGGAACGAACCGTGTTGGAGAGACGCGCAATTTTGAAACGAGGACCTCCAGACAAAGGGATCTAAGGCCAGTTCTGATAACGACACATGTGTGAGGTTTCCCCAAACCATCCCGGATAAGTCCTGGAAAAAAAAGGGCCTTGAGCTTATAGACAGTTCGTCGGCAATCGTCAATTTTCGTAGACTGGAAAAGAAAGGAAGAAGTTTCCCTAATTCCTTAATTGCGGCGCCTATGAATCCGAAACGAAGAGAAAGATGCTCTATAGGCGGTGAAGCAGTTCTTATCGCCCTCATCACTAACATCGCTTCCGCGGGTGTGTTCGACTTGATTTCTAGCCGAGAAACACGCCGCCAGGTGTCGGGCACATTATCACTGGTGGTGTGATAAACGGCTGCATGAAACCCGAGAGAAAGTGGAACATCGCCAGCTAACCGAAACCATCTGGAAGTGAGCTGACAGATAGAATTGAAGGCCATTGGCTTGTATATCGTGAGGCTCGACCATAGAGCGGGTGTTGAAAGGGCGATTGTCCTCCACGGTGAACAAATACGGCAAAGGAGTAATGGGGCGGCGGATGTGCGAGCAAATACGCGGGCATCCAGACATGCCAAGAAGATTTCTCCCATAATTTCTGGAGGAAGCACGCGGATTGGTGCTAGTAAGGAGCGGACAGATGCCGCGTTCTTACGCGCAAGGGCGGCTTGCTGCCTAAATTCCAGGACCTCTCCACGAAGCTGCGTTATTGCGAGCTCAAGATTTGCTATCTGCTCCGTTTTCGAAGTCGCCATTTGGTCAAATGAGGTCACTTGCGCTGCGAGAGCTGTCTGCAGTGCTTGCATGCCTGTTCGTTGGTCGTCTGTGGGTGAAAGGTTGGTCCTAAGAAGTAAAGCATATTCTTCACCGAGCTCGAGAGCGCGAATTTTGGGAGAGTCATCTGGTCCAGAACGAGACCATGAAGGATATTACATAGTAAGAAACTTGGACTAAACAGACCTGCTCTCGGCTGTGTGGTGTGTGACCCTGTTGATTGTTCTGACCCTAAGGGCTGCTTTTCACCCTTCTTGGGCAACTTCGCAGTCACCTTTGAGATCATTCCTGTGGGCTTCTTGGGTGGCCGACCTA
The DNA here is from genome assembly GCA_023014335.1 of Galerina marginata. Lineage (NCBI taxonomy): Eukaryota > Fungi > Basidiomycota > Agaricomycetes > Agaricales > Galerinaceae > Galerina > Galerina marginata. The sequence continues at coordinate 2,990,527 of JAECYW010000008.1, read as the reverse complement.
ACATGTCGTGTACTATGATGTGTATAAAACACCACGAAAGTGAAAATTTCAAGAACAAGGTTGAAGAAGGGACCGGCGCCATTTTCTTATCATAGTCTCACGCACCGAATCAGGCCCACGGTGGGACAACGGACACCGTCTTTGGATTTGGCAAATTACATCACTGGCTTCGAGGTGGTAACGGAGGATTACAGTAAGGACTGAATATTGAATCTTGAAGCAAACTTGCTAACACATATCGCAAATGATATCGATGTGAAAGGGCATTTATACCGATGTACAATAAATTTACAATTCAATAAAAATAATTTATTACGCTGCACGACGTTCTTTCCCGCTGATCAGATAAACCGCGGCTCTCAACTCCAACAAAGGATCATCGGATGGCTCGACACCCTTGACCCTTGGAATGGGATCGAAAATGATGTGTTTCTGTTCTTTAGCGCTCGCTTCGGGGTTGACGATCTGGTCAACTTTTACAACACCCAACTCGACTACTTTGCGGGTCTCAGGCCAATGAACCGTCGCGTCGTTGGTAACATCGCCGTCTTCAGCGACTTGGGCAAGGAGGCGGAAAGTGAAGGGGAGTCGAGTGGCAATATCTTCTGAAAGGTAATCCGGACCTTTTGCAGCAAGGTCGGTAGAAGAAAGAGTCTCGACGCCAAGGTCAGGAACAACCTGATACCGAATGTAGGTGGCCTTGCCGTCTTTTGCTATGAGCTTGAAGGCCGTAAGGCCGAAATACGCCTCACGCGCATAGCTCGTAGGAGCCGGTTTAGGCGCCTGTACGAACGCAAGCGCGGCTGGGTGAGATCCGAGGAACTTCTCGACGGGGGAGGGAGATTCACCTCCCGCCGAAGAGGCTGCAAGAGCGCGCAAGAACTCGAGGAATTCTGCTCCGGTGCGGGTTGGGAAGAAAGGCGTGGAATGGGCGATTACGTCGGTGTGAACGTGCTCGCCCAGATTGAATCGGATGGCGATACCGCGCGGGTCAGCGTTGGGGTCGGTGTCTGGGATGACTGGAATACCAGTCGAGTTCGAGAAGCGAACCGTTATCGGCGTAGATGGGTTGTTGAAGTGGGGAGCAGAGGAAAGAACTGCTGCACCGACAGAAGGCGTGAATATTCCTGTAAGTAAGACTCCTTTGGCATGCGCTATTAAGACGACAAAAGCAGGTAAACATCGAGTTTTAAGGTCACTTTAAATAATGATGGGACTGACCTGGACGAAACCCCGGGTGCTTTCCAAAGATGGCCTGGAGTTGAGCTACCAGGTCACGACTTGTCTGCATTAATACTTCGTCGGTTGGGAAAGGCATGATAGGCCGAGTGAAAGTAGAGTTCTACAGAGGAAGGATGCGAGGATGTCTATGAATCAGAGGCGATCGTATTAAATACTGGCGATAAGACATACCGGCTACTATCTGGGGCCTTCAATTTGGTTCCAGAACGCCAAGCGTCATTCCTGGTCCAATCACAGCTTCGTGATTGGCCGTGTGTACCCATGGCAGATATATGAGGACCAGTAGGCATCATTTAGAAGCTTTCCAGAAGAATCGGGCTGCAGATTATGAATGTCATCCGACTCATCGATGATTGAAATCGGAGCGTCACATGAAACATATACAGGATCCACTGATCGAAGGATGGCTTGAATAAATAGGACCACAACTGATCAGCCTATGTACGTTAATTATAGAAAAAAGCAACATACTTGGATGAGTTCATGACCTCAGACCTTCAACTTGAAATACCGAAACTCTGAGGCTCTCTCTGATCTCATTACAGATTTGTTGCGAACAAAATGCAGAAATTGGGTGAAGAAACCAGGAGAATTTGAAAGCTTGCGGTTTTGAATTTCGATGATAAATTCTAGAACTGTACGCTGTAAGCCACAGCCTACAAGGATCAAGGACCTTATTTTGCGCAGTTCGATATACTGAGGACAAAGGAATATACGTTTCGTTGTAACGGGTTGTCGTCGTTTTTGATAAGCCAACATTGGGCTTAAATATAGAATTGTTTCCGTGCCGGACACCCGAGCTGACGAAGCGGTTTGTCCTTGTGGCTCCTGCCAAGCACTGACAAAGCTGGCGCGGCAATCAACCATTTGTTCTCGACGACGTCGAGACTCGACAATCCGGTTGCATGGGCCAAATAATTCTCTTAAGTGTGCATTTAACCTCTCAATTACAATTTACCTGTCTTGCCCTCAATCTCCAATGCATTTTTATTTATGTCTTCTCCAAAGCCGCCTTATTCGCTTCTAGATCTATCTTCGTTTTTCGAAGTCTTACTGACTAGCACCGCGAAAAAGTTTAGCCTTCGTTTGTGGTTTTCACACCTTTGGCAGGTGCCCACCGTCCTTATCCTTTCTTTCACCCTCCGAGGATTCTGTTGATTGATGCTCTTCGAGAACAAGCATGTCGATAAAAGACGAACATCCAAAAACTTTCGCAACGGTCACGACTGTTAGCTCAGATAAAGATGCTCAAGTCCTTGCCAGATTAGGATACAAGCAAGGTACCGTTCCCTTATCATGTTGAAATTTCACCTGACGAAATTCACTGATTCGATATTTCCTAGAGTTCCGTCGTTATTTCACTCCGATTGAACTATTTGGAATCGGATTCAGTATCATCGGTCTTGTTCCATCTCTGGCGTATGTCCTCGCCATCAATATCTTTTCCAGAAGTTGACAGTCAACAAGCTCCGTTCTAGTCTTTTCTATACCATATGGCGGTGCATCCGCCATGGTTTGGGGTGTGAGTATCACTTGTCTTCTCTCGGTTTCTCTGCGCTTTCTGATGAGAAGGATGCTCATGAACACAGTGGGCTGTCTGCGGGATTTTTCTTACAACTATCGCCCTCGCAATGGCCGAGCTTGGTTCAGCTGCACCCACCTCCGGTGGCCTTTACTATTGGACCTTCAGGTTCTCCTCTCCACGATGGAGGTGTCTGCTTTCGTGGATCGTTGGCTGTGGGTAAAATTCTTTCCATGGATGATGCATTGACCGACGTACAAGGCACTTCATAAGACGCCAATACTGTGGGTAACATAGCCAGCGTTGCCTCAGTCGACTGGGGGTGTGCCGTCCAAATTATGGCCGCCGTAAGTATTGGGTCTGGCCTCCAATTCCAGGCCACGATAGCCCAAACTTTGTACGTATGCTTCTCTTTTCGACAAACATTTCTCACATTGATAGAATTGTAGTGGAGTATATTGCGCATTATTATTTTGCCACGGGATCATATGCAGCTTGAACCCAGTCATCGTAGCCAGATTGCAAACGCCTTATATTATCCTCAACATTCTGTAGGCCTTTCTTGCTCTCGATCTTCCAGGGTGTGGCATTCTGATTTTTCACCTCTTCAAGACTTTGTCTCGCCTTGATCATCGGTGTTCCTGCTGCCACACCTAAGCAATTCATGAACAATGCAAGCTATGCATTTGGAAACTTCAGTAATGGTGAAATTCTGACCGATATCTTGCGTAATCCACGTTCGACTGCTCACCCAAAGTAATTAGTGTCCGGGTGGAACAACGGCTACGCTTTCATTCTTAGTTTCTTAAGTCCCCTCTGGGCGATAGGTTCGTGAAACAGCCTTCTCATCATTTTAATATCGCACTCGACGCACTCTACTTCAGGTAGCTTCGACTCAACCGTTCACTTAAGCGAAGAGGCCACAAATGCAAACGTTGCTATTCCATTCGCGATTATTCTAGCAACGACCTCCAGCGTCATCATAGGCTGGGGTAAGGAGCTTCTCTTTTCCTCTCAATTGAGCGTCGTTCATGCGCGAATTTTTTGCTGATGTCGCCTTTGAACGTTTCTAGGGTTAAACGTCGCACTGGCTTTCTGCATGGGTAAGGACACAGAGAACATCTTAAGTAGCCCTATCGGACAGCCCATGGCAACTGTAAGTTGAATGTTCAATGCCTTTGTTACCTATGCTGAGATGCCCGGTAGATTTTATTCAATTCTTTTGGCCAGAAAGGAACTCTCGCAGTTTGGGCCGTGGTCGTCATAGTACAGTGCGTTCAGTTCATTTTGAATCAGATTAATCCTTAAACACCTTCCTTGGCATTCTGTTTAGGTTTACAATGGGATCCAGCATGGTAGGCGCACCACATATCTCGAACACGCTCTCCTAATTTTAGAATATGTACAGTTAACCGCATGTTCGCGACAAATTTTCGCCTTCTCAAGAGATGGTGGTCTTCCTTTCTCGAAGTGGCTCTACAATATCAACAGTCGATCACATTCGCCCATTCAATGTGTCTGGTTTTCCGTCGCACTTTCTTTCCTTCTGGGGCTGCTTGCATTCGCTGGCGCCAGTGCCATCGGCGCGGTCTTCTCGCTTGTAGTCGCCGGACAGTATATTGCATACTCAATCCCGATTACGGCGAGGTTCTTGGGCGGACAAGAACTAACTCCGGGTCCATTTACTCTTGGAAAATGGGTATGTTTTTCAATTACCCTGCCTTCTTTTCACGGTAATTGATTTCTGTCGCAGAGCTTGCCTGTTGCCGCTACTGCAGTCACCTTCATGCTCTTCATCGTGATTGTCTTCATGTTTCCAGCAAGCCCGCATCCGTCGTCGGGTAATATGAACTATACTGTAGTCGTTCTGGGTAGGTTTCTCCGAGTTTTCTGGCTTTGTATCGATTTTTACGAGTTTGTCAGGTGGTACTCTCGTGCTGTCACTCATCTACTTCTATTTCCCGAAGTACGGTGGCGTCAACTGGTTTACGGGTCCCATTAGGACGCTCGAAAGCGAATCTTCGAGTATCCAGCACGAGGATGAAAAGGAGAAAGAGTAAATGATCGAAGAGATAAATTTTTGGAAGATTGGAAGCAAGCTCGTTCTTTTCCAATGCCCCTTCTAAAGTCTATGAAATCTATATTACGTAGGAATGAAGAGTGATATGATACTTTTGATCGTCCAGCGGCTACTGCATCTTTCGCTTCGCCTGCGAATAGAACAGGAGTATTAATCCGCCAAAACTTGTCGCAACCGCCATCGAACCTATAAAATCGGTACAGCCGTTAGAAGTCTAGAATGAAGAGACCACATCGGGCAGGAAATTCATACGTGCCTACGAATATTTCCACTTTTCTAAATCCAAATCCTCCATATACCGACTTGGCTTGACTGCTTGTGTCATGGAGAGAAGCTGCGATGATGGGTCCGACGATGGCCGAAATGCCTCTCACAACAGTGAAGCACCCAAAAGCTAGGTTTGTGATCTGATTTCGATTTCCTAAGAACAAAATCAGAGTCGAAATCGGGCCGAAAATTAAATCATTACCTCCAATTTCAGACGCAGCAGCAGGCCAGAAACTGGGAAAGGCACCACCCTGTTCGTCGTAAAATGTGAGGAGCAGAAAACACGACTGGACTGGTGATAACCCACCAAACCGCCAAATATCGTTGAAAAGGCAAACACCCATGAAAGAGAGGATGCGAAGCCCCAAAGGACAAACGCCGATAGCGCACTTCCGATTCCGCCAGCCAGAATGACGTACGGGTATGGATACAAGTCGCACATTCGGCCAAAGATAATGTAAAACAGAGGCGATGTCGCATTGAAAAGGGCCAAAACGATTCGTGAGGGCAGCGTTGCAGACGAGAGTGAAGAGGTAAATGTTGGTATGAATAAGCTGACTGAGAAGAATCCGAGTGCTTGGACGATTGTCGTTCCAGTCTTTAAACCAACATGTCAGTTCGTGGGACTGAGGGTATGTAACGGAAATCACCTACTACGAAGAATAAAACTGGATTTTTCAGAGAAGAAATATCACGAGGTAGCCAAGGCTGGCGGGGTATGTCCATAGTTGGGCGACGGATAGGTAGTCTGGGGTTCAGACCTTTCAGAGCGATCGCGCAGCAAGCCCCTAGTACGACTGCCCAAATTCTGGATGGCGAACATAAATACAAACTCATCAAGATTCAGATACAGGTTTGGCTTACCTTAATGTCCAGCGAAAGCCGACCGTGTCGAGAAGATATCCCATGACAAGCGGAAGTATCAATCCTCCAATACCGGCCCCTCCAAATATTAGTCCTCCTGCGAGGCCTCTGCGCTCGACAAACCATTCTGATAGCCACAGGACTACGGGGGTGTATATTACGCCCGCAGCGAGACCGAACATCACTCCTTGAAGAGCGACAAGTTGCCAGAGCTGATAAAAAAGGTCAGAGCGGTTTAGACGATTTGAGTTAAGAAACTGACCTGTGTGGCGAAGCTTGACAGCAAAAGAGAAATCACACAAACGAATAGGCTGACATACATCGCCGGCTTGGCGTATTCCGGATACCTTTGGAAAACTGGGCAGGAATATCAATTTAGAAGCAACCCTCGCCCACAGAATGAGTGAAACCCATACCGGAAATTACGACAATAATTTCGATGTACTGTATACCCAATGACACGGTTCCTATCGTTGACACTGCCGCTGACGACGAACGGTTGAAAGGGGGATTGGAAGTATAATAATCTAAGAAGAATCTAGATCTGCTGAGATCCGGAAATTTTTTTGGTAACACCGACCTTGGAATATCCCATACGTATTGTTCCAACCCCAGATAAGTGTCTCAAAAGTGCAAGCTGAGACGCAAAATATCCATGCTTTGCTTCCCTGTAGCTTGGTTGAGGTGGTATAAAAAAGTAGAAACGGCAAACGTACTGAATCTACGGGCGGCAAGGACGGATCCTCCGCAACTGTAGTCTCTTCTATGCTTTCGATCGATTTTGTAGCCGCATGGAGGGTAAATTCGCTTTTGTCTCGTCGATGAACTTGGTGAGCAGAAGACTTCTTGGTGGAAGGAGCTAACTCCTCGAGCGGGATATCCATGTAGGACAAAAATTGCCATTGAGGAGGCCCTTTTAAAGCAGAACTCGGTCCAATCTCCTATGTTTCCGGGTATCATTATTATCCTGTCGAATTTCGATAAAAATGAGCAATCATCCACGCTGGTTTTGCAGCTCTCGTGGCTTTACATACTTGATGACGCCTTCCTCTGACCTTCCTCTTGATCCGTGGTTGCATTTTGCGCTTGATCTACGATTCCGTTCTAAATTTGAACCGGGATTTATCTTGGCCTGAATTATGTTCCGGAAATCGATAAACCATTATGTCGCACCAGGGACCCCGGTCCAGGATGAAAAATACAGCTGCAATACATCTGCACATGAGACGGGACTTTGAGAGGGATGAGGTTCAAGTTGAAGTTGAGAAACGGGGTCGGTCCGCCAAAGCGGCCAAACGTCACCACACAGGTCGGTTGCAATACATATGTGGGAATTTTTGTTCAGGAACGGAGTTGCTCTTGACCATCATGATCACAACCTTTCAGAAAACCGTCGCGTCTATTCACATAGAATTTGTCAAAAAAAATGGTAGATATGTCCTAACCATTGGTCCTCCCAGATATGACTGCTGCATTCACGAAGAACACTTTGTGACAAACGATAACCGGTAAGTATTCCCCTTAGAACAGGCGCGACTGAACCTGTTCGGTCCGGAAGCCATTTGGCGACCGTAACACGAAAGATCTCTCGCCCAGAGGCTTCCGGGTCCGGGTCGCTCCCGAGAAATTACCTTGACTTCCTCCTGGCTCTGCTTGTATAGCTGACAAATCTTTTAAATTTAGGACCTCGAGTAGGGTCTTCCAAAGTAAAAACAGTTCAATTTACGGATTCTAGGGAACAAGTAGTATGCTGGTCAGCCTGGAACTCGAACTTCATTTTGATGCCTTAAGTCGGTATGGACTCAGATATCAATTACAGCTAATAACTCAAATTCCCGAGCGCAGATCCAACCTTGCTTCCAAATATCGGTCAAGCACAAATCTCGCATACCACAAAACAGTCCGTCAATTCTAGGCTCATTCTTGCTTAATTGACATCGTTGCTTCAGCAGTGTAAGATCACACCTCGGGTCTTTGAAAACAGGAAGTTGCGAGACGCCGAGCTAGGGCTCAATGTTTGGAGCAATACGCGATTACTTTCCACAGCAATGTTGAAATATCGTCGAGTTACTTCCAGGTGATGCTCCAAGAGCAGACCGTGCATCATGCCACGACGAGGGAGAAGAAGCTCGACCGACACGAGCCTGGGCAGAGGCGATGACTGGACGATGGTACCCCTACATGAAGACCATCCCTGATCGGTTCAATCCTGCAAGCAGGTTGGCTGTCCAATGTGCTTGCCAGGGCTCCTTCGACGTGAGCCTTGAAGTCTCATGTTCCGACGCCAGGCGAACCGCTTCTTATATATTTCCCCTCGTGACCGAGCATTAGCTTAACACTATACGCCAATGGGCTTTGCTTTTCAACAAACTTTATCTTATTGTAAGAACCTCGTGATTTCATAATTTCCTTGAGGTTCTATGTATGTGCGTCTGCTTCGGTTTTTTTTTTTTTTGGAGCTTTGCTTAGGAACACCTGTAAAAATTCTCGGCAAGGATGATAGAAATTCAATCGGCTTCACGCTGGGATGGAGCTCAGGTCCTTGAGAATGACGACGCTGCAGCTAGTCGAAGTTCGACATCATTTGCCAAACTGCACCACACATGTTGGCGAAATTCGACCCTGAGGGAAGCGAACTTCCTTCCTTCCTGCATCCATAATCTGCCACCAACCCAAAAGACGGTTGTTGGATTCTTCAAAATTCAAGAATGGGCAATGGAAGCTCACAACCCCAGAATGAGGCAGAGTCGGATCCGGTCATCGGTGTGTATTGATAGCCATGGACATTGGACAATAGCCGACATCTCTTTGACAGAATATGTAGGGCCATCGAAGACCTCGGGAGAAACCACCAAGCTATTACCCACAAATTCTCAGCCTCAGAACTCGCCTCGGCCTTCTTCCCATCCAAATTCGGCGGCTGAAAGATCGGCGACAGAAACAAAGACAGGTTATGGTGGTGCGTCTGCCTCGTCACGGTCTGTTTCCGCGTCGTCTGAGGATATTTCGCGTTTAGGTTTGAGTACAATACCGAGGAAGCGCAAGGCCGATGATTTAGGTTCTATAACACTTTCGGACGAAAATAGATTACCTCCAAAACGCAGGCGAAAACAAGATAGCTGCCTATCCCAACCGCAGGCAATACCTATCAACAACAGTTCAGGCGAGTTTTTTCTCTGGCAATACAAAAAATGATAGAATAACGGTTGAAAGTAGATGACTGCTCACAAATAAGTATGCCCTTTCTTCTTTTCACCGACTGCTCTGAGTCATACTTTCAGGATGTCGGTCACAATCCCCAATCCCCCCAATCCCCACATCCTTAGAAACTATGGAAGTAGATGGTCATGGTAAGCACGAAAATTCTCCCAGTTTCATTAATTATTATTATTCAACATACCAATCATAGAGAATGACTCGTGTCGGCTCAACAACAAACTTGAAAACCCTGGACGGACTAAGATTTGCTCAAGTTTTGATCAGCGACCCATTGACTCCATGTTTTTCCTTGTTCAACTAGAGTCCTTACTTCAACAGTGCAGGGAGGTTTCGGAAAAAGCTTCAGCGCATCGCGGACAAGAAGAACTACGACGTCAAAATATGGAGCTTAAGCACCGTGCTGAGATCGGCCGCATGCAGAAACGATTGGACAAAATGCAGTCTGCGTGGGTTCGGGAGACCAACACTTTGAATAAGGTAAAGGGCGAACTCGAGAAAGTTAAGGAAAGGTTACGGCAGGAGGAACAAATTTCCCCAGACCTCCGGAGGCAAGCAGAATCGTCGGAGCTTTTGGACCTGGCTCGCCAATGGGAAAATGCCAGGGCGACATTTAGGCAAACCGTGTTGGAGGAGGAACGAAAGGTTCAAGCTGCAGCATTGGACAAGGTTCGACAGGAACTAGCCAGCGCACAGTCCACGATTGATGTGGTAGAGGAGAAACGAAGGTTCGGAGTAGAGGCGTCCAGGGAAGCTCTACAGGAATTAGTCGACGCTAGGGCTGTTTGCAACGCCATTGAGAGGAAACGAAGGCACGAAGAGATAGCAGCGACACAGAAAATAGCTTGTAAGTTGCTTCTTTAACGTTGACTGAATTTCCAACGCAAATATTTCGGTTTCATAGGCCTAGAAACGCAACTGGCCGACGCAGAAAGTCGGGCTGGTGGCGTCTGTCATTTAGCTCTAGAAACGCGGGTTAAACTCGCAGAAAGCAACCTTTCGAGCGAACGGCAGCATATTTTAGGTAAAATGTCTGTTTCGAATGTGTCGTCCTGTAATTCTGATTCTTCATGTTATAGGGTTGGAACACAAGCTTAAACGCGCTCAGCGCAAAGTCGTTAGGTTACACTTCAGTGCCAACATTTTGTCGAGCTACTTTTTGGTCATGCTTAAAGACCAAAAAATCTGGCGTTCAACTCTGGAGGAGAAAGAAGACGACGTACACGACCTGTGGGATGTCCAGAAAGCCCTCCAGCGAGCTTTAGAGGGTTATTCGTCTTACCTGGAAACAATCCCTAACCGATCCGACTACTACGGGGGAGTCGGGTGTCCATTGTGTGGGCCCACAGAGTCCTCTATGGTTGATACCTCGATTAAAACTGCCCCGTCAACTTCACGCAAGGTTAAAAATCCCCCAGTCGAAATTGGTTCACTAACACGCCGTCGAATCAAAGAAAAGATTGAGGCGATTGCCGGAACTTGTGACAGCTCGGCTGAGTACCATTGGATTTTAGGCTCGCCAACTTGAGTGGAAGCTGAGCTGAACGGCAACGACCATGAAGCTGCGAATGGACGCCATTATAGGTATCTACTGTAGTGGGCCCTGGTAATTTACTAATTTTGGTGCTTATCGCTATCTATGTAAATTTATCCCAGAATTTTTGCTCTGAAGCAATGGCCATTGGCGTCTGAACTTCCCAGATCTTTTTGCGAGTCGCCGAAGGGGACTCTAGGAGTTTATCCGGGAAAGACCCGCAAGATCGGACCGGATGTCCACATTTGCATTTGTTTGTTTAAGTCCCCGAAGCCAAGCATATCCCAAACTTCAATCAACCGAGTTCATCGCGACCAGCAGTGTTCACCGGTCACCGCTCCCCGTCACCGTACGCGACGACGTGCTCGACTTTTCTCCTCCTTGGCGCAATTTCTAGGTCACTGCTGCGTCAATAATCTTTAAAATGGCCAGCCTCCTTCGCTCCTACAAGTATGTACGTCCTTCCTCATTTGACACCTCATCGCTCGCCCGTATCCTCCCCATGGCTCATGAATCGGTTTTGATCCACAGTGCAGCTCTTCTACGACGGCCCATGTTCACGCAGTGTATCACTGCTGCGGTTCTCTTTGGCGCAGGCGATGTTGTAGCTCAGCAAGGCGTGGAGGGGAAGGGTAAAAATCACGATGTCCGTGGGTTGTCGTCATTTGGATTTACCTTGCCTACAACTCACCGTGCTTTTACACAGTGGGCACGTACTGCACGACTTACTTTCTATGGTGGCGCGTTATTTGGACCGGCCATGACGAAGTGGTACCAACTTCTGAACCGCATCAAGTTCCCTAGTCCGACGAAGGCCCTTGTATATAGGGTGGGCGGCCACTGTTTCTTAAACTCCTCCTTAGCCATTCGCTAATATTTCTTTTTGTGATAGGTGTGGCTCGATCAGGCACTCCTCACACCAGGTTCGTGACCTAAGCTTTCGTTCAGCTTTTGAGCTAACACGTCTATCCGCAGTGGCAGTAGCCTTTTTCTACAGTTCCATGAGTGTGCTTGAAGGAAAGCCACAAGATGCCATCCACAGAGTCAAGGCCGTGCGTTCACACCTTTCTTGTATCTTTTATACCTGCTAAATCGACTCCTTATAATCCTGAAGGCCTACGTCCCAACCCTGATTCGTAACTGGGGCGTCTACATTCCGACGCAGATCATCAATTTCTCCCTGGTCCCACCACATCTACGGTTTGTGGTCGTTAGTGTGGTCAGTTTGTTCTGGAGTGCGTCTCTATCTCATTGCGTGTTCCTTCAACCCATCCAACTGAATGTCATTCTCATTATCCACTTCAGATACCTACCTGAGCGCGTCGAACGCAAGCCACAACCGCGCCGACCGAGAAGTTACTGAAACGAGTATAGACAAGCTTCAAGTGGTGGATTAAACATATTTTTAGAGCTTAACTATCTTTATATCCGGATCAACACTCACGTCGCCAATCGTAGGCGAATAAGGGTTTTAAAATAATCTCCAAGTTCTGCACATCCGATGTTTCATCCTTCGTGTTTGTCTGCAAGATCCTACTTGGGTTATGCTTTCCGGTTTCTAATGAACACACTTAAGGAGTACGCAACCTGTCGCCCGTGGTCTCTGACTCTCTGCGTCTCACTAGAGGCGCCTGAATATACAAATCAGCAGCAAGCGTGAACTTTAGTTGTACACGATGCGTCACATCATATGATGCTGTCAAGTATATATTGACTATGATTCTGAAGCAACCGTCAGCAGATGGTATATTCTCTGCTCCACCAGTTGACGCGTAAAGAGTTCCATATGTATATTCTCCCTCACGAGGACGCCGTTTAAGTACGACCCGCAGAGATGTTCGAAGAATGATTGTCGTATTCTTCATAAATGATTTGGCATGTCGACGAGCTCATTTCTCATGTGTATTTTGCTGAAATATGGCACAACCAGGCTGGTTGCCGACGACGGCTAACCTTCTACAGGATCCCGTTGTGATTCATGTTTAAATTATTAGATGAAAACCCTTGTTCCCAGGGCCCTTGTTGGACATATACATTAATGATATTCTGAGAAGCTGAGCTCGTGTGCTCCCCTTCCCTCTTTCCCCCCTCCTCCCCCAGACCGAATTCGGAATTTTCAGTTCGATCTGCAGCTTCGCCTTGGTTGATCCTTGTGCTCGCGGGACCAAATCTCCATCAATATTCCTATTTGGGGAAAGCCGCCTCTACCGACGGAAGCAACGGCGCCCAGAGGACCCCAACAGGCTTGGACCCTGTGAAACAAATATCTTTTTCGCACATTTTTCTCGGTCTGTTCATCACGTCTTTTGCCTCCCACTTTCATTCAACCAGGTACTCGACGCCAGCGTCGCTGGCCAATAACTTACCCGCCTCCGTTCCGACGTTCTTTTCAACCGCCTCTTTCCTTGTACGGACTTGTGCCTGCCAAAACCGACGGATTCGGCGGTTCTGTTCCAGTGCCAGCATTACGAAAGTGTGGCGTTTCCGTGGCACCTCAGTTATTGTGGTACTTTGCTAGAGGTAATCTAGCCGCGCGACTACCGTGCCCAGTTGAGTAGCAGTGCTTGACACATATACGCATACCCGCAGTGCCTACTCCATACGGCTGGCTCTCCTATTTCGCCAAGGTGCTCACAATTCGCGATTTCAAACTTTGAACTGGACTGACTTTACCATCTTTCTTTCTTCCTCACCTCCATCTACTTAGACTTTCCCTAGACTTTCCTTCCCTTACCCACTTTCTGAACTCGGATCCCGGACTCTCTGAACTCACGGTGCTATTCGCCTCGAGGTCGCCCAAGTTGTCCATATTGAACTTCGCAAGTTCGGAACACTTGATCACGAGTATGCTTCTTCCTCCCAGGAATAGAACGTCCCACTAATTTGAAATTCTTTCGATAAGCAGTCTGACACGCCTCTCTTTTTTGTCCAACCGAAGACCAGATCGTTAAGTCTGGGTATTTTGGGTTGACATCAGGATACACATTTGAACATCGTTTGGACACGAGATAAGAGATTCATTTGCCGAGTGGGGTATCCATAGGATTCTGGGCGAGTATAGAAGCGACGATACCGGGCACTTTGTCTTTGGAGAGCTATTAAGGTGAGCTGCGTTCGTTTCGCCTTTCCTTCCTCCCTCCTCTCCTGCCCCCTATCCTACTCCGTAACTCAACTTTCAACGGATTCAAAAGATGCTCACAATTTCTTATTGCCTCCCTTTCTAGATCCCTATTTCACTATCCCGATATTAATTCACTCTCCCTGACAAACCCTCGTCATTGATATGGCCCGACTGAACATTTATTCTCGACTCGGCGTACCAGCGACATTCGACCGAGAACACAAATACGTCACTTCACCAATATTCAGGTCACCCCTTACCCTAGCTTTGCTACGGACAACCATTGCATTATATACCCTCGTGGTGTTGCTCGTAACGCTAATATGGAAAGTGACCAAGGAGCATGATGGAAAGAGGTGAGAAATCTTGGCCTAGTTCTCAATTGTTGCTGGACACCTGGCGGTCCTCGGAGAAATAATTTCATTACATTTCCGTCATTTTCTACATTATCTTCAATGCCTTTGACGTTTATATTGTCTATCGGCTCTTTGAAAGCTCGCTTGCTAATACAACTTCCTTGCAGTTACTTTTCTTTCTTCACCTACCTAACATACACTGGTCTCTGCGCCTACTACTTTGCCTCAAGTACGCAGACCATCTCCTACGCGTTACGCTGGCGGAAAGGAGGCGCTGGTGCAGGGTACCCACTTCAGCGCTGGCCGAAGATTCTACAAGCGCTTCATGTAATTCTTCAATCTACCGTCATCACATTTCGTACGTGGCTCTACAAATTCTTATTGAACGTCCAGCTTATTTAAAACCTTTCATGATTGTAGCTATTATCGTGACGGTCGTTTTTTGGGTGCTCTTAGCTGACCCGTCGACGTTTGGCACGCTGTTCTCCTGTAAGTTCCTCATCTTTGATCTACACATGTCACTGATATACTTGGCTTTTTCGGAATAGCGTGGTCTAACATTTCGGTCCACGCGCTCAACACCCTATTTGCCCTGGTCGAAATCCTTCTTACTAACTCACCACCTGCACCTTGGTTAACTCTTATACCATGCCTCCTCGTTATGGTGGGATATCTTGGCGTGGCGTATATCACGCATGCCACGCAAGGAATTTACAGTGATTATTCCGCATTATTCCCTGTGCATTTTCGAAATCTCACCAATTTTCTAGCATACTCGTTCCTCGACCCGCACAAGCAGGGCGCGAAGCTCGCTGCTTACATCGTCGGCATTGCTGTCGGTGAAATTGTCGTATTCTCCCTCGTTCGCGGGGTCGTGGTTCTGCGTGAGCGATGGGCAGTAAAGGCTGGCCGGGTACTGGCCGTACCAGAAGACCGCCCTGAGGACGATGGCGACGACTGGGAACACATTGAGAGCCCTATAACAGGACATAAGACGTCCGAGGTCTGAATGGGACGCTGCCTGGTACACTGACGATATAACTACGACTTCATGTTCATCCAGCGTTACCTTCCTCTGCATCGTTCCTTGGAACATTCGTTCGCTTGCACTGTTTAACTTTGCATCATTCCTTACACGGACTTTGTATACAAGTACATTAGTACCCTCGTATCTGTTGGGTTATTGTTTAGCATTAAACATATCAGTCTTACAAGGCGTATCTTGAACACTTCCTGCATGAGTAGAAGCGACCATGGCCGGCTGATACAAAGTATTCATGATAGTACCAACATATGCTGACAGGGCCTTCCAAGACGTCCGCACGCTCTGTCAATGACCACACAGCGAGGTCTGCATGTCAAAGATGAATGAACAACGACAGAATTCACGTTCCAAAATTTTGGATTGGTTGGACCTCTTCTGTTTGGGAATGCTTAAGGACAACTTTCTTAAAGGGATTCTCCAATTAAAGGAATGAGCTCGAAGGCGCAATGGCACTAAGAAACACTGAGACTGGTCAAGAGTCGCACTGATTGCAATCGGCAGTGCCGGGCACAGAAATTTGAACTATCAAGCATCATATTAGCTGACGAAGAAGAAAAGACCGGGTTGAGAATCATCAGTAAACAAGATGAAAGAGTGCTGGTTGGGAATCCTCACTGAGGTGTATCAGTTTTACCCGTTTCCTACCCGTGAGTGGTCTGTTGTGGACAACTCCAACTGGGAGATTCAGGGAGAAACATTCCGAGCATGGAAAGACCCCCAGAACTTCACTGTCCTCTTCTACTATATCACCTCTCGAGCCCATCAAGTGCAGGCTGGTTAAATCTCCACCACAGAGAACGCACCCATCGTCAACGTTTATGCCACCCAAGTATGTAGCATGCCACTTATGGGTCGCTTTTGACATTACGGATTCCTGAAACTGGAAAAACGCATAGCATCAGCACCGACTCGTTCAAACCCAATGACCTTGTAGTATGAACCGCTCATTTTGCTTCCGCCACCCGCCGCCCGCGACCTTCTTAAAGCCAAAAGGGGACACTCGTTTACTTGATGTGGAAGTTCTGGACCGGTGGAAAGTTACCGACATCCGATCGTCACTGAAATAACACAAATCACAGAATGAATTGATACACGAAGTCCATAATGTTTTTTGTATTTATTTTCCGCTTTATAGAACCTTTAACCTGCAACAAACTCAGCACAGCAGCGATACAGAACATGAGTTCGTGACAGCATTTGGAGTGTTTTCTTCCCGAAGACGATCAGTTTACTCGGATTCACCAGGGAGGATGGTGCCACGGTTGACAGCACCGGCGTGTCCACGAGCGAGGTAGCCGTACGACGCGAGGTATCTACAGTTTAAAGTCAGAAAATATTCATGTGGACAGAACATAAAGAGAGGAAGACATACTTGTCGAAGTAAGGAAGCAACTCTGCGGATCCAGGGGTGTTCCTCCAGTCCCTCATGAGGTCGCAGACGACGGCGAAGGCGGATAAGACGTGAACGCCGGCAGCGCGCATCCTATCGTTCGCGTCGTCGGCGATGCGTTGGCTCATGGCTCCGGAAGCTTCTGCGTTCGCGTAGACAGTGTATCCCTCCTGAACAAGGGACAGCGCAAGGAACGCGGTGCAGACCTGAAGCATCATTAGATATCACTTGAGAAGGATAGTCGGTAAAATTGAGTTGCTTACATCGGTAGTGATGCCTCCGATAATGATCTGTTTCTTGCCAGTGGCACGGACGGCTTCACGGAAGTCCTTGTTGTCCCAGGCATCGACTTCTCCGTTACGCTTGATGAATGGAGCGCCAGAGTGCATATCGACAACTTCCTTAGGCAACGGTCCGTTGGGCCCTTTACGAACAAACACAATAAAGTCAATCAAAGATTGAGAATTTAAAAAAAATATCGCCCTACCAGTTTCAGCGCTGGTAGTCAAAATAGTTGGGAGGTTGAACACCTTGCCGATGGCGGCATGGGCCAGGACGGCGTTGCGGAATTCATCAGGCTGATAGTCGCGAACCAACTGGAACAAACCAATTTGGTGGTCGACTACTAACAACGCAACATCGTCCTTGTTGATACGCTCAAACTTGAAAGATCCTGCCCAGGATATATGAATGAGTGGCGGGGTCGGGGTTAGAGTAGAAAGCGAAGAACGCACCAGAAGTATTGGCCATTGAATTTGAATTCGCAGAAGAGGTATGTCTTGCTGTGGGCTTCGACCAAAATTCGACCCGTATTTATAGGTTTTCGAAGCAGAGCGCATGTGGAAAATTAGGGCGTATCCTTCCCATCCACCGCGTCTGAAAAGAGTCCGCTTCGGTTATTGACGGTAAGCTTGCCAAACAAAGCTCCACATCGTCAGAACAACTGCCCAAAAACGTAAGTGAGGATATGAACGAAGTAGCGTACATGGCTCACATAAACTTTCATAGGACAAGGCACTTTGAAGACGATGTCATTTGTCTGGATGAAACATCGGATCTCTGGGCAGCGAAGGGCGATTGTGGAACTCCGTGCGAATCGATGTATCGCGTTCGTACCGAAGGCACCAGAAGAAGGTTTATCCAGTACATCTCGCCAACGTGCTTCAGATGAAAAGGGCTAGAGGGTCCACAACCCTTTTGAAGGAAAAAGCTCGGAAAGCCTCTTTAAGTAATCGTGACTTCTGCGCGTGGAAGTCGGTGGGAAGTGCAACAGCCTTTTGAGTCTCTTTCGAACTGCTAGAAGAACCCTATTGCTTCGGAGGAAAGACTTCGCGACAGAGCCATGCAACTCGGATACACCATTTGGGGGAAGTGCAGGTGTACATAAATGAAAGATTCTGGATTCGTACTGATAATCGTCGCGATAATCGATTTGTGATGGTGGTCAAGAACGAGGTCAATGTCGTACGCGACGTGGGCAAAATAAGCCCATATATAGTCACCTGACTAATTGATGACAAATCATGACACATTACAATCTGTCACCACCTGTGGCGCTGTAGCTCTCTGCAACGAACGTCGACCTCGTCTCCAAGGATGGAACAAACGCCAACGGCTCTTTTTGAGTCTTACGAGCAAGATTTCAGGCATATTATCGGCAGTATCTCAGAGAAACTCGAAGGCAGCGGCAAGAACCAACTTGGAGGTGAGTACGTTGCAGTGACCTCAAGTGATGCACCCGTTCATATTCTTCATTAGAACAACGAAAAGCCGCTCTAAGGAAAGTTGAAATTGAGCTAGATGAAGCAGACGATATTGTACGTCGCCACCGTCGTTCAGTTTGGCTGGAAGCCTCACACTTATAATAGGTATCCCAACTCGAAGTCGAAATCCAAGGAATTCCGCAGTCCGTCAAGACACCTTATCTTACACGGCTAAAGCAAGCCAAGGCCGACCTCACGAAATACAAGAAACTTTCCAAGGACCTACATTCACAGGCAGCTCGAACAGATCTCCTTGGGGCCTTCAAATCTGGGACCTCGAGCTCTGACGATCCATATGGCGAACGCAGTGATAGAACAAGGCTCCTGGCTGGGACTGAGACTCTGAATGACGGAAGTCGACGAATAACAGAGTCGACGAATCTCGCACTCGAAACCGAGACCCATGGCGCTGACATTCTTCGAACGCTACGGGGCCAACGAGAACAGATCGAGAATTCGCGCAATATGGTGAGATCGTTTTACCTCCGACCTCGTCCTGAATGACGTCCTGACTTTTCCGCAATATCACAGCTGCAAACTGCGGACATCCATATTGATAGGGCCAGTGGAACTCTCAAGGGAATGATTCAACAGTGAGCTCAGTTATTCCGTTGATTTGAATGTTCTGACCAGTTGTTGTAGGATGTACAAGCAACGCTTCATTCTCAGTGCCATCGGCGTCTTTTTCGTCGTCCTAATTTGCACCATCCTTTATTTCAAGATTGTCAGATAGGTGTACGACCTTACGACCTTCAATGCCAATACCCTCTTGTCTGTAAATTATTACGCTCTTTTTCGGACAGTTGTTGGATCAATGATTATGTACTTACTTTTGGCGCGATGCAATCAAATATTGTCCTCCAGAGTGCTTTCTTCTATGGTTTTTTCTCCCCGCTCTGTAGCCTAACATGCCCGTGTTCCGCACTTTCCTTTTTCCTCGTTCCACCTTGACAAGGTTGGCTTTGACGAGCGAACTCAAGACCAATTAGCTTGTAAATATGAGCAGTGTGTGGCAGTGCTGTGATTGGTTTAGAAGGTGAGGGTTCTGGAACCAAATAGAGACTTTCCCCGTCAACAATGGCCTCCTGACCAGCTCTTCAAGTTACTTATAACTAATCCTTGCCCATCTATCAAAATCTTCGACAAATCCACAATCTTGACATATCAGGCTCTCCATCTCCATATGTTGTGATTTTAGAACACTCCAAAAGACCATTTGCTCTGCGGAAGTTCCGAGTCCGAGACTCACGGGGCTCCCTTACTTCGCACTGGAATGCCCAGCCAAGTTGCCAGCCAAAGGCAGCATGTTTGACGCACTCGACGCGTTCCAATCTACTGCACGCTCTCTTGCTGATGTGGTCCCTTCTTGAACTGTTTATGGAGCACTTTAATTGCTCAGGAACGCCATGTGTCTCCGGCTTTCGGATGGGCTCGAAAAGACAAGACCGATTTTGATTTCCGTCATCGCTGAATTTGACACCTCTGAATCCACCTTAGAAGCATTCAGGAGGTCGGCCAGGATTTGGAGCGAAGTACTATAGTGCTTCTTCCATGTTCGACGGGTATGTTTATCACTCGACAACCGAACTCCGTTCGGACCCGGTCGCGTTTCCATTAATATGATACTTACCTGTGGCTCAGCGCTGGATATCACTAGAAGTCGGCCTAGAGCAGTCTACAATCCCCTTCAATCATGACCGACGACCCTGAGGTAGCGACTCATGTGTCCACTTCAGATCGAACACGATGGGGATGTTTCCAGATCTAAAATAAATGCAATCGTATGTAAAGCCCTCCTCGTGCATCCTGTTTCCCCGCATCCGACTTGCTGACCGTCTCCCTCGTTTTTGACCTCAGTTATGGCAGCTCGTTCTTCCTCCTCCTCTCTATCCGCAGATGTGGTCAACGTGTCTGGTTCAGTTCTCTCCTTTAAACATCTGAGCTATGCTGTGAAGACGCCGAATGGACAGAAGAAACTTATCGACGATATCTCTGTTGATATTCGAGCTGGGGAGCTCCTGGCTATTATGGTACGATTTCAGTTCATTTATCCTGGGGTTTCTAGCTCATTCTTCTCTGGTCTTACAGGGACCTTCTGGAGCAGGTTGGATCCAAGTTTCCCCATAGTGTATTAGCTGACGTCGGTTGTAGGGAAGAGCACGCTGCTGGATGTCATGTCGTCCAGGAAAACTACGATGGACGGTGGATCAGTGAGTGCTGTTCATCTGATCAGTATTTTATGTCGGTTCAAATGTTTCCTAGGTTCAACTGAATGGGCAACCTGTTAGCACCGATATTATGCACAAAATCTCGACCTTTGTCGAACAGCAAGACGCACTATTAGGTGTTCTAACGGTTCGAGAGTCAATATCGTTCGCTCTCCGTCTCCAGTATGTCCATTGGGAACCTATTGAAGAACTAAAAATTTACAAGCTGTGCAAAGCTTGCCTTTATTGCCGCGGAGCCAGGTAAACGAACGAGTGAATCGTGTCATCAAGACTCTGGGGCTTCAATCCTGCGCTGAACAGAAAATCGGCACCCCGATATCTAGAGGCATCTCAGGAGGGCAAAAGCGTCGTGTAACTGCTGCATGCGCCATGGTTACTTTCCCGTTCGTATCCCATCCTAGAACCTGGCCTATCGTGAAGTTCATCAATGATTTTCCAGTCGTGTCCTGTTCCTTGACGAAGTAACTTCTGGGGTACGTAACCGTAATTTCTTTTGTCTAAAATCTTCGCTTATTTATCTTCTAGCTTGATAGCACCTCCGCCCGTGAGGTCATGTCATCCATAAGCACTTTGTCAATGGCAGAGGGTATGATCGTCATCGCCTCAATTCATCAGCCTTCACTTGAAACATTATCCCAATTTACAAACGTGATGTTCCTTGCCGAAGGAAAGTTATGTTACCTCGGTCGCGTTGATCAACTCGATGGATTTTTCCAAAAGTGGGGACGCCCTGTGGGTCGTTTCGTAAGTTGCTTCATAACTTTTATTCTTAATTTAACCTCATCCGCTTTTCGGCTCAGAGCACACCGTCAGACCACGCTATGAACTTCCTCAACAGCGACTTCGACCAAGCGGGACGCTCATCGAAAGCCATCGACGAATTCCGAGAATTTTACCTGTCATTATCGGCGCCTACGTCTGAAACGTCTTCGGACACCGAGAAGGTGCCATCCGGTCAGCCTATTGACGACCATTCTACGCTTCACGGTAAAGCTGGCCCACTTGCGACGCTCTTTTGGAATACTCTCGTCCTCTCGGAACGTACGGCCATGAATTATCAACGGAATTTGCTAGCGTACGGAGTTCGGGCGGGGATGTACGGAGGAATGGGCTTAATGCTTGCGTAAGTGAGCTCTCAGGACTTTGAAAATTAAACTGAGCAAGAAACATGACTCAGGACAATTTGGATACGCCTCGGACATGCAGATTCAACCATCAATGATCGTTTGTCGGTGCACTTTTACAGTGTGGCCTTTTTGGCTTTTGTACGAATTAAGCTCATCTCGGTAATTCTGCTGACTGATGTCATGTATTCTAGATGTCTGTTGCTGGCATTCCCGCATGTGATTTATAACTCTTTCCCTGGAATACGTACTGCTCTAACTAATTTTATTATAGTCTTGGAAGAGCGTTCAGTCTATTACCGCGAAACTAAAAATGGGCTCTATACCACCTTGCCTTTCATTCTCTCGAACACACTAGTGAACATACCTTTCCTCTTCCTGTGTACGGTATTTTTCACTGTCATATGCTACTGGGCCATAGTAAGCTGGACTAAACGCTCAATGTAACATCTGTACCTGACTCCCTTTTCCTAGGGCCTTCATCCTGGTGCAGCGGCATTTTTCAGATTTGTAGCTTTCTTATTCCTCGCCATTCTGGCGGCTGAAAGTCAAGCTCTGGTAGTCGCATCCTTGCTTCCCATCTTTGTCGCCGCTCTAGCCATCAGCGCTTTGTAAGTATCCTAAATCAATAGGAGCAATTGTCGACTAACAGATTTCTCATAGCCTCAATGGTTTTTGGATGAGTGTGGGCGGTTATTTGTAAGTCATTATCTTCCTCCTTTCCTTCAACGGGTGACTGACCTAAACTACACAGCATCAAGGCTCGGTCTCTTCCGAGGTTTTGGTTCTTTAGTTTTCATTACATGGATTATCAAAAATACGCTTTCGAGCTCATAACAAACGTGAGTTTGCGGTCCATACCATTGTCATATCCCTGTCATACTTGGCCGCTGATCCTGATTAGTCCGATTTTAGGGGTCTCACCTTCGCCTGCGACACGATCGTCAACGGGAAATGTTTATGTGCCTACCCGTCATCCACTCCCGCCACATGCACGGTCTCCGGTGATGATGTACTCAACTACCTAGACATTGGATCCATCTCTTACGGAAAGTGGGCGGCGATCCTTGTGTCGATTGTGGTCATTTATCGAATTGGGTATGTTGATCGATTTTCTTCCCCTTCCTTCAAATAAAATACCTATTTATAAATATTCACGGCAGCCTATTTTACGCCTTGAAAGCCCGATCTTCCTAACGTTTTCTGCAGTATGCTCTGCGCAGAGTGAGTGGTAATACAGGCTCAAAACGCATTTAATTTCCATCTACATAACTCAACTACTGTAATCTTCTTAAATTGTACATACAAAGATTTGGATATGCGAAAACACCAAGCATGCTTATTAACTCAGTAATTACTGTTATCTATCTACTACACAATTCTAGCAAATGGCCCGAGGGCACAGCGACATTGATTGCTGAATTGATGTACCCGTGATCCGTTAATTAGGCGCCGTACCTTCGAGGTGGGCGCTATCAGTTTATCCATCAATCCAGATTTTCGACATTCGAATCCATCTCCACTCGAAATAACGTAGAACGAAGTATTAGCGGATTAAAGAGACCCCAAGCGATGTTCATTCAAGGCCATACCTAACCTGCCCAACCAAGGTGATTTCGCGATAACCGTACAAAGCATTTCGGGATAGTCAAAAGGGAAAGTATATGTAGCGCCGCTACTCAAGCAAGGATAAGACGGAACGTCCAGCTGCCTGTAGTTCAAAAATGGCATGTTCCAACATCTCTGCCGAGGCGCCATTCGGATCGAGTGTCGTACTGTCATCCATGTCTCGGTAGAATTTATCCATGCAGGCACCAGCTCCGGATAAATGAGCAACCTTAGCGCACGCGGCGTGAATGGAAAGGTAGACGGCAGATGGAACCGGGAATTTGACTGGATCAGGTGTCTTGAGTGTAAGGTAGGGGCCATCAGGAACGGGCACCCCTTATGTAAGCAACGACGAGCACAATATACCTCGACCACCAACAACTTTCCCACATTTCAAAGACCGTAGAAATGAAGCAATTGAGTATCCTTACAACTTGTTGGAAACAGTTTTCAATTTGATGAAGTTTTGAGGGAGATAATAGCCATTCTTAAAAAAACCCAATTTTTTGTCCAAGTGTTTTTTTCGGAGGGCATCTGGATCATGGAAAGTGCGCCATCAAAAGTGCGGCGATCAGTGCGGCGGCAAAGTCCGCCGCACACTCGTGACTTTCCCGTGATGCCTTTGATAAGATAACGATTGCGATCTAAAAATATCTCGCGGTCTCTGGGCGATATTTTGCTCTTTATTCATCGTTCCCAGCGTAGTTTCAATGAATAAAATGTTTGTGTGCAAACAAGAGGTTGAGAGATACCTAATGGTGCAAGTTTTGGCCACAATTTTGGTGCAGAAGTCATAGCGAGACTCCGTTTATATCATGACGGATGACAAGGCCTGCTTGTAATTTGAAGCTTGATTCACTCGAAGAAAATAAAAAAGAAATAATGCATTTAAATTAAGAAGCTAGCTACAATGAGAGTGGCTGGGGAAAGGGGCGACGAAGCGAGGGGCGGAATAACGGAAGTGAAAGATGCTGGTGGTGCACCTAACAGTCGCCGCGCTACTTCAAACTGCTTCACACCACGACACGCCGTGTCCATACTTATCGCCGTGCCCCAAGTCAACACCCCGGCTACTGACCCCTGCCCTACATCGTCGTTCGTCCGCCGCCTGTACTTCAGTATTGCTGCTGCTGCCCCTTTCGTCCACAAGGCCACATAAATCAACAGTATTGCTGCTGCTTCCTTCGTCCACAGGACCATATTTTGCAGCGGCGGGTTGTGCTCTTCCACCGGCAGTTGGTTGGTGTGCTTTGACAGGTGGCATCAAGGTGGCATTGGTGATAGGGGAAATGGTGTGGTGGCTGCCGGTGGATAGCGGCCCTCGTAGCCTTGCGATTGTTCGAGTCGCGGTCATCGCGGTATTGCTATTTGGGGGCGGAAACTGGACATAAAGACCATAGAAATGGAAAGGCATGCGGACAGGGACAAGAGAGGAGGAATCGCGAAGGTGAAGTTGAGAAGCGGAGGAGATTCTTGAGATCCAACGCAGGAGAACGCGTCGGTGACAGAACACGTGGGCGTGGCTCGGAGATCGCCGCCGCACACACCGCCGGTCATGTGCGGCGCACTTTCCATAATCCAGATTTACTGTTTTTTCGTGCTTTCCGGTTCATTCTGCAACTTTTCGAATTTTCGACCTTGAAGATTTTGCCGCGACATTAGGGTTAGGGTATTATGTAAGCTACTATATTAGGTAGGTGTCTGACCGTCGGGCCGAGCGCCATTGTTTCCCGACTTCCCCGCCTCTACCACACAACGTCTTGGAACCAAATTATGACATATGGGCCATTATAATAGGTCTAGATGTATCTATTTCAACTTGACGTGAGTCAAAAAATAATTTTACCTGTCTTTCACTCACATATCAGCGAAAATACTGTCCAAAATTTTTATTTTTTCCGGGAGCCAACATTTTGCCGCTTATGTAAGCGCTTACATAAGGGTGCCCGTTCCTGGTGGCCCCTACCTTAACGAATTCCGGATAGCCGTTTAGAAAGAACGGCTCTGTTGCTTCAAGCTTATACTCGTTCTCCACATTCTAAGAAGCGTAACCATATAACAAGTCAGCGAATGTCAAATGAGCAAGGTTAAGCCAGACACACTGTCGCAACAAGCCAAACCTTCAGTTGATCGAAGGCTAATTGAAATCCAGGAACCACAGTCATCACGTTTTCTAAACGGTGAACATTGGAACCGTTCAAATCGTCAGGAAGTTGTGTATAGCCAAAGCGGACTATGACCTCCCACATCGTCCCAGCATAGTTCCGTTAAATGCAAAGTATTCTTATAAAAAATCAGGCGAATAAATAGGGACATACTTTGTGTGGACCCAGTTCAATGTCTTGATTCGTAAACCCGGCGAATATGTGTGCACATTGTGTCCCATCCGTCTCCAGGTTGCGGTCTGCATTTAACTTATCTTTTAGCTCCTTAATTACCAGTACCGAATCCATGTCGTATTTTCCAGTCACGACACAACAATACCCATCACGGAAAAGGGCCTTTTGATCCTTAGGAGTCAGTGTGAATTGGTGAATAGAGAGAGCGATGCTGACATGTTTTTTGGCGGTAGAATGTGATTGAGGAGGATGTTCCAAGGTATCATTGAGCATATCTGCCACTGTATCAAATGTGCGAGGAGATGCATGATTTGACGGTGTTGGTATGCGACCCCTGTTGGCACGAACTGGTGACCGCGTCAGATGGTAGGTTGAATCAGAAGATTTGGTACGCACACGCCCTGATAAAATGATCGAAATACGTCTTCCCAACATTGAGAAGGTCTCGATCTGACTTGGCCGTAAAAATCTCAGCTACGGCCACTGTCAACCCCAGATCCGTCGGTACGAAGTGTATAAGATAGCCAAGGATTCGAATATAAATGACGTCCTTCTCAACGTTTTCGCCGTTGTTGAGGGCCAGCTGAAGAGAACTTTCGACATTCAAGCAGATATTATACGCACTCACTGCGTGTACGTGGACGTCGTCTTGAAGTCTCTCTGGAACTTTGGGCGGCAATGGAGCCATGTTTGTGAATGAGGTTTGAATGAGGTCAAGAATCCGGAACTGATTCAAAATAATCTTATCTAGGAGCCGTGAGAATTCACGCGACGCACGTGTACTTACATAAACTCCAAATTGAGCGATGGCTAAAACTTGGCTAGGACCGCTGTCCGCTCAGCGCTGTGTATTCCGAGTCCCTCCATTGTTCATGGCCAGTCAAAACCCACCAAGGTAAGAGCAATTGAGAATTGTTGGGAGATATACTACCGATATCAACAGACCCAAACGCCGAACAAAACTCTGGACTGGAGCAAATGAGAATTGGTTCGAGTATTTGCAGGACGTGGTCTGGACAGGTCTAACCGCTGACTCGCGCTGAGACAGCTACACTACCGTCTTCCTGATTAACAAGTCGAGGTTTCTGTAATTCTTTTGTCGGGATGCTGCGTGAGGAAGAATTGTCGCTTCTCATACTATTGCGACAGATGTTCTCCCTGGTATTGCCCTGGTAAGCACTTTTTAATACAAGTTTGATCGTCGTGGCAAGGATGCTTACTTGTTTCTGCACTTCGCATCAGAAGTTTAACTCACAGGATCAATTAAAAAGTAATTCGATCGAACTATGTACCCCATCTACGCAATTCTGTGAGGACCCTGTTCTGAGAATTCGAAGACGCGCATTGATTCTTGTCGTTTGAGTCTTTAATTTCGGTATGTATATTCATACTAATACCTCTGAACGTTGATGAGTTTCTGAAGCTTGGAGAACCAAAGGACCATCTATAATCATTCGCTGCATCTTTCCGTACTGGCATGCCGCATGTGTACACACAAGTCATGGTTTCCTTGCTCTGGATCTAGCACTAGAGTAACCAGCAAGCTTGCCTTGGTGGTCTTGTTCTCGCTATATGGCATTTCCTGGAGCTGCCGTCGCGACCAGAAGAGGTCAGTGAAGCACTTTATACCTCTTCCTGCCCTCTCCGCTTTTCTCAGTGAGTCGTTTTATTAATAATTTGATCATTTAAATCGCCCATTGGATTGCATTTCCGTTTCAGATTGTTTAGTTGGAGTGTAGTGAGTCATTCGTTGTAATTCTAAGCCTCAAAAGACTCGACGCCGGGATTAGTCTGCGGCGCTTTAAGCAGACCGACTAAAGCTATTATTATAATATTTTTTCGCTGCCAATGCCCGGAATTTTTCTCATCTCATCTTCAACTTCCATGGTTAACTTCGTCTTGAAGAATGGGCGACACAACGAGGGCGGCGACACCTCCGGTTATCTCGCACCGCACCCCAAGTGCACTGACCAAATCATGCTCTGATCTTTCGTCCACTTTATCTCATCCGTGCTTCTATAGGCGGATCAACAAATTTCGAAGCTCGAAAATCCGACCGCCAAGTCATTCGTCGGTGTGTGATGCCTTCCAATTGCCACCTTAATGGCGTCAGTGTCGCTCGATCGCGTCGAAAACATACATCGCGGAATTTCCCTGGAAGCATGGACCTCCTCCAAGGACGTTCTTATTGGAAACCCGGCGTATCGAACATCAACACGAACTGCCACAAATCCACGTCAAAGCCGCTCGCAGGCGCTCTATGCGTCCATCATATGATGGATACTCCTTGAGTGCAATTGAATCTGTGCTACATCCACCGTATGTGCTAAACATTTACCGCCAGAATATCCACGAGGACGAACGCCGGGTGCATCTTTACGCAACTTTCGGACGAGTGCAGTCGATTATTACGGATAAACCGCCTTTTCAATCCCTGAATTAATGTCTAACTTGGGTCGAACTCGCGGAAGATATTCCTCTGGCGTTCCTTGGCGATGCTATTATGGCCTAGGAAATATAATGCCATGCGATGGGCCTACATAGTTTGCTTCGACGAATTACCACCATGTGGATCTCGACGTACCTCGCTTCGATTAGAAGGTATCCTTCGTTATCAACTTTATTCTATTTTTCTTTTGAAAAAATTTTGGTACAGGAAGTGAACCGACATTTCTATTTATACAGGTCTGGACAAGAAAGGCGCCGGAGCGCAATTCTTTCGTCTATATTTTCGAATTAAAGAATGTTTTTCGTACTCCTGGATCAGCTTATAATCTGCCTTTTTCACTGTGTAACCTTTTTCAGGCGCAAATGTATCCGTATTGGATCCCATAAGTCAAACGAGCAGTGGCTTGTCATAAATTATCCGATATATTTATTCAGCTGACGATTTCTCATAGATTGCATTTACGCGGAATAACAGCAATTCAGTCATTGGCGTGATAAGCATCTATTCATTACGATTTCCACCAAATTCGGAGAGAGAAGTCACCATCTTGGGAGCTGTATAAATAACGCTGCTTCCGAGGGCAATCATCTCGTCCTCAGAACGCAATCCGCATATTGACTCATCATGTTCAAGTTCCTCGCTTCAGCTGCGGCCATCGTCGTCTCGCTTGTTGTTCCGGCATTCGCAGCGGGAGTTGCGCCGCCTCCTGGCTTCAATATGTCTCTTTGTTACTGTTCTTGCGTCTTCGATAACTGATCAGAGATTCATTTGAACAGCACGAGCTTGGGAATTAATGGATCCGGATGTCCTCCTGGGTCAACTTACTATCTCCTCAGCGGTGTGTTGAGCGGTACTCTCCTCATCGCGTTCGCTTATTCCGCTATTACCTGCACTAATGAACAGCGGACAAATCCTCTGTTACCGTCACTTTCAGTCAGTACTGGGCCGAAGCCGGCCCGGGGATTGCTGTTAGCGCCAACCGCAAGAATTGCCAGTTGACATTTGGAGTCAAGTGTGTTTTCTCATCCAGAAAAAGTTTGCCAAGAGAATTCATGGGTTCAATTTTTCTTTTAGGATTCCCCAAGGATTCTCTTTCGGCCTTGCCACGGTCGATTATGTATGAGTTATCCTTCAGGTATACGGAACGGGCTAACCATGGTCTATATAAAGCGGGGCTATTATCAACTTGACTCTAAAGTTACGGCTACACAGCAGTCTATTTACTACTGTGAGACTTTCTCGACATTGTCGGAAATTTATTTTCTGACCATCCATCCACGCAGTCCAAGGACAACTCGCACAAGGCAGATCTCTCTTAAATGTAATTCTTGTCACGCTGTCATCTAATTGGTTCCATAACAGCAACTGCACATTCGAATCTTGTGGGACTTGTCACAGGTATGACAGAGCTCTTGAAACGATGTCGAATTCAGAGGGATAACGTAGTGATATACAACAGGCTCTGATTACACCTATCGTGACGCGTTCGACCTCGCTGCCACAGTCCTGAGCCCCTGCGGTGCTACGGCAGTACTGAACGTCCAAAGTGCCCTCCAGGTCAGTAATGCTGCAAATACCAAAGGCAGCGGCTACATCGCTACCGACTCGGTGAGTATCGACTAAGTTTAATCGCAAAAACAGATAATATGGCTAATGTTTGCTATCCAGATTGATACAAGTCTCAAGCAGGTAAGTAAGATCGTGGAATAATTCGGCCCTTATACCTTATTTTATCTTTTGCAGACTTTCAGCTTCCAATGGCTAAAGTGTTAAACCACACTGTATGTGAAGCGCAGTGGGGCTCAATTCTCGGGGTTTTTAGTTTCCAGGTTCCAATTTGTGGATATGTAGAAATAAAGAACAAGTTTCCAATGAACAGTTGAACGTCGTCCTGTCGGATTTCTGCAAATGTTTTTTTTTGTCAACAAAGGTGCGCGGCATCATTTTCCTGCTTGCTCTACTTCAGCGGAGCCTCGTTACTTGGCCGTGAGCATGCTGGAGATTCTGAACGTGGGTGTCTGATATACGAAATGAGAATTGTTCAGTTTGGTAACTTCTACTACTGCGAGGTAAGCCGGAGCCTTCATGCCTGTCGTCCGTGTGGCAAAACTGCTGCAGATTACCGTTGTTTTCCTTCCTTTTTGCGTCAGTGTAATTGCCTTTCACTATTTATGTCATTAATGATTCCTAATCAAATGTGAGGTACAAGAGATGTCCATTTGACTACGTCAAATGCCCCGGCGAAGTCTCTTCGTCAGCTGGCGGCGAGCGGAAGGTTCCTAAGCGAAATAAGTGCCTCTACTAGGACGGCAAGTCGTGCATGGACATATGGTAATACCAGTCCGACCATCAGATAAAAGGTAATCGCCGCGGATTCCTCAATGACGGGGATATCTCGATAATAGTGGTTTAGTGTCCCAAGGATGGAAAACACCAGACCAATTGCCGGTGCACCTGTGATGACTGACGGGGAGATATGCCAGATGATGCGTTCAGGGACTGAGGGAAAGAGGAAGTTCCATGCAACGCAATGAATCGCGCCAAATAGAACGCCGACCGTCAATGAAGAATCGTCCATATCGGCAAAGAACATATTAAATAACGTGCATCTGGGTTTCCGCAAGAGTTTCGGTGCTGCCTATCATGTATCCAATCCTTCGACCCACAGCTTCCAGCACAGCCCTCGGCCAGCGAAATAGAGCCCGGGAACGGTGATCGCGTTGCTGAAGAGGCGAATCTAAAGATGTGTGGCTATTACCCGACAGAGATGCTTGTTTTGAAGACACATAGTTCAGAGGTTCGTGCGCTATGCCGCTCCCTGTAATTTGAGAGAAAAAGTCAGTTTACGAGAAAGCAGAGTGATAGTTACGTTAGGATAAACGGGCCTTAGGATGATGCAATTTCGTTGTCCTTCTTATATGCATTTTCTACAGGGTAGGTTGTTGTGGGCACAACTTCAAGATCTGCAACTGAGAAGTTTCCAGAGACAGCGTTAATGGTGGGCGCTATGAGATTTTGAAAGGTTAACATACAATAATTAAATTCAGCGCTCTAGGTGGAGAAGCTGATTTACGTACCTAGCTCATCATCCATAGTGAGCTGGTTGAGTGACGGTGTAGTAGTGAGCTCTGGGCCGAGCTGCCCGAGCCTGGATTAGATTAGATAGAGATGCCATCAGTAGCACAGCCTGTCCGCATGTAGACGCCGCGCGGTCCTGTGACGAATACATCCTGGGTTGCCTTTTGCCACTAGGTGCGACGCGACAGCGCACTGCTCGACGCGCTTCCCGAGCTTCGCCAGACTCGGACTGCTAGGGTAGGTCTGATAGGCCTATCCCAACGGTGATGGCGCGTTCTGTCGGTCAGGGACCAGGAGGTCAACCCGAACGGTAAGCCCCAAAAGAAAATACATCACGCCATTGAGAGCGCGCAAGGGTCGTATCAAACGAATGACATTAGTGATATCATGTACCCAACCTCAAGTGAATAGGATATCCTGTTTTCAACCTTTTGCGTACCTGATGTAAAAACAATTCTCTCTCTATAGACCGATAAGGTTCGTAAACTGACGGTGCATTCGCCGGAAATGATCTACTGGAGTACCAATAGAGTAAGAGTTCATATTAACGAAGTGATGTATAGATATATATATAAATCAAATGTGGGGGATAAATGAAGTCCATTCTACCGTCATCAGCGCCTCAATCTGAAGGTTTCTAAGTAACATGAGCGCTTGAACCAAGATGGCAAGTCTCGCAAAAAGGTACAAAGGCAGCATGACAATTGTCAGCATCAATCCTACCTCCGAAGGTTGGGAGAGCAGGAAAGAATCAAAGCCTCCTTCCTCCTCAATATCTAATTTCCCGATAATCATTTCCACCAAAGCAACCCCGGGTATGATTGTGATTGTAGCGGAGCAGAAGCGCCAGAAGTTGCACTCCCTTTCCGATGGGAAGGAGAAATTCCAACCCACACAATGGATCGTACCAAATAAGATGCCCACGAAAGGAAGTGCCCACATGAGGCAGCCATAGGCCCGACTTTGGACAATTTCGCTGGCGCTATACACGGAGAATGTGTGAGTGTGGCCTTCACCAGTCATATCATTACCCCATATTTCTCCAATTCTACGGATGAGGGTGAAAATTCCACTGATGGGCCAATAAAATAGAAGGGAGGAAACAATGTGCCATGCACCATGAGTTAAATATCTAAGATTAAAGCGGCTGAAGACTCGAGAGATGCCCGTTCCGCGAGAGGAAAGCGTAAGACTGGGTTCCGGTTGCTATATGTATTACCAGTAGATTAGAATTTAAATTAAGCCTGCGTTAAGAGGTTTTGATGCTGACCTTGTAAATTACCTTTATTTCCACTGAATTTTGCGTCGATTCTACGGTTGAAACCTATACATTAGGCGTGAGTTTTGGCAAGTTTGATTGTTATATCCACGTACGCTATTGGGACGTCTTTCCTCAGTTGTATTGACTCGAGTTGGCGTTGTTGGGGAATCGGGCTGAATGAGATATACTGGGATGGTGGTGTGGACATCGAATGGCTTGTTTCGCCAAAATGCATACATGATAATATTAAGTGCGGCGAAAGCAACAGTTACGAGTTCCAATTCGGTAATGGCGAGACCGCGGACCATCCGTTCGACGCAATGTGCAATAAACCACGTTGTTTGAACGATAACCAGTGCCTTGGAGAGTCCGTCAGTTTTGCTTCTGTCCTTAATTTCTTCCTCTTTGACGTGTGGCATCGCTATCCGCCTTTTGGCCAAAAGGGTGTGGAGCTTAACTGGTTCTAGCACGCCAAGGGATTTTTCACCGTCGTATAAAGTGAAGCCACCCATTTGTATGAAAAACCCATGGGTTATTGTCCACCCATCCTCTAAGTGCAGGTCAGTTGATTTTACACTCTTCACAAGAGCTGAAACTGTACCACGTACTGCTATATTTTTTCGCAAGGTGACGCGCCGATAACCACTGCCTTGAGGCCCAAAATATAATGAGCTCCGGAGAAATGATCGACCAGAACATAAGTTCCAGTCGACGAAGCGGATTTCTCCACCACCTTTCGTTGGGTCCCGGGATGTTGGGGTGGACAGAAACCCACGAACAGGCAAATATTGTGGCGAAACAACTCCACATGATATCCCATCGTGACCGAATGCCTGGGCAAACACAGTCTTGAGGAGAAGAGGGCAAAATATCTATTGTTCGCGGGAAAATTGTGCTGGAGAGAGGCGCGGCGTTGGTGTCGATAAGGCCTTGCAGAAGGTATATTATAGCGATGATGAATAACATGATGCTGGGGTCATCCGACCACTAGTAAACAGGACTTTGAGCTTTTTAATTTCGAGGAAGATGCCTTTAATACAAGCACTTCACTGCCTTTTTTTCTAAATAAAGCAAATCGTCACCGACATACCCGTCTGGCGATTGTGCGTACAAGTGCCCACCTTTCCAATTTTATGAAGAAGTTGAAAGTGTACATCAAAATTCTGCTTCCAATTCACAAAGCTACTGTAGCTGTAAAGAACCACGATTAACAAGAATAACTACAGGACAATCTGAGGCCGATAACGCACCTTGGAAAGGCAAAGTCAAGAGGTAGGCCACCGCAAAACAATTCAAAAAAGAGCCGTGTTCAGTGTCAAACCTACCTCTGCCTCGCGCGGTAAATAGACGTCCATTTCAGAAGTAATGAACGGTGGTTATTTCATTTATTTTTCCATCCAATAGTTGAAAGTTGGCCAAGTAGAAATGTGAAGGAAGGAAATGATCAAACGAAATCAATTGACGGGGATCCCGCTCACCGGTCCTATTGTTATTCGGAAGTGTAATCATGAAGAAGACCGACTTCTTAAAGATATTTCAGGAATACGCCACTGGTGAGAAATGGAAGCAAGAAAGTTAGCACCGAGAAGCTTTTATTAAGGAAGTACCAGCCCGATGGTGCAAAGAAATGAACCGAATGCAGCATTATGTCGGAAACGTGGAGAGGTCGATTAATCGACACGCGACCATACTGTCCCCGAGAGTTTTAAGTGCAGCGGGCGCACGGCACCTCAACTAGCCACGATCGCAAATGGCTACCTATATTGAGAACAACTTAGGCATGAGCTTGGTATTGGATTGATAGCCAACCGGCTATGTTCACATTCTACACACCCAGATAAATATAACAGAAGATCGCGAAAGCTCGGAGTCGTTCCAGAGGCTGTCCTTGGTATCTCCGTTGAGTATGAACAAAGAGAAGCACAGAATTGCGCGGAACTTGAAAGGAAGTGCTCGCCCAATGTTACGCGTCACAGCATGTGTAACTCAGAATCGAGGGCAGGAGCCCACAGGCTGTTGCGCGAACAATATTTTTGACTTGAAGACGCCGGCACTGTGGAAAAGGGAGACGACTTCTCTTGGCGGCTTGACCAAAGAAGTGTCCGTTCAATGGGCAAGTACGATGACACCGAGTATCATGAATCCGGAAGTGTGTTTCGAATTCCTGCGGTATGAGAGACGTGTGAGCATGGAGGATATTTAAAACAGAAAGGAAGGTGTGCGCAGATGTCGGACGAAATAGCTTCCGGGTTCCCAATTATTGTCTAGACGAGACAGGTTTCAATAGCCCATATTGCGATAACAAGGATAGAAATTTACATGTCCAGCACAGGCATATGTCTCCGGAACCATGGAACCGGAAAGGCAGATGAGTTGAAAATATCGCAAGAGACGATCAGCTGTCCGTTCTACTGTGTGTAGAGATCCACAATTCGGTGTTACGACCGAACCAAGGACTGCAGGATGGGTTCACCAGCACCATGGTCTAAGCGTGACTTAAGGAGATGGGGCGGCATGTGAAGAAATTTCCACCTGATGAGTTGGAAAGTGAACACAGGCAGTAAGACAGCGATTCAAAGAACATACGACAATAGTTTAAAGGGCTAGAAGGAATGAAGTCGACACAAGTCAGGTGGTACGACTGAAGAATTAGGTTGAGTTGACGAGTTCACGTCGGCTTCTGACGGGAGCCAGGTATACCTATTCCTTCTTTTCGTGGTGGTCACATGTCCTTACTTCGAGAGAGCGACATTATGGCGCAAGCAGAAGGAAATGGGAGGCTGAGACGAAGAAACGGAAATATAGGCGCAAGCGTACTTGAGTTCCATGAGCACAAACTTCAAAGAGTCGGAAGA
Source organism: Galerina marginata (assembly GCA_023014335.1). Classification (NCBI taxonomy): domain Eukaryota; kingdom Fungi; phylum Basidiomycota; class Agaricomycetes; order Agaricales; family Galerinaceae; genus Galerina; species Galerina marginata. Next base: position 2,955,185 of record JAECYW010000008.1, on the reverse strand, counting down.
TAACACTAGTTTATAGAAATGACGCTTGAGTACGGAACTAAAGCCTGAAGATCAATGAGGAAATGATGGGGAGGACAAAAACTCGCAAGGCATGAGGAACACTCACCATTCTGGCAATTAACTCTGATCAAGGACGCAACCTAGACAAAGCACCACAGCAGAATTTGGCACGAGAATGACAAAAATTCTGACCCCTCATCTCATTCAAGTCGATTGAACAGAGAAGTTGGAATCGGTCGTAGAAATGACAATAGAACCTAAGTAAAATGACTAGGCACTAGTCAGCGCAGGAGAGAAGTCGAGGTTGAGGCCAATCGATCGTAGATGGTCGGTCATAACTTTGCACTTGTGTTTCTCTGTCAGTCCCATAAGTAATGGAACAACAACCAAGGGCTCAAGAATTCGAGGACAGCATGAGAGGATCAAAAGATGAGAAAAGATTGTCGCAATGTCACTGTGTTCGAGACTGGTTCAGTTCAAGTTCAGTTACAATTCCAGATTGGGAATATTTGCTTCGTTGCGCATTACGTAACGTAACAAAACTTGTCCTCAACGACTCAACTGGTCCAACCACCATGGCAAACCTCGTACGAACTGTCAAACGAGCTTCAGATTGGACTGGCAACGAACTTCTTGCTTTCAACATAAGGGTTGTAGATGCTGATATGGCAGCGTTCTTCAATACAACTCAGCTTCCCGCGGTTCAGGTGTCTGAGACGATCCTCAACAACACGGAGAAGCCAAACCAACCCTTGGCAAAAGACGACCGATTATTCTTTCGATATCTGGGAATGGTAGAGAGGCCTAAGTCTCCGGAATCTCACGTCGACGATTTCACTGCATTCATTTTGCGCATGTTGAACTACGATGACCCGGATCGCGTAGTCTGCCTAAGGCCAGAGTTTTCCTTTCTGATGGCTGGGCAGCATGTCGATGCCAAAAGTGATCTGTGCGTGAAGGACGACAATGATTTCCTTCTCCTCGTTGAAGAATACAAGGCGAGCTTCATACCATATTGAAACTATCCACCGCTGTACTCAACACAATCACCAGCGTGAGGAGTTATTCGCCGATCCTGAGCCCCAGCTTATCGCCGAAGCCATCGCTGCCTTCAGTGTAAACAACCTTCGTCGCAAGCGAACAGGCCAGCCACAACTCGAATCTCAATACATACTTGCCATCTCGATGTTTGGGTCCGCCCCGATTTTTTATCGTATTCCCGTCACAGTGGCACTTCTCAATGCATTGAATACCGCCACTTACCCGGCTGAAGAGACTATCGTTCTAAGATACTATCCACCGGTCCCGGACCGTAAGAGGTACCCGGACCTCGGAATGCGGCCGTTAGCCAATCGAAGTGTCGTCCTGCAGTGCTTCGAAGCTTTTAAAGCACTTCTTGTATGTTTTTTTCGTTACTCCAGAGTCGACGCAACTGATCGGTATTGACATACATCAGTGAATCTGGAGAATTTGTGCTAGGGCCCATGGGTGACAGACCGGTGATCCAGTCGCCAACTCTGGACAGTCCCGAGCAGGTGACTGGAATTTGGATCTTTAATCTTGTCTTCAAAACCATTCATTTTTTATTTCTGAAACTTTATGAACTGAATCTAAGGGGCCGACAGCGCTCTTAAAAGCCCAATATACATTTTTAACATTGGGATCCAGTAACAATATGAGAACTCAAGTGCAGCTATAATGAGTAGCACCAAACCTTCGCGCGTTCAACACCCAGGTCTCAAATTCGTTCGTAAAGACATCTACATATTTCTTCGTTACACACGTTCTACTATTTGAAACCTTGGCCGGGTAGAAGGAATTTAACCGTAGGGAATATCACATCTTCCCCGTAGCGGCTGCTAGTGGAAGCAGCCTTTTGTTCCTGGCTGCAACCCGACGACCACACCATAAGAAAAAAATGGCCAAGATAACACCAGCTAGTGCAATGACCCATACTCCAAAGCCTGATATGCACGAGTGGTTGTACTTTAGTGTCAAGCAGAAAAAATTGATAAACAAACGTACCTATAGAGAGGTGGGTATTGGCGCCTGAGTCGAGCTTCTTGATCTGAGTTCTCAAGTTCAGACTAAAGGCGATATCGATGACCAGTGTCGCGACGGCTGCTATGAAGGAGAGAACCGAGAAAAACATCCCCAGAATGGGAGTGGATTTCCAGAAGCTCAAAGGTACAGCAAGCGCTATTACACCGGAGCCTGAACGACTGCTATTCAGCAACCCAATATAAATTTCAAGGAAACCGGAGAACTGACTGATCGGGTGGCCCACGAGCATCTTTGTCCATGCTGCTGTAACGGTAGCGCTTGTTGAGGCGTTTCCGTTTGTCAACTGGACAGTGACGTTGTAGCCGAGGCCTGTGGAATAGAAGAAGAACCGTTGTCATTAACACACATCATATGCACGGATAAGAAAATACCCACCAGACGGCAAGCAAGCACGATTTGTGCTATTTACCGGGTAGTAGCATGCTGCCCTGAACTGCAGTTAGGTCGGCCAGACAAAAAATACGATGCAAGCCCTTACCAAACGCCGTACTAAAGAATCCAATCACAGTGAGCTTGGAATGGATGGATAAAGCAGTTGAACACATACACGAATTTCTGAAATGCCTTCTGTTGTGGTCGCGTTCGATATGGATAAAATTCCGGACAATTCTCCAGTCTGGTTGAGGCGCACACGCACAAGGTCCATTCCCGGAAGTGTAGGAAGTGTTATAGAAAGGGACACCAATAAACTGGCCACAAAGGCGCAGAAAAGAAAGATGCCTGCTGGCGCTCGAAACATGCGGTAGAGTAAGTACATGATTCGGATGCTCGGGGGGGATATCTGGTGAAGGATTCGAAAAGCACTCAGGCCTCTTAAGCAACTCAATGAACTTCTAAAGGACAAATATTATCAATCTCAGTACCTGTTTCATTATCCCGTACAGCATTTTGATTGATATCGTTATCTACCAGTTATCTCTTGCTGTTCGGGACGCCGAGATAACTTTGTTAACGGAATCTTCACTGTGACCTCGCCCACAACCTATTTGCAGTTGATGAAGTACACCTGAGATACTTCTTCATCTCAGAAAGTCGCTCTAGGTCCGGGTCATGTATTCTCTTCAGAGAATCCATGATTCGGCATAGGTTGTTCTCGCGTCTCTCTCTAGGGTGCTGAGTCCATAGCTTAATGCGACTTAATCGACCATTAAGCGCCCAATGATCTCAGCAGTGTCACAACCCAAAGAGAACCGCTTACTGGTCGTGAGTCCTTGATATTGATGAACCTTATTCATGTCGATGTACGTTTCAAAAACCTTATGGAGTTTATCGATGCCATCGCTCGCAAATTATCTAACTCAAGCCCAGATTGCACACGTTCTCAGTCGTATCACAACTGAAGCTTGAACCTATCCTGTCGCTCGTGTATAACTTTTATTCGTATTGAGCAGAATCCGCATCATTGATTTTCTCGTTGATGATGCGGGCGGTGATACATCGTGGGGAAGATGGCAGTGTCAGAAGATCTAGAACAGCTTGACAGTTTGGCGCCTGTTGATGGTGATTTCCAAGCCACCCACTTCGCTTCATCTTCACCACAGAGACAGAGTGAGGCTACGCAAGGCATGAAACTACGAAGCTCGGAGCATAACTCAGTCATATTCTGTTCCCAACGAACCACATAAGCTGGAGCTCGGATTTCATACGTTCGTCTCGATACAGCGAAGGAAACTCGAGAAAGGCTACTTTTTCACAAGTCAATTTCTGCCAATGTGACAAGGACAGCAAGATCAAGTCCAAACAACGAAAGACCTTCTCCCAACAATGATCGGCAAGGCATAGGCGTTACCTATTCCATGGAAGCAAATATCGCGATGAGGAACCTGGATGTAATGACCACCTTCGATTATCCAAATAGTCAACGTCCTCGGAGAACAGGGCAAGGATTTGTCGTAAGATATTGTAGCATGCGGTTATACGTAGGATGAACTCTAGGAAACCATTGAGAAGACACACAAAGGGATGCCGTGGGTTTGGTCTTTGGGATGGTCTTCCGAATATGTGTGCCATAAGAGCTTGAGTTGATGCAAAACAAAGCCGCGTTGATCTCAAGTCCGGGATAACCGTACTGCACTGCCTCCGTCTCTTAGTAGAACCAGTCAGATGTCGTCAGTTCATCCCAAGTTAATCCGCATCGCAGGCGTATCATCACTCTAAAAGCGATCGTCTATCTGTGCACATGCCGAAGCTCTAACGAACGAGAGGCGAATTGCACCAAATTATGCACGAGAAATGGGAAAGCCAGCTGCTGTGTCACCTAGAGCAGAGTCCTCGTAAATATTTTGGACAAGGACGGCGAAACAAGGGAGATCTCACCGAAGGATCAGTTCAACTTCCTTGATCGTGAATCAGGATCTTAGAAAGGCTAGGTTAGGAGTATTCTGATATTGGCGGATTTGAAGAAAAGACTTGTGAGCATGGGAGAAAAGGATACATAGAAATGGAACGAACATAATTTTTTTTTAAAATATGAAAGACCGGGGTGACGAGTCTCCTTGGAGTCTCCCGACATGGAGACTCGTGGTGAATGCGGAGTTCAGGGAGTCTGACACGGAAAACGAAGGTGAACTACCAGAGAGACACTATGAGTGCGTTGGAACCAGTGCGAGTTGAGCCGGGTACCAGTAGGCTTACCTCACAGTACTCAGCCTCGACACATTAAGGGTAGGTAAGAGGCAGCCCCTCTAATTCTTGTGGTATGTGCGGCCTCACGAGAGGAATATTGTGAGTATAGCACTGTAAGACAAAGAAATATGGGGAGCGATACAAAAAACAACCAAACCGTGGACGCACAATTCACGAAATCCCTCACAGGATTGCGGAACCACCAAATATCCTTGTTATCATGTAGGGTGTGTCCGCTTGGGGAGGATGAGTCAACGTCCAAGTAGTTAACGGCACCAGCAACGTCGTCCAGCCCTCAGATCTGGAAGAGAAAGAAAATCGGCGGTCTAACTATAGGTGTGGCCTGCCTTAAAGGTAACTGAGTTTGAATTGACTTACTACATTTGTTCGCACGACTTACCGCATTAGCTAACGCGACTTACTTCATTAGGAAGCTGAAATTTGGCAGAGAGAGCGCCTCGACGAGGCTCTGCTGCCTTCCACATACCTGGGATCAAGCTAAAAATTTCAGATATGTTCTCTGACTATTTAAATACAAGTATAAATGGCTTTTAGACCATGTGCATATAATGTAACGTAGTAAATGAATTCTTTCAATAACTTCACTGGTGAATCTGGTTAGTAAATTGACCATTTAAGGATGAATATGCCACTTCCTTCTACAAAAATGGAGTCAATTGGAACTAATAAATAGAGAAGCATATTGGCCGATTCAAATTTATGAATAGCACAAAATTCTGTCTAGAAATCGGTGCAAAACACTGTTTTCTACCATTTTGAGGCTTGGAACCCGCTGATCCTGGACTGATTCGATGATTAAATATTAAAACAAGCGTATTCTAAGAGATATAGTAAGGTAATAGTATTCTATGCTAAAATTTTATCTCACCGGCGCGGCTGTTTAGCACAAGCGCGCGTAAATGAGTTTTCCGCGGTGCCTTTTGGGCACCCGAATATCGCGCCGCAGGCGCCGGAAAAATTCCATCTTTTTGGCGCATTCTATCTCGCTACCTACGAGGTTCAAACTAAAAGAGATACTGAGAATTTACATTCAATCCGTGAGCGAGTATATTATTTTCTCCCTCCCCTTTCTCTCTCTGCGATGAATTAATTAATTAATTCTTTTCCTCGAGGCCACACCTATAGTTGGACCGCCAGAAAATCAGAGAATGTTGGGAGAGGACATCGAGACGGGGCGGTTGAAAATCGGAAAGTCACTTCCGGTTGATCCGGTCATTGCATCAACTTCGACTTCCCGACTGGGAAGCAGTAGACAGGGGCTGGAGCTTGAGCGTCGCGCTCAACCACCATTGAGACTTAAACGGCGTAGAAATGCATGCTTGAGATGTTTGAAGACCGGTGTAAGCTAACAACTTGAATTGAAATTTAGGTACACTATCACCGGGAGTGTGAATAATTCAATTAAATGTGGGGAATAAACGAAGTCCATTGTACGACTGCCGACGTTCCTGGTGGAAGGTCTCGAAGTGAAGTAAGTGCGACTGCTAAGAGGGAAATTCTGGTCAAGAAATAGAAAGGAAGAATTAGATGTATCATAGTCAGCAGGTTCTGGAGATACGCCGACATCTGGAAATGCTGTGGATCACGATAGAAACCCCTCATAAGAAATAGAGGAATCAGCTCTATTGCAGGCACACCCACAATAATCACGGAAGATACGCGCCAGAGGTTGCGTTCCAAAAGCGAGAGAAAAAATAAATCCCACCCCGCGCAATGTATTGAACCAAAGATAATGGCAACAATCGGAAACACGAAGGGCAAAACAACTTTCTCCCGAGGAGACACTACCTCAGCCGGAATTGGCAGCATGAAATCCTGACCGGGAATTGAGATGGGGGGTATGGTGGTGTTACACGGCATTATTTCTGCAATTCTACGGTTGATCGTAACAACTGCTTGGAGCGGCCAGCGGAAGAGGACGCCCAGAAGGATCCACCAGGTTTGATGACATAACCCGGTAAAAGTGTTCCTTGGGCGCATTTGTGATTGTATTTCGAAAGGTTGTTCCAGTCCAATCTCTTTACCGGGTTCTACAAATGCCGTTAAGTACCCCAATAATGTCCTGTTCTATTCAGGGTAAAAACCTTGTTGATTTATACTGTCAAAATTTGAGCTTCCCTCCTTACTGGAAGCCATTGTATGTTCATCGTCAACTGTTCTAGTCCTCGTTTGATCATAGCGCGGGTCTTCAGTTTGAAAAGTTGTGCTTTCGTCTCGCCCAAAATGTGCGCTTTCCTCGAACTTGACAACTGCGGACGATGTATAAATTTCCCTGTACTTCATATCGCAAATATTTAATTTACACACCTTCGCTCTGAATAGAATTCCCTTCTGACGCACCAGCTGAAGGCGGTAATGTGATGTAAACGGGCACAGTGGTTTGGATATCAAGGGGCTTATTCCACCAGAAGAAGTACATAAGGCCATTTAGAGCGGCGAATGCGAGTGTTACAAGCTCAAGCTCGCTGATGAGGAGACCTTGGGCCTTCCGTGCAATGCATTGAGTGATAAACCAGGTCGTTTGAAGGATGACAAGAGCCTTCGAGAGACCGTCCCCTTTACTTCTGTCCTGAATTTCCTTTTCTGTGATCGAGGGTATCGATATCATTTTATTCTCGAGGAGACCTGCGAGGTGATTTGGCCGTAGTGGGCATACTTCTCTGTCCCCTTCGTACAAAGTAAAACCTCCCATTTGAATAAAATATCCGTGGGCCTTTGTCCATCCGTCCTCTGCATAAATTCAAAATATATTCAACCAAGCCTGAGAGAGTAGCTAGAGTATAAACACCCACTTGCATAATTCCGAGCGAGATGTTGAGCTACCACCCACTGCTCCGCTGCCCATGATATGAGGAGTTCAGGGCAGAGAATTGACCATAACATTAACTCCAGGCGGAGAAGGAACTTCTTCCACCAACCCTTTCCCGGCGTGATATTGGGATGGACTGATACCCACGAGCACGCAAAGATCGTCACGAGGCAGCTCCAAAAAATATCCAGTCTTGACCGATTATCCGCACAGAAGCATCCTGAGTCCTGGGGTCTGGATGAAGTGATGTCCGTTTGTTGCTGGATTGATGTGAATTCTGAGAGAGGAAAGGCGTCAATATCTATAACCCCATGAAGGAAGCATAGGACGACGAAGATGCGTAGCATCATGGGAAGAGGGATATTGAACGAGAGTCTTTACACTGCATATTATGATTACTAGTGGTTGCTGGCACTGCCTTGACCGATGTGCGATGTGTGACTAATTGGCTACAAAATGACATGAGATGGCACATTCGGCGTTGGGTGTCCCCGAGATAAATGCGATCCAGAATTAGATGCTTGGCACGAGCTGAGCATCGTCCATATACGGACTGGCAATTGATTCTGTGAAGGCGTATCAGCAAAATGTGTATCTTTTGCATCTTCCAGTGGCATTCCGATTTTGTGAACAAACGTTGCCAAAGCTTGGCCAAAGCGCCCATCGGCTAAGCGGCTTTTCGGACCATTTCGGAACGTCAATTACATTTCGTCGAGGTGAGGTTCCTTTAACACTCACTCACTCAGTGTCCTCAGACCTTGCTCGGACGACTAGCAAGGTTCCCATCTCACGCTAATATTATCGTAATCAGTATGACGTCCAGCGGTCCCTCGTTTGACAGCGCGCAATGCAATTGATCTCCCAATCTCCGTGACCTGTGCAACAGGTTTTACTGGACCAAAACCTTCCCCGGATTTGCTCCCTATCTTAGGTACATAGAGAAGGTGCAAATAGATCCATAGGTCCATGAATTGTCCAACCCTTTAGGCACATACAATTCATCCTCGGTAAATATGGTGAGTGCATTCACTTAGATTGATCCCTACTCGCCAGCTGCGTTATAACGGCGTATTTCAGCCTTCTAGACACAATCCTATCGGTATATCCTCTCTGGTATTGAAGAAACTTCAAAAACTTTCTGCAAGGATAAAGCAAAGGAGATCCAAGGGCCCGGACGACGCTCAAGTCGGCTCCTGTTCCACCACGAGCCCTATCAGTCACCTCCCAAATGAAATTCTCGAAGAATTCTTCTTGCTAGTCATTCCAAGGGAATTGTCGCACGCGCGAAACCTGGCTGTCCTGCAGTTGTGCTCGGTATCCTCCCTGTGGAGGCGATCCGCAATGGCGATGCCATCGATTTGGACCTCACTCACCATTCAGCTTCCTACAGTCCCGAACTCAAAAGCTAGCAGCGAAAACAAGGGGTTTTGGACAATAGTGAAAAGATGGATAGAATGCGCACGCGGTTTGCCGCTCTCCCTCTTGCTAGTTGAATCTCCACAGTGCAGTGCACCAGCACCCAGACCCTGTCTCCCGTGCAGTCAGCTCCGCACAAACGTCCAGCCGGGGTACTTCAAGATGGTGGAACATCTTGAAGGGCTTACTCCGCACTTGTTTAAATGCCTTTCTTCCCAAACTTTCGATGGCCTTCATTCCCTTGTCTGCGACCTCTCTCGGTATAACGCCCAACGGAAATTTTTGGCCGCCATCACAAGTTTCGCTCCGAACCTTCGCCGTATTGCCCTGGACAGCCCGTCAAGCCACGACCTTACTTTTTCCAACATCCAGGCGTCCATCCAAATCTGGAAGCAGATCACACATCTCTCAACGCGCACTTTCAACTCCACGATGCTTTTGGACATCCTACGAGCATGCCCAAGTCTGCAAGGTGCGGTATTTCACTGCGATACCGATCCCTGGCTTCCTTCCACGTCTTCAATGCCTCTTGTACAGGGTGCGCCCTCGCCATTTACTCTTCCATATCTGACAACTCTCACTATTGTGCTTTACCGAGGATGCGCGCTTAACTCCGGCATATTTCGTGACATGGACACACCCGCATTGACGACCTTCCGCTTGGGTTCTTTCCATCAATCAGATTTTGGGTTCGACTACCGATCTCTGGAGGATTTAGACAATGTACACAAAGGAATGCGGCATCTTCGTCGGCTCTCTATTTTTTTCAGTCATCTCTCCGAGCATGGACTCGTAGAACTCCTCTTGCAGTTGTCCGATCTCGAGGAACTCGATATACAGGACTGTATTGACTTTGATAGATTTTTTTTAGAGCTCAACCGCACGCAGGAGAGTTCAGTAATTCCTCTCCTTCCTCGCCTTCGTTTACTTTCCCTCGACTTTCGCGAGGTCCCACGTGAAAGCATCGATAGTGAAGACCTTGCTTGCTTTTTGCGGTCAAGGTTGGGATTAGAAGGCCCAGAATTTGCTGGTCCCAATGCATTACAAACACTGGTCTTTCTAAGCGGGCCTGCTGCCCAGAAATATCGCTCTTTGACAAGCCCAGCGGATAGGACCTGGCTTAAAGACATGGCAGTACAGTTCCTTTTCTGGGATGCAAACACTGGCTGTCGCGGTAGCCGATGGAAATACCGGTTACGATCAGACCTAGAAGAAGGAAATTGGATTGAAGGTGTTCGATGACTGAAATAGTACTGATCATATACCAAAAAGCTCAATAACTCACCTGTATTTTTTAGTGATTTGTCGTAGTCTAGAGTACACTGGTTCGGCAGCATAAGAGGTACGAAAGCGACATCAAAGCACAATATCTGAATCCCCCGCAGAGCTTCCTAGAATCAAATGGAGACCCCAACCCGGGGGCTTGGAGCCGCCGGTGTCGTCTCCTCCCTCTTCAACTACTCGCCGAATTAGCTGAACCAGCGCTAGCAGCCCAACATGAAATCATTGAGATGGCACCTTCTTGAAACGTAGCGGGTTGATCCCTGTATGCGCTCCAGAATTAGATGCTCGGCATGACTCCAGTTGGACTCCAGTGTCGTCCATATACAGAGAAGCAATCATTCTGCGAGGGCATGACAGTGTATATCTCGCACAGGCAGCATAGCCATCTCACGCTAAAATTATCGCAATCAGGACTTGCTTTGTAGGCCATTGCTTAGCATGGCAGGTACGAGTCCCTTCTTTAGTTTCATGTTGTCAGAAGTAGAAAATTAGAAAATTAGGGTATGTAAGGCTTAGAACTTGATACAGGTTGGTAAATACCTAGGAATGAAGAAACAAAAGATACATTTTGGGAGCAAGGGCAGGTGTGTAAACGCGTCGCGATTGTGACAGTGGGACATACTCGAGTATTTTGGGGACAGATTTTGAAGCATTCGAACTTATCGCCGTGAGCAGTGAGCACGCCTAAGTACTAGTGACTCCTTCGAGCGAGATTTGACACTATTCTATTTTCTATTTACCTCCACAATTGCGCGGGCAATGATGTTTGTCTTCACGATCCTCAGGTTAGCTCTCGAGGCGGAACACTGCTCTGCCACGCACAATCCTGCCGGCACCTATTATCCCGTGTTAGCTCGCTATCCAAGTCAATAGTATTATAACGACTTCCCAAACGCACCTCGGAGGCACCAACAAATCTCCCTCGGCTCGTACAAAGGACCCACATCCTTCGGAGCACCTCCATTCTCGACGAATTCCCCACAAGAGAGCCAGCCGCACTTCAGCAGCCTCATACATTTGCCATCGTCGGCGCGATATCATTAGGGGAGGTCAGAGTGGGTGATTCTGGCCGTTTCTCAGTCGATTCTAAGTACGATTCTCTGCTGATTCTCAAAGTGGTTCTGAGTCAGAACCAGTTCAGAATCGTGTGAGAATCACGTTCCAACTCTGAACCCCCCGGTTTTGAAAATAAATTTCCGACGGTTTTGAGGTCGGTTTTGCTACTTCTTGGCTGAAGGCTCGTCGTCTGTCAGAGATAAGATGAGAAGATAAGATGATCTAGATAACACTTATCAAGTAAAATTTAGACACCAGCCTTGTCTCGACTCTCTTTCACACCATGCCCCGGCGAACGGAACGTCAAAAGGATGCAAATAACCTCTTTAGAACCTTTTTTCGGTTCTGCAAACTTCGGACAGAACACCTTTTTCAGCGTGCACGCCGTCAACGCCGGAGGGACAGGAACAATCCACCTCCAGACTTGCCTGTCGAGGATCCGGACCCGCCGGAAGTTGACAGCGTGGTAGACATCGGCATTCTTGGCTTCGAGGACGTTCTGGACGACCCCATTGGACTATCAAGCTCTGAACCTACCGAATCCATCGAGTCGAGCCGCTCTGGTTCAGCCAACGATGCAGTTGAAAGGAATTCATTGTCATCATCATCAACTAACTCATCCACTTCCTCCCTTTTTGACACAACATCGTCGGTCTCCACCCATTTCACGGACAGCTCCAGTATCTCTGACTCGGACTCGGACTTTGACATACCATTTCTTATTCCTGCTGCTGATGACGACTCGGATTCGGATTCGGACTCGGACACAGACTCGGACTCGGACTCAGACTCACTCTATAGTGATCATTCCGAGTCATCAGATATAAGCGCAATTTTGGAACCAACAGGCTTCTCTGGCGAGGATGGAGATATCGAGGACTGGATCGATGAGGATTCGGATTCAGACTTTACTCCCCGCGTCAGTAGTCACACCCTGCGCAATTTAGGGCGCAAAACTCGAGAAGCTGTTGAAGAAATGTACAAACATCGTTACCAACAACCCCGTCAAAGAGTCCCGCGAGCTCCGGCAACACTGCGACATTTACTCGATGTTCAGAAGCACGAACGCCCCGATATTTTCCGACAAGATCTTCGTGTCTTTCCAACAACTTTCGACCGAATGGTTGCACAGATTGAACAGCATCCCATCTTCCGGAACGACTCACCAAATGGCCAGATGCCAGTTGAGGACCAGCTCGCCATTGCACTCTTTCGACTTGGTCACTTTGGCAATGCAGCGAGCATTAATAAGGTAGCCCGGTGGTCAGGTTATGCAAAAGGGACTGTCCTCTTGGCCACCCGAAGGGTACTTACTGCCGTTCTCAGCAAGGAGTTCATGGACATTGCGGTCTCTCTGCCTACTGAAGAGGAGAAAGAGCAGGCTAAACAGTGGGTCGAGGATCACTCATGTAAGGGCTGGCGCAATGGGTGGTGTATGGTCGACGGCACATTGGTCACCCTCTTCGACCGTCCTTTTTGGTACGGAGAGAGCTATTTTGATCGCAAGTGCAACTACTCGCTGAATGTCCAGGCAAGTCTCTTGTCGTTAGTTTTCGGGTGTTACTTACATCACAATCTAGATTGTATCGTTACCTAATCTGCGTATCATCGACTTTGGCTATGGCTTTACGGGAAGCACCCACGACTCGACTGCATGGGAGAAAACCCACATTTTTATGGAACATGATGTTATCTTCGAAGAGGGCGAGTTTATCTGGGGAGACTCTGCTTATCCGGTTTGTGATTTACCAACTGTTTAAGCTATAACTCACTTATCGTGTGTGCAGATCAACATCTGGGTTGTCGCCCCTTTCAAAAAGCCCGAATCCGATGATCCTAACAACACGATCTTCAACAACCACGTCTCAATTGTCCGTATCCGCTCTGAACACGCTATCGGCTTCCTGAAAGGGCGCTTTCAATCACTGAAAGGACTTCGCATCAATATCAGAGACGAAGCAACTCACAAATTTGCTACATACTGGATTGTTAGCTGCATTGGCCTTCATGCATTTGCTATGAAATGCGAGGCAGAAGAGCGTGCTGCTGCTGGTGAAGATGATTCTGACAATGATCCATTTATTTTCGCAGGACTCTCAACGTCCAGTGAGTCTGAACAACCCCCTCCGGCGCGTCAACCTGCAAATGCACGTCAACCACAGTCACGCTCTGCAAGCCTCGCAGCAGGAAGGGCCTGGCGCGAACACCTCAAGGCCACTTTATTGGAAGCTCGGCAGCGTCGTGCAGAGGGTCATGCTCAACGTCGTCGGCAAGGGGAAAGTTCTGAAGAGGATAGTGATTAGAACAATTTTATAGATCGTATATAAGGAATTCTCGTATATATGAAGTCTCTTGCTATACTATATGAATTAGAACAATGAGAGGAGTAAGAATATAAGAATTTTTTATGTTATTTCAAATATGAACGAGGGAGAGTAAAAATATTTAAGGAGCACGAAGCTGTTCATAGTTTACCTATAAGTTATAACCTAGCTTAACGCCCATTGTTAGGTTCAGGAAGGTAAGTGTTTTCAACAGTTGCAGGAATATAGTCGGAGTAATTGAGGTTAGAGCCTGACGTTCCCGCGGAGTAGTTGACGTTAGCTGAAGGTCCAGCTGCGAAGTTGTCGGACAGCTCGAATTCGTGAGAGTTAGAAGGCCCAGCAGTCATAAAGTCGGACGGTTCGTGAGAGTTGGACGGCCCAGCAGTCGGAAAGTTGGAGGGTACTGAAAGTAGTTATCAATAAATCAAGAAGTATAAAGTTACGCAATTAGATGACAAACCAAACCCGCCCTCGTCATGGTGAGTTGACCTCCCAGCCTTCAATCGCAAGCGTTCCATTTTGAAGTCGCGTTTCATCCTCATCTTCTCGAGCTTGAGCTCATGATCCATGCGCCTCTTCTCGTTTTCGGCATTTTGCTTGTCAGCAGCGGCCGCGCGTTCTTGTTTCTTGAGTTCAACTTTGGCTAAGATCGCGCCGCGTTGTGTACGAGCAATTTCGACCTTGACACGCGCCGAGGCTTCTATCCTTAACTTGTTGTAGTCGATCTCCTTCTGGCGAGTAGCCTCTTCAGCTTGTGCCACATCACTGAACTCTTCAAGACGCGACTTCTTTTTCTTCTGGCCAGGCGGCGCTGCCGGTTTGGAGGTATTCGGGCGAGCAGGGGTCTTCTGGTCTGGCTTGGACTGTACTTTCTCTATGTCCGACTCGTCGGTGGGTGGGGCTTTACGTTTGGAAGATGTCGGCTACCCCCCGCCAAAAAGAGTTGAGTTTGCGATTCTACATAATAAACAAGACACTACGCACCAACTTTTCCATTTCGTCGATATCCATGGCACCTTCTTCAATATCAGATGTCTTATCAATTTCCTGCGCGATGTCATCGTTGAGGATACCCAGTCCATCTGAAGTGTCGCCATCATGGGTCTCGAAACCGTCGGATGTAGGATCAGCTGCTGGGTCGGTGCCGCCGTCAGTCTCGATGTCCTTCTGAAGAACTGTGAGGTCGATTTCGCCCACTGTCGCACTATTTCCGATACCAGTTGGTACCAGGTTGGGACGCTCTGCGATGAGATTGCGCATTTCTAAGAACCAGGGGCAATCTGTGATGATTTGCTCTACAAAAATATGGTGAGATGTGGGGTAATCTGTGATTGGCAGGCATACCCCATTTGTTTGTAAAAGCATTGTCTTGAGACATATCCACGTCGCTTTCGTGCGTAATACCAGCGCCAGTCTCACCCAAAGTGTGTATGTGTTCACGGGCTATGGTCGCCATGCTATACAATAAGTTTTAGTAGATTGCAGGTGGCGTTAAAATAAATCGCACCGATTCAATCGATTCTTTATCTTTTCACCCCAGGCTGTCTGTAGCTTGGACTTGGCTTTTATGTCTACACAGGTAAGTGCTTGCGAAAAGGCTGTCCCGTATTTTGGGTGGTTCTCGAAGACGAGAACTGCCAGTTTCCATTGCCAAACCGTCTTTTTGTTGCCACCACTCTTCACGGTTGACATAGCTCCACCGGGCGAAGGATACAGCCCTTGTTTGATATCGGTGTCATTCCAGATTGCGTTGAGCAAAGTCTTGTTCAGCGTCTCGTCTGTCCAGCTTGATTGATATTAATTACACTAATCAAGGAAAAGGCGAAGGAAGGAGGCGTACTCGATCTTTGTCTTCTCAGACGCTTCTGTCAACACAGCATCCTCGCGTGCAGCTTTGGACTGGGCTTCAGCTTCATCTTTCTTTGCCTTGCCTTTCTGAGATACTTTTGTCTGTGCCTTCTTCGGAGAGCTGCCCTTCTTTTGGCGCGGCATGGCAGTGGACAGAGAGAGGAACAGGACGGAGGAGGCCAGAGGAAAATTTTTTCGCAACACGGGCAGTTCAAATTAGATAAGAAATATAAATACATAATTTAATGGAGCCGCTAAGTAGTCACGGCGCAATAGGTTGAGGGGAGAGTCGTTTCTGAGAGAGCGAGAAACCGTTTCTGAAGGCGAAAGCGACTCCAGAGTCGGTTCTGTTTTCGATCTGATTCTGCGGTTTCCCACGATTCAGGAAAAACCGTTTTTGATTAAAACCGACTCAGAACCGAAGGTTGAATCGGTCCCAGAAACGTCCACTCTGACCTCCCCTAATGTCAACCATACGCGAATGACGTCAACCGCGCTGTGCAGGTGAACCAAGGCGTTAGAGGTGTTAGGGGCTGCAGCATGTAACCTAAGTCAATAATCGTTCCTTTTAATGCTCGAAATTTTTCTTACCTTGTCCATAGCACCTTTTACCTCTGCACACCAACTTGGAGTCCAAAACCTCAAAGTTAATGCGCTCGACGCAGCTGTCACGTCAGTTTGACGGTTTTTGGGACTTTCGGATCGGCAAGGTAAGTAACACTTCATACCCTTGTCGAAGCATTACTCACCTTGTTTCCAGCCCACTTCAAGCTCGCAACTTGGACGTTTCGACGTACGTTCAACCTCCTTCTCACCCAGCCGTCGCCTCCCAATTGTCAGTCCGTCAATAACGGATGTTGAAATGCACCACGGTCACCTCAGCACATCTCCTGTGGCGCGTACAAAGACTCCGCATCTCGCGCGCCTCCACCAAAGTTGTCGAATCCATTCTTGCTGCGATCCCGCAACAGCGCAGCCTCATCTGTTCGCGTTTGTTGGTACAAATCCGATGTTGACTTAAAGGGTGCATGAATCCCATCGATGGTGCTGTGCGGGCAAAGCAAAGGGTACTAGTAGAGGCTGCCATAAACAATCCAGGTGAGTATCTACTATCAGTTTCTTTAAAAGCTCGAAATGTCGCTTACCTTGTATATAAGTAGCACCCTTGTCCCTCGACACGTCGAATCGTAAACTGAGACGTTGACGAATGTGCATTTCGCTGGTGCTGCCTTTCGAATGGACAAGGTAGGTGACTTATCATAGAGCCATTGAATTACTACTCACCTCGTTTCCACCCACATCAAGCTCGAGAATCTGACGTTCAACGTCACTCAACCGTCCAGCGACCTCACTTCACAATCGGCACCACCTGCACATTGAGCCGCAGCGTCCTTCCATGCAGCGTGAAGATCAGTTGAAACCCTACAGGTTGTCAGACAGCGTACGCACGATGAAACCCACCTCAACAATGACGACATGCAGGCGAGTGATTTCCACCCGTTTATGGAGCAAGTACTACTCTCTGAGTTCCTCCCCATGTGCGAGGACTATGGAATCGATGATTTACCAGACTTCAACATGGTCCCGCACCCAGGAATCGCCAGGCAATTCAGAAATCACGATGACAAGGGTGCAGAGATAAGAGATCGGGACGTCAAGTCATCCTGAATCGCAGGATGCAAGAATGGTTGCAAAAATGATAAGGCTAGTCAAATGGCACTTGATGGCACCAATCGAATCTCGTAGGCGAACCTTTGTAGGTCGTCCGTTGGCATTTGTCGGCGCGATATCGACTTGAAGGGTGTGCGAATGCCATCGATGGCGCTGTGCGGGCAAATCAAGTGGTCAGCGTTGCTTTCGTGACGCGACAACGACAGGATTAGATGTCCATGACGTCATCACGGAGCTAAAAACAGGAACAGTCAGACTATGTTGTCATCGTTTACGAACCCAAGCCTCACTCTGTCTTTTGTAATATTCTCTCTTCAAAAATTGTGTACTGCTTTTATCATAAAGTTTAAAATTTAAAATTTAAGCCTTCGTATGTATGTCCCAAAGCCTCTGCTCACTTCTCTTCCTAGCTCCTGCATCGTCGTTCGTAACTCCACTCCATGGCATACCTTTGCATCTCTTCCTGACAGAAACAGATGCCCCCACGACGTACCGAGAACGCCCACCTCCGGGTTCTGCTGGCACGGTTTGCTCCCTTCACTCCCCATCATGTTCATACCTCGCGATCCTGGCCTTTAGGTTACCAATCAAGGCGGGACCCTTCACCGCCACGCACAACTCTGCCTGCACACCATCCAAGCCAATAACGACTGCCAAAAGGCAGCTAGAACACGTCAAGACATCTCCCACGGCGTATGAAGCCCCCACATCCTTCGTACCACCTTTGATCTTGACGGATATCCCGGAGCGGTTGGACACCCTCGCGATAAAGCCAGCCCGTCCGCCGCAACTTCATCCACTTCGCATTCGTCGGTGGAATATCAACTTGCAGGTTGCGCGAGTGTCGTCGGGTGGGCAAACCAAAGTCTAGGGGCAGCTACAAGTTATTCAGGTGAGCAATATTCTTCTCTGAAGCTTGAAAACTGGCTTACCTTGTTTATAGTATCTTCCTCCTCCCTCCGGCTTTTAATCCTATTTGCCTCAACGTCCTGCAGCCACAGCCATCGTCAAGTCGAACTGACGGTTTGTTAGTCTCCCGTAGTCAGAATTTTTGCAGTCTTTTTTGTGTACTGATCAATAAGAACAGGTAAGTAAATCTTCACATCTTTGTTGTATTTTTACTCATCTTGTTCCAGTCCCCTTAGGCTCAGGACTTTGATGTTCCAGTCTCAACATCCAGCCTCCAGCAACGCCCCCGCACCCTCATCCATTTGACTTCTTCAGCACGATATTGACATTGACCGTGCGCGAGTGGTGTGAGGGCCTGCAGCAAGTAATCTAGGTCGGTAATCATCTCTTCTAATGCTCCAATATACGCTTACCTTGTCTATGCACCCTTCTCCCTCTCCACGCCAGCCTTGATTCCAAAACCTTGGGTTTCATGTATTCCGCAGGCCCAACCGTCAAGTCAATTTGACGGTTGTGGTGGCTCTCGGATCGGCAAGGTAAGTAACAGGCCATGTCCTCTTGTAATGCGGTTGTGACTCGCCACATTTCCAGCGCACCGCCAGCTTGGCACATCGACGTTGAAACCTTCTGCTATCACCTGCCTGCCCTTCTCCTCAACTCCCGAATGCGTCGCCTACACCTTCCCACCCGTCACGTACATCATCCCCGCACGAAGACCAGTAAAAAACACCAGCAAGAAGCCAAGTATGGGACTGTCAGGTCGTTCAGCAGCTGGAGCTGGAGCCGGGGAGGAGTGGGGTGCGGTCTGACGGTCCTGCCTCGGAGTGAAGCGTTGAGTGGTGACGCGAGTGCCCCGTTAACGATGGAGGCTTGAGTGTCAAGGGAAAGAGGGGGATGTAACAGCCCACACCACCAGACAACGCGGACAGTGACCTCGACTCCCAGTGGTTGTTGCCTGGGATGCCAGCAACGTAACGTGGACGCGTTAGAAATGAGCCGCGGGATGAGGGTGGTGGGACGCACGGAAATCAAGGGTGCGGGAATCTCAATATCAAGACAACTGAGGACAGCTGCCATTGCACGAACAGGAATCGTCACTGAAGTCGTTTGTTTTGTTTTGTGAGTGACCCAAATGGGCGATTTGACCGAGAAATAATTTTACATGGCTGTGGAATACGGCAGTAGCATTATTGAAGGAAAATTTTACATCATTAGAATCACATTTATCAGGAGATTGTGTTTAGGGGGAACAAGGTGAGGGGACAGACAAAATGAAGATGTTATGATGGGCAAAAGGAGAGCGAAGCAGTGAAATCTATTTTTATCACACAGAAACGAGCACATCCGGATACACCACGGTGCATCCATCGCATCGCAGCATAAATTGAGGAAAATTTTTACATGGTTGTGTTTGTAGAGAGAAGGGGATTAAGAATGTGTGTAAAGGATAACATTCTGTGCAGAGAAAATAAGGGAATACCAAATAAAAGGTGCTGAGGACGGAATTTTGATGGCATAATTAATAGAAGCACACCGTTGAACTAAAATTAGATAACGGCCTTTGCCGGCTCGTATAGCGTATCATATAGCCGCACTAACGCCCACAGGACCTCAGGATAAAAGAACGAGCCCTATAAATAGGACTCGTAATCAGTATGACATCCAGCGGTCCATCGTTTGACAGCTCACAGGCAATGCAAATTGTCTTCCAATCTCTTTCAAGTTGACCTGTGCAACATGGTTTACTGGACGACAATTTGCGACTCCCCTCCCCATCCTAGGAACATACATTCGCCCATTAGGCCTATCAGCTATCTGACCGTCTAGGCAAATGCGAATCCTCGGTAACTATGGTGAGTACAACCGACCAGATTGATCCTTACTACCAGCGTAACAGCCATTTTCAGCTTTCTAGACACAATCCTGTCGGTATTTCCTCCCTTGTATTAAAGAAACTTCAAAAACTTTCCGCAAGAACAAAGAAGAGGGGCCCCGACGGCCTTGACGATGCGCGAGGCCTCATGAGCCACCTCCCAGTTGAAATTCTCGAAGAAATCTTCTTACTCATCATTCCCGCCGATCTGTCGCACGCGCGAAATGCAGCCGTCCTGCATTTGTGCTCGGTATCTTCCCTTTGGCGGCGCACCGCAATGGAGATGTCGTCGATTTGGACGTCGTTAGCGATTCGGCTTCCTCCAGTCCCGAACTCAAAGACTCGCAGCAAAAACAAAATGTTTTGGAGGATAGTGAAAGAATGGATAGAGCGCGCTCGTGGTCTTCCCCTCTCCTTCGCTCTGATCCAGTCCCCGCACTGCGGTGCACCTGCACCCTGTCCCGCATGTATTCAGCTCTGCACACACGTCATGCGGAGGTACTCGAACGAGGTTGAATACCTTGAGGGGCTTACTCCGCATTTGTTCGAAAGCCTTTCGTACCACACTTTCGAGCGCCTTCATGCCCTTATCTGCAACCTCTCTCGGTACAACATCCAACACGAATTTTTAGCAGCCATTGCGAGCTTCGCTCCAAACCTTCGGCGTATCGCCATAGAAAGCTCGTCAAGTCACGTCCTTTCCTTTCCGAATATCCAGGCCTCGGTTCAAATCTGGAAGCAGATCACACATATCTCCACGCACATCTCTAATTACACGATGCTTTCGGATGTTCTGAAAGCTTGCCCCCGTCTGCAAGGTGCGGTGTTCCACTGCGATACCTTCGGGTTTTCAGCTCCTTTGGTACAAAGCGCTTCCTCTCCAATTATGCTTCTGTATTTGACAAATCTCACTATTGTGCTTTATCGAGGACGCCCACTCCATCCCGGCATATTTTGTGACATGGATATGCCGGCATTGGGTACCTTCCGCTTGGGTTCTTTCCGTGAATCAGATTTGGGGTTCGATTACCGATCTCTGGAGGATCTAAGCCACGTACACAGAGGAATGCGACACCTCCGCAAGCTCTCCATTTTTTCCCGTTATCTCTCCGAGCACAGTGGACTTGTAGAACTCCTATTGCAGTTGTCCGATCTCCAAGAACTCGATATACAGGATTGTATCAACCTTGACGGATTTTTCACCCAACTCAACATCATGCAGGAGAGATCGATGATTCCTCTTCTTCCTCGCCTTTGTTTACTCTCCCTCGACTTTCGCGAGGTCCCGCATGAAAGCATTGATAGTGAAGACCTTGCTTTATTTTTGCGGTCAAGATTTGGATTAGACGATCCTGAAAGCTCTAAGTCCAATGCATTTCAGGCACTGATCTTTCTAAGCGGGTCTGCGGCGGAGATATATCGCTCTTTGGCGAGCCCAGCAAATAGGACCTGGCTTAAAGGCGTCCCAGTCCAGTTCTTCTTTTGGAATGCAGATATAGGCTGTCGTGGTACCCGATGGAAATACCGGCTGCAACCAGAAGAAGGAAATTGGCCTGAAGGTGTTCGATGGTTTTAGCAGCACTGGTCTGCTGTCACTCGAACTTGAATGTCGTCTGCATCAATAAATGATAGGATTTAGAAACCATCCTGTACATTATAAATTTATACATAGAGTATCAAGGCGGATGCTCCGTCGTTCGGTTTATTTTGCTCTGTCTAAGTGGGCCGGAATAATTTGAACGGTGTAAAATATTGGACCATTACGTCATTTTCGGATTGGTTATAAAATAATTTTCATTATCTAATCGGGTCGCACTCTCGTGCGATGCCTTTCTAAGTTTCTTTCCTGTACGCCACCTGTAGCTTGTCTTTGGGGATTTTTCTGGCAGCCCAAAACAATCTCACTACAGCTTTACCCACAGGTAAAGGAAAACACGTTTACACCAGCGTATCTCGCTGTTGACAGCACCGATCCAAGGATTCAAGATTAACTCTCTCTGAACCGACCTGCCTTTGGATAGACTGCCAGGTATGTATCAGGGTATTTTTTGCCGAGCAGTGATTGCCTATTTCTCAAGCCCAAACTCTTAACAGGCATAGCGGCCAAGCAGGTACGGGTCATTCGTCAACCAACAAAACCCTTGTCAATTTCGGTGCTGGAGGCGACCACCGTGTCCTGATGGAAAAACAGACCTTCAACCTAGATCGCGACGTAGTATGGAACGTCTGCTTGATCAACGCCGATATGGAATGCGAAACAGAGGATGATTACCCTGCTATACATACCCTTCGCTACGCCTCCCAAGTATGTTCATCTTGGAGAGATCTTATCCTTTCCTCACCTACCTTGTGGGCTCGCGTTATCAATTTCGATGATTTCCACGGTGAAAGATGGAGAAAGGAGGTCATGAATCGAACTGGGTCCTGTTCCCTCTCTGTGCGAGGGGGTAGTAGTGAGTCGGAGGAAGTTGTCATTCCATTTTTGGCGAAGAACTGGTCAAGAATACGATGCTTGGACTTAGTTCTTGTGAAATCTACACCGAAGGACTTCGAACTGGACACGGGATTATGGCATTCATTGGCGCGTCCGGCGAACAATTTGGAGTCGTTCAAACTGTCAATATGGTTTATCGAAGTCGATCTCAATTTCCAAAAACCATTCCCCATTGTTTCGCCTCCGGACTTCACAATTTTTGACAATCACGCTCCGTTGTTGAAGCGTTTCTACGCCTTGGGCATGAATTCGGACATAGGAGCGGCCTGGGCACGGCAGCTTTGTCACCTAGAACTGAGCCAGCTGATCCACGTTCACGAGTTGCTCAAGGCACTCTCCCACCTTCCCTTTCTCGAAACGTTACTAGTAAAAAAGCCACTTTTCCATGCGATAGTTCACAGGGACGTGAAGGGGTCTCGACCTTTACCCAAAGTTGCCGTGCCACTACTAAAAAATATACAGATCTGGTCGGGAACGGATATCACACCCTACATGGTCTTCCTTGCCCAACTAGAGCCCGTTTATGGCCGTGTATTGAATTTCGACGCCAGGACCGGTGTTTTCAGGTACATCTCAGACCTGCAAACCATTTCAGCTGCGTCGGAGGTTCTATCGACATATTCAAGCCAAGCGGGTTTAGGGGCTTCCACAGAAGTAACACTGGAGTTGGACAGGTATCTGTTTAGCTTTAAGGCTTTACTACCTGCCCGAAGGGAGTTCTGTTTCTCTCTGGAGTCTTATCCGGACCGCTTCCCAATGGACGACACATATAACAAACTATTTCCTGTTTTACATCCCCCCATCTTCTACCATGTACAGATGCTCAACCTATGTGTGCATAGGAAATACTGCGTCCCACCAACGGACCCTAATTTCATTAACTTCATTGCGTCGTTTCCCTCTCTCGAAATCT
This sequence comes from Galerina marginata, assembly GCA_023014335.1. Classification (NCBI taxonomy): domain Eukaryota; kingdom Fungi; phylum Basidiomycota; class Agaricomycetes; order Agaricales; family Galerinaceae; genus Galerina; species Galerina marginata. Next base: position 2,931,878 of record JAECYW010000008.1, on the reverse strand, counting down.
TAGAAACCGATCCGACAACTTTGGATTATCTTCTTGGTCTTCCAAAGGATGTACTCAAGTCCGCATTTCCAGCCTTGCAGGAGATTAAGATCGACTTGGTGGAGTTCGTGGAAGAGGTGGTTCCCATTCGGGCCTTCATCCTTTCAAGAATGGCTTTAGGAGTGCCGATTTCGATCGTGGCCATCAAAAGGTCGAACTGGATGACTTCAGAAAGCCTGGGGTCTCTTGGAGAACACGTTGTCGTAACAGTGTTGATAACCTCACTAGAAGGACGTAGATAAAAGTATGTCATTGGACTTCCTCTCCCGGTCCCGAACCGTTCCCGCTGCCGCTACTGGCGGCTTTTTCTTTTTAGTCTAATCTGGATATTTCAATCTTTACCGTTGTAGTAGTGGCCACTGGCCTGAGCAGCCCGAGCCTTCGATAATATACTGCGCGGCTGCTCGACGAGCTATCCGAGGTCTTCCAGACCCGAGCTGCCAGGGTAGGTCTGATAGGCCTATCCCACCGTTATTTCAACGGGAATACGACTTATTTTTCCTTGTTACTCCTCGTGATCAAATTAATTAGAATTTAGAAAGGTCCGTGTACTCCATCCACCTTATTCCACTGTCCCGGTCATCTAGCCAGTATCATGATGCACTCCTTTGTTCAGTGTTCAAAGTTCAACGTTCGAGGTCAGTTAATGTTTTAGAATGGGATTTATTGACTAAGTGCTAAGAATTTCACTGCTGTACATATGGGTTCCGCTGACAATGTATTAAGACGCCAAAAGATGTGAATGGAAAGTGAGAAAGCAGAGTCCAAACGATCTGAAGTAGTGAAACCGCCAAACAGATTATGCAATCGTGATTTTCTTGGGCGCGAGTTCAGGTGCCGATTTTGGGAAGGTGATGGTTAAAACACCATTCTCCATCGAAGCTTTGATCTCTTCATCCTGTACATAATATCAGCCCTCTCTTCTTGCCGTTCATGTATTGGGAACGGAAGTACACACCTTGACACCCTGAGGGAGCTGAAGCGTCCTCGAATACTTCCCATACCGTCTCTCCCTTACCGCATAGCCTTCCTCACTCTTTTCCGTGGTCTGCTTCGTCTCAGCAGAAACGGTGAGCTTGCCGTTATGCACATCAATTTGCACGTCTTCTTTTTGTGCGCCGGGGAACTCGAAGGAAGCGGTTACGAGGTTCTTTTCAGCGTCTTCGTGGAGGTCCATTCTGGAATTTTAATCAGCATTTCGGACGAGAAGGCGAAGAAATTAGCTGGAAACATACCTTGGTTTGAAAGGCCTCACGGCAGTGTCGACGTTGCCGTTTGGTCTCTGCGCTTGAAGTTGAGTACCGTTTCTGGCGACGTGGCGAGGGGAGAATGCTTCCTCGAAGAAGCGGTCCAAGTCGTAGTGGGGCTCGTAGAAGAATACGCTAGACATGTCGATGATGGGTTGGTAGGTTTTTTGTTTGAGGTAACTCGTAAGCTGAATGGTGGTTCGTAAAATCACTGGGGATTGAGGCATAAGCAGGCTCATATTTATACCTTTCCAGAGACTTGCGTATGCCTTGGCCACGAGTTTGGTCTGGGGTTGTGCGGATTGAACTCGCGGTGTGTGGAAAATTCGAGAACATGGTTAAATCCATATATGGAACATGTAGGTCCTTCCGTTTGTCTCCCACGCATTCCACGTAGTCGACGCAGTTTCTCTATGGTTCTAGAAAACAAACTGAGCAGCGTCACAGTTTGTCTTGAAGTCGGTCCCTCTTGGTGGGGATCTCGATTTGCCCTAACAATATGTTACTCCTCGTAATCGGTAAGAAACGTCCGAGTATTAAGTACTTCGTCCACCTATTTCCACTCTCCCTGATAGATTCGTATCAACAAAGCCTTCACCTTTCGACAATGACAACGAACGATAGGAACACGAGCCTCTATAAAAAAGGTAATTATACCCAGAGAGAAACTTGAAGCGGACGCAATGATTGTCCTTTTTGTCGACGAGGGCTTGATATGCCCCTACCAATAATTCAATTGCTGATGCCGGTTGCGGGCTAGTTATCTGGAACGTAATCGTCTGCCACCCAGACAAAACATCCATCTTCTCAACGAGATATGACAGGGTTTTTAACCGCTTGAACTGCCATTTCAATGTTGGTCGTCGGGCAAGGGTCCTCGCCCCCCTTTGAAGCGTGGTCAAGTAGCCAGCCAGTCCCGCTTTTTCATAGTGTGTTGGCCGCAAGCCTAAAGACAATGAGACAGAGTTTGTGCATGAAAGGGAACTTACATCTGTCGTCCACACCAATGATACGGAGGTTGGGTGTCGAGGCGATAAAGTTATGCAGATTGTAGTGTGGTCGAGAGACCTCGCCAAAGACGAGAAAAAGCTCTCTGAGGCTATGTAAATTAAACGCGCAAAGCGTTTTGAATACATCCTGCGAGGTAATAATGGGCGGATCCAAGCGGAGTGCTATAATCGATGTGTTGATCGTGGTCCCAGGAGCCGGTGTAGAGAAAGAACTCCTGAATAGGTCGAGGTACTTAATGTTATCAATGCATTCGCCATTAAACCCTTCAAACTTCTGCAGCGCCGCATCTAGATGGATCCTGGAATTCCGAATAAAATTAGTCACGGCGTCGAATACTGAAGATCCCCGGCCTGGGTCTGGATCCAAGGTGATAGCGACTGCCGTGATAGATAACCTTGCCACATTTTTGCCAGCGAGTAGCGAAAGGGTTTGGATGGTGTGATGAGCCGCGTCCGCTGGGAACAACCCAAGGCGCAAGGTAAGTGATCTGGTATACGATGCCACTCGGGGGTTATGAGCCACCATTTCATTAAACGAACGAAAAGACGTGGTGTTGCGGTCTTTCCGGTTGTGGAATACATGTGGCTGAAGGGAAATCTCACGGAAGATCAGAGGACGAATGAGAGAGTTGGCAAAATGGGAGGCTAAGCATATTGCTCGAATGACGGCCAAGTCTGGTACTGACAATGCCGCTATTTCTTCAATGATTTCCCAAGGCAGGGAAGGTTGGCATTGACAAGCCATGGTTGAGCGAATCGACGGTAGCCTCCAACAGCTCTTTTCAATGAATCGCAAAAAAAATATAAACATCATGTTGGTCTTGTTTGCCAAGAGCCTGTCAGTGTCATGGCCTGCCGTCACGTATTCAAGCAAGGAGTGTGTGGAAGCGTTTGCATATATTGTGTAGGCCGTCGCATGCCTTTCCCCCCAAATTATTCAAGGCATGTTACTCGTTTTGATCCTCCTCCACATTCTCCGAGTCGTTGACGCCACTCCTCTTGCTGTATTGTTCCAACGACAGACTCACATCAATCCATTAATTGCACAAGAATGTGTTTGTCCTAATACTCGGTCAACATGGGACATAGTTTGGAGCTGTCTGGTCACCATCTTTGCCTGTTCGTGGGTCTCTGTTCACCCCAATATCCCAAGGCCAGATGAAGATCGCTGGGGAAGTGTGCTTCGACGGCTAGAGCTGATGTTCTGGTCAATCGTCTCGCCAGAGTTGACCATATATTGGGCATTGAGTCAGTGGATAGGAGCGCATCATTTGGTGAAGGAATATCGTGGTGCGCATCATCGGCCTCGATGTTCATTATCACTGAGATTTCTTTAGGGAATGGGTGGACAATGACCCATGGTTTTTTTATTCAGATGGGGGGCTTCATGTTACATGACGGAAATAAGCCCATCGGTGTCCTTACTCCCGAGAAACTCGCAGACCTTCTTAGCAGGAAAAAGATAGCAACGCCGGCGATTTCGGAGAAGGCCATCAAGGATTGGAGCAAGGCCGACGGCGTTTCAAAGGGTCTCGTCATCATTCAAACGACTTGGTTTATTGCCCAGTGCATCACACGGTGAGTCCGGGGCCTCATCATTACCGAACTAGAGCTTGTGACGCTCGCCTTTGCTGCCCTCAACATTCTTACGTATGCTTGTTGGTGGAACAAGCCTCTTGACGTCAAGACCACCATCCCGGTTTACATATTGAATCCGTCTCTACTGCATGCAACCAGCCAAGAGTCGCTTCTCGCGGACAGAACCAGAAGTGTGTAGAATCTAGATCCCAGCCTTGCTTAATTCTATCCTGATGCGCATCAATCCATCCCTGTAGCAATAAATGACGGGAGCAGCACAAGCAACGGAGGGAATATAACTAGCATCAATTTACAAGGTAAATCACAACTTCTAACGCGTTCTATCTATCCATTCATTTGCCGACCATTAGACGTCGACTTGCCGCCATTCATTATCCCACCATTAGCCATGATCAACCGACACGCCAATTGCTCTAATTTGCTGCAGGATATAACTCGTCAATTGTGGTGGGTTATTTCCGGAATTCTGTTTCGTTGGCCAGCCGCCGGATTCTTAAAACCCATAAAGAAAATTTACGCAATTATGATGTCTGTGTCTGGCCAACCGATTGTGTCTGGTACCATGTTTGTCGACACATTCTATGCCCATGACCCTCGTCCAGGTCGTTTTACCTTTGATGAGTTAGCGATTTTTTTCATTGGAACTATGTTCGGTGCAATCCACTGTGCCGGCTGGAATTACGCCTTCCCTTCACTTATTGAATCCAACATTTGGCGCATCTCTTCTGCGGTTATTACAGGTGTCCCAGCAGTAGCAATGTTAGTATTGTTCGGGTACATTTTACAGAAACATTTTCCTGATAGCTTTTTGATATCGCGAACTGTTAACACCTTAGGGAGCTTGACAGCCATAATGCTCCCGTTTTATGTTCTTGCAAGGGTTGCACTGTTGGTGGAGGCGTTCATTTCACTCAGGGACCTTCCACTCGAAGCATTGAAAGAGGTTGAGTGGACCTCCTTTGTTCCTCACGTGTAGGTAGGATTTACTACCAAGTCTGTACGTAACAAACAATCGTAGCTTTACTGTTAACTGAGGTATCTCTGGCGTCCCCTTTTCTTTCTAAATTAGAACTTAGAACTTGAATAGAACTTCCGACTTGGCTGGCGTGGGCCAGTGCTGCGCATGGCACATACGAGTCCCCTTGCAAGCCCGTACCCTACCCCTAGACACCGTTACTCCCCACCATGCCGACACCAACACCAATACCAAGAGTAAGCGTCAACGACAAGGACGGGTTCTTTATCATATTTATAGTCCTTGGTCAATAACTGCCATGATCATAGTTATAACGCGACCTCCAGTCCAAGCCTCGAGAATAGTGGTCAAAATTAAAAATTAACCTACTCTACTTTACTCCCCAATCAAACCAACCTCCCAACCCTTCCCCTCACCTCCCTCCCCCTCCTACTCCCCCTCCCCCTCATCTTCCCAAACACGACCACCCGCCCCCTCTCCCCCGCCCTCCCCGCTCTCCCCGCGCGGTGCAAGAAATCCACCATATTCCGCGGCTCGTCGACTATGAACACGTGGCGGATGGAGGGGGAGAAGTCGAGGCCGCGCGAGAGGAGGGAGGTTGTTATTAGGACTTTTGGGGTGGGTTTGGGTGGGGTAAGGAGGGATGCGGAGGAGTAGGAGGACGAGGAAGAGGGGTGGGATGAGGAAGCAGGGGGTTGGGATGAGGAAGCAGAGGGGGACAGCCGACCAGCGCGCACGCGCAGGAACCCTTCCAAATGCCGATTCGTAAACCGCTCCCTATGCACGCTCGTGCTCGTCAGCGGCACATTATCCACCCCCTGCTCGCGCATATACGCGCTCAACAAATCCACCTTGGCGCTCTTATTACAAAACACCACCACCTTCGACAGCTCTTCCCCCTGCCCCTGCCCCTGCCCCTGCCCACCCCCCACGCGTCGCCGCCCATCCTCCCCAAAACCAACACTAGCAGCATCCTCCGCCCACACCTCCTTAACCCGCCTCAGAACATCCGCAAACTTGTTCCCCCCGCTCCACGCTGCGTACTCTGTCTGCAGCGTTTTAGGCAGCTTGTGCAGCCGCGGCGAGGCGAGGCGCACGAGGGAAGGGTGGGTGGTGGTGAGGTAGGCGTTTAGGGAGGTGGGGATTGTGGCGGATGTTAGGAGGAGGTGGAAGGGGTATGTTATGGGAGTGGGAGTGGGGGTGCCAAGGGGAGAGGAGGCAGGGATAAAGTGTCCACGCGCGGCGCTGATATCAGCTAGGAGCGCGCGCGTCGTTTCTTGAAAGTCGGGGTCTGCAGTACAGTGCAATTAGCTATCATATTCTTTACTCCAACCTAAAAAGAAATCGACCCACCGAAAAGAACATCAGCCTCATCCACAACAACACACTCCACATCCTCCAACCTCAGCTCCGCACGCGTCTTCCACTGCCCAAAGTGCGGCATCTTGTCTCTGCCCCGTCTGAGTTTGGGTTTCCTGCTCCCTTCCTCGCCGTCTTGGTCTGCGTCTTGGTCCTCCTCCGGCTCGACTTCCTCAGCCGCCCGACCCCGATCCCGGGATGAGGACAGAGAAGGCTCAACGCGATCCCACCCCCGCCCGCGAATCATTTCAAGCAACTTCATCGGCGTCCCAACAAGCACGTCCACATGGTTCGGCCCTCTCTGGCCCTCTCCCTCTCCGTCCTTCCCTTCCTCTCCGTCCTTCCCTTCCACCCCCTGCTCGCCCTTCCGCACAACACTCCCCAAATCAATATCAACATCAGTATCATAAACAACCCTCTCCATCCCATCCAACACCGCCTTCTTCCTCCCCTTATCCTCCTTGTCACCCCCCTTGATCCCATTATTCCCCCGACTAGCACACATAACCCTCAACCTCGTATCCGGGAACCTTACCAGCTCCTTCGCGAACCCCGCTAGTTGCCTCGCCAGCTCATGCGTCGGGGCTAGGATTAACGCGCGTGGGCGGGGTGGGTAAGCTGGGGTATGGGAGCGCGTGTGGGAGGTTGAGGATTGAGATTCGGTGCTTTTGAGGTGTTGGAGGACTGGGAGGAGGTACGCGATCGATTTTCCCGAGCCGGTTTCGGAGGCGAGGAGGAATTGGCGCCAGCCGCCTTGGGGTTGGACTTGGGGTTGGGCGAGTGCTGGTACGGTCACTTGCGCAGGCGCGGGCACGGGAACGGCTGCTTCCACACCACCCTCTGCCACCGCACCCGTACCCGCATCAGCAGCTGCCTCCTGCAGGACCTGCTCAGCTTCGCTCAAAACCGTATTCCCCTCCTCCTTCTCGTCCCCCTTCTCCACCTTCTTCTCCCCCTTCTTCCCCAGCTTCCATTCCGTATGTTCAACAGCATCACGACCCCCAAGCGCACCAACGACCCACCTCAAACTCAACCCCTGAATCACCGTCGGCCTCACCCCATCCCCGAACAGCTCCTTCAGCGCGCTCAAAAAGCCGGGCAGGAGCGGGGGGGAGGTGAACGTGGTTGGGATGTAGTTGGCGTCTGGGTTGTCTGTCTTTGCTTTGGAATTACCGTGCGAGTGCGAGGACTGGGACTGGGTGCTTATGGTATGCGCGGGGTGGAAGAACTCGGATTGACCCTGCGCGAGCGCTTCGTCTGGGAGGAGGTGGCCTTCTGGTGCGTCGTAATCCTGGTCATGAGCTTCGTGCGTGCTGCGCCTAGACGGGTATATAGACCCCCGTTCGCGATTAGACTCGCGTTGGCGGTAGTAGTCGGGGGTATGTTGGTTTTGACGGTGACGGTCGGGGGTATGGTTAAACTCGAACGAAGACCCGGGACCGGAACCGGATCCAGACAACGGCCTGCGCTCGGCGAAAGACGAAGTAGAAGACCGAGCTGCGCGGTTATCATCGAACGCGTTTGCATCTGCGTATACGGCCCTGGCATTAGCGTTGGGGGGGTTATAAGCAGGCACGCGCGCACGGTCAGAGTCGTAGCGTGTCCGTCCGCGTCCCAGATCCTTGTCGTCGCGTCTGTACACCGACGCCGATGTCGATGTCGATGTCGACGATCGATCTTGGTTAGGTCTATAATACGCGTCTCGACCTCTATCTCTCGGCGTATAAGATTCTGAACCACCGCGGGGACTCGTGCGGTCCTGCTCTTGGCCTGCGCGCTTGTACGATGAAGGTGTGCGTTCGGCCCCATCGTGGCCTCTAGCGCTGTAAGAAGAGCCTACGCTGTCGCGGGAGGAGCTCCGAATCGCGCGTTGTCTGTCCGGCGGTTCGTATCCTCCCTGTCCCGCCGTCGGCGCCCGGCTGGGGTAAGAGGAAGATCCTGCTCTATCCGTGGCCCTTCCTGCTCTGAAAGACCCAGAAGGAACCACCGACGGGCGACTTGCGCGTTCCTCAACCTCGCGTCTATACGGCGGCTCGTATCTATACGCGCCTTCCCCTCTCCTTCCTCCTCCCTCCACGTCCAGCCCATACTCCTTCTCCACGCCTCCACCACCTCTAATCGGCCCCCTTTCCCTCCCTCTCCCCCTCCCCTGGCGTAGCTCCTCCCTCCTCACCAACTCCTTCATCCGCTCAGGATCCAACACCTCTTCGCCCGCTGCCCCAGCCTCAGCGGACAATGCAGCCCCAAGATCAACCCCCATCCTCCCCAAAAGCTCCGCCTGCCTCCGCGGGTCTCTCTCCCGCTTCACGCGTGCTTTTTGGGCTTTTATGAGGCCTAGGCGGGTGTTCTTCTCCTCATTCGTCTCCGTTCGTATTGGTTTTTCTTCTTTTGGTGGATCGTCTTCTCTAGGTGTTGGTGGTGGTGTTCGTCTGTCAGCGTTGAACCCAGGGCGCTGCCCGCTGAACGCGAACTGCTCCCCAAGACCAGGGTCCGGGGGGCGGGAGCGGGTGGGGAAGCGGGAGTGGGAGAGGGATTTGCTGGCTTCTTTTCGGGCACGTTGGTTCCCGCGTTGCATCCATGGCAGGTCGGATTTGCTGTATTTGGGTTTGCCTTTGCCTTTTCGTGCACCGGACGGAGGGGGAGAGGGAGAGGAGACGCTTGATGGGGAGGCGAGTTTCGGGCGGGGGCGGGCTGGAGGGGCGTTGCGGGCTGAGTGGAGAGGAAGAAGGAGAGTGAGTAAGGGGTAATGTAAAGATAAGGTTGGGAGAAATGAATAAACAAAGAGTACGCGACTCGAGCTCCAAGGAAGCAGAACGAGCAGAAGAACAAGAGCATGCAAGGAGAAGGAGAGGGTGCACGTACCCCCAAGCGTCCGAGCAGAGCTATGGAACGAAGTCCTCCCATAAGGATAAGAGCCAGTTTTCGACAGCGAAGAGCCGGCCAGCCTCAATTTGCCATTGACTGCACGTCGATGCAGACAGCGCGTTGCAGTTGGGTTCAGCGTAAGGCTAGAGTGTAGGCATTGCGAAACCAGAGAGGACATATAGCGGGTTTTTGACCTGCTTGCGCTGGTTTACCTGCTTCGGTTCCGTCAACGAACTTTTGAGGAAAGAGGAGGAGGAGGAGAGGGCCGTGGTGGTGAAGAGAGGGACGTGACGGAATGGAGAAGAAAAAAATAGCAAGCACGTGCCAGGCCTAGGTTTGATCGCGTGTTGCGGAAGCAATTGGACGCATTTGGATGTGCGCATCGGACAAGCGCCGGCTTTACTAGAATACGAACGCGACGGTGCAAAAAAAACTAGAAGAAATCGACCGAGAAGAAGTGTAACAAGAGCGCGGGGAGGATGTATATGGTAACTGGCGGTGATGGCATGAAATGCTGGATTTCAGTCAAATACACTGGCAGGCGGATTTCCTGAGAATTTTGACGCAACTCCAACGCAACTCACACAGTGACGGCGCTCTCCAGTCGTCCTCGACAACAAAAGAAATAAAATAAGCATAACTCTGAATGAGAGGGAACCAAAAAGTTGATTGCTGTTCCTATGATCCGGCATACACCAAAAAGAAAAAGCGAAATATCATAACGGTGCCGGAGTTGGAACATATTTTGAGGGCGAAGAAGAAAAGGGAACGAAAAGAAATACCAAGCGGATTCGAACCAAAGAGCTTACTTGTGCGCTTACAGACGAGCTATTTACTAACCCTTAGGCCATTCAACATCGTAAAGTGATCCAGCTCTGGATAATGAAGAACGTTGGATTCGCCAAGGCAGAAGAAGCGCTGTCAGAGATGAAATGGAAAGGAAGTTTCATTTCCGCTGACAGCAAAGCCATCACTGCCGCTGACCGGAGGCCGAGGCGACGTCATTCTTTAGGGCCTGGGCAATGCATTGTTTCCAGAAAAAAATAACGAGCACATTTTGATCTCAGGTTGCGGAAGCAATTGGACGCATTAGCAGACAAGCGCCGGCTATGTACAAACTAAAGCAATGGTGAGCCGTTAGTTTCTTTGAATAAGCAGTAACTCTCAGCTCAAGTTATCTTCTAGAACCTCGAGAAACTTCGTCGAGTCTATGGAAGCGCGTGGGCGAAAATGGAAGTCCCTACCTTCTTGAAGTTTTCCACATGCTGCAAGTTCTATCCGCACAACCCCAGACGAGTGTGGAGAATGAGGTATACCGTATACGCAACTCTCTGGAAGGGTATAAATGCGAGCCTCCTATGCATTTCTTCCCCGAAATCTTACAGAACACGAATCAACTCTCGAGTAACCTCCGAGTGACACAAACTTGAACTACCAACCCCTCATCGACATGTCTAGCGTCTTCTTCTACGAGCCCTACTACGACTTCAACCGCTTCTTTGAGGAAGCCTTGTCTCCTCGCCACGTCGCCGGAAATGGTACCCAAGTACAGAGACCAAACGCCAACAACCATGTCGACACTGCAATGAGGCCTTTCAAACCAAGGTACGTTTCCAACTAATTTCCTTGCCTTCTCTTCTCGTTCAACATTCTGATTAAATCGTCAGGATGGACCTCCACGAAGACGCCGACAAGAACCTCGTAACCGCATCCTTCGAGTTCCCCGGCGCACAGAAGGAAGATGTACAAATTGATGTGCACTATGGCAAGCTCACCGTCTCTGCTGAAACGAAGCAGACCACGGAAAATGGCCTGAGCGAGGATGGCTACGCGGTGAGGGAAAGGCAGTATGGGAAGTATTCGAGGACTTTGCAGCTCCCTCTGGGTGTCAAGGTGTGTACTTTTCGTTACTGATATGCGAACTTGGAGAAGAGGGCTGATCTTTGTGCAGGACGAAGAGATTAAAGCCTCGATGGAGAATGGTGTACTGACCATCACCTTCCCGAAATCGGCACCTGAACTCGCACCAAAGAAGATCACGATTGCATAATCCAACACGATTTTATGATTTCAGAGATCCGCGGAACGCATATGTACATCAGTGAAATACTCTAGAGCCTATGTAACATCTAGTCAATACATTCCATTGTACAACTTCAACTAAATTCGACTACTCGGAACGAAAGCATGTGCACCTTTCAGCTCGAAATCAATGTGCCCTTCAGCTGCAGGAGGAAATTCCCAGATGGTATCAAGCAATCACGAAGAGTGACGAGGGCAAAAATAAAATATATTCCCGTTGAAATAAAAATCGAAACGTCCGGGGACTATATACGATGAAGAGCCTCTCCTCCACGTTGATGCGAAGGTGTCCGCGTCGGCGGCGGATGTTAATGGGGTAGGCAACCAAGGGCAGGCAACCAAGGGCGGTAATTTCAGGTTCTGCATTCGATATTCAGGCTCTACATTAGATATTTGGTGAGCCAAACTACTCGTTATCTTACTCAAAAGAAATCAGATTAATTTTTTCCTTAGCTATACTCTCGTGGACCACACTTCTGGTTTTAAACGTTTGACAATGCGCCCAGACGATTGTCAATAAAATTGCGTCTCACTACTAAGCACGCCAGTGACCGACGGGGCCTCCAGTTGTGTTCTAGAACCGTAGAGAAACCGGTTCGACGCTCGTGAGAGAAAACTGAAGGACCTACAGTTTCTATATATGTACATCCCCACGTTCTCGAAGTTTCCACAGACTGCGAGTTCAATCCGCACAACCCCAGACTATTGTCAGAACCAAGGGATACGCAAGCCTCAGGAAAGGTATAAATACGAGCCTGAATATGCCTCAACCCCCAACATTTGTACGAAACACCATTCAGCTTTTGATTCGCCTTCAAGTCCAACACACAAACAACAACCCATCATTGACATGTCTAGCATCTTCTTCTACGAGCCTTACTACGATTTCGACCGCTTCTTTGAAGAAGCATTTTCCCCTCGTCATGTTGTCAGAAATGGTACTCAAGTGCAGAGACCAAACGGCAACGGTCACATCGACACTGCCGTGAGGCCATTCAAACCAAGGTAAGCTTCCAACTAACTTCCTCGCCTTTTCATTTGAAATGCTGATTATATTTTTAGAATGGACCTTCACGAAGACACCGAAAAGAATGTTGTAACCGCATCCTTCGAGTTCCCGGGCGCACAAAAGGAGGACGTGCAAATCGATGTGCACAACGGCAAGCTCACCGTCTCTACTGAGACGAAGCAGACCACGGAAAAGAGCGAGGACGGCTATGGGGTGAAGGAAAGACGTTATGGGAAATATTCGAGGACGCTTCAGCTCCCTCAGGGTGTCAAGGTGGGTGCATCCGTCACCGGCAAACGAACTTGAAGAAAAGCTAATCTAATAATTGTGCAGGACGAAGAGATCAAAGCCGCAATGGAGAACGGTGTTCTAACTGTCACCTTCCCGAAATCAGCACCTGAACTCGCACCAAAGAAAATCACAATTGCTTAATCTACACTGTTTTTGCTTACTTCAGATCATTTGGACCCTCTTGCATACCTTTTTTTGCGTGTTAATAGATTACTTATTATCTACAGAATACATATTTAGTACAGCAGTCTAGTCAATAAATCCCAAATTACAACTTCAACTTCAGTTGACTACATTGAATGAAAGCGTGCATACGGTAGTTAGCTGTCTACCTACAGGCGTACCGATTTCCGAATCTAGCAGCAACGAGGTCGTCAAAAGACTCTGGATTTTCTGAATTCCACCACTCTGTTTTGTTGACTGTCAGGATTGAAATTGGAACTCCTAGAACACTTCTTGAATGAATAAAGGCTCGGACCGGAGCTATTTCGCTCATTGAGAGCGATTCCATCATCTGAATCTCCCGCATTACAGGAAAGGCCGACTTGAGCACATCCTCTGGAAGACGAAGAAGAAAATACAAAGTTGTCGGAGTGGTGTATAAGATATCGAGGGAGGGAAATGACGCAATGCAGTTAATGAAGTTGGGGTCAATTGGCGAGAGGCCACATCCTTCGCCCACATATAGATAGAGTTTCCGTATGCGGTGGAAGATTGGGGAGTATAAAGCAGAAAGAAGTTGGCTGAGTGTGTCGTCCCCTCGGAATCGGGGATGAAACCCTAGAGAGAAACGGAACTGCCTTCGGGCTGGTAGAAAACCGCTCAAACTAAATACAAACTGATATAACTGCAGTGTTAGTTGTGTGGAAGCACCTAAACCCGCTTGGTTTGAATACATCGACAGAACCTTTGACGTAACTGAAATAGGTCGCAGGTCTGAGATGTACCCATCAGGACTATTAAGCTTGGTATCGGTCTCGAAGGTCAATACACGGCCGTGAACGGGCTCTATTTGGGCCAGGAAAATCATGTTGGGTGTGATATCCATTGTTGAACGGATCTGTATGTTTTTCAATTGCGGTAATGATATTTTGGGTAAAGTTCGAGACCCCTCGGCGTCTCCGCGTATTATAGCATCGGAAACTAAGGTTTCGAGAAGGCAAAGGTGGGAGAGTGCCTTGAGTAACTCGTGGACGGGGATTGGAATGCTCAGCTCTAGGTGGCGAAGTTGTAGCGACCAATCCGCTCCTATGTTGGGATTAATGCCCAAAATAGAGAAATGCTTCAACAACGGAGCGTGATTGTCAAAAATTGTGAAGTCCGGGGGCGAAACAATCGGATGTGGTTCCCAGTATTCGGGTTTAAGGACATGCAGTGACAACTGGAACGACTCCAGAACAGTCGCCGGACGCGCCAATAAGTGCCATAAATCGGTGTCCTGCTTGAACTTCTCCGGTGCGGAGCTTGAGAAGGATAAATTCAAGTCTCGTATTCTTGACCAGTTCTCCACCAATAAAGGAATAATGATTTCCTGATCAGTGTTTCCTCGCACAGAAAGGGGACTGCACACAGTTCGATTTAAGACCTCCTTTCTCCAACCTTCACCACAGAGGAAATTGAAATTGAGAACCCGAGCCCATAAGGACGGCGAGGAAAGGATGAGATCTCTCCAAGCTGAACATACTTGAGAGGTGTGGCGAAGGGTATGTACAGCGGGAACCTTATGCTCTGTTGTGCATTTATGACAGTATATTTCGTCAAATATTCGAACATCCTACTTTTCAGGTCTCCGTCACCAAACTTGACAAAATACGTAGTCTCAACACCTAGGATTCACAATTTTATGTACGTAGTTCTCATATTTTCTCTTGTACTGTACCCTAATTTTTTGAGAAACAACACGCGCAACGAGGTTTGCTTGTCAGCCAGTCTAACAGTGTGGTTTACCACCAGCCAGGTGTGGTTTGATTCTCCTATGGTGTGGTTTCGCCTTGTCAGGATCTTGGTTTGACCACACTCAACTGTGGTTTGGCCTAGTAAGGGTGTGGTTTATCGCGGCCTTGGTTGCGGTTGTGGGTGTGGTCAAAGCTCTTGGCCTTTTCCGCCCGCGCGGGTTGGGGTGCGGGTTTTGTTGAGGTACAGGTACGGGTAGGCGATTTTGTATCCTGCAGAAACCCGTACCCGTGACACGGGTTGGCGGGTCATGTGCTGAGGTTGAACTGGGCGCTTAATTGGCGCCAACGTGAGTTCCACACGAAGACTTTCTTACCAGAGGCATTTTAAAAAATGCCTCTGGTAAGAAAGTCTTCGATGCAAAGGTGGCCTGGAGCTAGATGGATGGAAAGAGGGTGGAACCTTAACTTATAACTGATAAATGAATATATTTCGGACGATATTCATTTGATTTACAAAATTTTAGATGCATATAATTAAGAAAATCTTCCATTAGGTTTTCTGACATAATCACAGAAAATATCTCCCTAAACGGAATATTTGGAGCTTCTTTTAAGCTACAAGATGTAGAATCTAGAATGTAGGATGTTGAATGTAGGAAGTAGGAAGTAGGAAGTAGGACGTAGAATCTAAGATGTAAGACTTTGACAAACAATCTAAGATCTTAGCCAAACAAAACAACGTGGTTCGCTGAACAAACCAAAGACATCACCATGTAAACCACGCTTTCATGCTCACTACGAAAAGTCCTGACCAATCTAGACCACATTGCGGTACCTGTAAGCCAAGGTAATGACTTACCTATGATTTCAATATTATCCTTTAAGTTGGTTATAGGTTTTTCCTCTTGCAATTCCACAGTAAGGACTACAATTAAGGAAACAAATCATGAAGATTCTGACAGATCCTAGGAATGAATCCTGATTTTATGGTAGATCTACACCTTTTGGACAGATTCTAGATTAATTGATGAAAAAAAAACTCATATGCATTCCATATCGGTGTTGATTAGGAAGACGTTCCATACTACGTCGCGATCTAGTTTGAAGATCTGAGTCTCCATCAGGACACGGCGGAAATTGACGCTCGATTCAGAGATTGAACTTGATCTTGGACTCGGATTCCTGGATGGGTGAGGTCAACAGTGAGGTACTGGCCGCAAGACAGAGTTTCCCTTACCCGTGGACTCGGATCGAGCTGCAATGAGATGAATTTGGAATGCCAGAAATTTCGTACTGTCAATGGGAGCGTAAAGGAAAGAATGGCATCGCACGGGATCGTGATACATGATGTGCCACGCCGATCCGATCCGGTTATAAATAAACATTCCGGAAATGACCCAGAGGCCGTTTATTTTTCACCTCAAATTCATCTTTCATACTTGTATTGTTTATTTAATAGTCAATAAATCCCATCTTACAACTTCAACTAAATATGGCTACTTTGAATGACAGCCTGCCTACCTATAATGTTGAAATTAACGTGGTGTTGAGCCGCCGGAGAAGGCTCGTAGGGTGGACTAATTATGCAGACCCTTGTGCACATAGGTTAGCTACATATTACTGATAGACTCGTTCTATAGAACGTTTACATCGCATCGATAGTGTCGGTGCTGTAGAATTCTACAGACGGGGTAGAAAGGCTATAGGATAGGTGGTGGCCAGCTGGGGGAGGGATCGGCGAGGATAGGTGGGTAAGTGCGGCGTGGGGTGGCCTGAGAGCTTTAGACATCAGATTCCGGTCAAATTGACACCAGCGTACAAGATATGAGCACATAACGTACCTCCAAGCGTCCGCGCAGAGCTATGGAACAGCAGGCTCCTCCCACTTCCATGAGCATCTTGAAGCCAAAAAGATCTTGGTTTTTCCCAACATTGTCCTCATAATGTTTTCCATTGAGTTTGTAAGATTCAGAAAGGAGAGGCAAATTTGTTTCTAGAACCGTACAGAAACTGCGTCGACTCTCTGGAAGCGCGTGGGAGAAAAATGGAAGGACCTACAGTTTCCAAATATGGCTTTTCTCACCTTCTCGAAGTTTCCACATGCTGCCGCGCAACTCCAGACCGGTATCGAAACAGACGTACACAACCCTCGGAAAAGGTATAAATACGAGTCCGCAGATACCTCAATCCCCAACAATTGTACAAAATACGAATCAGCTCTCAAGTCCCTTCCAATTCACAACACAAAAACTACCAACCCATCCTCAACATGTCTAGCGTCTTCTTCTACGAGCCCTACTACGATTTCGACCGTTTTTTCGAGGAAGCCTTTTCCCCTCGTCACGTCGCCAGAAACGGTAGTCAAGTGCAGAGACCAAACGGCAATGGCCACGTCGACACTGCCGTGAGGCCATTCAAACCAAGGTACGCTTCCAACTAACTTTCTCGCCATTTCGTTTGAAATGCTGATAAAATTTTAGAATGGACCTCCACGAAGACGGCGACAAAAATCTTGTAACCGCTTCCTTCGAGTTCCCCGGCGCACAAAAGGAGGACGTGCAAATCGATGTGCACAACGGCAAGCTCACCGTCTCTACTGAGACGAAGCAGACCACGGAAAAGAGCGAGGACGGCTATGCGGTGAAGGAAAGACGTTATGGGAAATATTCGAGGACGCTTCAGCTCCCTCAGGGCGTCAAGGTGGGTGCTTCCGTTACCGGCAAACGAACTTGAAGAACTAGGGCTGATTTAATTGTGCAGGACGAAGAGATCAAAGCCTCGATGGAGAATGGTGTTCTAACCATCACCTTCCCGAAATCGGCACCTGAACTCGCGCCCAAGAAAATCACGATTGCATAATTTGATATCGGTGGTTTCACCACTTCAGAACGTTTGGACTTTGCTTTCTCATTTTACATTCACCTCTCCGGCATATTTTTTGTGCGTCTTAATACATTATCGGCGGAACCCATATGTACAGCAGTGAAATACTTAGCATCCAGTCAATAAATCCCATTTACGACATTAACTGACCTTGAGCATTGAATAAACACTGCATGCTGGCCAGGTGACTGGGAGAGCAGAATAGCGTGGATGAAGCACACGAACCTTTCTCAATGCCAATTAGAGTAACGAGGAAAATAAATTGTATTCTCGTTGAAATAACAGTAAAGATTGAAATTTCGGATCAAAAAGAAAAAAGGTGGCGGCAGCACAGCGGGAGCGCGAAAGGAAGGATTGTGTGACTGTCGTCGGCAAATTAGGTCGATGGTACCACAGAACATAATTATCACCCTACAATAATGACATACATCTAACTAGGTTCTTAGATTTCCATTACCGTTACTCCAGCACGTCCTTTAAGAGACCTCAAGTTTTCTGAAGTACTCCAGCTTGACCTTCTGACGGTCAGGACCGAAATCGGCGCTCCTAGAACCCTTCTTGAAAGAATGAAGGCCCGAATGGGAACCACCTCTTTCTCCTCCTCTTCCCCCAAGTCGATCTTAATCTCCTGCAGGACTGGAAAGGCGGACTTGAGTACATCCTCTGGAAGACCAAGAAGGTAATCCAAAGTCACCGGAGTGGTTTCTAAGATTTGGAGAGAGGGAAACGACCCAAGGAAGTTAATGAAATGAGGATCCGTTGGTGGGATGCCATATTCCCTATGCACGCATAGGTAAAGCATCTGTACATGGTAGAAGATGGGGGGATCCAAAGCAAAAAAGAGTTGGTCAACCTTGTCTTTCACTGGGAAGCTGGGATAAAAGTCCAGAGAGAAACAGAACTCCCTTTGGGCAGGTAGTAAAGCCTTAAAGCTAAACAGATACCTGTCCAACTCCAGTGTTACTCTGGTGGAAGTAGCTAAACCCGCTTGGTTTGAATATGTCGATAGAACCTCCGAGACAGCTGAAATGCCAAGTCGCGGGTCTGATATGTACCTGTCAAGACTCGTACTGCTGTCGAAGGTCAATACACGGCCATAAACAGGCTCTAGTTGCGCAAGGAAGACCATGTAGCATGTGATATCCATTCTCGAAGAGATCTCTATATTTTTTAGTCGCGGCACCGCAATTTTGGGTAAAGGTCGAGACCCCTCCACGTCCCTGCGAACTATCGCATGGCGACCTCGCTCTTTTACTAGTAACGTTTCGAGAAGAGGAAGATGGGAGAGTGCCTTGAGTAACTCGTAAATGGGGATCGGGTGGCTCACTTCTAGGTGACGAAGCTGCGGCGCCCAGTCCGCTCCTATATCCCAATTAATGCCCCAAGCGGAGAAATGCTTCAACAACGGAGCGTGATTGTCGAAAAGTGTGAAGTCCGGGGGCGAAAAAATCGGCTGTGCTGCCCAGTAATCAAGTTCGGTGATCCGCAGTGACAATTGGAACGACTCCAGGACGTTCGCCGAACGTGCCAATAAGTTCCATAAACGTGTATCCTGCGTCAAATTCTCCGACGAAGACCTGACGAAAGATAGCGTCAAGCATCGTATTCTTGACCAGTTCTCTGCCAAAAAAGGAATGATAACTTCCTGATCAGCAGTACCCCCTCGCACGGAGAGGGCATAGCCCCCAGTTCGATTCAACACCTTCTTTCTCCATCTTCTATTGCGGAGGAAATTAAAATCGATAACGCGAGCCCACAAGGATGGTGAGGAAAGGATAAGATTTCTCCAGGCTGAACATACTTGGGAGGTATGGCGAAGGGTATGTACAGCGGGAAACCTGTCCTCTGTTGCGCATTCCATGTCGGCGTTGATCAAGAAGATGTCCAATACTACATCGCGGTCTAGTTTGAAGATCTGGGTTTCCATCGGGACACGGACTCGGAGGTCGCTTCCACTCCGAAATTGACAAGTGATTCGTTTGTTGACGAATGAGTCGGAATGACCGGTACCTTGTTGAACGTTATGCCTAATAGCAGTTTGAGGCTTCAGAATAGGCATCCAGGCCTCTGCACGAAACCATAACACATGCCTTGTACAATGTAAGTTGGCAGTCTACTCAAAACAGCTCGGTTCGAAAATTGAAGTCGATCCTGGATTCTGGAGTGGTGCGGTCAGTGACAGTGAAGTACTGGCACAAACGCAGTTTCCCTCACCTGTGGATTGGATGCAATGAGATGGGTTTTTACTGCCAGCAGAATCGTCCTGGGAGCGTAAAGCAAAGAATGGCGTGGCACGGGCTGTGCGCGATGATGATTCGTTTATAATAACTTAAATAAGCATTCCGAAAATGACCTTCTGGCCGTTTATTTTTTCACCTCGAATTCTTCGTTCTTGTAAGCCCCGCCTTTCATGACCAAGCGGCCAGATTCAGATTCTGCATTCAACGAGCGAAGTAAATGAAGAAACATCAACCAGGGCAATGAACTTGCCAAATATTATAATTTGTGGTCTTGTCCGAGTAGCCCGCGCGTAGTAGATTAGATTAGATAATTGAATCACAACATCAACTGTTTCCCTTTGCGATTCCAACCAACCTTGTTTGCAACGCTATACTGAGTGGCTACTCGACGCGCTATTCCAGCCTTTCCAGACCCGAGCTCCTAGAGTAGGCCTACTCCACCGTGAGGTATGATGATTTTAGGAGGAAAATCGCCCAAAGCGTCAACCGCAGGTCCGCAGCTGCTGAAATGCTTTCCGCCTGTGCTTGGTCCTTTTGACTCACCGGAAATCGCGTCCGATGCTGGCAAGTCTAAGCAGGTATGATTGCAGTCTCTATGACCATGATGGCAGTTGACAACATTGTCATTTAACATTGTCAGTAGCTGTCATGTCGGAGGTTTCGCCTGTGATGAACGGCAGCAATATAACTCTTGACATCTAACCAAAAGCATTCCAAGTGCAGGTTCACCCTCGTCGTCACTGTACACGTACTCCCATCTCCACTATGCTCCTTCCCCTCACTATCCTCTACCTTCTTCAAGGTTTCCTCAACGCCGACGGCGCCCCCCTCTTTATTCTGGTCCCGCGTCAGCAAACTCCCAGTCTGTCCGAGTCTTTTCCACAGGAATGTGGATGTTCAGCGAGTCGTTCACGACAGGATATCGTGTGGAGCTGTCTAGTCACAATATTCGCGTGCTCGTGGGTCTCGGTTCATCCAAACATCCCAGGACCGGCCAAACGGAGGTGGATGAAAAACCTGCATCGCGTCGAATTGATGTTCTGGTCGATTATTTCGCCAGAGCTCATCATCTTTTGGGCATCGAGGCAGTGGCTTGCAGCTCGTCATTTGTCACAGAAACTTAGTAGTGCGTCCTCTCGGTTTTACCTGTTCATCCATGGGGCTGCATGCTAACGATATCCTTCAGATTATGGATGGACTATGACACACGCGTTTTATATTCAGATGGGTGGCTTCATGTTACACGACGGAGAGATGGCCATTGGCGTACTTAGCCCAGAAAAACTTGAAGACCTTCTCGAACAGAACTTGATCGAAATGCCGAAGATCACTGAGGATGAAATTAAGGATAGAAGCAAGGGCGACGGACTCTCGAAAGCAATCGTCATCGTCCAAACGACCTGGTTCATAGTGCAATGCACCGCCCGGAGCGCTCGTGGCCTTATCATTACACAGCTAGAGCTTATAACACTCGCATTCGCTGCACTGAACGCGATCATGTATGTATTTTGGTGGAATAAACCTCTCAATATCCACACCACGGTCCCAGTCTATCTCGTGCATCCCACTCCTCCACAACTGCCGACACCATTGCGGCCGATTGAAACGAGGTCCGCTGAGGCTGAAGGTGCGTAACCGAAATTCTGCTCACGTCGACGCCGCTTAGCCTTCACGTCCATAGGCATCGCTCTTGAAGAAACCTCAATTGCTACGGGAAGCGAAACGCATGAGGTCGATGTTCAATATCGACATCCTGACAAACAAACGACTCAGCAAAATAACTCTTCAAGCGACGATATTGAACTAGAAAACTGGACGCCAGCTTCTGGTACCCCACTGCCGACGCGCCAACCGAAGAGGAGCGCCATGTTTTGGGATCTTGCCTTGCAGGCGTGGTGTATCCTTTCCGGCATTTTATATCGCTGGCCCGCAACTGCCGCCGTCGCTATCGTCAAACGAGTACACGACATATTCAACATCTTCAAAAAGAAAAACAGCATCGGCGAAGGCAAACTACGCGTCAACACGTTCTACGTCTACGATGGGGACTTGATCGAGACTCGGGCTGGCATGAGCTTAGTGTACGGCCTCCCGCTAATGACGGCTCTATTCGGTGCCATTCACTGCGCAGGTTGGAATTTTCCCTTTCCAACTCGTATCGAAAGCATTATCTGGCGCGTCTCTTCGGCGTTCCTTACGAGTGTAGCGGTGGTTGTGATTCCAGGGATATTTGTTGCGCAGCGGTTTAGGCCGGGTGAGAGTACCTCCTTGGTGCATTTAATTTTTGTGGGAGTGACGAGCTTAGTGCATGCAACTCTCCCGTTGTACGTTTTTGCAAGGCTGGCCCTTTTGGTCGGAGCCCTTGTTTCGCTTCGAAGTCTTCCACCGGCGGCGTTGGCTGAGGTGGAATGGACTTTATCTATTCCTCATATTTAGTGATGTCTCTTCCTGTTCGGCACTGCCAGTGAGGTAGATATATAGAATCATTTCGCTTTCACAAGTGAAAATTTTACTCTATTATCGTTTAATTAGATTCACAATAATCATTCTGGTTCTTTTGACTTGTATGTTTGCCAGTCGGGGGCTTGGAATGGGCATCTAAGGGGAGCCTATTTTTATCTCGCGTTCGGCGCGATGTTTCCGTCCAATCGGGTGACTCCCGCACAGCACAAAAATGCCGGAACACTCACGGAAGACTCCTCCCGATGACAATGACCACGTCTTTCCTAACTTCGACTTCTCACCTGTTCTCTTTCCTTTTGCCTCAAAGACCTTCTCATGAAATGCGTTACATTGGAAGGAAATGGGCTCCGAGTCTTGGCCTGACTAACAGCAAGACGGTATATGGTGGCTTCCTTTTAAAGGGCACAGTACGATTGCGCGCGAGTCTTTTTCTAGCCTTCGCCCACTCATTTTCTCCAGGGATAACTAGGCCATTCTCATTGAAACCCTGCTAGCTCTAGCCAAGACGGTGTTTGGTAGTGGCATCTACACACACTTTTCTTTCCTGAATCACGAACGCCTACCGAGGATACACATCAAGGCATATTATTGTCCTCGAATATGTTTACATCGTCTCCATCACTGACAGTCGGCTCTCGTGGCCGATGTCAGATTTTTAATCTCTCAGGTACAAAGTCTCGTCGTCATCTCAAATCTCGACTTGCGGACGTTAACGCCTGATTTGGACAGAATTAACACCGATGTCACCGCAACACGCCTCACGGACATCGCCCTGTCATCTTGCTGCGACCACCTTGACGAGTCTGCTGTTAAGTCGTGGCTGTCGAGAGCATCGTTTACTTTTATCGTCTAGGGCCTTGCATACCTTTCCCTCCAATCCATTCCAGACATGCTACTTGTGTTGTTCCTCCTCCTCCACCTTCTTCTAGGTCTCATTGACGTCGACGCCGCTCCTCTCGCTGGCTTATTCCAGCGACAGACAACCATCGATCCATTAATCGCACAAGATTGTGTCTGTCCTAATACTCGGTCAACATGGGACATAGTTTGGAGCTGTCTGGTTACCATCTTTGCCTGTTCGTGGGTCTCTGTTCACCCAAATATCCCGCGGCCAGATGAAGATCGCTGGAAAAATGTGCTTCGGCGGCTTGAATTGATGTTCTGGTCGATCGTCTCGCCAGAATTGATCATATTCTGGGCATTGAAGCAGTGGATAGCAGCACGTCAATTAGCGGAAGAATATCGCGGTGCGCATCATGGCGTCTCGATCTTCATCATCTCTGCTATTTTCTTAGAGAAAGGGTGGACAATGGCCCATGGCTATTTTATTCAGATGGGAGGCTTTATGTTATACAACGGAAACAAACCCATAGGTGTCCTTGGTCCTCAGAAACTCGCGGACCTTCTCGATAAGCAGAAGGTAGCTATGCCGGAAATTGCAGAGAAGGATATCCAGGATCGAAGCAAGAGCGATGGACTTTCAAAGGGTCTCGTCATCATTCAAACGACCTGGTTTATTGCCCAGTGCGTCGCACGGAGAGTCCGGGGCCTAATTATCACCGAACTGGAGCTTGTGACACTCGCTTTTGCTGCCCTCAACATTTTTATGTATGCTTGTTGGTGGAACAAGCCTCTCGATGTCCAGACCACTGTCCCGGTTTACTTATTGGATTCGTCTCCACTGCAAGTTGTCAACCAAGAGGGGACTTTTGCGGACGAAGGTGCGTAGATCCAGGCTTGATCCTCCGTCGGCGATAATTAATCCATCCCCATAGCCACAAGTCACAGTATTGGCTCAAGCGACAGAGGGAATAAAACTAGCAATTTACAAGGTAATATACATCTTCTAATGCGTTCCATCTACTCATACATTTTATTTACGACACTCAGGCATCAATATCGAGCGTGAAACCCTTGCAGACGGTTCGAGGTACCGACCCGTCAATTGGCTTAGTTTTCTGGTTGTAACTCGTCAGATGTGGTGGGTTATTTCCGGAATCCTTATTCGTTGGCCAGCCGCCGGGGTCGTCAGTGTCCTTGATAGGATCGAGGAGATATTGGCCAGCAATACGATTGTTTCTGGTGAAATGTTTGTCAGCACATTCTATGCCCACGACCATCATCTAGGTCGCGTGGTTTGGGAGGACTTCTCGATCCCTTTGGTCGGAATTCTGTTTGGTGCAATCCACTGTGCCGGCTGGAATTACTCCTTCCCTTCACTTATCGAATCCAATGTTTGGCGCATCTCCTCCGCGGTTATTACAGGTGTCCCAGCAGTAGGCGTGTTTTTTGTGCTTGGCGTACATTTAAGTGACTGTTTTCCTGTTAACCCTTTGGTATCGCGAACAGTTGACGTCATGGGATTGTTGACAATCGTGATGCTCCCGTTTTACGTTCTTGCAAGGGTTGCGCTGTTGGTGGAGGCGCTCATTTCACTCAGGGACCTTTCACCCGAAGCATTGAAGGAGCTCGAATGGACCTCCTTCGTTCCTCACGTATGATTTGTATAACTTGTGTATAAGTAGAATTTAATACTAAGTACGGACCAAAAAATCGCAGCCCGAGGATCTGAACAGCGGCAATACTCATGAACAAGTCTTTCGTTTTGTTCCTCCATTCAGATTAGATTAGATTGCTTCACGTGACAAAATGCAGTGCCCACTGGGCGCCAGCCTAGCTTGCTCTTCTTCCCTCTCACCCTTCAAGCTTCAAGGTCCACAAAAACCTTGGCCAGACTCCCGGCGCTTATATCAGCCCTTTCAATGGATGCATGGAAAGTAGTGCTGCTTGGCGAAAGGGGTGTGGGAAAGACAAATCTGGCAGTGCAGGTGAGTCGTCTCAGCCCTCACCGTCAACTTTTACTTATAGTAGAATAACTACCATTAGTTTACCATGGATTGTTTTACGAGTGGGTTTTGGTTCTTTTAGTATATCTGACGTCCTTTCTTAGCTTTACATACTTATCCGCAGCTGTATTTCCCGGTTTCCTTGTCCCAGCACGTTCATCCTTGACACGCTCATCTAGATTTACGAACCCGTAACGGATGATGGGCCATTCAGAAAACAGCTGGTAGTTGACGACAAGATGTGTTTTATAGAAGTTATTGATACCCAAAACCAGGGTGAGTAAATCTCAATTCTTAAACGGCACGAGCTCAAATGCACCATAGACGAGTATAGCAACCTACGTGACGAATTATTGCGGTAATTAGCCACTTTCACAACAACTTGGTATTGACAGGATCATATTATATACAGAGACAGTCAAGGATTTGTGCTCATTTACTCCATCGCCTCGAGGTTTACCTTTGATCAGATCGAGAAATTCCATCAATGTATCAGGAGAGTCCGACCTCAAAACCCCGTTTTCGTGTTGGTTGGAAACAAATGCGACAAAGCTTACGAACGAGAAGTGTCGAAGGAAGAAGGCTCCGCTTTGGCACGGCAGCTTGGGTGCGAATTCATCGAAACCTCGGCTAAAACTGCCCAAAATGTCCACCGCATGTTCACTAACCTCATTCGATTACTACGACAGCCTGTTCTTCCTCCACCGATAACAGAGGAAGTGAAGAAGAAGTCAAAATGTGTGATTGTGTAGGGGATAAAATGGTGTTGTTGCAAGGAAACTCATCCTGAAACATTTAAATTCATTTTCAGCCATCTGTTTAAATTGCTTGGGCCCTTGAAATAAAGTCTACATACTCTTGCCCTTCGTTGACTTCTCATGGCGCTTCGTTGGTTGGCGCCTCCAAATTACGATTGTCCCGGAACGCCGAGAAGGATGTCAACGCCTCAGGAAACATGATGAGCCAAAGCTGTCCCTTCGACGAGCACAACTTATCTTATGCTTACCCTTCTTGGCTTTGCCTCCGGTATCGGACGACAGTCGTATTCGTTAATCTATATTCTTGGCCATGAGATGCGGGTGTACCCTCCCCAGCTGTCGTCCTCCGATCCCGCCTCTTGCCTGGGCCACTTGCTTGACTTTGCCTGCGGTAGCGCGGTCTGGTCTTTCCACCGCCGAGGTTCTTAAAAAACAAGCCGCTACAACTCGGCAACAACTAACATAGAACCACAGCAGCGAAGGCAGTCCTCTTAACCCTACTTCCACGCCATATCCTGCAATTCGCTGCCATATGAAGCTGAACTTAACACTGAATATGCCACCGAATTTTGAGAGCCTAGCGGTAGGCCTGAGACCCGATTTCTGCACAATCGATATCCCGCAACGCAGGCCTCCACGGCGTTGTCACATCTTTACACTATTCAGGCGCTTGACTCTGAGGCTTGCAAGCTTCGCCGCTGTGCACCTTCTGGGCACAAGACCTCACCTATCTTCATTCGGCTGGGTCTGTATCGATGGGATACCCATATCCCACTTGTCCCTCCTGAGGAAAGACGGGGGGCACTGGGGAGTCTACTGTACTACGGGTTCGTTAGCCCAGCAATCATTGGCGATTGACACACTTATTGAATCGCCCCTATATTCTACGTGATTCACGTCAACTTCTCGAGGAACTGGCTCTCTTATTATTTTCTCTCCGTCCTTCATTTTGTTCCTTTTCCTTACTCTTCTCTCACTCACACAGCTCTCCTCCTCGCTAGATATAGTTGCCTGCGCCGACCGATCTTAAATGAATTTAGCTCTAGTGCTAACACAAGGCTTACTCGAACCATGGTGGGCCTAGACCATTGCCGGATTTCTCGAAACCGTCTCCAATCTCAGTGAAACGCGCTGGGTCGTGCTACCACGATGACAGCCACGGCTCGGTCTTTCAAATAAATCCAACGACTTAAGCAACCCAGTTTTATCAACGCGCGTCTTTTAGATCAGCACCAAATCCTCACTTATCTCTCACCTCAATTTCAAAGCTTCATGATTTGCTTGATCAACTCCGAGTTTCCCTCTTGTAAGCCGCTCGCTTCCTCATTTTTTTCGCACATCTGCCTACCTTTCGGTCTTCATATGGTCTATTGTTGTCCAGTTGCAAACAATTACAGATCATCCGATTTATCTACCTCGAGATGCTGTGCGTATTTGGACCGCAATCCCACGCGTTGTTTACGGGAGTCAAGGTTTATCATGGCCTGCCTATCTTAACATCGTTCCACAACACCCCAGTACGTTTGTATCTGCAGTATTCCAACAACTGGCAGAAATGGACACATGGACGGTAGCCCTACTAGGTGACGCTGGTGTCGGTAAAACGACTCTGGCATTACAGGTATGTTAGCTCAAGCCTCGAATTCTGTTGTTCACGGTGTAATGACTCTATCAGTATACTCTGAGTTGTTTTCTAGGTCGGTTTCACTTGGTAGTCTGGCTTTTTTTTCAAGCTTGCGATTTCTATCGTCCTGGTATTTTATACCCACAGATGTGATTCAGTCCCTTCCCTCGCATTGCCAAAGTTCCTAATGTGCCCAACCAGACCTATGACCCCCACTTGGAAGATGGACCATACAGAAAAAAGCTAATAGTGGACAACAAGATGTGTTTCATAGAAGTCATTGATACTCGTGGTTCGGGTACGATCTCGACAAATCTCGAATTCTTATCTTACTATCAACTGAAGTGCGCGTTATAGAGGATTATGATAACCTGCGGGACGAATGGATCCGGTAAGCGTCCGTTAGTGCAATATTTTGAGAAGTTACCTAGATACCACATTGACTTTGTCAGAGAGGCTCAAGGATTTGTCCTCGTATACTCGGTGGCCTCGTGGTCGACCTTCGATCAGCTCGAGAAATTCCACCAGTGTTTAAGGCGAGCTCGTCAAGAAAATCCCATTTTCATGTTAGTTGGCAACAAATGCGACAAGGCATACGAACGAGAAGTGTCGAAGGAAGAAGGCTCCGCTTTGGCACGCCAGCTTGGTTGCGAATTCATTGAAACCTCGGCCAAGACTGCCCAGAATGTCGAGCGTATGTTCTCAAACCTCATTCGATTATTACGACAGTCTGTCGTCGTCGTGCCAGTGCCCAAGGTAGTGAGGAAGAAAACAAAATGTGTGGTCGTGTAGGGCACAATTCTTTTTTTCAAAATTTCAATTGTTGGATTCGTTGAGGAATTGTATCCACTCGCCGTCTAACCTAACTTGAGCTGACCGCACCATGGTAGCTATCGAACACATTGCCGAACTGATATGCTCCGAACAACTCACCGTTTATACTGATGTCTGTCAACATTGTAATGCAGGTCCGCGTCCCCTTGGTCGACTGCTGTGGATACAGTCTACGCACCTTCCCACTACGTCGACGTTTCCCTTGATATCCCATCAGTGGCTGTGCTGTCCGTATGTAGAGACCCAATGACCCATCCTTGCTTGGTTCCTGCCAGACTGCGCGCCTGCTCGACACGCTCCAAAAGCATTGCCAGAACCAAGCTGCTACCTATCGGGCCTACCCAACGTTTCCGCCGCGGTCAGCTGCCACCACCAACAATTAATATGGACGCGGATGATGCAGCCCGGTCACCTGGGCCTCACCCGCGCCACGTTACCGTTGGCGAGCTGCTGCCTCCTCCGCCGGTATCAATGGGGCTAACGGAGCCTCGCGTCCGCCTCCCCTATCACCGTGAATGTGGTCGACGCCGCCCCACATCTTGACTGGCCGAAGGCTGAGGAGCCTCACCACCTACACCTCCTTGGGCGGCATCGATGTGGGTTATTGCATATGTCCCACCCTTACCCGTGCAAAGCTGTAACCGTACCTCACGGGTATACATACGGGTCAGACATTTTTACATGCGAGTTTACCCAAGCCAGTCATTACGAGCCTAATCACCGCCGCTTCCGCTTTCACCTCCGTCAATATGGCTGACACCTCCACCACCGCCTACAAAGCTGATCCAGGTGACGCCATACCGCCGCTGCCTCCTCCCGCGTCGACGATTTAGTGCAGCCCCGCGTCCGCCTCCTCAATCACCGCGGATATGGTCGACATGGCGAAAGCCGTCACGCATGCCGCGATCCTCTCAATGCCCCAGTCTCCGTAGGCGCTACGAAAGCTCTTGGGCTCATTACTGTCGTTCTCGCCGACAATCAAAGGCCAAATTGGCGCTGAGTGCCGCACCATCACCAGAATTAAATTCAAGGAAGACTTGTCTTTGTGCCTCCTGCAGGCTAGTCGACCCATCGAACGTCATTCGCCCACTCCCAGATCCCACGCGGCTTGTTCTGCTCTCAGCCATTTCATTCATTGCCTGCCCTTGCTTCCGGAAGTGGTCTTCGAGGTCAATTATTTCCTTGCCCAGCTGCTCGTTTGGCCGTCGTTATCCACAGGACATGGAAAGTATTCATCAGAAAACTCACCGCGAATTAGCCGAATTAGCCGACGCGTATCGGCACCTTGTTCTGTCAGTTCGAAGTTAGACCAAGTCTGGTTGTGACTCGGATGTGCGAGATGTAGAGGCTTCCTCCATTGCTCGTCCTCGTTTTTGTTGTCCCGCCCTGTGGATGCCATGTCCTTCAAGTTTTGTTCTCGTCCCTATGTTGCTTCCTTGCTGTGCAGGGACACTGGCTTGCGCGGAGTCCCAGTTGAGTTGTAACAGCAGCGGCTGAGCAGGCTGTACTATTTCTAATGCCAGTAAACGCCATTGTCGTGTTTCACCAATTTAGGCTGTGAATGTTCTGACAGGCCATCTTCCGAGCGCCCTTCCATTTTTTCAGGTCTGATCCCTTCCAAGTATGTATTTATACCGTCCTATAAGCTTGCTGTAACACCACAAACCACAGAGCAGCCCGAAGTTATCCCAAAAACATGTACAGAATGGTCTGGTTCCGTCATTCCCTTCACAATTGGTGTGTGAATCGTGAGATTTATTCCCACTTCCGTGTGTTACCCAGACTGCTTGCCTTAACCAATAAAGGGGAATAGACTCGTATACGATATGCCAGGCAATAGCCTTCAAAGTCAGGTATGTATACAACTATTCATGCCAGAAAATTACGGAACGACATGGGTTACAATCACGACATGGTATCACAGGTGGCAGTGGCCGACGTTTTTTTAAAAAACGGACCCACGACACGTCGTCTGTTTTTAGCGCCTGTTTCTTTGACAAACAGTGTTCGGGCTTTCCTTTTAAAGTAACCCCGACTTACTGTATCTTAGAGAAACAGATAAGAGAATTAGAAGACATGTCTTCGTTGTCTGTCCCTTCCGAAACAGTGGCCAGGCCGAGTTGTGTATGGGAGTCCAGTGACAATTCTGGTAAGCCCACGACAATTCATTTCCAGGTCAAGTCCCTTATTGGCCTGTTTACTGTCTCCAACGCCCACTCTTTAATTAGAATTTTGAGAAGCAAACTACCTATTTATGCTCTGATTCCGGATATATCTGACTGCGAAATAAATAGTGCATGCAACATGTAGACGGGGAAGAGAAACCGGATAGAACGATCTGGTGTATCTGTGTCAAATTGCACGGGCCTTACGCCTCTTCCTGGATCTCATCATTATTAGATACTTATATTTAAAGAGCGGTGGATAGGAGAGGTTCACGTTCATTCAATCCCCTGTTTGACAACTGACCATGTTACTTTTTTTCTGCCTTTTTTACCTTTCTCATGGAACTACGAACATAAACGCTACTCCGATGTCGCTTATTCTCCCGAGCCAATCGACTCACGTCCCCAATACGTCCCCACTACCCTGTATAGGACAACACTGTCGCTCTATATGGGACATTGTTTGGAGTTGCTCGGCCACAATTTTTGCCTGTTCGTGGGTTTCAGTCCATCCAAATATCCCAGGACCAGATGAGGGTCGAATGAAGACAGCCTTACGACGCCTTGAGTTGATGTTCTGGTCGATTGTTTCTCCCGAATTGATTATATATTGGGCAATGAGACAGTGGTTAGCAGCACTGAAACTGCAAAGGAAATACAGAGGTGAGTTGTAATTCGATTCGACAAGCAGTTCGCTGTATTTCTGATGGGTCCAAATTTGCTCACGGTGCAGACAACAGATGGACTACAACACACGGCTTCTTCATCCAAATGGGTGGATTTATGCTATATGAAGGTAGCAAATCCATGGGTGTACTTTCTCCAGAACGCCTAGAGCAGCTCCTCAAGCTCAAGGCCATTAGAATGCCTTCTGTCACCGAGAGAGAAATCCAAGATCGCAGCAAAGGTGACGGCCTTTCCAAATCCATCGTCATTATCCAAACAACTTGGTTCATCGCACAATGTGTCGCACGCAGAGTGCAGGGGTTAACGACCACTGAAATCGAGCTAGTGACGTTGGCAATTGCAATACTCAACGGCATCATGTATTTTCTTTGGTGGAACAAGCCCTTGAATGTGCTATCTACAGTTTCTGTGGTCCTCTTGTCGCCAGAACCGCCAACTGCGCCACTGCCGGAGTTGCCAACGGCGCTATATTATAGCCCTCAGACTTCTGTACCACTGGTCGGTGAGGAAATGTCACTTCCTTTTTACCGGAAGATTTTGACTAATTGTCCGAGTGTCCAGTCGGCGAGGAAGAAAGGAATCGAGAAGAACTTTTAAATCCGAAGTTCATTCTTTTTCCTTGTAATCAAATTTTCCCCACTGACATCATCTGCAAGTTCAAACTTACGCGACGAAACACTTTTCACGCCCTTCAAGAAAGTGTGGTATTGGCTTTGTCATATAATATTTCGTTGGCCAGTCGCTGGAGTTGTCAATATCATCCGAAGAATGCGAGATATTCTGAGTAGTTCTGCAGTTGCCCTAAGTCGAGCTCGTGTTAACACGTTCTATGCTTACAACTTTACCCCAACAACGCAGGAGCAACTAGCGATATTTACCATTCTTCCATGCATTGGAATCCTATTCGGAGCAATTCATTGCGCAGGTTGGAACTTTTTCTTTCCCTCACTTGTCGAAGCCAATATTTGGCGTCTATCTTCCACCGTTATTACGGCGGTGCCCATAATTTGGTCAGGAACCGCTATCCTCGGCATATTGGACGAGCACGACCACTACGATTGCTTGAGCTCTATATTTGCGGCAACCATCATCCTTCCAACAGCAGCACTCCTGCCCGTTTATATCCTGGCGCGACTCGTACTTTTTGTTGAGGCATTAATTTCGCTTCGGGACTTGCCTCAAGCGGCCTATGCAGTCGTAGAGTGGACACTGTTTTTACCTCACGTTTGATTTTAGTTAACCTCTTAACCAGAGGTTTAATAGATGAGGTGGGTTGTGAGCAAGTTTCAGCAGAAGCGCTTTATAACTCGTATATTATATGTAAATGGTTGATTCTGTAGAATTAATTACAGGCTGAGACCATGGACTCCGATGGATGGCATTTAATTTTGAAAATACAGCAGCTATGAATCGGGTGGTTTATGTAATGCTGCAAGGATATGCAGGCAAGACGAACCGTGCCACGGTCGAACATGATGCAAGGTTTGAAACTTAAGCGCCAGTCAGCACCATCATTCTCTCACGGGCATGCTTTACTCTTTCCTTCACTTATTCCAAAGCTCCTTCGCAACTGTCTCTTTTTACTCCCTTGATGCCTCTGGATACATTTCAAGACGACTCTGGCGACTTAAGTGAGAGACTCCAGCACCTTGAGATCCAACCCGATCGAAGCGATCCCACCAAACGGCATATCCTCTACGATGATAATAAAATGCCGTCAAACGATCGCCATTCTCAACCGCAGTATCAGCTTCAATGTGGGCCTCTAGAGCAAACAAACGGCATCAGCCACGGTGAAAACCAAGAAAGCGGTACAAAGTCACCAGGCTTGGTCCAAAATCGAGAAAGTGAGTAGCTCTGTTCTCTATTTTTCCAAGTCTCTAGACTTACATATACTTGTTGCTCCACAAGGCATCGAAAACTATTTTTTCCCTACGCAGGAGGATATTTCGACAGTGGAGAGTGTCAATTTTAGGGTGACAACTCCCTACCTGCAGCGATTATTGGTCGAAAGCAAGTTGCCTATTCTTTTTCTTGGAGAAAGTACTACCCTGTCTCTGCCAATTGCCTTAGCACGTATGCGAAAATCATTCAATGGCATATGGGCATCAACCTTCCCAAAAAATATCCCTCCATGGACGCTGGATACACTTCAAACCCTCATCCATCAACATTTTGGAGGAATTTGCTCAGAATCTGAGGCACTCATCGACGGTTTGAGTCTCGATAAAACCACTGCGGATCGCATGTCTTTGGAGATCGACGCAACAAACATCGACCATTTTAAGAATCTGTGGCCGCAGTCAAACGTTGGAAACGAAATCGCCCCCACGACTCTGCTGTGGTTTTCTTTCCCTTGGATAGTTGGGGAAGATAGTCAAAAGTCCTTGATCGAGAAAACTATCGAGGTCGCATGGGAGGTACAACAAGAAACTGGCGGTGTTCTACTAATGAGCCTCACAGATCATATGGGGTATGCGCGATGCTATCACCTTGACGATATTCTTCGAGATATGAAACATTCGGGTGCAGGCTATGACCATTTTACAAACGATTCATTTATCAAGAGTGATTGCGTGGCTCACGGATATCGTCACCGGTCGAAAATGCAGGATAAATATCCAGAAAGATATGACATCCATGACAATGTTGTACCCAACTCAACGCTGCATGTATTTGTCCGCCGGTGGGCATTCAGTCTTAAATCAATGAAAAGAGAAAAGAAAAAATTAATCAAATATCAGGAACTCTTCTTTGAGCTCGCAGGGTCGATCCCCATCCCTTAACTAGCGGAAATCTTCCTATTTGTTGATTTTGTACCAGGTCCGAATTTTTAAAGGTCAACGAAACAAAGTTACGGTTTTCTTGAATTCAAAACTTTCCATCTACTCCGTCCACCCTCATGCCACTGCCTTTCAGCGATGCCTCTGAAGTCCGCGGGTGTACGCTTTCTGCCAGCGCATATTGTTACACACTCTCTAGTTCAGCCCAAATTACTCACAAGTTGGCTTCCTCGTATTCTTTGTCGCACACTAGAAGGTATCGACCGCTTCAGTTCAGATCATATATCGCGGACCGCCAACTTGCATTGCCAGCTGGCAGGCCGTCTTCCACAATTGTGGGGTTAGTGGTCAAATATCTCCGGATATTACTTTCCAACTCACGCTTGGTTCGATGAATGAGAAGAAGAAAACCATACGCATTTTTGTTAACTAATTACAGAGAACCCCAAGCCAAAAACGACCAATTCCTGCGCCGCCTAAAAAGCGCCCAAGGTGGAGAGAAGAAACGGTGGGAGTGGAGAGTGTGGAATAATATAGGAAGATTAGATCTCAAATACAGTGACATCATCAATGAACGACCATGCAGGTGCGGCACCTCCGTGGAAGGCGAGCACGTCGTTTCCTTTCCCCACAACGTTCACGGAGAAGAATCCGAAGTTGGCGAAGCCGGGCCGGAAGGTCTGTACCGTCACGCCATTCCAGACGACATCAATGAAGGCGGCAGCTTCTTGGGCCGGGGGACTGAAAGAGCTGGCTTGGAAGAAGTTGATTTGGTAGTTCTTGCCGGCCTTGGTGGCAAGAGGCTTAGCGACGGTGAGGGTACCTGGGAGAGCGTCAACTCCTGTGGCCGATCCGAGGAGGGCGACAGCGTTGCCGTTGTGTGCGAAGGGTTGGAAGAAGAAGATGGTGGCATCGAGAGAGCCTCCAGCGGGGCTGGTGCCTATCCAGTTGGCGGATTGAGTGTCGAAGCAGAAGTCGTCACACTCGTTGAAAGCCTCAAATCCACCGTCGACGATGAAGTTGGTGCGCTTGTAACCACGAGAGAAAGTTACTTTGAGGTCGCCTTGACCAGTGTTGACGGCAGAGGATGCGTCGGCGACGAGGAAGTACTGCAAATTGTAGGTAAGGCTTAATAATACGCATAGTAAAAACTAAGGCTTACCATGCTGCAAGTGTAAGTGGTCGGGTTTCCGTTAACAACGGCGCGCCAGATGTTGAAGAATTGGCAAGCGCCACCTTGGCCATCGGCTCCGCGAGTGTTGCACTGCTGGGCACAGGCGTCTACATCGTACCTATCGAGGAAAGCGAAACCCATGTACTAATACAACCATGATTAGCGAATTTACAGAGCAGAGTTTAATCAGCGTACTCCGGGGGCATTGTTGGCGCCATTCGTGGGACCGAAGACGAGTTCGTAACCTTCGGGAGTTTCAGGATCAACGAGGGTTTTGGATGAGAATCCACTGGATTGCTGAATGTAGGTAAGGCCAGCTGGTGGTGCTTCGAGTTGCTGTCCTCCGCGGTTCGTCTTTTCTGCGGCAGTGTGAGTATCGGCATAAACAGCACACTTCAAGTTGGACGTCTCCCGGTGGTCGAGGGCGTCATTGTTGAATTCGTAGTACAAGTTGGCGAACACTGATAAAAACGAACGTGAGATTTTTCCACGCCGGGACAAGAATATAATTACCGCATAGCTCAACGCTGTCACAGAAAGCGAGACAATCGTTAACGTTGTATGTCGAGTTGTTGACGAGGGTGAAAGTCAAGTAAGCCGTTCCTTCGATGGAGCCGTCACGGTCATTTGGACCGGTACCGGTACCAGAGAACACGGTCTCATAGTTAGCGGAGGAGTCGCGAGAAACAAGTGAACTCCTGGAGAAAAAACGACGAGAAGTCGTCGCGCTGGTTGAACCAGCTGCGGTCAGTTGCCCATCAACAGCAGTGATTGCGGTATCGGGGATAGGCTGGTCGGGGCTACCACTCGCTCCTGCCTTCTGGTCAACGATTGTGGCCGTGTTCGCAATGGTGTCGCTGTCGGTAATGGTCGAATCCAAGTCCACACTTGCGGCGGGATTGAACCATGCACCCTTGGATGCGGGTGGAACAATGTTGAGGGTCTTTGCTATAGGAGTTGGGTCAGTAAAATTCAACACTAAAGAGGAGAAAATTTACCGGAAACCGCAATGGCCAGAGAGATAGCAGGGATGAGGCGACTGAAAGTTAACATGTTGTAAGAGCGAGGAAGGGTGTGAACAAAGCCCGCAGGGAGAGAACTTGGTCCTGCTCTTCTCCAGTCGGCAAGGAGTGGCTTTTATATAATGGGCAAACCCGCTCATACACTGAGTATCTGAGTTTACAGATCCTGGGATTGACAAGGTCAGTCGCTGCCGTCTGTTCCATGCTTCTGTAAGATTCGAAAATGGCAGGCAGGTACGCAAAATGTGATCGGGCATAGAAGGAACCTGAATCACAGAGGCGAGCATCAGGTTCCTCGATGATAATAGCCTCCCTCAAATGAAGAAGGCACATCCCTACAATTCAGCAAACGCGCCGGCTTGAATGAACTGCATTGCGCGATTACGATACATGTACGCGATCCTCCGGTCCTACGAAGTCGGACCAGTGTGGTAAAGGCTGAAAGAGCGGCAGGATGGCGAGATTCCTTCAGAGCGCCGCGTCACAGTCCTTGCGGATGTCCATCACGTGTTCGTTGGATCCCAAAAACCAGATAAGAGGATGCTTCTGAAATCGCACGCGTCTGTTACAGAGTGGCATAATATTCGCTGGACGAGGTGGCATCACAGGAGTTGTCCAGCGTTGTCGTCAAAAAAACTGGGATCTTGACTTTCAATCTCCGGGAAATGATCCTCTGGTCGGAGGAAATGCCCACAGGATTCAAGGTGAATCAAGGATCAAAGACAACGGTTTGACGTGGACGCTCGACATGGCAGAAGTATCATCATTTCGGCGGGGGTGATTACCCCCTCAAAAATTCGACAAAAAGCTTTGCTCATTGGAGAATATCGCCATTGCTAGCTGGTATCGACGTCGAGGAGAGGACCGACGTATCTCTGGTGACATCAGCTGGACACATTCGGCAAGATGAGATGCGAGTAAAGGCTGGATTCTTTGCTGGACCTGAGAGTTGCAGTGAAACCGCCACATGAGAATGAGCAGAATCAGGGCACGGCGTGTCATTTTAGCCCGACGTTTTCCCACGATGTAGGGTCCCTCGGACCACTGCCTTACGTCGCGTATCCAGCCAAGTTGAGGAAATACGGTACTCTCGTATTTCATTGTTTATCTTTCCAATGTCGTCGGAACTGCAGGCAAAACATGATATGGAGGAAGAGCTTATTTTGTTTCAGTTTATGTCAATCTGACAATTGCGTCTTAACTGAGCCACAATTAAAATCTACTTTTCTGGCATTCATGCTCGGACATTGAGCTCTGTAAGACGCGTTGACGAGCTTCTCAGCTTCTGTAGCTTCTGTACTTTAATCATCTGATTGAAGCGTAGACAGCAGCTATTTCAAATCAGACAGCCATGTATATTTCTCTTCTATTTTTTGGGAGATAATTCACAAGCCCTGTTTTTGGAAGCCAAGTTATTTCTGCTTCCAATGACCACGGATCGCAATGCCTTCCCGCCACTTGCCTGAGAGCAGCGCTTTAGGATCAGAAAATGCACGCCTCGACCCAATTGGAAGATGGTCAATTATCGGCTAGCGATAAGGCAGCGCTTGAACACCAAATTCCCCACTGAATGTCGAGATTGTGGCGACTTAGCAGATTAACAATGGGGTTTTTACCGGAACGTAGAGTAGTTTTCCTACGGTCCGTCCCCGCCCCGAAGCGTACATCGCTATTTCTGGAGATATCATTGGTCTTCACCTGAAGAAGGCTGCGCTGATTGCCTGATTGAGAAAGAGTTTCTGCCTTTGAGAACGAACCGGGTGTAGTATTCACTCGGGTTCTTTTATTTATCTTGAAGTACAACACTTCCTGGGATATGATCTGTTGTAGACTGATGAGATAAAATTAGTCTGGCTAGAGGTCATGCACTTGTTCGCTCACATGCTCATGATTTGGGGAACAAAACTCGCGCCGCCAAATACGCGCCGTTTTGTTCGTGTCCAGGCCGCAGCTAATAGGAAATATCTCGCCCGCACTCTGTAGGATGTTCTAGACTTCCAGAATGCAGGTAAATGAATGACCTGATAATTAAAGGGACGTTAATCACGACCTTCCTGTAGTTGGCGCCCGTCCATCTATCCATGTTCCGGCAGTCTTCCGGAAACAGATGTGCCCCGTCGTGGCCCTGAAGGGCGACCTCGAGTCAGTGAAGAGACAGAGACAGAAGATACCCCGCGAATAGGCAATCGTCACCTCACATGTCGTGTAGACGAGAAAAGTATCCCAAGGTCCATATTGGTACCTGAGCTGGAAAAGCGGGTTTAAGACCGTCAAGCGAAGCCAGGCAGTGATTGACAGCGGCACTCACCCAAAGCTGCAGTACATATCTCGCATAGTGTCAGCGTAATGATTAGGCCGACGCGACATGTGGGCTGACCAATTTCCGCAGGTGGTATAAGCATGACAGGAATGCCAACAGAGATGAACAAATGACTCGGTGCTCGTCGTCGCCGGTCTGGCCTCGTTGCTGCCCCGACACTGTCTTCCAGCCCTGCTCGCGTAGATCGAACTTGGCAATTATCCGCGTCAACTGGAATCCGGCGATATTGGATAGCCTTCCAATGTTAAGAGAATGATATCTCGCGGACCATGACCCGCTGAACATCAGATTTCGGCTAAAGAAGAAGAGACTGTGAGTAAGGATCGCAAGTGAGGGCCAGTATCGAGCTGCGAACATCGGCACCCGATAGGTAGACACACTCGTGGCATCGTATAGCATCGCGAGCTCACCGGAACGCCAAAGTAAACCTTGAGGTTGAGGTTGATGTACCTTAGGTCCGTTGACTTGCCCTTCTGGTGTCAGATGTCTCACTCAGGTGGCCAAGTGGAGGTAGAGAGCGAGCGAATATCGAAGCCCTGCGTGGCTAAGCCATGCCGACACTTGTTCTGGACTTTGGATCTCGGAATAAAACGCCGTTATTGACGGCAGCGGGCAATTTGAGGTGGTATGATTGAGTGCTGTATACGAGCGCGGATAAAGACCGCCGCGGCGTAATTTAAGAATAGACCCGACGACCTATGGGGTTCAGAAACAATTAGGGGACAAGCAAACGTTGTTGGACTTGACGGGACTGGGTTAGGGGACCAGAGGTGATGATAAGCTTGAGAATCGGAGCGAATGATAAGCCGCTTGCC
Organism: Galerina marginata; assembly: GCA_023014335.1. Classification (NCBI taxonomy): domain Eukaryota; kingdom Fungi; phylum Basidiomycota; class Agaricomycetes; order Agaricales; family Galerinaceae; genus Galerina; species Galerina marginata. The sequence continues at coordinate 2,892,892 of JAECYW010000008.1, read as the reverse complement.
GACAGAATATGGATGAACCGCTATTCTTACCATCTTTTGAGAGGAGTTACATTCCTCGCAAGCCAAGGTGACGCTTAGGAGAAGACCAGAGTTACGGCAGAGCTGTCGGCGTTATCGACGCGTAGGACAGAATCCTACTGTCCTGACACGGCAATTAAGAGGACCGATTTGTCTCTTTTGTCCATTACCAAGTGAGTCACGGGCCAATTTTGTTAAGAGCTATTCGCACTGGATCGCTGCTAGTGAATTCGTTGAGCGTCTAGAAGCTAATAGCGAGCCTTATCGCCAACTCACGGAGGAACGAAGTCGTCGCTTTTAGTTGCCCGTTGATCGGTTAAAAAAGAGCCTGGAAGCGCGGGAGGTCTCATTTGAAAATTCAAATATTCGAGGGAATCCGTGCCGTTCATAATCCAAGATACGTTACTACATCTGAACTTCTTCATTAGCGACAAATTTAAATAAAACACAGAATAAAGAAAGTTATACCACTAAAATTACGCCCAAATCCGCCACCAAAGTGTACACAAGTAACCGGACGTCGACGACGTAGTGACATCAGCTCCGCCTCGGCTACTCGAATTATCGACAAGTACGTATACCTCCAGGAGCCTTTAAGCCCACTAGCAGTTTACCGGCGGCATTGCACAGTCTAATAATCTATTTTTTCCTCAACCACGATCCGGGGCGGGGCGATCTTCTTCTGGTTTCTCGCGTGAGCAGAGGCAAAAGCAGTTGATGGTGTCGTGAGCGGTTTCCTTGGCAGCAGGTGAGGCTTAGCCATTTAAAGGGCCTGTCAGAGGATCTACGCCCTAAATAAGCTGGGTGGTGGGTCAGCTGCTGCTTTGGTCCGTGGTCGAGAAGGTGCTTACCAGAGATCAAGATCTCAAGCTAGGCCAGGCTTCGGTATTCTGGCCCGTGCGTGCGGCAGTTAATCTTCTGTGCTAAGTACGTGCTATCGTTGGCCTTCTATATGTTTTCGAAGACCTCTCGGATCTAAATCAGATGATAAACCGAAAGGCAGAGCTAAACTTTGGGTGTCGAATTTCCTCTCGTGTTCTGGTTGACGAAGTGACATTCTCTGGTAACTGGAGAAGAAACAGAATATTTAGATCAGAAGAAATAATGAGCAAAAATAAGAGGATTAATTACGAGATAGATAAAGAAATCTGATCTCCCAAAACTGCCAAAAGCGAAGGGTTCCCACGTCGCCTCGATGCTGGGTTTGCTTAATCATCTCTACATCTATCTGCATGGCCGCAGAAGATAAAAGACCTGTGGGCCTGGAGCCACAGGAAAGTAGGTGCCAAACCAACCCAGAAATTGGTCGCTCCCAGCCTTCCCAAGGTTAACCCAAACCGAACAGGAAGGAAGCCCCATAGACCATTCCACTCAACCACCCGCCAGTATAAGTAAGAGGCACGCTAGAGGTGATGGCGCATCATACGGAGTGGACCAGGATATTCCTGAGGGCGAAGAAACTGCATAATGGTTGTCATAAACATTCGCATTGTCGGATCAGGCACGTGACTTGATGTTGAAGTCGAGGTTTATACAGACGTGGAGGAATTTCAAACCGGTGGCCATGGCTTTCTCGCTGCGGGTTTGTTCGCTGTCAACAATGGTTTCACGGCCTGGGCCCATGGAGGAAGAAGAAAATCCACGCTTCACGACCTCGGCACATTCTTGCCTGCACACTGTCAATAAATCTGGAGTCTGCCTAGCAAAGAATCCAAAATTCGACTCCAGCCACGAGCACCTCGTGTAGGTATTTTCGGTGAGGTTTCTGGTGGGCGTCGAGGAATATGCGGATGGAAAATAACATTTCTAATTTCCTCGGTTTATGGATCCGTCACGTGATTCGAACAAGGATTGATAATGGGAAGGAATCAGCAAAGGAAGATCAAGGTCGTTGGAGAATGGTCCCAGGACTTCCAGAAAGCTCGGAGGGAGGAAAGGCTGGCGAGGAAAGCTTCCTAAACTCGGAACGGAAGAACTTTGTGGAGATGACACGGCTTCGGCGGGGGTGCTCACGTTCGTGAATGAGACTTTGATTGACCGTTGGACATCGCTGACGTTGATGAAGAGAACGCGTCCTCAATATCGTACGAGTATCGGCCTCCATGTGTCTTCGGATTCACGGTCCAGCACCCATGTCAGACATTGGACATGCGTGATACGTGGATCATTATGCAACGACCGACCTCGCTGTAAATAGCTCAGATTGAAATGGTGTTGTGGTAAAACGCGACCCAGTCCCACGACGCGTCCGTTTTGTCGTGTCTTGTCCGTAGGTCTGTTCCTCGGGTGTCTGGGATTCGAGAGCCATCGCCCGATAAGATTCTAGGCAAATCCGCTGAATAGCTTTTCCGAGGACCAGACTCTCGAAGAGTACGCGTCGAAGGGATGTGGGAGTGATCCTAGACCCAGAAATCCCGGGAATTCGAAGGCTCAGTACCAGATCGGAAGCATGGTTTCCCACTTGGAGCAACGAAATGTTTGAAGGAGTGATTGACAAATATACGTGGACGTGCAGAGCACGGCGGAGAGGATGGTGCCTATGTCGAAGTTCTGTGAAGGCAGTTGGTTAGCCTAAGGTAACCTGCACACACGTTTATCATACCAAACGCGTAGATATCTGTGAAACTGCTTCTAACCTTGGGTTTATTGTTGCCCTGTCCATATGGCTCGACTTGCAAGGACGTATGAGGGAGAAACGCGTCGATGGATCTGGCCAAACCCCGACGAGATTATGATCATGTCGTGGCAGACGGGGGAGAGTCGGCACATAACTGGTCGACGGGATAACAATTTATCAGCTACTTGCAATCTGCAAACGATCCAGGGGATTCATAATTCGAGTGCATTAAGGTGGTGATATCTTTGGTTGAAAAGTGGCAAGTCAGACATTGGACAGAAATGACAGGTCGGCACAGAGCGATGCGGCTTACCTCGTATTCGCATGGGGGCAGTCTGCCAGTGTACCAACGGAAAATTTCGTCTTCCGAAACCAAACCCGTTCCTTGAATTCAACTTCTATGAGGTTTTTCCTCTTGTTCTTTTTATTAGTCTCCCGCTCCGGAGACCTATGAGTCTGGTACAAGCTCTTCAGGACGCGAATCGCAAGCAGAATCGGAGTAGAGAAGTCTTGCGCGATGTAGTCTTCAAGTCCAAGTTCCACGACGGTTATGCCTTCAAGACGGCGGCGGTGAATTCTTTTAAATGATAGATCTTCGGCACAAACGATGGCAGCACAACGAATAGTTCGACGGTTGGGAACAAGTGTTATCGTTACTGGTTCAGTTTCCACTATTAGAGTAGGAAAATTTGTGAAACCCTAAAAATTTGGTCATCAAGACAAAGCAGGAGGAAGATGTGAAGGAGAAGGACGCACATGATGTGGAGTCGTTATTTCTCGCTGGTTCTGCCCAATTTTAGCCTTCCATCGGTCGAGGTACCGGCCGCCCAGGACAGTTCCCTTGAGATTCTTGAGCTTCAAATGACGAACTTTTAACTTTGGGCGAATTGTAAGTTGTGGAGCTAGTTTGAAGATCGGTGCGCTGCCGCGTTGTAAAGGCTAGACGTCAAACGTTGGAGGTCGAAGTTGACATAGAATAGCAAGTCATAAATTAGCTAGTAGAGGGTCAAAAGGTGGTAGAGCCTTTGGAGATTATTCAAGCGATATTTCTTTTAAAACAAGTCGTTCAACCTAGGCCACAAAATTTCAGATTCAGAAGCAAAAACTGAGATCAAAGCGAAATTTTAATGCTCACCAACAATTGCCAGGGCAATAGACACCATAATTCCATCTTCCAACTGGTGTAAAAAGGTGTTTTCTGGCTTGGAGAAGACTATAGAAACTCATGGTCGGAGTGTGGGGTGGACGAAAACCAACTGCGTGACAAGCTTTTTTGGCGGCGCGCAAATACGTCATGTCATTGTCACACCCAGTGTCTATTTTTGGAGGGAATTCCGAATTCGGCAGTTCAAATCGTCGACAAATCGTCCAAAAAAAAAAATAGAATGCACTCTCAGTATTGGCGTTGAAGCCACCTAGAGTTTCACACAAACTCATATTGAACTTTCTTAAGAGCGTGTCTCATGCCAGCTCCAATTATCCAAGCTATACTTTCCGGGAAGACACCCAGCGCATTCTTTCAATTACCGCTCGTTTATTTCAAATCAAATCATTCAAGTTCTTCAAATTAAAAATCAATTAGCAGCTATAGGATTTCCACCTCTACGCGAATAGAAAAATTAGCCTTTGGACGTGCTCCCTTTCAAGCTCTTTTGGGAGAGAATTTAAAGATTTTTAGTCTTTACTGGTCCTCGAGGGCGCTAGCGACGCTCGAAGGCAAAAAGTGCGATATGAAGCAAGAACCGAAGTTCTTACCAAAATATTCTCGGACGAGAGGGCTTCGTGTCAAACGGGCAAGCGTGTTGCTTTTTTTTTGTTTTGTACATCGAGCGCGTCCATTTCAATGGTTCCAATGAATCATGATCATTGTCTGTGACCATACACCACGCTGGGTCGAGTCGAGATGTCGTCCATACGGGAAAGCCATAGAATTAGAGGGACTACCGGACTAGAGATGGCAGATCCACGTCTAAATGTTGGTCATCACAGGCGCTAGTCAGTCCAAGTGCCATCGATGCGCCGGTGGAGCGATGCTGTACACTGGAACTAGGAAAGGTTTTAGGGCCAAGATAGGACAGCTTTCCTAGAAAGAAAGAGTAACGTAAATACACGATATTTTCTGTTGTGGAGATGAGGGTAAGAACTTACAAGTGATACAATATAAACAGAATTCAATACACCTTAGCCATCCGAAATGCCTCAGTAACAGCATCACGCAATGCTTGCTCCTCCATCAACCTCTCAAGTTCTGGCCAACACCGGACAGCGCAAAGCCTATCCTCATCCTCCCTATATGTATCCAAAAGCGCGTCGAGAAACCCTCCCACACCACTCATATTCAGAATTCCAGCTATAGCAGCGTGGATTTGAATGTAAATGGGATTCGGCAGATCGACGGGAGGCTTCCTCTCCAACATGCGAGTAGAGTCCAAGTCCAAGAATTTATTGCTGTAGTCCGCAAAGGTGATACGATTGTCGTCTGGCTTCTTCAATATGCCCCGGTCCTGGAAGATTTTTAAATCGTACACATGCGTTTCCTGGACGTGTCGTCAGCTGTGTGTTAGTATGAATTTTAAATTATGTTGAGGGTCTTGGAGCCGACCGTTGTTTCTTTCAAACACCAGTCGAACCTCTTGAACGCGTAATGGGAATCTGACTGAAGCGTCATCCCATTCGACGGCTCATCTAGGTGGACACTCAATTCCTCGAGTGTCTGAGCGGGAAGGCGGGTGAAATTGGATAATATGTCCAAAGTGGTCGCAGCCGACTTGTACTGGATGTTAAGTAACAATTGATAAAGAACACGCAGTCAGCGCTGCGAGATTTTCGCTTTGAGTGAGAATGGAAGATTCAGATGAACGCACAGAGTCTGAGTTTTGGTCTGTATCGAATTCACCGACTGCCCTTTGAAGTATGTGAGTGATGTACAACCTAGCGGTGTATATTCCTGCGACGGGTTTCGGGTGTGCTACATCTTGAGTACCTGTTAACACACACTCGTATCTGTCTCGTCTCATCACCTAGATGAGCAATTCAATGGAAGGATATTTCGTTTAGAAGAGAAGGCGGCTGTGCACGTTTTGGGCGACTGAGCGTTTCCTGCTCCCTCCTCCTCTTTGCGAGAGATGTGTGGATGGTTGGTCAATAGTTTGGGTTCTGGTTTTGACTGACCAAAAAAAATGTTAGATTCCATTCTATTCTTCAGAGAGATAAAATAAGTTATAACCAACAGACGAATAGGAGATGTGTGAGCCACGTAGTTCCGAGCGCCGCAAGCGCTCCAACCACGTCTTCTTCCTCTGAACAGCTGACGATGGAAGCCGCTACATAGCGTTCCCCGCGCTCGCCGCCGCATTCTTGGGCGTGTGCGAGCATGGCGAGCATGATTTTATCGAGGTGCGCGGATATTGATGTTAATATTTCGTAGTGATCAAAATCCTCAGGTTTTTTGTGTGTGAAAGTGAAAGTACGCATAGAGTCAGGCGCAAATTGAAACACCTCCAAGATGATCTTTTCTGCGGCGTCGACTAGTGAGGGCAGAGAGGCGTTGCTGGACTTGATGGTGTTGATCCTTGGCTTGAGCTTTTCTTCGTAGAGTTTGACGGAAGCCTCTGAGGACAGCGAGGTAAGGGGTGGAGGTGTTGTTGAGTCACTGCCGGTGGAAGCGCTTAACTGGTGTGATGACATCGGATATTTTCAAGTTAGTTTGAGGAAAGACTCAGACGCGTCGATTGTCCACTGGGGGCTAAAACTGACCCTGTTTGTGTCTATTTTTGAAGATTCCGAATTCGGCAACTTGTCCAAAAAAAAACGTGGAGTACTCTCTCTCTCTCATGATCAGTATTGGCGTTGAAGCCACCTAATAGATTTCCGCCCAAACTCATCTTGAACTTCCTTCCTTAAGAGCGTGCTTCATGCCAGCTCCGACTCGTGAATTTTACATCATATTTTTATTCACAAGTTTCACCCCACCGGAGCCTCCAGACAGCCTTATAAATTTAGGCTTTCTTCAACCACCCAACACTGCAACTACCGTACGTTTATTCCTCAAATATTCACAACGTCGATTTGCAGCTAAGTAAACTGAGTATATAATATAGATTAACCATCTACACGGATGGTAAAACCAGTCTTTATAATAGAAGTGCCCCTCTTGGACAGGGAGAGTATTTACGTAGGAAAATTTTACTCGTCCTCACTCCCAGGGGATTCGGGAAGGATTCGGGGCGCCAGTGCCAGCGACCAAAGGTTCGACAGGACGGCAAAAATCAAAATTCTTACCGAGATATTCTAAATCTCGGACGGCAGCCTTCTGTGTCCAACGGGCGAGATAATTGTTCGAGCACAATCTACCAGTAGGGCATCTCTATAAATTTAGAGTGAATTGACTTCCTGTCAGAGTTCCAAGCGCGGTTGTGCTTAAAACACCAGAAATAGAGTAGAGCAGCCGGCTGCTGGTACGAACCCGTTTTCTCCATCCATCGTCATCGAGCGCGTCCATATGCATTTCGATGGTTCCAACAAATCATGATCATAATCATTGTGCGTGACCATACACCAAACCACGCTCGGGACTCGAGATGTCGTTTATGGGCACTGGGCAAGCTGTCGAGGCAGAGAGGAGATCAACCAGCCACCCTCCTTCCTACCTGAGGTTCGAATCTCGAATCGCGCCCAGTTGGCAGTGGCAGACCCAAGATGGACTCAAATGCGGGCTTCAGATTCTAGAGCTCAGAACACTGGCAGTCGAGGGTTGTTGATGATAATTGAATAATACTTACTCGCTACATCTTCCTCCTTCTACTTTCGTTGAGGTTGAATGTTGACATGTTCGCGGCGTTCGGGCTTGTTCGGGATGGAGATGGAGTCTTGCCATTGCCAGTGTGGGTCCGAGAAACTGGGTCTTGCTTGGTGTGTTAGAAAACCGTGCGTACCTAGATCGGGTCGGTTGAGCCGACGACGGCTGAAGGCTTTAAAGCCTTTTGAAGCTAGGACGAGGTAGATGGGTCTAATTTACTTACTGAGGATGTGGCCTTTTCTAGATCGACTTGGGGTCTGGGCACAGCACAAGGGAACTTGAAGAAATCAGCGAATCGTCATTGACAGGGGAGACCGTTGAAAGCCTGGCCGTATGTAGTAGAACATCGTTCACAAAACTTGTGCCTCGAGACTGAGTGGACCTGGTTAGGGACGGTAGATGAGACTGAGATCCGTTCAAGGTGGGTCCAAGTGCCATCGAATTCGAGGCTCCGGCGAAGCACACAGGGACTGGGAAGTTTTAATAAAGTTAAGGCAGGTTTTCTAGAACGAAAGAGTACACGCGTACATTGCTGTACGACATTTTCTTTTGTGGAGATGAGGGGGTTTATTTACTTACCTGAGGGATTATTAGGATTAAACTTCGTGCTTTGGCAGGCAGTGCTAGATTCGAAGGTGCTTTCGGTAAATGAGATTTCACTTCAAGTCCGGAGATAACAATTAACATAGACACTGGAGCTAAGCCAGATAGGTAATCGACGAGCATTCGCCCCGAGCAGAGAAAAGCCGTCGAGGACGATGAGCAGAGGGCCGCCAGTACTTGAGTGATGCTGCCAGTGCCAATTCGTGATCAACAAAGCAGCGTGACATAAGGCCTCTGTGTCCTACGGATGAGATTGTTTGAGAATTTCTCGCTGTTGTTGATGTGAAAAGTAGCGCGAAATGTTTCGCAGACATGTGGGAGCTCCGCCTTGATTTTCCAGGTGGAAATTTTGAAGGCGTCGACGTTGAAGAGGAGGCCAGGACAGCGAAAGTCGGCCCGTGGCAACAACGCTTTGCCTGCGGTTCTGTTGGTTCCTGGAAGAAATGCAATGGAATGAATTACCCCATCCATATATTTTTTAATTGAGAAACAGAATCTGACAACCTTCATTGATCCAAGTATTTGTAATGGTCAAGCGTTCTGAGATCGCGGATTCGCATGAAGGATGGATGAAAGGAGCATAAAGTTGAAAGGTGACGTAAGCAATCACTTAGACGACATCAAAATTGTCACGTGAGGTCTGTGCAAACTTAACGCGTCGGAGTTCCGTCATGATCAGTGCATTATGCCACTGCGTAGTTTTCGTCTTTGTCCTCCTCTTTAAAGAACTTTCAGTATCCCCCCCTCAAAATGGCCTACCAAGAGAGCATCGATGAGAAAATGATGTTCAATTTCCTCACAAGAACATGCGGCGACTTCATGGGCGACCTTTCCGCCAAAACAAAGGACAGTGTAGATATTTTTACGAATACTGGGAATGCTGGAGGCAGCATATTCAATCTGTTTTTTGAGCAAGAGGCTACTTTCGATGAATTTCACCTGGAAGAGATCACACCTTTAATTCGCTCCAAAGTTCTATTCCAACAGGCGACAAGCCCACAAACAACGATCAGCGAATCCGCAGACCTCCTCCTCGAAGCAGCACGAACCATTTTTGGTACCCAATTACCTGTTAGTGAAGGTCCCCATGGGTTTGGCCCTCTCAATCACTTGGATGGGTCGTCAATCGCGTCGTTTTATATGACTCTCGCCGCCGAGGCGTTTGTGGAAATGAAAAACTATCAAAAGGTGTGCTATATGTGAAACCCATGCCTTTATAACTTGCTTATTTCTCTTGAGGCCCTAATGTGGGCAACAGAATCTGTTAGGGTATACAATGACATGCGGCTTGGTTTTATGAAAGGATCTCCCCTATTTGGTGAGTTTTCTCTCAAGTATTCAATAGATAAGTACGCGTCATGTTCCTAATCAGACCGTCTACTCTACCTAGGTTGGATACAGCCACGATTTCCTCGAATATTTCATTATATTTCAGCGGTCTCTGCCTTCCGAACACGCGCCAGGGTGTTGCGGCTTATAGGTAATACCGGGGCAAGCACTGGCTATATCATGCGAGCTTCGGCGCTTCTATCGGTTTTAGCGTCTAAGCCGATTACATCTGCTACCGACCCTACCACATTCACTTTGGTGTATAAATCTTGGTACTCTGAGCTTCAAATGCTCATGTTGTGTCGCAGTCCAGAACCTTCGCTGGTATCCAAACTTAGTGTGGTAGACGAAGCCCTCCATATCAATGGTTCCTGGAAGAAGATTCGTCTGGCTACTCCTGGCGGAGTTACGAAGAGATTTGGGGCGAGTCTCTTTGTCTACAACGGTGTCGTTTTACTTCACAACTCCCATATTATTAATACTTACGCCTACCTGTAGGCTATATCTACGTCCTGGGTGGCGAGAAACATTCAGGCATTGGTCCATTTTATTTCGACTTCTGGCGCCTCGATCTCGCAAAACTTGACCAATGGCAAGCGCTACCCGAATGTCCTATCCCGCCATCAGCGACTCCTTCAATATCGAACCAGAACATCGCTGTCTGGAACAATGTGGCATATTATTTCTATGGATCCTCGACACTTTATTGCTTTAACCTTATAAAAATGGAATGGGCACCCTTCAAGACAACTTTTAAACAAGATGATATCGTAAAAGGGCCATGGCCATACCCGTCCCAAGAGCTTAGAGAATCCACCATGACCTGCCTTGGAGGTCGACTGTACGTCTTCGGTGGCCATGGACGGGACAACATGCATGGATCCGACCTCTTCCTTGAACTCGACATAGCAAGGCGACAATGGCGACGGTTAAGTGGCACTCCTCGGCTCTCCGGCGCTTCTCTTGATAGCCCCGGGCCACGGGTGTCAGCGATAAGTTGGGTTGTGCCCGAACTGTCAAAAGTATTCCTCGCTTTTGGGCATGTCAACCGCATTGTTGCTAGAGCGCTAGCTCCTTCAGAGCTCGAACGCCGAGGTGGTTTCAATTATCCGTATGACGACCTTTGGAGCTGGGATATTCAGCAAGAACAGTGGGCACAGGAAATAATACAAGGCAATACCCCTGGGCCGCGATCTGAAATGGCTGCTGTATATGTCGGTCAATTCATCTCATTTTCTACTGTGCCTTCTTTTGACAATGCAAATCCTTGAAGAGTTTGAAACTGAAAAAGCTGATCACATTCGGGGGCTATAACCCTGCAGCTCCACACTGGAATGGTGCTCAAATCACCCCGTTCTCATACCTTGCGGATACTTTCGTCTGCGACATCATCACGGCTGTTGCAGTGGACCAGCCACCAGCCGATGATCAGGGAATACGCCTGAAAGGCATGAGATGTAGGCAGGTTTTAACGCGCGGATTTCCGACTTATCGAGCTCGAGCTAGTCTGTTTGAGGACCCGGTCTCTGGTAAAATTTACCTCTTCTCGGGGTATTTTGAACAAGAGTTTCTCCCTTCCCTTGCGATCAAAGGCGATGTGAAATGCTTTTCCGACATCTGGCAACTTCGTGTCGACCTGCCTGGCGGTGATTTTGTGGGAATCAATGTCGAGGAGGAGGCCAGGACGGCGAAAGCTGGCCCGTGGCAGCGATGCTTTTCTTGCGGTTCTGTCGGTTCCTGGAAGAAATGTAATGGTATGGTTTTATCCTCGCCTGACCGTTGCCTGTTTCTATGGAGGCTTAAATTGGAGAACCAGAGTCTGATAAATTTCTGTTAAATTAGGAGCTTGCAAAGGCCGAGCGCTCTTCTGTGATCGCGAATGCTTGAAAGATGGATGGAAAGAGCATAAAATTATGCACGGATGTCGAAAGGTGACATAGGCATGTGGTTTCAATTGAGCGTTTTAAATACTCCTGGGATGTTGTCTGGTTCAAGTTTGAATTGCGTTGGTTGGAGAACATTTCTAATTTTGAAAATCCATCTACTCCTGCTGCTCTCTCAGATTCTTGAACCTGGTTGAATTTTGCAGAACTTATCAACCGCTTCCCGGGTATTTGGTAAGATCTTAGAGCTTTCATTTCTAGGTTCGCTGACGTCGGTCTCAGAATGAATATTTCTGCGATCGTGCTTGCATCTTTCTCGAATGAGTATGAAAGTGCCTCCGTCGGACTGCGACTGTCAAAAGTCTTTTCGTCCCAGTTCTTGGACCCGCCGTTGTACGTTGACTTCTTCTTGATCTCCATATGTATAGTATCAGATGACCCAAATACGTCTACCATAACCCTCCAAAAGGCGGAGTAGGAAAGGACCCCTGACATACGGCTAAAATGTCGGATCCCCGAAAACGGACAGGTTTTCCAAAAATTTGGAGGGTCGTCGAGACCTTTTTGAACCGCATTCTCGAGAAACGTCCAAATCCGCGTTCGAAATGCGTGGGAATATTTTTCTGGTCCGGACAGGAATCCCGAAATCGTTGATTTTTGGGATCCGACATTTGAGCCATATGTCAGGGGTCCTAGTAGGAACTTTCCTCGTCGAATGTCGAGTACACGCCAATGGACGGCTCACCAAGCCGTCTGGCGGTCTCACGCACATCAGCTCTTGTGAACCGCGGATTTAGTTCAAGGGAATGCCACGAGCTTCGTGGATATCTGGATGCGTTCGCTTCATCTGAATCCTCATCATAGCGCTCTGCTACGTGTGGATATCACTGGTGAAGCATCCAGTTTCAAGCTCTTCGTTATAAACGGCTTTATTATCTTCTCTACCAGCGACTTATTCTCTGTCCAAGTCTCGTCGTACGGATTCAAATTCACCGAGGTTATTTTAATCCGTCGACTCCGGCCTTGACAAAACTGACAAGCGACCAGTTATCGCATTTTCGTCATTCGGCTGTGCTAGCAGGGTCACGTCCAACCACATGGCTTGTGGGAAGCGATAGCCGCCTACCTGTGGTTAAACTACATATTGGTGCCTGGCTTTTGCCAGGGTGGATTCAGCTTCCTGAAGCTCGCCCATTCTCTGTATCGTTTCTTCCCTTCACCGCCCCCCATGTCCCACCCTCTGGATACTTCAGATACCTCTGGAGAGGGTGAACACGACTATGAACCATCCCCTCTATTCCCATTCCTGCGTCCGAGGTCAAGAACTGTCACCGACCTTGGGCAGTTTGATAGCCTTCAAGGTGAATTACACAGGATCTATCTAGATGGCCCGCGGTCCCCCCGACAGGTCGTCATGCCCAAGCGCTCAGCGCCTCAAATGCGACTCCAGGTCTCCATTCCGACCTCCACTGCTCAGTCCAGCCCGTCGACAGACGGAGATACGCCCCAATCAGAATCGCCGGAGACCCCAGCTTCAGTAACTTCACCTATAGCTGGTGTCGTTGACCTCACAAAGAGCGTGACCACGACCTCTAAATATGCGGTTGCGCAAGGTGGTCTGTCGGATATCTACCTCGGAGAATGGCATCGTACTGGAGACGAAGAGAAGGGATGGGAAAAGGGAGTTGTCGTAGTAAGCACTCATCCTCTTAAATGATTGTTGGCTTCGCTCATGCCTTTTGATATATATAGGTGGCTATTAAACTCCTTCGTATCCTAGCCCGGAAGGACCAAGACGGCATTCGAGCGCGGAAGGTATGCAAGTTGAACTGAAATGATGACCCTGCTTCTCTAATGCGACCTCTCTACTTTCAGAGATTAAACCGGGAGGTATATGTTTGGCATCGTTTGGAACACCCTAATGTCGTCAAACTTTTTGGCACATCCTATCATATGTCAGGCAGACCCGCCATGGTCATGCAGTGGTATGAGAATGGAAGCGCGGCAGAGTACCTGGCCAAAAAGAACCCAAACGCCGACAGACTGCAACTTGTAGAAAAACCCTTCCCCTCCTTCCCCAACCTCAAGCTCATTACTTCTTTACTAGATTCTCGACGTCGCACGCGGATTGGCGTATCTTCATACACATAAGCCCCCCATCGTCCACGCGGACTTAAAAGGGGTGCGGCAACATTTTTATTATAACTTGGCTCCGGGGACGACTAATCTCCACCCAGAATAACGTTCTCATCACTGATGAAGGCCGGGCCGTCCTCAGTGATTTTGGACTCTCTCAGGTTGTTGAGGACCTAGGTCGACCAACTGGCTATACGCTTTCTAATCCAGATTTTGGCCCTATACGATGGCAGCCTCCAGAGTTTTTGGAAAACGATGAGGAGCCTGCTAGGCCTACATCCGATGTGTGGTCATTCGGATGCACAGCGTACGAGGTTAGCCCCAATTTTCATCTCCCATAATAATGGTTTCCAACTCTTTCTCGTCTCTTTTCAAGCTCTTGACAAGCCGTATACCGTACGAGCATCGCACCCGTGATGCTCAAGTGATCAGGGATATGCAGAAAGGGATCAAGCCACCAGGTCCTAACGACCTACTTGCCTTTGATTCCAGAGTTGGCTCCCTGCTGGACTCGTGCTGGTCTTTCACACCAGCGGAGCGCCCACGCATGACAGATGTCCAAGCACAGCTAGAAGCTATTTGCGTTTCGTGATCTAACTTAGTCGTAACAGTTACACTGGCATTATTTTCTCCTGCTTTCGTTCAACTTATGCTAACGGAACACAAAACTAATTTGCACATTTTATGGCTATCCTTGAAGGAAGTTGCTGTCGATGTTACTTGTATTTACTACCTTAGATGGACTTTTCGTAATATCAATCGTACAATATTAGCTAGCCGTACAATATTAACTAGCAGACGCATGCATGGAATGAAGTTGTTTTCCCGTCTGTTCTTTGCTAAATAATACTGTAACTCCACTGGAGCTTCGCAACCGGGGATCAAGTCCTGCCTTTAAAGTGTCACTTGTCGCTGTACACAGCTTCTATGAATTTCACGAGGTTATGACCGATAGGCGGTACATAAAACCCTGGTCCGCTAGGTTGACATGTTTAGCGCCAGGTGTCTAATTGGTCCACCGCCTGGCTCACCATCAGAGCAGATTGCTGCGCTTCCGGACAGCGGGGTGTTCATTGTAACTCCACAACTCGTTGACTAAGTCGGCCGAATCTACTCTACCCCCCATTCAATACACCTTGCATACATCGTCATTTTATTAGATCCTTCTCTACAACTTATTCCTCAAGGGTTGTTGGTAATTCCTCACCACCTTGTAAATATTTCGCAGACTACCTAGAGGTGTTGAATTTTGATTCAACCCATCGCATGGTTCCAAATGGTCCAGCAATGTTAGTCCTGTCGACCGCTTGCAATAGATATTAAATCGTCATCTTCCTAGATCCCGAGTCCATTACGAGAACAGTTATAATTTTTTTGGCATTTCCCGACAGCAAGTGTCAATAGTTATTGAATCATCTATGAAGACCCCGGGTTTAGAAGCAAGCAATGCCGAGTGTTGCTTGAAGGCCGCCAAATTCGGGAATCTCTCCCGTATGTTTTCTGGCTACCTTTGTGGCCATTTATTGGATGATTCCAAGTAGTTAAGAGTGTAACCGAGTACGGCCTATATTTTCGCTATATCGCTCGTCCTAATTGGCGAATGTCAAGTTTGACGTGAATACACTGTAAGCGCAGCTGACCTGCACAGCTTATTCTGAGCACAAGTACCCACAATTCAATCTTCTTTTAAGTGCATCGCGAGAGATGTTATATTTATACGGACATTAATTTTCCGGTCTGCCACTCGCACACGTTCTGCCAAAGGAAGACCAACTTCAAGAATCGGAGAAAGTAAAACCTGGCCGTCCGGAGACCCATGTGTTTATATCTTCGTTTATCCAAAATTTGTAGCATAGGTTGGGTAATATGAGGTTACATACGACGATGCGAAACTATCGGTATCGGTCATTACCAGTAATCGTTGAAGACCAGGTCTTGTGCCCATGGTTCTGTACCGACGACAGTGGCATTCATTTCGAAGGCATCAAGACCAAGGACATCGAGAGAAGGGCTGTCAACGGCGTTAATTAGGAGACTTGACCCAATACGGGCTTGAGTCCACACGGCACTGATTTGCGGGAGCCTATGCAAAGTATCCGTTCATTAGCAACGGACTTTGGGACTGATGAGTAAGACCTACTCTGGAGATAAGCCGTCAATCTGAAATTAGAATACGCCGACATGAGTATTGAATAAGGAAGGTTTAAGTTCAAAGCTCACCTGTCTTCCGCCATACTTAACCGCTGCTTCATTTAGCCATCCCTGGAAGAACCGAAGATTCTCTATAGAACATAAACCATCAATATTCAGGTAGCATTGGACGCCCGAGAAGGCCTGACCATGAGTCCTCTCAGCGCCGAGGAATTGGAAGTGTCTGCCATAGCCTTTGCGTTCTTTATATAACTTGTAATATCGACGCCAGAGTTCCTCTGTAGAAGGGAAGTCTGCCTTGCCTGACCATATTTTCGCACTAGCTAGAGAAGTGAATTCGGCGTATGTGAACGATTGCATGCCAAAGTTTGCTATGATTGACATTCGGTGAGACACTGAGTACGAATAGAACATATTTAAAATACGTACCGTTGATGAAAACGAGCGTTGGGTCAGGAATGTAAAAGGCATCAAGGTAAAGGGAGCGCAAGTGGGTTCCATCTGTAACGACGGGCTGAATTCCGTCTGCAGGTGCGGTATCGTTAACTCCAAGAGATGAGTTGTGGTACTGTGGTAGGAACGGATAAGTATATCTGTAACCCGTGGCAAGGATTATGCGGTCAATTCCAGTGATAACCTGTGTATGGGGAGGTCTGTATTTTCCTGATACGACAACAAAATCTCATAAACTTACAGTGCCGTTGACCAGCTCCACGCGTCCTTGGTTGAACTCTGCGCTAGGCGGTAAGAATCGCTTGATTTCAGGAACGAGCGTCACGTTATGTGGAAGTCGGCGTAAGAAATCACTCTGTGACCAAGTTGGGATAGGGCCTGGATAATCCTGAACGTAAGCAAGTGCAACGGAACAATACTTTAAGGCTCACTAATTTTAGGCTAAGAGAGTATGCGTCAGTTTACCGCAATGCAAACAAGAGTTTAAGAGTACCCACTCTGACAGACTGATAGATCCCTTTCACGTGTGTAATGATATCCCTGGAAATTTCGCCACCACTTGTCTAGGCAAAAGATAAACACCAAGCCGTGGATAAAGAACAGTACACGTACAGCAGCTCCGATAACGAGGACAGTTTGATTCTGATATGGCTCCGGGACGCGATATTGGCGAGAATGGATAATGTGATCTGGGAAGCGGTCATTCCATGCTTTAAGCCCGTCAATATTAGGAATATAGGGTGCGTTGTAACGCCCGGTAGCGACAATTAACGCATCAAAATCCTGAAAATAGGATGAGAGGTGAACGCAAGGAAAGTATTGGGTCTGCCTTACCTGTTTCGTCCATGTGGCCTTGACGGTGCCATGGCCAGAGCTAACAAGATTTTTGAGAGTCAAGGTCCAACCAACTTCATCACCGTCTTCATTGTGTCGCTTCTCGGCCAGCTCGACACGCGTGTTATACGAAACTTTAGGGTTATTGTCGTTACTGTTTAGTCCATGCCATGATGCAAAGGCACGCAGATATCGCTGTAGCTTCTGGTTGGGAAGAGCTGGAGAACAATTAATCGAGGGATAAATATTCAGTTGAATTAATTCTCACTCCACGCAGTTCCTGCTGGCCATGGAAGCTCCCTGATCTGTTGTATGGGCTATACGACGGGGGATAAGTAAGAAAGGCGAAACCGGGCAGATGATCAGAAGCTTACAGCTGGCGCGTTAGAACTCAAAGTCTTCCAGATAGGCTTGGGACCACGGTGTGCCTTTTTCCGATCCTTGTTGTTCACGATGTCGAAGTACTTCTCCACATACGGCAGCTCAACGCCTTTAGGAGGAAGAGAAGGCGCATAGTCGCCGACCGCAACATCAGGACCGGGAATTGGGACATCAGCGGCAAATTCGTCAGTGTAGTGCCAGTTCCCTCCAGGTACGTAGTCTCGTTCGAATACGTGGACGTCAAAACCTGCTTGTGTTAATTCCCGGTAGGAAATCAGTCCTCTGAGTAAGAGAATTTTCGGGATTGTTAGTCAAAGAACACGGATGCCACAGTAAGTACTTGGACGAAGACACATACCCGACACCAGCTCCAATGATAGCGACTTTTTTAATGGGGTATTTGAATTTGTAGTAGTCAGGCGGATGGTCTGTAAACGAAGACTCAAAGCCGAGAGGTGTTTGGCCGGAGCAGCCAGCCAACAGAGGCGTAATAGCGAGAAAAACGAGGCTTGAAATCCTCATTGGGTGTCTAGAGCTAGATAGGAATCCAAGAAAGTGACCGAGACTGGAGTCCATCGAAACTCTGGCTTATATATCGCCGCTATCCGAAGACGAAGCCAGGTAATAGTCTATCTCGCGTACTTTGATAGGGATATGGCGCAAGTCAATGTCGTCCTGGGAGTTCAAGACAGATTTGGTTCAAATTCGTTTTCTTCCCTCGGCTTCCCTTGATCAACATTCGGCATTAGAAACGCCTAGGCTCATGACATGAATCATCACATAGCCCAATAACTCTAATCTCTATCGGAAGGGAAGCCAGAATAGACTAATAAGCAAATGGCGTGCCCAAACACCATTTCCAGCCAATTCCACATCGACCAACACCGATAGCAAAGTTAGCAGCCTGAAGAGAGAAGAAAAATATATGATATGCTATGACACGTCTACAGAAGGTATGTACAGTCAGAAATAAAACATTGAGCAAGGGAATTCCATACATCGCGAGCCAGGTTGACAATGACAAGAACCAATAGTAAGTAGAATGTATAAAGTACAGTAAAAAAAATTGAAAGGTCAACGGATTATACCGTATCATAAGAGAGTTCGCCAAAAAAAAAAAGGAAGTCAATCAACAAAGTTGTTGAGGCTGGCCATGGTAAGGCGAGTATGAAAGCTATGTAAAAAGCCTAGGAAAAGCGTCCTGGGCGAAGGGGTAGTCATGACTGTACACTTTACAATTGCAAAACGGACGAGTCGGGATGAAAAAGAAAAGGAATAAAAACCTGGGTAGAAAGAGAAAAGGCCATGGTGATGGAATGGAAATAGGAAATGGAAGGATCAATAGTAAAGTAAGTCAGTCAGAAGGGCAAGCATCAATGAATGGGGTGGTACATCTGCACGCATGCAAAGAGAAGAGAGGAACCAATCAGCCCTGACATCCTCGCGGGTCAACAGCCCACAGCGACCCCACCACTCAGTCAGTCAAGATGCCCTTCACACCCCCGCTCTGCGTCCGCCCCCCATCCCTCGCCCGTGCATTATGCATCCTCTGCGTCTTCCCCTTCGTCGACGAGTTCCTCGCCCTATCCTGCGGCGACGACGACGCCGGGTCGTCCGCAGGCGTCACCGGGAACGGGTAGTGTTCCTGCTGTTGCTGCTGCTGTTGAAGCCGGACAGACGGGACAGGCACCGGGATCTGCTTTTTCGTCTTTTTCGTCTTCCCACTGCTGCTGCTGCTGCCACCAGGCTTGGACGACGAGGACGAGGACGACTTGCCCTTCGCCAGCGGTGGCACATTCGACGAGGACGGGGGCGACGGCGACGACTCCTTCGCAGGCACAGGCGGCGGGGGCGACCTCGCCTTCGGCGGGGGCGACCTCGCCTTCGGCGGACGAGGCGGCGCAGTGGGCGTCGGCAATGACGGGTCAACCCAGTCATCTTCTATATCATCGCCCTCCACACCGACACCGTCCTCATCCTCCTCATCGTCATCCTCAACGCCGAACCCATCCTCATCCTCTTCACGTCCGACCTTCCCTCCCGTCCCACGCGACCGCGGATGATGGATGATATCAAACCGCGAATTCGGGCCCGGCGTAACAGGATCCACCGGATCCTCCTCCGTGTCGATCTCTTCGCTTCTGCTCCTGTGGCCGCGCTGGTTGCTCGCCCCGCTCGCACTAGAGACCGAGGCTGACCCCGAGCGAGTGTCGAAGAACTGCTCGTCGCCGTCTCCATCAGCATCCCCATCTGCGTCTTCATCTTCCGCCTCGACCTCAACACCTTCACCCTCTTCCTCCGGCTCGTCAAAGTCCATATCATCCGGCTCCGAAATTGACTCCAAGCCCATATTATCATCCGAATCACTCGGCCATGTCGGAGGCTCATCCTGCACCGAGAATATCGTCCGTGGAAGCTACAACAAATCATCATCATCAGCATCTGCCTCCCTATCATCAAACGCAAAAGGAAAACAACACACACCTCACCAACCCTCTTCCTAAAATCTAACCAATCCGCCTCATCGCGGCACAAGAACCCAATCAACATACTCGGGTCCAGCCCGCTCAGCGGCATCTTCCTCACCCGCTCGCAGTGGAACGTCTTGAGCTCCGCCGCGCTGTACGCCGTGCAATAGTGCAACTGCACCGCGTCCAGCCCCCCGCCCACACCTTCATGCGTAATGCTCGCGTTCGGGTTCATCCCAATTCCGTACCCCGCCCGTCCATGCTCGCTGCCCCCGCCCCCGCCCCCGCCCACACCGAGCTCACGTGCATCCATCCGGGGCGAAGCCGGCAAGCTCGCACTCGCACTCGCCGAGCGCCACCTCCCATGCCCCTGCTGGCTGCTCTGCCTATATGACGGCGCCGGCGACCTCGAGTCCTCCGAATCCACAGACGCATCCGACACCACCGACACCCCCGACACAGCAGACGTCGACGACGACGTCGAGTCGGACGAGAACTGCTGCTGCAGCGGCGACGGGGACACCGGGGCGTGGTATGAAAAATTCGACGAGCCCGTGCGTACGGAGGAGGGCGAGGTCGGCGCGCGGGCGTGCGCTGTTAGGCTGCTTGGTGTGGTGGACCGCGGGGGTTGTTGGTTGCCGTATCGCTGCTGCTGCTGTTGGCGCGACTTGGACCTCGGATGCCCAGTACTACTCCCATCCGACTCCGTCTCGCGCTCATCCACAGGCATCCGCGGGGGCGGCCGCAGCGGGATAGCCGGACGGGCATTATGCGGGTCGAGGTAAAACAAGTTGTCAGCCTGCGACCCGACAAAGTAGTACGACGAGCTAGGCCTGCCGCCCGCGATGCCCACTGATTGAGGGAAGGTGTACAGAAGCTGGAGAGTGCTCATGATCAGCTTCAGGTCGAAAAATATTTTTGGGCAAACAACATACTTTGATAGTCTCATAATAAATCGGATTCACACCCTCGATCCCCAGCCTGATCCCAAGCAAGAGCAACACCGGCCGATCACCCCACGTCGACGACAGATGTTGCTGGTGGTGCCTCCTCGGCGAGCGGGCGGTCATGAGTGACGATGACGACTCCGAGTGCGAGGCTGCGAAGACTTGGGTCTGGTATAAAGTGCTATCGACAGCGACGGACACGCCAAGGCCGCATTCGGGGAAGGCGTGTACGAGGGTCCTGGTAGAAAGTTGGGGGTCAGTGGGATTTCGAATTTCTAGAGAGGATAGGATAGGCGAAGAAACGAAGAAGAGACAGCGGAGAAGCACGTTCAAGTACGAAAAACAAAAAGCCATGCCACACTCCCAAACAACTGCTCTTCCACGCTGCAGCTCAATCCCTAGGTCACCCCACAAAAACTCAAAAACCCACCTGATAGCACCCCCAGCAACACTCGGCCCAAACCACTGCCCCACATCCGTGCCCAGCTCTTTCCCAGCCAGCGCCATGCGGTGCACGCTGAACGGCGCCTCCGGCGCCGGCGTGTCGAGGAACCACGTGAGGATGCGCACGTACGTCGCGTAGTCCGCTGTTGCGATGGGGTGTGGGGGGCGGCGCCAGTCTGTGGGTTTTTTTGTTAGTTTGGTGTTTGGTATTTGATGATTAGAGGGTAGGGGGTTGAAGTAAAAGGCAAAAAGGAGAAGAGAAAGGGGAGAAGGAAAGGACAGAAGCAAGGAAGGAAGTAACCCAAACCAAACCCACCTCGTCCAAGATGAACATGCACCAACGAATTAGCCAACAAACTCTGTCCAGTCCTCAACATACATCCCCACCCCGTATCGCTGCTCCACGTCTTCTCCCCGCCCAGTAGACCGCCCAACGCACCCAATCCACCCCCTCCTCCTCCTCCGCCCGACCCGGAGTTGGACCCAGACCCAGACCCAGACACCCAATTCCAAGGCCGCGTCCGGAAGGAAGGCGTACTCGCAGTCGGCGAGGGCGCGTTGACGTGTGCGTTCACGTGGACGTTCGAAGAGGAGTTATACCCCGACCCACTCCCACTCCCAGTAGTAGACGTCGACCCGCCACCCTCCCAGTTATCCCCGCCCGCACCACCCACACCCACACCCGAACCCGCACCAGAACATAAAGCCAAATCACCCAACCTTCCATCCCGAATCGGCGTCCCGAAATGCGACCTATAAGTCAACCACACCCTCGACGTGAAATCCATGTAGAAGACAGGGGGCCAGTGCGCAGCTGGGTTGGGGTGTTTCCCGCTTCCATTTCCACTTCCGCTTGGGCTGGAAGATGAAGAGCTAGGGCCCTGTGACTGGGATAGGGATAAGGAGTGCTCGATAGACGACGTCGAGTATGAAGACGATGTAGAAGAGCGGAAGGAGATAGGCGGGGAAGCGGACATCCTCCTCTTCCCCTCCTTGCTTTCCTTGCCTTCCTTTTTACTCTTCCCATTATGTTTCCCCTCCCCCTGCCCCTCTCCCATTCCCAGAGCAAGCGGACCTGCTGGTGGGAGAGGAGCCTCCCACCCCCGATGTTCAACCCCAAGCAACCAAATCGGATCCCGACACTTATCAGGCGTCGCATCGCTATCCAACAAATACCGCATCGCCTTGTCGAGGTGCCCCTTCCCGTGCTTGGCGGCTGTCAGGAGGGCCGAGGCGGAGGGGCCTCTACGCGGGGAGGCTATCGAGCCTGCTCCTCCTCCTCCTCCTCCTGCGTTGGCATTTGAATTGGAGGTTGCATGCGGATGGGAGGAAGAAGAGTGCGAATTGGAGGAACGGGAGGAAGACTGTGCGAGGATGGCGGGTAAGGACAGATCCGTACTCGACGAGCTGAAAGTATGCGCGAACCACCCAGACAGCCGGGTGGGCAGGTCGCCGATTCGGGAGGTCGAATGCGAGTTGGAGGTGTAGTTCGAGTTTGCGTTGGAGGTGTAATTAGAGTTCGAGTTTGAGGAGGACGTAGACGCGTTAAGACCAGACACAGGTACTGGCATAGGAACCTGTACCCGTGAAGAATGAGACTCGGGCGCAGAGTTGGCAGAGCTGATAGGTCGTTCCGAACGTGTGCGCGGGCGGGGGATGCTCTGAGCCTGAGCCTGCGGAGGGGGCTCGACGATCACAGGGGGCTCGTCCACGTCCACTTCCATCTCCTCCATATCCATTGAAGGCGTAGAGTTCCCGTTCCTCGTGTTCGTGGTACCATCTGCAGGCGTGTCCGGCAGTTTCTTCTCCTTCTCCTTCTCCTTGTCTTTATCCTTGTCTTTATCCTTATTGATAGACAAAAACTTGCTCGTCTTCCTCGGCTTCGAAACCGGAATGGCCGACTCAGGAGGGGCTCCCTGTCCTGCTGGCGCCGACGCAGTCGAGAACCCCGACCCCGACCCAGACCCAGACATCGCCCCACTGCTGCTCGCGCTCATACTCGTGCTCGCGCTGGCCCCTGCATGCCCGCCACCTGAAGAAGACCCAGCACCAGGGTCGGTCACCGACTTTGACCGGTCTCTGTTCTGTTTTTGCAGAAACTTGGGAAGTTTGGAGGGGGGTGGCTGGGTAGATGGTGGCGTCGAAGCTGAAGATGAGGGAGACGGAGACGGAGAAGGCGTGTGTCGCTGGTTCTTGCTTGCCATGTGTGATTCAGCTTGATGCGATGTGAATGAACTGGAAGTGGCACTGGAAGCGGGATAAGATGACGCTGATAGGCTTGGGCTTGCGATTGCTTGAGAAGGTGTAGGTGAAGATGGCGATGTTGATGTTGATATTGATGTTGACTAGAGAAGAGCAATGAAGAGAAGATCAACATCAGCCTCCATCGCATCTCGGTTCGGGGCGGGGCGGGGAGGTGTGAATGGGATTAGACTACTCACTCGCTGCAGTCGTAAAACGTAAAACGTAACCCGGTGGTGGAATCAAGAATCAAGTTGTGGCACAGGTGATAGGTAACCGTAATCGAGGTCCAGGGGCAGGTTGATCAGAATTCGGAGGTAAAAAGTTTAGAGAATGCGAAAAAATCTTGTGGCGGATAAGGTTCGCAATAAAAGTAAAACACAACGGTCAGCTGCAAGTACGAACGACCACGCCAGCGACGACGACGACGACGAGAAGACAAAAAGAGCAGAGAAAAAGGACATCAACATCAACGTGGACGAGCAGCCCTGGAGCACGTTCCCGATCGCTTTCCGGCAATTCCGTTCTAATTCGAACATCTACCTCCCCTTCACATTCACATTCACATCGCCATCGCGCAGCAGCAGCACAGCACACAGCACGGCGTCCCCACACAGCATACAGCACTACCCGCGGCACCAGCCCCCACGGGGTCGAACTACTCCCGCGCAGCAATCGAACGCAGTATGAAGTACGAGATGGGATTAAACATTGTAACATACCTGCAGAGCTAAGAAGTGGAGTGCTCTCGACTCTCGAATGATTGTCCTCCTGAGGATGGATGGATAGCCAGGGATAGAAGAGATACGAATAGGCCACGCTGTGGGTCAATCCTATCTATGAGCAACTCCTACGCTGGACGTTGATGCCGACTTACCGACTGTGACAAGAGTCCTCTTTGCGTGCACCAGGGCCTGCCGATGGCTCTGCTCTTTTCGTTTATCGTCCTTCGTGTCCGTTTTTCGTGCCCCAGGTGAGCGCCAGGGAGAATGGAGGGAAGAGTGTTGTTGGTGAGACTCTGACAGACAGTTGTTGTCACCCGTGTCGATAACCGTGCCTTATGTCACGCTGCTTGTTGATCACCAATTGGCATCATCACTGTCCTCGATGGCTTGTCTCTGCTCAGCGACGAATGCTCGTCGATTACTTATCTGGCTTAGCTCCAGTGTCGATGTTAATTGTTATCTCCGGACTTCAAATGAAATCTTTTTTACGAATTCAGTACCTGCCACCATGACTGCCACTGGCAGTGCACGAAGTTTAAATTTTAATCCTTCACGTAAGTAAACATCCTCATCTCCACAAAAGAAAATGTCGTACAGCAGCGTGTACTTACGTTACTCCAGATCTTTCGTTCTAGAAAAACCTGCCCTGTCCTGACCTCAGAACTTTCCTATGATAGTTCCTGTGAACGGCACCGAACCATCGATATCGATGGCACTGCCAGTGCCACTGGGCGTCGACCAACGTGTTACTTACGTTCAGACGTGGATCTGCCGTCCTAGTCCATAACGAGACCCACAGTCTCAAGAGTCAAGACAGGGTTTTCTGAACCTAGCGTCTGACAGTCTCCCAAGTCGATGACGATTCTCTAACCTCTGAGTCTACATACCCTGTAAACTCCAGCTCTCAGCCTGAGCTCCGTTCGTGTCCAGATCGCAAAAAATCCACCCCACCACCCAAGCCCAAGCCCAAGCCCTCCATCGCTCGTAACAATACTCTAGTCTAGAGCATACATCGACTGTGTGCTGTCGTATCACACTCACTTACACTCAGGCTGGCCGCAGCTTCGAAGATATCCTCATCTCCAGAATCGGACCGCGAGGCGAGTAAGTAATACTGATATTATTATTATTATCAAGAACGCTGAACCCGCGAACTCTGCAGTCTGGACTCCCGACTTGCGTTCGAGTCCGGGCTTAACAGTGACTTACGGTTCGGGTAGGAGATACTTAGCTGGTTCCTCTCCTCTGGAGTCTGTGCGCTTCGCTGCATGACTTGCTGGTTCTTGTAAACGGCGCTGGGGGGTCAACGATTCTTTATTTTTTATTTTTTATTTTCTAGATCTTTACTTGAACGACGAAGCTGGACTTGGTGTACTCTATGAAGGCAACCATACCGGTGACTATCACATACAGTAGGCAGACATCACCTCAATACAAAGGTGGAAGATAGACAATCGACGCCTCTTTCAAGTTCCACAAACAAACTTGAAAAATAATATCCGATGTCTAAGTTACCTCGCTGTCTTCAGAAGCTTCCGTCTGACTCAAACTCTACGAAGAGAAGCTCAAGCCAAGAACCAACACCATCAACTACAGCGACGCCTCTCTGCCCTCACTGGTCAACGCGGCAGAAAAGATCGTCAGGGAGGTGTTTCAAGCTGCGCCCGACTCCATGCCGATGCGTACTTTTACTTTCACATCCAACAAGCCCGAGGATCGCGAAAAGATATCAACACCCGTGCAACTCGATAAAGTCATGCTCGCCATGCTCTCATAGCTATCCCAACTCCAGATGTCATCGTATGGGTAATTAGCACCCCGCTGATCTTCAAGCAGATTGGCAGCCATTCGATTGGTATGACCACATGCAATGAAGATCTTCGTCTGTTCGGAAGTCACCCAGCCAATGGCAGATATCTGCGGTCCTGGAGAATCAAGGTTGGCATTCAAGAAGACTGGAGTGCCGCTCAGCCGTTTCAATCGTCGTGTAGCAATATTCAATTCCATAAAGAGAATAGAGCCTTGTACCAAGTCGTAGCCGCGCCCACAGCCCCAAAGGATATATAATCGATCATTCACGCGATTCATGGTAAATTCTTTGAAGCCTTGCAATGAATACGGCCATGCACCTTTCAGTATGTCGTCCGACTGTAACGTTATTGCAACCTTTGACCAACGTCCCTTTTGCAGATCAAAACAATGGAGGATTTGTGAACCCGTGAAGTAGTACGCCGTGTCCTTCCATACAGCGACGTTTTGATTTGAAATTGAATGAGTTGAGCGCGGGAGAGGGCATGGGGGAAAAGGTTGCTACTTGTCCAGCTTTTGAAGATTGGGTCTCCAAAAGTCGAAATAAAACGGACCAAGTCTTGCGTTTTTTTCGCCTCCTAGGACGTAAAGATAACCTATAAAGATACTCGAGTAATTTGAATACGAGTGAGAGCGTAAATTGCAATAAAAAGACACAACCACAATGTAAACGAAGACACTTGCACCATATCTCTGGGTGATGCCTCCCGGTCATGCCTCCCACTAAGAGGAGACACCGAAGGCCCTCATAGAGGGACCGGTACCGCTGAGCTTGTAATTAGGGGGAAAGGGGGTGGGGTAGCAAATATCAGCGAAAAAACTGATGTGTGGCGAGCTTGAATTTGTCTACAATCTCCAAATCTCGCACTTGCAAGCGAATGTAGATAAACAGAAGCCGGACGGAGGTGAGAACGTCGTTAGAGATATCACGATGAATTCACCGCCAAACCAACATTTTTCAAGTGATGAAGACAAATAAAATGTAATATACCGATAGTCATTTGATCTTTCGACAATTGTGGACCTTCTTGTGTTCTTTCCAGCCTTCGGTCAAGCAATCATGGCCACAAAAAAAGGCTCGACCACTACACGAACCTAGGGTGTACAAGGTTGTCATTGAGGGAAGTTGCAATTTTATTGACAATCTGGTTTCTGAAAACTCACCGCCACATTTCTTCCAAGACCCCACTGAGCCACAACTAAAGCACCGTTGCCAAGGTCCAGCTTTGGCGGTCCGGGCTTCGTCTTCAATATCGACAGCATCAAAATTTCCGCCAGGTAGATCAATCCGAAGCTCCCATATATCAGCAAAGCTCTTGGTTATACCCTTTACGTCAAAAGGGAGAAATTCCACTTGAACTGATCCAGAAAAGAGAAATATCTTTCCCGAGACCGGGTCTTCCACAAGGGACCCACCAGCACGATAGGTGGGGAACCCACGAGTAAGAACTTGTCTCCAACGCATTCCTTCTGTTTCAACGTCAGGAATATGAGGGCAATGCTCGCGAGCATATTCATCGCCGAGATCACAGATAAACGTATCTGCGAAATATGAGAATGCCAAATTATGCTTCCCGCTCCAACATGGTGTTGTTGAGCTACGCCCGCCAAATAACACGACCTTGTCGAGAATGTAGCTCTAAGTTCAGGATCAGTGTGAAATGGCAACGAAAAAATAATCACAACATACATATAGACCTGCCACTTCTGTTCGGGGTCCGGGCATATTTCCCAGCATTTTCTCCCGTTTCCATTGCTCGTTCTCGATATCCCAACTCCAGATATCGTCGTATTGATGTGCAAGACAACTCCCTTCTGGTTGCTGAAGTTGTTGAGCAGAAGATCGATCCGCCTGCCCAAAAGCGATGAAAATTTTGGTTTCAATCTTGTTGACCCAGCCCAAAGGCGCAATCCGCGGACCTGGGTACTTAGAGCTCACGGGTTTGGGAAACGGCGTACCGCTCAGTCGACGCCATTCCCGAGTTTCGAGGTTCAGCTCAAGAAACAGATCGCAGCCAGCTACGCGGGCAGGTTGGACACCTCCAAAGACATAAAGACGGCCTTTCAGGTGAACGAATGCACAGTTAGAAACCACCCAATCGGCATATGGCCAAGAAGTTACAACTTCATCAGGTTTGAATGTTGTCATGAAACCTGACCATTGCTTAGTTTCGAGGTCAAAGTAAGGCAGGTAATTCGCGCCGGTGAACAGATATGCTTTATTCCCGACGGCAATGATTGGATTCTCTCCCACTTTATCAAGGCCTAATGGAGTGAGAGGAAAGTCGGGTAGTCTTTGCCACTTGTCCTGTTTGGTGAGATCGAGGTGCCAGAAGTTTTTGTAAGATGGGCCACCATCAAAGTCTTTAACACCGCCTAGCACATAAAGATGCCCTAAGAGCGCAAATTTAGATAGAGTTAAGAAAGATGTGACCGTCATACCACCATATACGAACACAGAACTGCCCATCCTTGCGGTCAGACCACCTGGTTTCTCAAGATGCACCTTCTTCCAAGAACCATAGAGATTTACTGAACTGTCGATGACCGTTAATTTCGAAATGATGGTAGGTTCCGGGTGCCGGCATTTCATCAATGTTTGATATTCTATATAAAGACATTTAAACAGAGCACTGGATTCCTTGAATGTCTTGGGGTCGGGCATTTCAGCAGATAGCTGGACCGATCGATAGATGTAGGCCATACTGGCGGCAGTATTCCCGACATGACGGAGGGTCGATGCAAGCGTCTGAAATGCAGTGCTGCCAGCAACCCAGAAGCGCTTGCAATAGTCGGATGATTTCCAGTCTTTCGTTATTGCACGCCATATAAGCTAGAAGTTGTGTCGGGAATCAAGAATTACGACTTACCAACCTGTCGTGGACCAGGACCGTCTGCAATTTCATCAAGCAAGTTCTCAAATACGTCGCGCGCTCCGTTTGCCCAAATCAGAGCCTATTTTATGACTCGTATCAATGGATCACAGACTGTTGAATTCATAATTACTCACCTTTTTGAAGTCCTTCGCCTTCAAAAATTGGACAGCGGCAAAGGAAAGACAAAAGATGACATCTGGAGAGTTCTGCATTGGCGACTCCAGCCCCTCCAACCATACGCTATTTGATGGTCTGGACGCAGGATGGACAGTTCCTATACCTTCCACTAAAAGCGTGGCAGCTTCTATTGCGGAAGGTGCCATTTTGGCACTTTTATAAAGATGTTTCCCCCAGCTTGTGGGAGAAAGACCGCCTTCATATTCGTCTCCGAAATATACATCAAATACATCAGAACCATTTCCCCATGGACCTTCAATATCGGTATACTCGAAATAACCGAGCTTGTCGCCAAACGTTGGAAGTTCTGGCGTTATCGTACGGCGAGACAAGGAGACCAAAATCATCTGTACTCGACGACTCCGAGTTTCGTTCAAGTCACTGAGGTTCATTTGAGCGGTGGTATGGGCGAAAGAGGCAAGGCGTTTTCAAAATACCGCGAGGAAGGGATGGTGGTGCTTATATGACGAAGATGCTGCAGGCCGACTCCAGAGCGCTCGATTTGAAACGTGCATTATCGGAGTTAAAATTAACCATCATTGTTGAACTTGTGCCGCGTGACGCCAGTGGCTTCTGACATACTTACAGGAGCGGAAAATACTTTTTCAATTGGCTACTTTTCGGCAATGGTGTTGCGCCTTATGCTCCTTCCACCCCTCCTTCAAGCATTCATTACCACAGAAGAACACGCGCCCATTGCAAGAGCCTAAGAATATGAATGCAATATTATCAGTGATAAGTTTCATAGAATGTGGTGATCCAGCTTACCACCACATTTCTTCCATGGGCCTGCAGATCCACAACTAAAGCATCTCTGCCACGGCCCAGCCTTCGCCGTTCTAGCCTCTTCCTCCAAATCCACTTCTTCGAAATGACCTCCCGTAATATTGAGTTTTAATTCCCAAATATCCGAAAAGGTACGGGCGTAGTCACTAATACTCGTTGGAGAAAACTCTGTGCTGGCATAACCAGAGAATAGGAAGGTCCTTCCGGTTTTTGCATCGGCCACCAGATGAGCCTGTGCCCTGTAAGCTGGAAATCCGCGAGTAAGCACATGTTTCCACTGTGGGCTTGTGATCGGCGGCGACAGTGGAGCTCTGCGATCCTCGGAAAGAGTCGCGACATTGGATTCTAGGTCGCAGAAGAACGTGTCGGCATAGTAGGAATATTCCAGAGCATCTTGCGATGTGGGACGAATGGTCGGAGCGAAGGGGCTGTATCCTCCAAAAGCCAGTACTTTGTCAATGACGGGATTCTAGAACATCAGACCGGTTAATGGCGTCGTCGACCTCGGTAAACGAAAGCACGAACATAAGTAACCGCCATTTCACTGCGAGGCGAGGGATAATTTCCGACCAACTTCTCCTGCGTCCACTTCGACGCTTGGATGTCCCAACTCCAGAAGTCAGAGTAAGCATAGCATGTATCCGATGCACTCCCCTCATCGGCTGCTCGCATCCGGTCAGCTGCTCCATACATGACATATATCTTTTTCCCGTCTTTTCCAGTCCACATGCTGGGATAAGTGCGAGGTCCAGGACGGAAAAGAGAGGGCTTCGGTACACGAGTTCCACTGAGGCGACGCCATACTTTCGTCCGAATATCGAGTTCCAAGAGGAGGTTGCTTCCGATTAAGGCTTCGGAATGCCAGCCGCCAAACACATACATAGATTCCCCAACGCAGAGGGCAGCAAAGTCAACGAGATCGCCATCAAATGGCCAAACTTGCTTTATGACATTGTCTGGTTGAAAAGTTGTTGTCATTCGATGCCATTCTTGCTTCTCGAGGTCGAAATAATTGAGGATAGGAGACCCTGTAAAGTAAAATGCCTTCTTAGCGTCTGGACTGACCGCCATGCTGAAGCCGACAAGGGCAACGTAGTTTCGCATTGGACATCGGGGTAAAGACTCCCAATGATCCATTTGCGACAGATTAAGTCGCCAGAACTCATGGTAATAAGGCCCAAATTGAGCCTTCTGCCCACCGACAGCGTACAGATAACCTTGAAAATTACTGGGCGTGAAAATAATGATAGTGACGAAAGTCAAAGGTTTACCGTCATAAACAAAGACTCCGCATCCCATTCGTGAGGTCAGGCCGCCAGGCCGCGCCAGGTGGATCTTCTTCCAAGATCCCTGAACCTGGCATCCATTTTCGACAACCTCGATATTTGCTATGAGTGATGGATTAGGGTGCTTGAAAGATGCCACAACTCGAAGTTTCTGTAAGCATGCTGAGCCTAGGTTTTCAGTTTGAGTTGTCTTGAGTGTGTCGGGCATCTTCTTGAGAAGAAAAAATGCACGCCATCTATGGTTAACAGAGGCAGCTGTGTTTCCCAAAGCTAAGAACACATCGGCGAATGCATTGAGCGTCTTGAAAAGTTGGACATGATGACGTGTTTCATGGATCATACAGTCCTTCCAGTCTACAAAATTTTAATTAGAGGACAAAATGTAGCACGTAGGAGGGACGGGACTGACCAAATTGAGGGGTGTCTCGGTTTTCTAACCTCAAGTTAGAAAAAACGACAAGACTCTCAGCCAGCCAAATCAACGCCTGTTGTCGCATTTAGTGGCCGCACAACACGTTGAATCAAGAATAACGAACCTGAATATATTCCTGCCGCTCAAACAGGCAAAATGCTGCGCCATTGAAGCAACTCACTAAATCCACCATATCCCACCATTTGTCCAAACTCATGTACAGCTGCGAGCGCACCCTCGGGACAGGCAACGGCGACCCAATCATCGTTGTT
Organism: Galerina marginata; assembly: GCA_023014335.1. Lineage (NCBI taxonomy): Eukaryota > Fungi > Basidiomycota > Agaricomycetes > Agaricales > Galerinaceae > Galerina > Galerina marginata. The sequence continues at coordinate 2,861,246 of JAECYW010000008.1, read as the reverse complement.
GCCCCTTCGAGATAAAGGGTGGCAGCCTCAGAGAATTTCTTTGCTGCTCGAAGGTGCTCAGCCCTCCCAAGAAGAACGTTCGCCCTGACGGTCCGTGACAGCTTGTCGGTCGCCCGCTTTGCCAAAAATGCGTCGCCTTCCGCCTCATTCTCCAGAAACTGTTTGATATAACGTTCTCCAGCCCTCCTCGTCGGTTCGCGCATGGTGTCTCCATACAAGCCCATTGGGAAGCGAACGCCGTTAGGGCCTAGTTCAATTGGGATGTCGCCATACGTCTTCCGTGCTTCCAAAAGCATCTGCGTGAGGTAAGCTGCAATGGCATTTGGATTTTGCCCTTCTGCAGTGAGAGGGGTATATTGCATGTAAAGATAGCCACGCGCATCCTCGGGGGTGATCCCTCCAAACTGCATTGTCTGTGGTAAGGAGAAAGCTGTGTCTGAGTTAAATTGAGTGTGGTGTCATCGATCAGACGCGGGTCAGATGGGCCCGGACCGAGCCTGAGCGCCTAATCCCTTTTTGGCATCAGCGAGATATGAGAGATATAATTATGTGTACAGACCTCTTGAAAGTGGAGAAGAACAAGCCAAAGTTGATGTGTTTGTGGTAACAATTGATTGAAAATGTTGAAAGATACCTTTGTCTTCAAGCTACTGTCTGTTCTAGCGGCTGAGCAGGTCAGGGCGTCGCTAAATGATGTCAGGAGGGAAATCACTTTGATCGTCGAAGCATGTATATTACAGGAATCGGCTCTATTGTACTATTAGAAGGTCACGTACGTTTGATGTTCTAGATTTAGAGGAGGAATGCGAGTGAATGCTATCCCACCTTCCGACATTTATGAGTTTGTTTGTGTTCTTTCCACCCGTCTTTTAAGCACTGAGAACTGCAGAAAAAGACGCGACCACGGCACGAGCCTGGGTTGCCGTTATCAGTGCACGCTTTTGAGGACGTATGAAGGAAAGAATAATGAACTATACCTCCACATTTCTTCCACGGCCCAGCTGAACCGCAGGAAAAACACCTTTGCCACGGCCCTGCCTTTGCGGTTCGAGCTTCTTCCTCCAGGTCCACGCTTTCGAATCCACCCCCGGGCACATCCAGCCTGAGCTCCCACAAATCCGCGAAACTCCTTGACGTATTTCGTACGCGAGTAGGGACGTAGTCCGTGTTGACATACCCAGAGAAAAGGAATGTCTTCCCCGTCGTGGGGTCAGCGACCAGATGTGCTTGTGCGCGGTAAGTAGGGAAACCGCGGGTGAGGACTTGTCTCCACGAGGACGGCGAGGCGTCGATGGTGTGCAGGTGCGCTAGTGGGGAGGGCAACTTGGAGGAGAAAACGGATGCAGACGCTTGAGAATCGAGGGAGGCTGGTTTAGGGATACGGTGGTCACAGATGAAGGTGTCGGCGTAGTATGAAAATTGAAAGACGGCGTCCTGCTCCACAAACGATGTTGGTGCGGAGGGGCTGTATCCCCCAAAAGTGATTACTTTGTCTAATACAGGGTTCTGCATCTCAAAATTAGCGTGAGTTTGTATGAAAGGGCAAGGGAACAACGTACATAGACAGAAGCCATTTCCGTCCTTGGGGATGGTCCATTACCCACCAATTTCTCCCTTTTCCACTTCTTCGATGCGAAATTCCAGGTCCAGATGTCATCATATTCATGTGAACTCATTGCGCCGTGTGGCTCATGTCCCAGTTTTGCACCCATTCGATTAGCATCGCCGTACATCAACGAGAAATTCTTCTCGTCCTTCGTAACCCAACTACAGGCGTTGATGCGCGGACCTGGAGACAGGAACGACGGCGTCACTGCCTCTGGCTCGCCACTCAATCGTCGCCATACTGCGGTGGGGATGTCTAGCTCAAGGAAAAGATCGCAGCCTAACGCCAGACGACCATGGCGACCGCCGAAAACGTATAGCTTGTTTCCGACGCAGTTCATAGTGAATTCCTGCAGCTTTTTGTCGGGGTACGGCCATGATTGCTTGATTATGTCGTCTGACTCGAACGTGGTCTTGACGGAGCTCCATTTCGAAGCTTTCAAGTCGAAGTAAAGGACGTCTGGTGATCCTGTGAAGTAGTAGGCTTTGTCGTCGGGGCCAACAGCAATCTTAAAACTGGTGAGAGTTTGGTGCTGTAATGTAAGCTCCGAGATGGGACATCGTGGTAATGGTTCCCATTTCTGTGGCTTGGATAGGTTAATTCGCCAAAGCTCCGCATAATAGGGACCGCCACGGAATTTCTCGCCGCCAACGGTGTATAAATGCCCTACACGAACGTCAATGATTCTGAAGTCCAAAGTAACCAGGACAGACGCACCGTCGTAAACAAACACAGCACTTCCCATCCTTGAGGTCATTCCGCCTGAGTGCTTGAGCTCGATTTTCTTCCATGATCCGTGAATGTGCGATTTCTCATCCAAGACTTCCAAGCTCGCCACCAAAGTAGGCTCTGGATGGCGGTATGCAGCAATATTACGGAGGGCTTCACCCGTAATACCGCTGAGACGTTCGAGCTCGGAATTCGTGAATTGAGGGGGAGTATTGGATAGATTAACCTGCGCTTGAAGACGGTAGAAGACGCCAGCACCCGTATTGCCTAGCTTGAGGTAGCAATCGGCAAGGGTATTATACAGAGTAGCCTTTTGGTGGTAAAATTGAGATGTTGCGAGGTGAAAGTCAAACCATTCTGGAAGTTCAATCGGTAAGCCTATGCTACGTCAATATTCACAGCACTGTCAGAAATCACATACCAAATGACGGGTCATCTCGTTTCATGTCGTCTCGGATATTCCGGAGGAGATTTACGCTCTCGCCGAGCCAAAATAAGGCCTGAAAGTAAAGGACATATCAATACCAAGAGCGCGACTCCCAGAATGCCTAAAGGTATACCTGAGCATAATCGCCCAACTTCATCAATGCCTCTGCCGCACCAATAAAGCACGCCACAACGTCCGCCGACTCCCAGACCTTGTCCAACTCCATATAAACCATAGTCCTCGAGTTGCGAGGTGGTAGTGTAGTCTGGCATTGAGCTTCTGAGCCTAAAAGATATAGCCCGACCGCCTTTTGGTATTCCTTCTCTTTCATGTGTGCATCCGCCCTGCCTTTAAGGAGATTACACCTTAACGAACGAGACCACCTGTCCGTGTCTCCCCTTTTCAGGACCTCGTCTGCCTCCTTTTTGTTCTTCAATAGCCTTTGCAGACTTTCGTCGACCGGCCGTTCACTGAAATTGCGGTCGCCACTCGACATCCCCGTAGGAAACCATATTCCAGTGGGGGTGACTTGGATCGGAATGTCTGCCCCAAATACACTGCGTGCAGCCGCGGCCATGTTGGCGATGTCCGACGTCCTCTCGTTATCGGTGGCCATGATTGTGGTTTTGATGAAAAGACGCGTCGAAACTTGGGAACGCGTCAATATCTCATTCGACCATCGGCAAAACCCGACATTCTGTCGCACTGGATTGTCCGCACCAAGATTTTAAGATGCTCGAATATTCGTTGGAGATATTCGAAATGGAAAGCAGTTTACAAGGAGTAGCGACTCTTCAATTTCGATCCAGGTCAAAGAGGAGTACCAAATAAATCGAACAGTATCTGGAGCGGGAATGATGTAGTCTATGGCTGCGAACCAGGGGCACTGGCAAGAGTCGAAAGCAAAGGTTACACGAGCACAAAAACATACTCAGTAGATACATCAAAGACTAGGTACCCTTCACTGTTCAAGGGGTTCAAGGGCTTTCTTAGGCGTTTCACCGTCTAGTGCTGCCAAATTTTCCCGAAGGACGAAGTCACCTTCTGTCCACACCCTCCCATGGCTAGATTAATAATATGGATTTAGCGACATTGGCTTAAAGACGATAAGGAGGGCAAGGAATAATGAATTGACATACAATGTTCGAATATGATGAGCTTCCGCCCCTCGCTCAACCACCGGTACTGTCTTTGCAATCTGATGGCAGTAGCGACAGACAAGCATGGTAAAAGTGCAGTTGGCCTTGAGGGCATTTGGTTCGTCCTCTGCTCGAGCGCGCCGAATTAAAGTGCGTAACCGATCAAGACTGTGACTATCGAGGAGCTGGACAGGGTCAAATGAACCTCTGATTGAGACGATGCAAACTAATGAATAAGCTAGAAGAGTGATAGATCATGAAGACAGACTTACGCATTAACGGAAGCACCAGACAGGAGCCTTGCGTAATTGCCACGTTCCTCGTGGACGTGAAGAGTCTGAACAGATCAGCGTAAACAAATTGAGCAACGTTAGATCGGCTTCACAAATCATCCATGCACATTACATACCAGCTGCTCAAACGTCAATGCCCCAGCGAATTCCGGGTGCATGCACTCGCACACCAGCCCTCCAAGTTCTCTGACCGCCTTCCAGCCACAGTTTCGGTCCAATCCCAACACCTCAAGGATATCCTCCGCATCACCCATCGTCTTCGGGGACCATCTAATATCGCCTAGGCATAGCTCCCATGCCAAATCGGCATTCGCGTCAACCCAATGACAGACCATCTCTGGATATCCCATCAGCTGTTCTCGGGGCCACCGCTGCGCAACGGCAGACTCTCCCTCGTAAATTATCTTAGGCTCGTCCTGGACTCCCTTGCGGGCATCGCATGTACAGAAGAACATGACCCGAGCTTTGTCGATATCCTCGATGCCGGGGATTTGTATGCCCTGGCCCTCGGATTCGCCAGTGCGAAGTGCCATGCATTCCGAGAGTTCCTGCCTCGCATTGAGTAGGAAACCTGATGACTCGGACCGGAACTCCAAGTACAGGGCTTCCATATCAGCCACTAAAGCCGACTCGGCGTATTTTCCTGGACGGTGGCGCTTCAAGAACTCCTTCATGGGGGAGAGATGCATGACATCCAGCCAGGGCGGCATGCCCTGGCGGATTTCAACTGGCTGCTGCGCACGGTAGGTGATATAAGTGTCGCCAACATGCTCGATGAGTTTTTTCGTGAGGTATGTCTTTTTGTGAGCGACATATATCTGTTCCATCTCCGGACGGATTTTGTCCCATTCTATTCATATGGGCAGTCAGTATGTTAGCGTTCTTGATATGTGTAAAGTAATCGTACCTCGATTCGTGATTTCGACCGACTTGTCGAGATAGTCGTTCCATTTTTTGGTATCCGAGTGCTCTGGGTCGGCAGGGTAAAACTTCGACTCCCATCCCAAGGCTCGCATCTTTTCCAGTAGCCTTTGAGTTGGTCAACTAAGTCAAATTGTCGAAGTTAACGACGATATTTAATGTAGACCCACCCGATACGTCTATTAGCCGCAATCAAGGCTTCTTTCTCCTTCCGCTCTTTGGAATCAACCCATATCTTGATAGCAAGTCCTTCCTATAATCCACATTGTCAAACCTATGCATCAGGGACAAGAATAACGTAACGTAGAAGAAACTCACGTTCATCATTCTCGATGCAATTTTGCGATGATCAGCAACGAACTTCTTATACTCCTTTGGAGCAGCTTTCTTTCGCGCTCTTCGCGCATCCAGCTCGGCAATAATGATTTTGGCCTCCGGAAGGAAATATAGCCGTTCCGAGTCATTTTCCTTACTGTCAAGGACCGAAAGCTTTGGGTAGTCTATTCAATTGATGGTTATTTCGATATGACATCAGAAAAGGAGTGCGTATCCTATACGTACACAGTATAAGGTCCGGTCCATTCGAAGGAAGCATTGAAAATGCAACGGAAGCGAGATCTTCTGAAGTAGTTGATAACTGAGATCCTGAAACAATGCTGGGTGTAGATTGCCCGATAAGAAATTATGAAAATGGGATGAACAAAAAATGCGTACTTGACCTTCGTGCAAGCCTTACACAAGCGCAAACGTAGCTTATAATCTGTTTCAATGCTTCCGCGCGTCGTCCCGCAGCCCTGTAAGTCAGTAATTAGAACTATACACGAGAGAGATTGAGAAGAAAAATTTACCATGCAACAATCATCGAATAGTAGACTCGCATACTGAGGTTCAGTCAGATCTTTAGGACACTCAGGAATATCCTCAGCCTGCTTCACTACGTCCTTCCATAGAGATGCCGCCTTGTTAGACATGACATTCGCGCGAGTCGCCATTGATGTCCGAGCAACGCTTAATAAGCTCATCGGCTCGAGATATGAACAAATCTGAATACGATCGATTAATAAGTGGAAAAAATGTTTTATCAGGAGAACCAAACGAACCTTGAACAGCACATCCTGTGGTAAGTCCACGAACTTGTTTTCGTTCTTACTGCGCCCTTTGCGTTTTTTTGTGTCGAAAGTCTTGGTGCTTATCCCGGTCTTCGCATTTTGTTTTGAGATAACGAGGTTCAAGCGGTCTTAAAAGGAGAAAAATTCAGCACTTGCATCTCTAAATGTCTCACAACAACATACTTGAAATAAACGCAGTTGGTTCATAGGTGGTTGTTGGGTGAAGAGATTTTGCTGAAACTGAAGACTGAGTGGCCGTTGGAAGTTGAGATGTTTGCATTAAAAGTGTAGAAAAATATGTTGATTTGAAAACGAAGACACGCAAGGAATAACCTTTCAATGTCAAAACTGGTGGCAGGAAGAAAGAAAGCCCAACACGTTGTGATCATGGAATAACCTTTCAATGTCAAAACTGGTGGCAGGAAGAAAGAAAGCCCAACACGTTGTGATCATGATGGTCAAGTGTTGAGTTTGCGTGATGGGAATCGGTGACAACATGTACACGACAGGTCACCTCACGGGATTTTATGTTGTTTTTTAATTTAGTCCGGACCCGCCTCCGCAGCGTGAACGCCCACACAAATGAGTTCAATTTGGCAGCCTTAGTGCGGCGAACGTATTCTACGACAAACCCTTCGACTCACCGACACCAAGAATTTGTTTCACGGAGCTTTGTTCACGCAGCTTTAGCGCTAGCGATGGCGGGTCAAGTGAGAGCATTCAAGTTGAAATTGAAATATTCACTGCGTTAACCAACGAAAGGATAAAGGAAATAAGAAGTAATCCTGAAAAAGTCACGAACCTTTAGTTATGCATCTTGGGTAGCCGTCTCCCCTGGGATACCGACAAGGATTTGCAAAACTTTCGTCCATATCGTCCAGGTATCCTGCTAGTGTAGTTCAAGAAGGGATTTCTCCTCTGTCGGACGGCCACCAGTCGAGGATAGCGGACTCAGGAACGTCCCAGTCGTCGCTCCAGTTATGCACAAGCCCGACACCGCACCAATCTTCTTGTACCCCACACGCACCATAACTTGTTCTTCCATACAATACTTCCCATCCAGATAATATTTTGCATAGGGAACTTGCGTCCGTCAACAGCGGCATTGACGGCTCATGCTTGGAGTACGACCCATTTTCAAAGAGGAGGAAGACAAGAGAAACTGAAGTAAGACATCCATACCCAGAAGTATCGCAAGTTATACGAAGATGCTGGAGCCAAAGAACAGGTCTGTAGTCATCGGAGTATGGGAATGGGAGAGATGGGGGGTCCAAATGACGGCCATCCTGATTCTTCCTGCTTTTCGGTCAGATTTGAAGGCCTTGTAATGCTTCCGAACCTTGAAGGGGAATTGATCACAGCTTCTGTTGCTTTGCATTTCGACGGACAATCAGCGACGGTGACGGAAATTTTGAAGAACTCGTCAAGATTACCGTTCAGTTGTCGACAAAGCGCTGTGGTATCTATAATTGGACCACGGCATTCTTGGTTTGCTGGGATTCTGTCTTGCGATTGAAGCCCTTGCGCCATCTGTAACTTAGAAGTGTTTTCCGCAGTCCATTCCTTGGCTACCTACCTCATTCGCCCTTGGTGCATGCGACCGAACCCTCATAGCATTCTATTTTATCACTCTTCTTCGTACGATCCAACACTAGGCCCCCGTCCCCCCTATCTTGAAATCCAAATTACAGCCATAAAATCGGGCGAAATGTGAGCTATCAGATTATTTTTCTTCCTAAGAGTTTCACCGCTTCCGCAGAGCCAATATGAACACTCTTTGAACAATCCAAACGGGGTTAATTCGAATGCACCAATGATGCTTAGAGACGCGCTGAGGCGCCCCCTGAAGCGAGATAATTGCCCCCTGCAGTTTCATGTTTGTAGAAGCTCACTCCCGCTTTTTGAATCCAATGCGGGGTCAGATCTACCAGGTATTCACCGCAGTTTTCTGCGCACATAGCCTATCTCCACTGGCCCTTCCGTTCTAAGCGGTTACTAGACGCGTACGATAGATATAAAGGAGGCAGTCTGTGGCAATGTTCCCTAGAACTTTTTACCTCTCTAACTTTGCCTTCTTCATCCATGTCTTTCTTGAGAGTACAGAACGTACTCATTTTTGCTCTCTCTCTACTTTCATTGGCCGACTCTTTGGTCTTTGGTCAGGCGGATTTCAACTGGACATCGGTGATTTACTTGTATTCCAATCCACGGTTGGATTATCTAACATGTTTGCTGCATCACAGATTCCCGCAAGTAACAATCTCACTTGGGTCAATTGCTTCTCCTCGCCGATCCAATGCACGCGCTTGAATGTCGGTCCAATTTTTATTATTCTTCCTTCATCGACTAACCCGCTTCATTTGTCCAGGCTCCTCTGAACTACTCCAATCCGGACGCAGGCTCAGTCACCCTAGCCCTTATCCGCATTCCGTCTGCTTTAAGCGGAACACCGGGCTACCGTGGTCCTATCCTGTTCAACCCGGGAGGTCCTGGCGGTAGCGGCGTCGATGGAATAACTGGTTTTGGTGCTCAAATCGCAGCCGCCGTCGGTCCAGAATTTGACGTCGTTAGCTTTGATCCTCGAGGTACGCTATCCTACTGCTCTCGTCAATCTGGAACGATATATGAATCTTTTGTTACCACAGGTGTTGCTAACTCCCTTCCGAGCATATCTTTCTTCAAGACCGATGCGGAGCGAGCTAGCTTTGATTTAGGGCCGCTTGCTGGGGACGCGACTGCTACCCCGGACATACTGCCCAGTCAGTGGGCGCATTTCCAGGTATTGGGCCGGCTGGCGCAAGATCGTGATAATGGATTTTTGGCCCACGTCACCACCGATAATGTCGCTCGAGATATGTTAAGTATTGTCGAAGCCCACGGTCAAACAAAACTTAGATACTGGGGCATTTCGTACGGTTTTTATTTCTGAATAATGTTAGGCGAGACTGATAGTTTTTATTGAATACAGTTATGGCAGCGTCCTTGGTGCTACATTCGCGTCCATATTTCCGGTATGTAGCCTTTTCTCAAGAAACCTCCTTGCATTTATTTTGTTTACCCCCCCCCCCCCCCCCCCCCCTTTTTTTTTTTTTTCGAACCGCAGGACAAGGTTGAACGCCTGATAATTGATGGTCAGATCTTTTCCCAATACTCTAATACCCATCCTGAAATTTGTACAGGCGTCCTCGACATGGAAGGATATTATTCAAGTAGGATCCAGTCAAATCTACTATACGGCTTTAAATATGCTGATGTGATTGATATAGCTGACTGGGCTAATGAGATATTGGACGCCGACAAAGTTCTACAGATGTTCTTCGACGGATGCTTTAAAGCTGGTCCGAAAGCTTGTGCCTTTTATGACAGCAGTCCGGCTGCCATCAAGCGCAATCTCGACTCACTTTATAAAATGGTCCTTACTCAGCCTATTCCAGCATACTCCCCTTCTCTCTCGACATATGGGATCATTGACCACGCCACGTTGAAAAATGCAATCTTCACTTCGTTCTATACCCCTTATAGCTCGTTTTCCACTCTTGCTCAAGGTCTCGCTGATCTCAAAAATGGAAATGGCAGTCTGTTATTCCAAATCTCTCAGCCACATGTCAGCGAGGTTGTTGCCGCGGTGTCTTGTAGCGATGGAAAGCAAGTCACCGACGATGCAGCGGCTCTCAAGAAATATGTGCAAAGTATCGATCACCTTTCGAGCTTTTCCAGCATCGTCGCCGGCATACGCACCCTCTGCTCGTAAGCTATCTGCCTATTGAAGGCTTCTTCTTTTCATTGACGAGTATAACAGCGGATGGCGTATCCACCCCAATAATTTCAAAGGTATTTCTATAGAAACATCCTCAGAGAGCTTTGTTTGATTCCCTCCAGGTCCGATCATGGGCAACACAAGTTTTCCGCTGTTGTTAATTGGGAATACGGCTGGTAAGTAATTTAATTATTCTCGTGAGATTGCACCTGAAGTAACCCTTACAGACCCGGTAACTCCCCTTGTCGGGTAAGTCGTCGAGGCCCGCTTGTCTTGCTTTATCAAGTCTCAGCTTTAATGTAGTGCAAAGAAAACATCGAAAGGCTTTCCTGGTTCGGTGGTCCTGACGCAAGACTCTCCCGGAGTATGTGTTTTGTTTTCTTTCCGGGCTTTTCTGATTTATCATCCTCAGCATACGTCGTTTTCTATTCCTTCGAACTGCACTCTCGGATACGTTCAGCAGTATTTCCAGAACGGCACTTTACCACCTGCTGGAACTGTTTGCCCGGTGATAGGAGACCTTTTCCCCTTGCCGTCTAATACATCGGTTAAGGCGCAAGTTCGGCGCAGCAGTGCTCTTCAAGGCGCTTCGCGTTTCTTCTAGGAATGTAGCTCTGAACCGCCTCCTATGATATAGCATAGTTATTACAATCTGATCGTTTAGAAGTATCTAAACGTGTACGTGATATCTATTCCCAATACCCGGACTTTCGACCGAATTTGGGAGCCACACTCGTTATATAGTCTGCATTATTTCCATTATTTGTTGTTCTTTTCAAATCTAAAGACATTGAAAGAAAGAAAAAAGTCCCAAAAGTGGTCTTAGGCGGCCAACTTTCATTTTGGCATGTTCAGATTTTTTTCAAACTTTGCAACATTTTTTTGGAGGGCCATTACTATTAAGCAATAAGCCTGAGATGGTTCACGACTTGAGGTGTCCCAAAAGGCTAGATCGGACATAATATGTAGATTCAAATGGTTGGGTAACATCAACCTCACAAATGACCTTGGGGTTCAATTGGCGGCCTAGTACTGTACTCCTGGTCCGGGAGTATTCAACGAGACCTCAGAGGTAGGAACTAGTGGGAAACCGGTCGAAAAAATTCTATCATTGATGATCGGCTGCATCCTGGAATACGAATGCTGATGCCATGAGGCTGAAGCTATGCCACAATATCGCAGGCAATGTGCAACATCTCATAGATCTCTATCAAATTTTGATAATTCAGCGAAGAGAAACTAACAAAAGCTGGGGTCTTAAGCGATTTCGACTGCGTACTTAGCTGCGCGATTGTATGTTCTGTACTCTGTGCCAGGGAGTTGGCCGAAATGTGTCTACAATAATTTAAAGCAAATTTACAAGGCCATCGCGAATGACTGCCATGGAATGAGAGGTCCGAGTCGTGTTCTATTTTTGTCACCACACCGGGGCCGACGGGCACCGAATCTCCACCGGTACCGGCGATGTGCAACTTGGACCTCATGATTATAACTTGTTCTCCAACTTGTTCCAACTTGTTCCTCACAGGCCTCTCACCTCTGATCTCAGCTGATTCTGGTCACCGATGTCTACCCGTCAATATTCTGCCACACCAAAGATCTCACCTGGGTTCTAAAATCCTTGTCATTTGCTTCGATGACAGGATAGCTCATTCAACTTATGGAGAACCGGACGAAGCGCAGTCGTCTCGAGTTACACAGCCCAGTTTTTGCGTTGTCTGCGCAGAACCCTTGGAGTGCAAACTACTTAAGAGACATATGTATCGGTCTGGCTTTCACCTTCAAGCACATCCCGACTGTTTTACGTCTTAGCAGACATGTTCCTATCATTTTTATTTTTCTTCTTATTTTCAAACCTGGGGGCAATGACTCAAACCAGCTTCGACTGGACATCTGTACGTGCTACTTGTCGTCGCTGTTTACGCCGATCTACATCTCGGTTTGCCAGATACCTGGGAGTAACAACCTGAATTGGGTGGATTGCTACGCTCCGCCTCTTCAATGCACGCGTTTGAACGTGAGTCGGAGATCATCGCCACCTAGGTATAGTACGACTACATCTGATGATTTATATCCAAAGGCTCCTTTAAATTATTCCGATCCCAACTCCGGCCCTGTCACTCTCGCGCTCATTCGGATCCCATCTACTTTGAACGGAACTGCTGGCTATCAAGGTCCCGTCTTATTTAACCCAGGAGGTCTTGGCGGCAGTGGAGTAGAAGCAATGCTTGAATTCGGGAGTCAACTTGCACCTGTAATTGGTCCGAACTTCGATGTCGTCAGCTTTGATCCTCGAGGTACAACCTTTCCTTCCTACTCTTTGAACTCGTTGAGCTCACGTTACCTGATAGGCGCCGCTAACTCTGTGCCTCTCATTTCTATGTTTAAAACGGATGCCGAACGAGCAACTTTTGACTTCGGACCGAACGTAGCTGACGCGACTGCCACTCCAGACGCGATCCCTCGTCAATGGGCGCATTTCCAAGTCTTCGGTCAGTTGGCGCAAGACCGTGATCCTGGAATATTTGCACATATGACAACCGATAATGTTGCCCGCGATATGCTACGCATTGTTGAGGCCCATGGGCAAGCCAAGCTGCGGTATTGGGGAATATCGTATGTCTTTTCCTTTCTATTACTCTTTAAATCAGATAGTAATAAATTTTCAAATAAGGTACGGGTCCGTCCTTGGCGGAACCTTTGCCTCTATATTTCCGGTATGCTGTCTCAGATCTTGGTTGTTTTGAATTTATTTGACTTGTCTTTCTCGGTTCAAGGATAAAGTTGAGCGCTTAATTATCGATGGTTAGTGGGAAGGCCACTGTCACCAGGCCGTCACTAACAGAGTTAATCCCCAGGTGTCTTCGACATGGAAAGTTATTATTCGGGTGGGCGATTTTATTAGATTTCCAACGTCGCAACTAACGCTGGAGCAAAGTAAACTGGGCAAATCAACTCCTCGATACCAATAAAGTTCTACAAGCTTTTTTCGATGGCTGCTTTAAGGCAGGCCCAAAAGCATGCGCCTTCTATGCCAGCAGTCCTTCCACCATCTCACGAAACTTAGACGCTCTCTATGCGTCCGTTCTTGCCCAGCCGATTGTGGCGTATTCTCCAGCACTTCCTACCTACGGTGTAGTTGACCACGTAACGCTGAAAAACGCGGTCTTCACATCGTTATATACTCCGTACAGCTCCTTTTCGATCCTAGCTCAAGGTCTCGTGGATTTAAAGAAAGGAAATGGCAGTACTATATTCCAGCTCTCGTTCCCGCAACTCAGTGAGGCTGCTGCGGCTATTTTGTGCGGAGACGGACGTACTGTCACCGATGATGCAGCTGCGTTGAAGGCTTTCACCCAGAGCATCAGCAATATTTCAACTTTTTCCAGCGCGCTTGTTGGAACGCGTACCATGTGTTCGTAAGTTTGAAGGCAGTTTGAAGTCATACTTTTACTTATTTGGCTTGTAGGGGATGGAAAATTCATTCGAACAATTTTAAAGGCATGCAGTTACACTCTCGAGTATGAAGGCATAGTATTAACCTATTTTACAAGGTCCCGTAGCTGGTAATACCAGCTTCCCGTTGCTATTAATTGGAAACACTGGCGGTGAGTATTGCCTAATGTGCTGAGGAAGAATATACCTGATGCCTTGTGAAGACCCTGTGACCCCTCTGGCTGGGTATGTCAAGCTGTCCTTTGTTGCCAACCTTTAATGACCTAGTTTCGTGTTTTAGAGCGAAGAAAACATCTAAAGCCTTCCTTGGCTCAGTCGTTCTAACCCAGGATTCGATTGGGGTGCGTGTGATGTCTTGAGTGTCCGAATCTTTTCTAATTAGCTTATTCCCTTGCTTCCCCCCAGCACACTTCATTTTCAATTCCATCTGACTGTACGCTTGGCCACGTCAATCAGTATTTTCAGAATGGAACTCTACCGGCTGCCGGGACCGTATGCCCTGTTATCGGGGACCTATTCCCAGTCCCGTCCAACATCTCAACCAGGGAACAGGTTCATGCCCATGCTCGTGTCGAGGTCGTTGCTCAGACCACTCGTAGTCTGTTCAGGAATATGCCTAAGCTCTATTAGATTAATTATGGTCTACTGCTACACCCTGCCGAACTCCATGGGTAATCAAAGCGAACATGAATAAATAAAGATGTCCTCTTATATGTTATAATTATGTGCCATAGGTAGCAACGAGTTGATCAGGGGAAGCAAAATCGCCGTCCTGAAGGGTTCTGCCATGCCTGAATAGGAAGATTCATCGAGTCTCAAAGTCGGGTAAAATATCAAAGGGCATACCTAGTCTCAATATGATATACTTCGAATCGCGCCTCGACAGAAATTCGCCTATAGGTAAGCTGGTAGCAGTATCGACAGCAGAGTCGTTGATCCGTGGCAGGAATAGTCGGGCTAGCCGCCGATACGGGTTCAGGGACGTCACTGGCGGGTTTAATTAACGCTTGAACGCGATTTGCATCATGCCCGTCTATCAGAAGCTTGTTGACCATGGCCTTCGATCTATGGTGTCCGACGTGAGCATACACATATTAGGGTTAAATGAACGAAAACAAGACGTACACCCGTGGCGAAATACACTTTAACATGCTCCTGTAGTGCGAGCGTTCCCTATAAACATGATGGACCTATAAGTGATATGTTAATACACGGCGAGGTAACAAGGACGAAGACATTACCATGCGCGAAAACTTCCACCGAGACTGATTTTGCCGCGTGCAACAACAAATAAATTTCTGTTTAGTTATACCCGCCTTCGACAAGTCCTTCGAATATCCCAATGCTACGAGAACATCTTCAGCAGCCCTGATAGCATGAACGTCGACGATAATGTCAGTGAGACTAAAGATTGTCGAAAACGGTGTGTCAGAAACCAGGTGGTCTATAATTTCCGGAAAGGCAAAGAGCTGTTTGCCAGATGTTTCGGACGCATTGCAGGTTTTACAATGGCAGAAGGACAATATTCTCGCTTGTTCCAAGGTTCTGAAACCAACTTTTTCTGCTGGAAAAAGTGGCTTGACAATCTCGAGGAAGGCGACTATAGTTTTCGAAAACCAGTCTCCTTTGTTGCGTTCAAGGTCCTCCATCAAAGGGTCGAGATCGTCCTCGGTAAAAGCGTTTGGCCAGGCATGTGCGTCCAAGAAATCTGTTACGCAGGACGTGCCACTAAGTTCTTCGAACGGGGGCATATGATAGCGCTTTGGATGATCTCGGCGGAACCTGTAGTATTGGACCTCGATTCGGTCCAAGAGTTCATTCCTCAACACGATTCTCTTTTGACTGTCGTATATCTCCTCCATTTTTGGGCGAATCATATTCCAAGCTAAATCACGAGGATAATAAAATCTAACCAATGAATCAACAGCGAAGAGCCATGATCACGAACCTCGCATACTAAACTCCTTATTTTGGTTTAGATACCCAAACCACTTTTTGGAGTTCTCATCGCCAGAGTAGTAATTGGGATAGTACTTCTTATCCAATTTGAGACCCTCCAGTTCGGTCATTATCCTTCGGAAATGAATAAGATTTTTGTCTCATTGGCGAAGGGGCAGAAAGGAAGTACCTTTGCCTTCGGCGGGAAGTAGTTTCCTCGATTGCCTGTCTCTTTTGGGCTTGGTAGTGACTGGCCCAGACTTGAATAGCCGAACCCTCCTGTGTATCGACAGATCAGAGATACCCATGGTTTGGAAAACATCCACGATAAAACATACATTCATCATTCTCGTGGCAATATCTTGTCGTTCCAGAGTAAAATCAACCTCGTCTGCTTGGGTTTTGAACTTATATCTTTCAGCCCAAAGCAGGTCTGCTTCAGGAAGGAAGTACTTCATGTTCGAATGGTTGTCGAGGCTGGTCAAGATCGACGCCTGCGGCAAGCACATGAAATGTTCATGAGTAAAAGCTTAAAAGCAGCCAATATAACATACTGGAGTCATTTTTTGCGCAGACGATGGCAAAAGGGTTAAGAAAGTGGGTATTACTGGCGATTTTTTGAAGTGGGACTTTAAGGTGTGGCCAGAGGCAAGGCTAAGAAACTTAGATAGCTGTCGATTTTAACAGAGGAGTTTACTTACTTTTTCTTCGCACACGCATTACATAACCTGAGCCGAAGATTGTAATTTGTCTTGTATGCTCCTCGAACGCTGAGGCATGCCTGCCACCAGAAGCCATAAGTTATATGTAATTCGACGTGACGGAGTTTCCGACCTACCATGCAGAAGGTGTCAAATAACAGACTTGCGTATTGTGGCACTGTAAGGTCTTCAGGGCATTTTGGCAGATCGTCGAACTGTGAAAGGACCTGTCGCCAGATGGACATTGCTGTGCGCGACATCAAAACTTCGCGAAAGGCTTTGGAGACGCGTGTCAGGTTAAGTAAATCGATGGGGTCTATAAATGACGCAATCTGAGACGGCTTCGTCAGAAGTATGCGAGGATCATGGGTGGTAGTGCCACACCTCAAAAATAACATCCAGAGGCAATCCCACAAAATCCCTCAAAACAACCGAATTACGCGTAGATTTACGCGAAATTTTTGTCTTTTGCTGTTTCATGGTCACTGGAGAGACAATTAAGCCAAGTCTGTCTGCGGAGAAAACGTCAGTTCTGGCGAGAAAGCAAACCAGGACAACAACAAACTCGGGATGACCGGATTCGCCTCCAGCATGACTTCCGGTTGACCGACATTCGAGTCGCCTACTAGTTTCGATAACTGGTCCATAACTCAGTTTTTCGCAGCGTCAGACAAAAAGGCAGAATGAGAAGTGCTTTGAAGGAGGTGTCACGTAAGTATTTCGACGCGAGGCGAAAGCCACCGAAGTTCGCGTCGCGTTGTTTTGTTGCGATTTATTTGTTCTGCGACCGGACCGTCGGAGTCCGGAGCACTATAAGCAGGCGCCTGGGGAGCGCGAGACAGTCGGCACCATGCCCGATGAAGAGCAAATTACATAGTCAGAGAAGGATCCCAGAAAACACGTAAAAAGACGAGAATCTAGTAAGTAAATCGGTATAAGGATCCTAGCGGCAGCTAGAAGCAGTACATACCAGTCCAAGTCTCTGTCGCTTGTCAAGACAATCAGTCCATATTATAAAGCAAATAACACTATATCTACAGGATAGAAGAGAACCAGATATACAGCAGCCATATCCAATCAAAAGATAATAAAGATGTACGAAATAGACTACCTGCAACTGCAGTGAAACCGATTAATCAAGAACGCACCGTCAACACCTCCATCCCACCCCACTCCAAAACCCTGAACAACTTCTCATCCAAGGCACGCTCCAGGTCGACACCAACAACCTCTCTCCACCATGATACGTCCGCCTCTGCTTTGGAAGTTGCAGCTGACCACTGGGCCAAGTCTTCGTCGGCGATGCCTTGGAAGACCATGAAGACACGCGTCACGACGTCTGGAGAAGGCGAAACTTCCAGAGGTGCAGCGTGTTCGTATGAGGCTTGAGGAACGAAGCGGAACGCAATGTTCTTGTGCTTGAGCATGGAAGGAAGCCAGTAGCTGGTCGGGCATCAATAATTAATTCTCGAAGAAAGTAAAAGACGTACGTGATGAAAGAAGTTCGAGCCTCTGTATGAAGGCCGAGAGAGCAGAGAGCCTTCTCGAGGTGCGGTGTGATCTTCTCAACGGGAATAACCACAGAGTTTTCGTCATTTATGACCACGTCGTTCGGATTGAATATCTCAACCTGCTTTTGGCGAGACTCTCCCAGAAGAGGCGAAGGAGGAGGAGAAGCTAGGACTGTTGCATCTGTACTGATAACATAGGGATAAGACTGTGTTAGCAATTATTCGAGAATCTCGATAAAAAAACTCACTGTGCTTCCCAGAATAAATAGGCGACATCAAGACCAGTCGCGAGCTCCGTCAGCTCTCCTTTGGGCTGCACCTTTACCCTCCAGGAAACCTCCTCGTGGGTCTGGGCGGTTCGAGGTTTGATAGGCACGACGGGGTATATCGCAGATAGGTTCCACTGCGGGGCAAGAGACAGTTTGACTGAGGCTTCAAGTGCCGAAGGGGAGAACAGGTAAATGACAGGCTTTCCTCCAGTTTGTATTACATAACATTCAATGTCGTCTCCATCGTCGACCTCATATTGTCCGATGGTGTAGTTCGGCGAAAGCCTGCTGCCGTCATAAAACAATGTCGCCCAGTCCCGACTTTCCCCCTGGTTAGCTTCAAATGCAGCAGTGATCTTATCGATTTTGGTGGAACGGGTCACGATCATCTTGTGGCGGCCCCCGTTATAATTTATGTATATCGATAAATTTCCTGTATATGAATTTAAGTACGTGAAAAAATCAGAAAGTTGAAAACCTGACCTTCAGTCAGACGCGTTTCTGGCGTGGGCAGGCGCACTGCAACGGCCAGAGCTTTTTCCTCGACCATAACAGTCACAGACTTCAACACCCCAACAACGTCAACCCAAGACTCTTCAGAAATCTCTGTCAATTCGCCCTCGCATAAGTCAAGGTCCTTCGTATGGAGCGTGACGGTGCTGTCGGCTGGTATGCAAGAAAAGAGCTTCCTGGAAGCTTGAAGCGCCAACTAGGCGCGTAAAAAAGATATAATTAGTGACGCTTGTGTGAAATGGCATTGACACTCACGTTATAGCTCGTCGCACGCGTCGCTAAGACGCGTTTATTCTTGTACTTGTAGACGAAAAGCGAGTCTTTTGAACGCGTAGAAGACGAGGTCGCGGGTGTATCCTTCGGCATAGTGTATAGTAGACTGATATGTTACAAGACGAGAATATGAAGCATTTTTTGGCCCGTTGACGTTGTGATGGGGGGAGGAGAAAGGCAAGGGAGTGGCGATGCAGGGGAAGGGCTGGGAAACTTCTTATGTCGGATGTATTTCGGCACAAAAATGCTTTTATATCACTCATTCAATGATTTGGAGCCTTTTTCCTGATTTATTTGATGTCTTGGCGCTGTTGTAGGCTTCAATTACTTACAAGTGAGTCCTTCAAGGTCCTTCAGCGGTCCGCCGCTGACGCCGCCTGTGGTAGGCACAATTTAGGCAAAACGGGGTAATTGTACTAATGCACGATGATCTTGGAAATCAATATAAAACTACATTTTAGAACCGTTGTACAAATTTATGGCGGGTGTGAAACAAACAACGAGGGAGCTATGAGATATACAGCAGCCATACCCAATCAGAGTGTAATAAATATACGAATAAATGACCTATAACCACAATGAAATCGGTTAATCAAGAACGCGACGTCAACACCTCCATCCCACCCCACTCCAAAACCCTGAACAACTTCTCATCCAAGGCGTGCTCCAGGTTGACACCAACAACCTCTCTCCACCATGACACATCTGCCTCTGCTTTGGATGAAGCAGCCGACCACCGGCCCAAATCTTGATCGGCGACTCCTTGGAAGACCATGAAGACACGCGTCACGACATCTGGAGAAGGCGAAACTTCCAGAGGAGCAGCGTGTTCATAGGACGCTTGAGGGACGAAGCGGAACGCAATGTTCTTGTGCTTGAGCATAGAAGGGAGCCAGTAGCTGGTCGAGCGTCAATAATTAGTTGTCAAAAATAAGTAGAGACCTACGTGATGAAAGATGTTCGAGCCTCTATGTGAAGGCCGAGAGAGCAGAGAGCCTCGTCGAGGTACGGTGTAATGTTCTCGACGGGAACAACAACAGAGTTTTCGTCGTTTATGACCACGTCGTTGGGATTGAATATCTCAACCTGATGCGACTCTCCGAGAAGAGGGGAAGGAGGCGGAGAAGCGGGGACTGTCGCATCTGTACTGATAACATGAGAAGAACAAAATCAAATTTACGACAAGTATGAAGATATCAATAAGAAACTCACTGTGCTTCCCAGAATAAGTAGGCGACATCAAGACCAGTCGCGAGCTCCGTCAGCTCTCCGTTGGGGTGCACCTTTACCCTCCAAGAAACCTCCTCGTTGGACTGGGTGGTCCGAGGTTTAATAGGCACGACGGGGTATATCGCAGACAGGTTCCACTGCGGAGCAAGAGACAGTTTGACCGAGGCTTCAAGTGCCGAAGGGGAGAACAAGTAAATGACGGGCTTGCCTCCAAGCTGCTCTACCAAACAGTGGATGGTATCACCATCTTCTATACCACAACTTTCGACAGTATCATACTCGTCAATCCGACAGTTGTTATAGATCAATTTCAGAGAACCTCGTTCTTTCCCAATCTTATCGGAGAAGGAATTGAGGATCTTATCGAACTTAGTGGTAGGCGTCACAGAAATAGAAAAAGTAGAGCCTTCACACGTCGCAATGTTAATCTTGACTTTTCCTGAATAAAAGGGCAAAGGTGAGCTATGCAAAATTGTATGCTATAAGCAAAACGCACTTGGGGGCATTTCTGGTGTGGGCATTCGGACGGCTACAGGTCGAGAATTCTCCTCGACCATAACCGTAACGGATTTAAGTATATGAGCGACTTCAGACCACGATTCTTCAGAAATCTCGACCAATTCTCCTTCGCATAAATCAAGGTCCTTGGTGTGGAGCGTGACGGCGCTGTCGACTGGTATGCCCGAAAAAAGCTTCCTGCAAGCTTGAAGCGCCAACTAGGCGCGTAAAAAAAGATATAATTAGTGACGCCTGTGTGAAATAGCAGTGTCACTCACGTTATAACTTGTGGCACGCGACGCTAAGACGCGTTTATTCTTGTACCTGTAGACGAAAAGCGAGTCTATTGAACGCGTAGAAGACGAGCTCGCGCGTGTATCCTTCGGCATGGTGTACAGTAGTTCGATATCCTAGAAAGCGAGAATATGAAGCTTTTTTTGCCCCGTTGTGATGGGGGGGAAGGAGGAGAAAGGCAAGCGAAGTGGCGATGTCAGGGTGGGAAATTGAGCAACCTCTTATGTAACTGGCACTTTACGTAATGCACGCGATCGCGTCCGGGAGTTTCTGTTAAGCGCCGGACGCCTGTTGATCTACTAATTATTTGGACCAAGCGTTCAAGTTCCCGTATATCAAAAGAAATTTTATTGGCTTTCAAACTTCAAAGGTGCCAGTATTACCTAGTACCTGAACATGTACTTGCAAGAGGACATTAAATGATCCACACTAGAATAAAAGTTCTGTTGTTTATTTAACAAGCGAGAGTGGAGGTACTTACTCCATCAGTTAATTAGGCTAGATAACGAGGTAAAAGTACGAAGATAGGAAGGCGTACATCCAAGCATCGGCGCGCTCCACTATTGAATCAAATAATTATAATATGAGGCATCCAACCTTTTGTAAACGATTGAAGTACTATGCCGAATAATTCTGAGATAAATCCTCAAGGAAAATCCTTCTTCAAGTTCTTGTCTCGCTTTCAGGCGTCCAAGTATGACAAACCAGGCGGCCCGACCATCCCGACGCCAAATGGCGACATGAGTTTCAAACTCCGAATTTTGATCCTTGTCGTCGGCGACGGCAACATCGACACCTTTCTCCGTTGACCCCATGAACCTTCGCCGTCGTTTACCCCAGCGACGACGGACGATATGCCCACTGTCAAACTAGTAGTTATTGGATCCTCCGGCGTTGGAAAGACCAGTCTTCGAGGAAAAGTGCGTTATCACAGCTCACGGAGGACCTCGGGTAAAATTGCTGACTTGCTCCTGAATCCTTTACTGCAGTATATTTCAGGTCGTTTCTCGAATGGATATCGGGCGACGATAGGCGCCGACTTCATAACTAAAACATTACCGCACCCTACGCAACCAGACCAGTCAGTCACATTACAGATTTGGGTCAATACCTTTTTCTCTTCTCGCGCTCGGAATGTCGGGCGGTGCTGATATATACCCTTGACACACTAGGATACAGCAGGACAAGAACGATTCTCGAGTCTCTCAACGGCGTTCTTCCGAGGAGCAGATGCAGCTCTGTTGATGTTCGATGTGAACACTCCTGAGACGATGTTATCGTTGAAGAAATGGTGGGGAGACTTTTGCGACAGGGCGCCGGTACCCAGCAATGCTGACATGAACGACTACTGCTGTGTCGTCGTTGGGAACAAGATCGACATGATTGGAAAGGTCAACGGCGATGGCCCGGTCTCAGAGTCAGAGGCACTGCAGTTTTTGGATGAGCTAGTCCCCCCGTCACCTTCTGCAAGCCCCGCTTCCGAAATTAACGTTCTTCCTCCCACCTCTTCCAACGGATACCCAGAACTATCGCATCAGCTTAATGGAGACTCTCATTCTTCAATAATCAAGTCACCTTCGAATTCCAGTTCGAGTTCGCAACTATCTCCTTCACAACCCCCGCGTTCGTCTTCCATCGCAATAGCACCACATTTTGATACCAGTCACAACCGCGAAGGCTCTTACTCCCCAAAACACCAGTTATCCAAATCACGCTCACGATCTGCCTCTAGATTCTACTCTGGGACAATGACAACTACGCATACCACACTCACGATATACCATACGCCATCATCCTCGATGTTCGACACTTTTCGGTCTGCCCGCTCCTCTCCTGAACCATCATCCAGTTCTGCAGAACTGTCGGAAGCTACGAGTCCGCCTGGGAGTGTGAGACGCCGAAGCATGACCATGCTCTCCTCGGGCAGCGCGAGTTCTGGCAGCGCTGCTACCATAACACCAAGCCTGATTGCGCGCGAGCGGTCTAATGGCAACGGCAATTCAATCGGTGCCCCGACGACCAACGCCACACCATCTTCTTCGCCCTTGATTCAGTCGTCGACACCAGCTGCCTTTTCTGCACCTCCATTGCCTCCAGAAAGAGGTCCCAAGATGTTCTTCACGTCTGCCAAGACAGGCGACGGCGTCTCCGACGTGTTCGAGTACATCGCACAGCGGGTGGTCAGGCGATGGGAGTACGAGGAGTGGGTGGAGGCCCGGACGATGCACTTTAGGGAGGCAAGTGGCGCTGGCCCTGCTCGCCAGACGATACGTCTACAGTCAGAGGGACGGGGAATGAAGAAGGCGTGGTCAGACTGCTGTTCTTCCTGAATTTGATCAGGTCGTGTGGACATAAGGTCTGACTCCAAGGTTTCTTTACGTGCACACCGGATTCACTTATTTATTTATTCTCTTCATCGCTATCCATACTTCTCATCGCTATCATTCCTATCTTTATCGGATTTTTATGCTTTGTCTTAATGACTGAATCATATGAATATCAGGGTCAGCCTCTCTGCTAGCACGCGAAGGATTTGTCGATGAATGTCTATCTGTCCCCACAAGATCAGTCACTGACTCAGTGGATGTCAAGATTATTGTAAAATCCCTCATGGACTCCTCGTTTACGGTTCAGGAAGGGGAAGACTCAGTCCTCAGCGGGTTCCGAAGGTACTTCTTCCCTGGAGGCGCCGGAACCCTGAAGGCAGAAATACAACTAAATACGGATCAAATTACATCCCTTAGCTTCTCCCATCACCATCGACCCGTACCAACCGAAAACCACACCGAAAACCATGGTTAGAAGCCACCATCTTTACCTATAAATGCGGACCTTGCCAAAAAAGCCTCCTCCGTCTCGCATCCCCACAAGTTTCGATTTTCCTTACTGCCAGAGTCAGTGCGCTGTACAGTCATGCCAAAAGTTACCAGAGGCACGTCTCCCACGTTGCAGAAGGCTCCTTTCGTCTTTACGTACGATGGAAAGCGCGTCTTAGGTATGCGCCCCTCGTCTTATTGCGTAAGTGTTTCACTATGCTCCTTACTTTTTCGCTGTTCGCTAAACGGTCTTCGTTTCTGTTTTCAAGTCAGCGGTGACCATGTGTCGCGAACTCTTTCCTCGCATTGATTCTGAGAGCACCATTTCCTTCCATACAAAGGAGCTTGAGGCCTGTGATGGGCAGCTGGCGGAAGTTTCTGCGCGATATTGGGAAGAATTAATTGGGTCGCTCAAGTTTCTCATCGTGATGACCACAAACTCTACACACATACCGAGAAGTTCCTCAAGAGCTTCTCTCTCAATGGAGCGGCGTACGAGCACCACGTCGACCCAAGATTCTGTGGCATCACGTATGCCTTTTTCTTTTAGATCTCTTTCTTCCGTTCTGAACGTGTCTGTCTTAAGCATCACCTCATGACATTTCGTTGTTGATCAAACTCGTGGATGGCACCCATTTCACGATGAAAGTTTCCCGGCGGCACACGATCTTCAAACTCGCAGCCTGCGCCGCCCAGCGTCAGGGCAAGAATGCCGCTGAGCATTGTCTCATATATCGTGGATTCCCACTCTCTGCGTCGCAAACCGTCGAAGAGCACAACCTAAAGGAAGGAGAGGTGCTGGAATTTCGCAAGATGCCAATGATGAGAGCCCCTGCTCTCTATCTTTTGGCACCGGAGGTCATGGATGTAACTGTGATGCTGTCGCTTTCCTCGCACTTGACGATGTCCGCGGCTTATCCAATGGTGGCTATTCGACCTGGGACGCCGAATTCTTCAGACAGTGTGAAGTGGAATGTCAGTGTGCACCCGACCGGGGCGATAACTGAGCGGACAAGTGGATTGATCGTGCCCTATCTTTCTTGGGAAGCCTTGTGAGTTCCTCCCCATACTCGTTGGTGTTCTGAATAATTTATGACATGCTACAGCAAACGTCCACCTAATCCTGCACCAGCGTACCCTTCGCCAGATCCGAGACGCAGAGACGAGCCCCCAGGTCTCGATTTGAACAAAATCAGCATTAACAGCGAGAATTCTATAGCCTTACCGATCGCGAAGGTAGATCCATACCTCGACCAGGCTCTAAACAAGCTTGGTGTACATGGACAGGCTCGATACGGATTTATCGCGTATGTTTCTTCCTTCAAAACAAGACCTATTATTGACCTCTTTCTTCAGTGCTTGGATGCCCGTTCTCAAGAAACACAAACACGTCGCTATCCGGTTTCAGCCCCAGGATGCGTACGCGCGGTCGTCGCCTCTCAACGTGTTCCCTCTTCCAGACGTTGTCACTCGAATATGTATCATTTTCAGAGATATACCGGACCACGAGTTGGGGAATTGGTCGGTGGGTGTAAATAGTAGAAACCCATTCTCCGGTACAGACGTGGTCGGGGTTGACATTAGGCGTGCATCTGACTCGACGCTGTTTCGAGTGCTTGAGTTAAGTGCTATGGAGGTTTCTTTGTCATGATTGCAAGGGTCATCCGAATATTTAATTGTACATCGCTATATCTACTTTAATAGCCTTTATAATCTTCTTTCACTATTAATTGCAACCTTACCCAAACCTGTTACCTTACCTTTGCTATACCATCCAAAAATCCGCCAAAAAATGAGCATTCTATTTGGGAGCTGATGGTATCTTAATATATTTTACTGTAACTGTATAGAACCTACTTATAAGCGATCGCCTGAAGAGGAAAGCAGCATGTGACCATAGCGAAGACGCGTCGGTCACGTGTAAAAATTCGGTTCATTTAACGGAATTCTCGAATCCCTTTGAGACTTGTTACTCCAGGTCCACAACCATCTCCAACTCTCTCTGGATTCCTACACGCGTAGTTCCAACACGCAATGGTATCTAGTCTTGTCCAATCTTCCCCTGGCGCCGTCGACCACCCGATTTCGCCAGTGGTGAATGATGCCACCGGTCCCAAGAAATCTCCACTCGTTTTCATATATGGTAACGAGCGCGTAATTGGATTACGACCTTCCAGTTATGAGGTTGGCTGCATCTATTTTGATCTTACGATACTTACACTCATCCTATTTTGCAGGATGCAGTGGCAGTGTGCCACAAACTATTTCCTGGTGTCTTTTGCGACGACTCGATCTCTTTCCATACAAAAGATCTTGATGTATGTGATGGGGCGCTGGCTAAAATCTCCGCAGAGTACTGGGAGGAAGTTGTCACTTCTCTCAAATCGATCACGATCATGAAGGATGTGAAGCCTTCCACCGAGCTGGTTCCTCCCTCCGCCAATTCAGACGGTGAAGAGGAAGAAGGTCACGGTGCGTTTACCTTCAGAATATATATGCCCTAGTCATTGACTTAATTCCTTGCTTTTTGAGATGGATCAGTTCTGACTGCATCCCCAGACAACATCCACCAAAGTATGTTTTGTTTGCGTCCTGCTTGACGTGTGATTAAACCATTTTTTTCAAGGCTCGAAAATAATATCTCTCAAGATCCGGATAATGGGAGAGGGAAGAGACATCAGCTTCGACGCGTCCAGTTCAGATACAGCTTCTCAGATTGGAGCCCGTCTTGCAGCGCAATTGGGGAAAAATCCGACTCATTACCATTTGGTGAAGAATGGAGCGCTTGTCGCCTCCTTTCACAACAGATTTGTAGGAGCTCTACTCGAATATCGCAAGCGGCCGGTGGAGACTGCGCCAACCATATATTTGCTGGCTCATAAAGCTGTCGAAGTATCAGTGACTTTGTCGCTCTCTTCGAATTGGACGCTGTCAGGAACATGTCCGATGCTGCCTATTAAACACCGGACCGCCTCCTCTCCTGAAAGTACTACTTGGAAAGTGGTCGTACATCCCAGTGGGGTATTGACTGACCAATCAGACGGGTCTATCATTTCAAAAGTAGCTTGGGAGGCTCAGTGAGTGGCAACACATATGCCTTTCGGTTTCTTTTTACTAATACATCTTCAAGAAAATACCGATCTCCATCACTCGAGATACCCTATCAGGGGGGGATTGACACCGACAGTTTCAACCCCAACAGCATAGTTCTCAACGATGAAAATGCCGTCTTAATATCAACAGGCGACTATTTTTTTCATGCATTTTTTGATAGGGTTCTCGTGCTTTTTGGCTTTGATAGAACGGCCCAGTGTCACTTCACCAAGTGAGTGCTTCACCTTCTCTGGAGCTGAAGAGACAGTTAATCACACCGGTAACTCAGTGCATGGAAAAAATCCCTCAAAAATCACAGATATGTTGCAGTCCGCTTTCTTCCACAAGACTTCTATTCGAAAGCGGCACTACTCGATGTCTCCCCTCCACCGGATGTTATCAACCGTGTCTTTGTACTCTTCCAAGGCGTCAAGGAATCAGACTTGAACGACTGGCCTACGGCGTTGGAAAGGGGGTGGTCTGAAGACCTTTCGTGGTGCAGAGATATGATTGGAGGCGAATTTGAACGTGCGTCGGATAGCACACTATTTAGGGTACTGGAGTTGGGCGGGATGGAGATTACTCCATCATCTTAACTTCGCAAATGTAGACGACCGTTATTTCTGACCATAAACATTGTATCATCCCCATGATTCTACAGAAGAGGAAGTTCGTTCACCTCCAAAATCCGCCAACATAACGCCTAAACCAGCTTCATCTGGTTAGTTTGGGTGACTTTCTTAACAAGATCATGACCAAGTCATGGCAGAGAAGTCAACTGGCGCATGAGGGTAGATAATTTCAGCAATCAACACATATCATTGTCGCTTCGACGTCGAAGTCCGACAACAGGTGCAACGGAGTTTCGGGACGGAGCGGATCAATGTTAGACGTGCCGGATTGCCGCAAAGGACGGTCACTCTCACGCTGGAAAACCATCCTTCCATCTTCTTACTCATCCACTCGAACTGGCGAGGTACTATGTAGTATCTAGTCAGATCGTCAGTGGACTAAAACCGCTGGCAGACTTGAGAGACATCGATTGACGTTGTCAATCTGCCAAGTATCTATCCGAAATTGATTCTTGATGCTCTCCGTATTGTGCGGCCTTCTCTTTTACCCATTCCTGCTACTGGGCTACATGGGCTCAGAATTATCTCGGACGGGTGTTTTGCTCGAAAGCTGTGTGTATCATTTCTCAGTGCGGTCTTCAAGTCGTTGATGAATTCTTTTCACTGGAGCCGCGCACTATGCTAATCGTCCTTGTCATCTTCTACCTACTCCAAGGCTTTATCGCTGCCGATGCCGTTCCTCTTTCTGGCACGCTGTTGTTCTCTCGACAAACCAACATCGCTCCATCTTCTCAGCAAGAATGCGTCTGCCCAACTATGCGATCAAAATGGGATATTGTGTGGAACTGCTTCGTCACGATATTTATCTGCTCCTGGGTATCCCGTTCACCCCAACATTCCGGGGCCAGGTATCGGACGATGGAGGAAAGCACTCCGGCGGCTCGAACTCATGTGCTTCACAATTTTTTCTCCGGAGCTCATCATATTTTGGGCATCGAAACAGTGGTTAGCAGCCCGCTATTTTGCGAAGTGCTACAGCAGTGCGTGGTGTTAATTACCATATCTTCCATCCTCCTTACCAGTTTTCATATATTATGTAGAAGATGGCTGGACAATGGTTCATGGATATTTTATCCAGATGGGAGGTTTTGTGTTATATGACGGAGACAAAGCCGTTGGTCTACTTGGCCCAGAGGAACTTAAGGAACTTATCAGCAAGAAGCGCATAACTGTGCCAACGATTACCGAGGAGGAAATTAGAGATAGAAGCAAAGGAGATGGACTCTCGAAGACCGTGATCATCATCCAGACGACCTGGTTCATTGCGCAGTGTGTTGCACGGAGTGTTCGCGGCCTCATCGTTACAGAACTGGAGCTCGTGACCCTGGCATTGGCTACGGTAAATGTGATCGTTTATGCATTTTGGTGGAATAAACCACTCGACGTTACAACCAAAGTACCGGTTTACCTCATGCAGTCTACTGCACCGAAACCACCCGCATCAGCTAAACCACCCAGGAGAGAGTCTCTCGGGGCTGAAAGTGCGTAAATGACCAAATCATAATGAACATTTTAATTTAACCTGCTCCCTTAGCCAAAACGCCGCCTGAAGACTTAAAGACGAGCAACCGTGTAACAAGCCACTCTAAAGGCCTGTATTCATATTCTGATATGGGTTATCAACTAATTTTCTATCTAATGTACAGGCACCGAAATCGAACCAGACAATACCATGCTTTCTTCGACAACCGAAATGCACAGAACTACCACCGGCAGGCTCGACTTACAGCACCTGGTCCGCTATGGGTGGCTTCATTGGCCAGCTATCGGACTTGACAGAATTATGAAGAGAATTGATGGCACACGGGACAACGACCTCATTGATAAAACCAGCCTGGATGTTAACACAATTTATGGCCATGATCGCTCCCCAGGAACCTTCATTCCTGGGGATTTGATCCTCCCATTGGTCGGCATTTTATTTGGCATTATTCATTGTGCTGGCTGGAATTTTTCCTTCCCTTCCGTTCTGGAAGCCAATATCTGGCGCGTATCATCTGTAGTTATGACTGTCACAGCAGTAATCGCGCTGATGGCTTTTCCCCTTTGCGTTTATAGCGAGGTATCAACCCGCATGGTGTTGATGCTCGTCAAGCTAATTGCTGTTCTCATGATTATAATGCTTCCGCTATACGTGCTCGCACGGCTTTCTCTTTTGGTGGAAGCCTTGACTTCGCTCAGAAACCTTCCAGCTGGAGCATTGGTGGTGGTAGATTGGACTTCATTCATCCCTCATTTTTGATTAGTGTTTTTCGTGGCTTGGTGCATTTCCTCGAGAAGTCAGTATATTTTCCAGAAATTTCTCGTAATGATTTCCAGGCTTGCGAGTTGCAATAATGACCCGTTGGCCACAGCTGAAATCTGGATTTTAGAAACGGTCATCTGCAAAATCGGTTGGTTGTCTCTGCTGTGGTCTCTTTTTTTGAAATTGATGGATTAACGTGCAACAAGTATATGTAGTGCTAAGACGCACGAGTATTCCTAGCAGGATATTTTAACTACGTACATAAATATGTGAGCTCGGTGAACTGCTATAGGTAAGGGCAGGCTGCAGGTGTATGGTTGTATAGCTGAAATATTTCGCAGTGTAAAAGAGGGGCGGTGTATGTGGAGGCTGGGTACTGTATTCAGAGATCAAGAGAGAGGAAAGAGTCACAAGAAATTAACTAGGGAGTGTGGTAGAGCCCTATTTAGAACTCGAAGTTTGGGGTTTCTCGTTCGGAGGGTGGCCGTCCGAGGAGGGTGAAGGCACCACTTTGTTGGAGGAATAATGACGGCCGTCGGCTTGTATTCCGTCCTCCGTGCCCAGTATTGTTGGCAGGAATACGTCTCGCGAAACTTTGTGAAGGTAGTTCCGGTGCTCGGTGAATATGGAGTAGTGAATTAGGATGTGTTCGCAAGGTTGCAATTCCTCCCCGCACGGGCAGTCTTCTGCTTTTTTGGGAAAGAAACGGCGTCCGAATTTGCCTGTGTAGGCATGGCCCGTCCTGCACTTGATGAGTCTGCCGAAAACTGACAACAAATCCGCCTGTTTTGGGGCTATTTTCCAGCATGTAACAAGCATGTAACTCAGGCATTTTGGGTTGACAGCTTTACCCGTCGTAGGGCATTGGCGCGGGTGGTGCTAATGGGCGCTGACCAGATGAGGTTGTTTGCTGCCTTTGCGAGTTCATCGGCTTGTTCGTTTCCTTCAATTTCAGAGTGGCCTGGGCACTAGGATATGGGGAGTTTATGTGCGGGGTCATCGTCGAGGAATTTCCGGAGTTTAGGGTGAATGCGTACTCAGTGCTGGCCTGGTCCTAGTTTTGGGTCAAAGATGGCATGGACAGCTGCTGTTATCGGCGAAGAAGTGGACGTGGTTAATTTTGGGATGACTTCGTGCGAACCTTACCGCTATCGTTCACCTCTGCTTTCCCTCCCATGCCATTCCTGTTTTTACTTCACTCCCCTTGTGGTTACCTTTTGAGACTTGTCACCTTGCCGAAACAAGGTCCCTGTACCCCCTAAAATTCACGTTTAAGGAAATTCTTGTCTTGACTTCACTCCCCTTTAAGCTTGAGACTACTCGAGTAGTTCAACTTGTTACTCCAGATCCACCACCACTGAGAATCAGATAATACCTCCATCTCTCTCTGGATTCCTACACGTGTAGTTCTAACACGCAATGGTGTCTAGTCCTGTCCAATCTTCCTCTGGCACTGTCGACCTTGAGACAGTTCCCGTAGGCCCCGTTTTGCCAGTAGTGAATGATGCCACTGGTCGCAAGAAATCTCCACTCCTTTTCATATATGGCAACAAGCGCGTAATTGGATTGCGACCTTCCAGCTATGAGGTTGGTTACATCAATTTTGATCTTACGATACTTACGCCCATCTTTTTTTTTACAGGATGCAGTGGCAGTGTGCCACAAACTATTTCCTGGTGTCTTCGGGGACGACACGATTTCCTTTTATACAAAAGATCTGGATATATGTGATGGGGAGCTGGCTGAGATCTCCGCAGAGTACTGGGGGGAAGTTATTACTTCTCTCAAATCAATAACAATCATGACAGATGAGAAACCATCCACCGAGCTGGTTCCGCCCTCCGCCAATTCAGACGGTAAACATGACGAAGGTCCCGGTATGTTTACCTTTAGAATATGTACCCTCGTCTTGGACTTAATTACTTGCTTTGAGATGGATCAATTCTGACTGAATCCTTATCCAACTCTGACAACATTGATCAAAGTATGTTTTGCTTGCGTCCTGCTTGACATGTGATTAAACCATTTTTTTTCAAGGCTCGAAAATAATATCTCTCAAGATCCGGATAATGGGAGAGGGAAGAGACATCAGCTTCGACGCGTCCAGTTCAGATACAGCTTCTCAGATTGGAGCCCGTCTTGCAGCGCACTTGGGGAAAAATCCGACTCATTACCATCTGGTAAAGGATGGAAAGTATGTCGGCCCCGTCGACAACAAACTCGTAGGAGCTGTACTCGAATATCGCAAGCGGCCGCTGGAAACTGCGCCAATCATATATTTGCTGGTTCCTACAGCTGTCGAAGTATTAGCGACTTTGTCGCTCACTTCGAATTGGACGCTCTCAGGAACGTATCCGGTGCAGCCTATTAAACCTCGGACCGCTTCCTCTCTCGAAAGTACTACTTGGAAAGTGGTCGTACACCCCAGTGGGGTATTGACAGACCAATCAGACGGGTCTATCATTTCAAAAATAGTTTGGGAGGCTCAGTGAGTGGCAAAGCAAATGCCTTTCGGTGTCTTTTTACTGAGATATCTTCAAGAGGATACCATTCTCCATCACTCGGGATACCTGATCATGGGCCGATTGACACTGACAGTTTTAATCCCAACATCATAGTTCTCAACGACGAAAATGCCGTCTTACTATCAATAGGAGAGTATTCATTCTATACCTTTTTTCATAGAGTTCTCGTGCTTTTTGGTTTTGATGAAAGGGCCCGGCTGCATTTCATCAGGTGAGTACTTCACCTGCTCTGGAGCTGAAGAGACAATTAGTCACACCGGTAATTCAGTGCATGGAGGAATGCCCTCGAAAATCACAAATATGTTGCAGTCCGGTTTCTTCCGCAAGACTTTTATTCGAAAGCGGCACCACTCGATGTCTCCCCTTCACCGGATGTTATCAACCGTGTCTTTGTACTCTTCCAAGGCGTCAAGGAATCAGATCTGAAGGACTGGCCGACGGCGTTGGAAAGAGCGAGGTCTGAAGATGTTTCGTGGTACAGAGATATGATTGGAGGCGAATTTGAACGTGTGTCGGATGGGTCACTATTCAGAGTACTGGAGTTGGGCGGGATGGAGATCACTCCATCATCTTAACTTCGCAAATGTAGACGACCGTTATTTCTGACCTTAAATATTGTATCATTCCCCGTCTTACCAGATCCATAAAAGTCTGATTGTCTGTATTCACCGCTTCCGAACCTCCCATCTCTTTTGCCAAAGGCTAAATTTTTTATCATTACCATACATATTTCTTCTCCGATCTTCATACCAATGTCGCCTTCCGCCCTTCGAGGAAACTAAGTCGAAGAAAGGGCGGCCTGCATTGGACTGAGGGGCTAGGTGTGAGACGGCGATTGCACGGCTAGTTTTTGTGATTGTGCCACGTACGACGTATTCAAATTGCCTGACCTACTTTCTTGTCCTGTTGACAATTCAGTCAGGTATCTTCTCTTGGTGGTCTAGCGACGCTGTCGACTCTTTGCGATAGTGCCTCGTGTACTTGCCACTCTTGCTCTCCTTTATGATAAACTTGGCCAAGTTGCTTTGTATCTCAAGGTCCAAAAGAATTTTAGCAAAGACATGATCCTGGTGCATAGCGGCTTGCCACGGTCCTCTTTTTGTTTTCGGTATCGTGTGAGTAGTGGCTACTCGTTGTGTCCTGACGTACCATTTGGGTACCATTGTAATTACCACAGTTACTTTCCAATTATATTTGGGCTTTAGTGTTGGGCTGCGACGAACAAATCATGGCCAGGTATGGTGACCAACAACTACCTTCTAGTCACTACCGTCATAAGCGCCGGATGCTGGAGCGCTCACATTACGTAATTACCATCAAAGATTCGACAAGGAATGCACAGCCTCGAAATTTCTTTCGTCTGTACCAGTTACTGGCCACAGTTCACTGGGGGACAAAGCTCCGCCTTTGCATGACCATTCCAAAATTCATCTCCTTATCCAAAGACGCAAACAATGCAGTCTCGCAAAATTGAACACCTTTGTTAGCTTGGGGCCATCAGGTTGCGTATGGCACACGGAGGGACCAGCCATGGCCCTATCCCCAAAGTCCTTAAATTGCGAACATCCAACACCTTTTCATCCTCAGTGCCTACCTCTCCTTTTGCAGAAAACTTCGTCACTCAATCTCATGCTTAACGACTCCGCTGAAATACCCCCAAAGGCTGAGCCACTAGTCTTCGTCTACGATGATAGACGGATCGTCGGTCCACGACCTTTGACTTATACCGCGAGTAGCAGCTTTTCTCGTGTGCACATGGGCTAATTATCCTTGCAGTCGGCAACGGCCATGTCCCGTGAGCTGTTTCCCAATATTACTGAAGATGACCATCTGTCTTCCCATACCAATGAGTTGAAAGCCTGCCGGGGAGTGCTCGCAGAAATTCCTTTCACTTTTTGGACGGAGGTTGTCGAGTTTCTTGACACTATCATTGTCATGAAAGGACGTCCCAACTCTGGACCCCAAATATGCGTGACTACGATTCGTAAAGGTGAGCGCCTTTGTTTTACCCCTCAAATGCCACTAAACTTCTCCTCAAGCCACCGACGTTATTCCTCTGAGAATTCGAATCCTCGGAGAGGGCAGAGAAATTCGCCTATACGTACCCTTGTCCAACACTCGCAAACAGGTCGAAGCTACACTCGCGAACATTCTGAACAAAGACCCAGCCGACCACTTTCTTTCCGATGGCGGAAAGCGCTTCTCACTCCCTGATCTGACAGAAGCGGACGTATTGGACTATCACCAGGTTCTTTCGAGAACCGCTCCCGTCATATATTTGCACTCCCCAAGAATTTTGAATGTGTCAGTGACCCTTTCATTGTCTTCGCATTGGGCTCTATCGGGAATACATCCCGTCGTGCCGATCCAAAGTAGGACAGCACAACGTGGAGAAAGCTTTACTTGGAACATCACTGTATATCCTGACGGCGCTTTAGAATTACAAGAGGCCGGCAGTAGAATGCGGCATCTTTCCTGGGATGTACAGTAAGTTTCAACGTGCCTGTTTTTTTATTATTTCCCTCTTATACGTATTTTAGGAAATATGGTGCAGAGGCGGTTCCTAAATCGGACGCTTCCTCTGCCTCCGATCTCATTGAGATAAGTCAAAATGACTTGAAAGACTTCAACCTTTATTGTACAATCCTCGATAACGACACCGCCGTGGTACTGCCAAATAATCGGCATCTCGACGTCTACCTCGATCGAGTGTTGGCGGCGTTGGGAGTCTATGAAGAGGCTCGAAATACCTTCATATCGTGCGTTTATCTCTATTCACATAAACCCACCTGACGAGTTAAATAAATCGGTACAGTGCTTGGACAAGGTCACTCCCACACGAATTCGTCGCATTCCGCTTCCTCCATGGAGATGAGGCATCAACACTCGACATATTTCCTTTCCCAGATCATATGATTCGAATTTTTGTGGTCTTCCAAGGCGTAAAGAGAAGTGATTTGGAGAACTGGGAAACGGCCCTGGAGAGGGGGAAATCTGACGATGTATCGTGGTGCAGAGATATGGTTGGAGGTGATTGTGATGGTGCGTCGGACGAGGAACTATTTAGGGTGGTGGAGTTGGGAGGAATGGAGGTTTTTCCCCGGTCGTGATCCTTGACTGACCTTTTCTTGCGCTTGTGAAAATTTACGAGACGGACTACGAAAGCTAGTCCAGAATATCATGTATCTATAGGTTCACTATCAACGATCACCGAGGCGTAAACCGCAATAATAGGTCTTATAAAAGGAGTTTATATTTTGTATCCGGTCAAAATTATCAGGCAAATAATATTGTAACAAGAGGGCTGGGTAACGTAGTTATTTACACGAATCTATAAAATGCAAATGGGTGCGTAGGTTTAATGCTGATGATGTGGATTGCGAAACGAAGGGTATGGGTGGATAATGGCGAAAACGAAGGAAATCACGAAAAATATGAAATGCATGTGGGGTGTTGATGATGGAAAGGAATTGCAAGCATAGGCAAGGAGCCGGGTTTGAAGAAATAAGAATGGTGGCAGCAGGACTTTGACCTGTTTAAATTCTGAGATCTTCCACCGTATATTAGAGACTTTATAAGCCATGCAACGCCCGGAGAACATACCTGGACGTCGAAGAAAGAACTCAAGACAGCGTCTCGACAAACCTGCCCATCTGTCCAACCTGCGCTCGTCTTTCCTCGCCAATCGCGCCGACACCGCCATTTATCATGCACCCGATCCCCGCGTAAGGCTGCGGTCTAGGCATCTCTCCTCGCTGCCCGTTTTTGCACCATGTCAGAAATAGTTGCTGGTAAAGTAGTTCCGCTGGACAGTGTTCCGTTTGGTAGTTCGTGTCGAACTGGCCGTTGGAGAGACGGATGGTGATTTGGTAGCTGCGGCACATTACTGTGGGCGGTGGAATGACAGTTATTAATTGAATGATAGGTAGAGAGGAAGAAGGGAGGGTTTTATGCTGAAGGCGGCGACTGTGTGGGGGTGAATGAGCGTTCAACCCAGGGTATTGGGAGTGTGGTGCATCAGGAGAGAGGGCACCTACTTTATATATTGCGGACAGCGAACGTCTTTACAGCCGCGTATTTTAGTGGACAGGGTATGGCCGCCTAGATGACTCGCTTTCCTTGGTGTGTAACGATATCAGGGCTTATTGTTCGTGCTGATATATGTGGGCTAATTGAGCCCAAGACCATCAACTTTCCACAGAATTGGAATACGATAAAGGAGTCGACGCGTTAAATTTGATTCGAGCCAACGGACTCAGCAATAGTATCTCACTCTAATTTTCGCGGTGGGAAAGTGCAGACCTCCAATCCATCATCCCATTGTTCGTATTCGAAAGGCGGGGATCTAAGATCCGCAAGATTCAGCCAATATGTGATGCGCAAGCTGGGAAAATGTCTGTCAGGAGTGAGCGCCGTGTTTTAGTGAGTCGGGAGGTGAGTGGTGGCGTCGGTAACACGCTAATTAAGACGCGTTGTCGTGCGCGTCACGATCGAGTCATAGACGCGCTTGACTCAGGAAGGTAGTAATATCCATTTTTGGGAGTTAAATGGAGAGGCGCACCTCCACGTGGTCTTTAAGGCACGCTATTGGGCACTTGACGGAAGGAGCGTAGCTTGGGAAACCGTATAGCTCAGCTTTGATGGTATCAGCTTGTAGTACAATAAGGTTATTGTCTTTCCAATGTGCTTATCCAGTGCCTACGTCGCCACGCCATATTCGGTGACTCCCATGTACTTATGAGTCATTTGAGTCGGCGTGTCATGACTCTCAGGGACTAAATTCATGTGCTGTCGGTAATTTTAAAAGAGCTCAGGTGAATCGTGATTGCCAATACCGGGTACCAGGGACTGGTAGCCATTCAAAGATTCTACTAATCGAAGTTCTGAATAGTGAAATCTGAAAGCACCTTCCTTTGCTTCGACGGGCGCTTATTAAAACACGTGATGTCACTGTAAGAGAGCGGACCATAACATGTCAAATACATATTGGCAGCGCAGGGGAACTAGTCAAAAGGTGGGTTAGGCGCTTTCTACCTGCTGATGTATTCCGTCACGGGAATCAAGATTGTCCAATGACGGGTTGAATTTCCCTCTATACTTCGCCTCGCAAGGACCAATATATGCTTCATCCTCATCCTAATCTGAAGCTCAGGAGCTATTGCTTAGACTGGCGTTCAAATATTGAATACGAAGTGGAGGTGTTGCCCTGTGCTTCTGCATCATCGAGCAAGGACCAAAGCGCTCTGCCCAAGAAAGACTTCTTCGTGCAGTATATATAGTATCTTTTCCTCGAGAAGCGTTTTTCAAAAGTAAAACCTCCGATCGAAGGCAATCGAAAGCCTTCCTCAAATAGTTACTTGGTCCACCAGTGACCAGTAGGATGTATCTCTGTGAAGCTCCGGCCTGAAATAGCAGCGATCCAACTTTAGTGCGCAAATTATCCAATCGGATGGCAGGGCTTCACCGGGTTGCGGGTTTTCTGTGGCATGCAACCTGGAGTATTCAGCGACTTGGTGACTTTGCTTCACCTGCTTCCTCTACCTGACAGTCGAGATATGAGTGAAGCCGGAGGGCTTTCGGGCTTCCTTCTCATACATACATAGAGGAGTTGTGTGAGGAGAGACCGTGCGAATGCCAAGCCCGTTGTTCGCCGGGCTGTGCAGACAAAGAAATAAGGCTTGGCACGCCGCAACGGGAGCTGACTGACAACCGAGGTTGATTCGTTCCCCTCAATGCTCCCAACACATCGCAATCCAACGCCGGCGGAGAGTCTTTCACGGCTCAAAGGATCCAATCCTTTCAGCAAATTTATCACTCGTTGGGTCATCTTGGGATGTGCTATCATCGTCGTTCTTTGGTTTGCTGGACCGCTGGTCGGGGAAATGATGTGGGCACCACCAGCAGAGCTTGCTGGTTACCACCCTCGACCTCCATCTCATATTGGACCTATTAAAGGGCCTCCACAACCTTCGCTTGAGGAGCAAGAAACTTGGGATGCCAGAAAGGACGAAGTTAAGGAGGCTTTCAAACATGCTTGGACGGGCTACAAGACGAGAGCATTCCCAAGTGACGAGTTGATGGCAGTTTCTGGTGGCAAATCGGACAAGTGAGTGGTACAGATACTCGGAAGTGTCGTGATTTCCTAAATTTATTCCTTAGATACAACGGCTGGTCGGTAACTCTATACGACTCTTTGGACACGATGTGGATCATGGGGCTTCGAGAGGAATTTGCAGATGCCGTCGACAGCATCAGGGACCGCCATTTTAATGCGACAAAGGTATGCATACCCTATTTATTGGCCCTTTACCGCGCTTATATTGTAATCCAGCCTGACCAATACGTTGGATTCTTTGAAACGACGATACGATATCTCGGCGGACTTCTATCTGCATACGCACTCTCCGGAGAAGATATCCTTCTTAAACGCGCAGATGAACTGGGGCAAATACTTATGCCTGCCTTCCACGGTACAGAATCGGGTCTTCCAGCATACTCGGTCAATGTCGAAAAGTAGGTTCTACATCCCTTTAACTTCTTTAGTTCTCATGATATGCAACCAGCGGTCAAATTAAGTCAGATCAGAATAAGGATACTGTCCTTTTCTCGGAAGCGAGTTCTTGCCAGCTGGAATTCAAATACCTTGCGAAACTTACAGGGAAGAAGGAATATTACGAACGAGTCAGTCGTGATATTTTTAATCTCCAAACTGATTCTTAAATTTGTGTTCTTTTCAGGTTCAGACCGCTATGAACGTGTTTTACAAGGCGAATGTAAAAGACGGTCTTTTCCATGAACATTGGCGCGTGAAAGATGGAGCTCCCACTGGTGGTACGTCTCTTTGGCCCCTACCCGAAGCATCTATTCATTTTGTTACAGCTCACTTCACCATCGGCGCAAATGCTGACAGCGGCTACGAGTACCTCCTCAAGCAATGGCTCCTCAGTGGAGACAAACAAGCACGCGACCAATGTACCTAAAAATATCTCTCCTCCCACCTTCCTCTTACTCACTCACAACCGATTTACCCAGATCTAAAATCAGCCACTGGGATGATCAACAACCTCATCTACGTCACCCCAAAGCGCGGGCTGATGTACATCGGCGACCTCGAGTCCGGCTCAATGGTCCACCGCCTCGAACACCTCTCATGCTACCTCCCCGGCGTGCTCGCCGTCGGCGCGCTCACGCTCAACCTCGCCCCCGACGTCAAGGAGCTACACCAGTGGGCTGCGCACGGCCTCGCGTATACGTGTGCTATCTCGTATGCGGACCAGCCTTCGGGGCTTGGGCCGGACCAGATACGCATGGGCCAGGGCAATAAGTGGGTTGATGAGCTGAAGAAGTGGAAGGATGCTGGACGGGTTGGGAGCCCGCCTGGTGTGACGGAGCCGCCTGCGGAGAAGGAGGCTGCGAACCATGATTATACGAATGGGTGGCCGAATGCGTATTTGTTGAGACCTGAGGTGGGTGTTTTCTCTCTATGTGTGATTTTGCGTGCGTGCGTGCTTTTGCTGATGGACCATTGCTCGGCTTGCGTAGACTGTCGAGAGCATCTTCTACATGTGGCGGACGACTGGCGACGTCAAATGGAGAGAGCGCGGGTATGCCATCTTCGAAGCTATCAACCGAAACACGCGCACCGAGTACGGCTTCGCGCCCGTCCACGGCATCGACGGAAACTGGGTGAACAAGGTGGACGACATGCCCAGGTAAGCCTTATCCACTCCGTCTTCCCATTCCCATTCCTCCTTTGACAGCACTCTAACCCTACCCCTACGTACCCAGCTGGTTCCTCGCGGAGACACTCAAATACCTGTACCTCCTCTTCGACGACGTGCACTCTATCACCGCCGACCACTGGGTGTTCAACACCGAAGCGCACCCCTTGCCTATATTCACATGGACAGACGCGGAGAGGAAGGCGTTTGGTATACCATCATAATTAAAACATACCCTCCTTTGGAAAAATCAGGGATATACACCCCGTCTACGTGTACGTCTTTTTCGGCTCTGATGAGCTGTCTTTGAACTGATTTCTTGCTTCTTTCAAATTGGATGTAGGCGACCATCTACTCAAGTATCTTTATAGTAATATTGCTTGCATCTACTTACATCGGCGGCCTCGCACATGCTCTCCCTGCAAATGTACTTTATTTATCGAAATAGCGGAATCTGGGGTTGCCGTTCCTTCATGGGTCCCCTGACCCTTTTTCGGGATCCGTGGGTGGTTTCTGGGGACTGTAACAATAGTGCCTGCCCCGCACTTTCCTGGTCTTGAATAGGAGGTCCTCAGGCCGATCTCGTTGAACAGAAGGTGCACCCGACTGGGACGGTCGTATTTTTAGTCGCTTGTCTGCATTAGAACTGAGAGCGGATTGGGTTGGTTATGAGATGATTGACACCTTTTCCACGATGATGACCGGAACGAATGATCATCGTTCTGAGTTAACTTCAAGAACTTTGTCAAAGATCGATGTGGGTTGGTGTGTTGGTCCGTGTTGGCCACTGGCAGTCTCATATTACCACTCAACAAGTTGGGCATCCATTCAAACCAGCGTCTCCAGTCCAGATAAGTACATCGGATGTGTATATTGACCCAAGTTGAGCAATCATCTTCCCATGTTTTGCATATTGACAAAAATCGACCGTAAACATGTGAACCTTGTTTTTTGTGTCCTCGAGGCGGTCTGTAGGAGAAATCAACGAAGGGCCTAGAATTTTAGGTCACCTTGTATAGCAACCAATCGTTTAAACTGAGAGTTACTCATGAACAAATGAATCAGAGAGCGGCTTCGGCGAGATAGGATTCATATACAAAGCGCTAACGTCATGGCATTCGCGGTTACCGTGTCAAAAGGTGGTCCCTAACAGAGAAATTGCATGAATAATTGGGATAACAGATCTTCCGTGCATACTTCACTCGCGTCATCTGGATATGCTGTGCCGGCGCCTGCCAAATGAGCCGCTGATATTTCTGAGAAACAGCTGATAGGAAATAAAGTTCTGTAAAGGCTATAAACTGCTGGAAAAATGGAGTCGACAGGATGTCGCATTCCGACCACTGGGATACTATGGGGTGAGGTCCTAACTCTGTTACGATCATGATGCATTCAGCACAGAACCTGACAGAAGGATGTTTAAAATACATACGGCGGCCTCCTTGGAATGCATTCAATTTTCAGTCGCATTGCCTCGAAACTCACCATAGTTAGTTAAGACTCAAGAGAAAGAATTGGAGCCCCATCCCTGGCAGACTCGGCATACAACACAGAAGGAAATTCCAGAGAGAGTAGACCGAAAGGTATAGTTGATGTCCTTGGTTCATGATGTGGCTCTGCCCAAATAGCTCCTCCTAGGAATCCTTGAAATAGGACTATCGTTCGGGTATCACGCAAAACCCATGAGCCCTAGGGTGTTTGATGAGGCCAGTTAATATGGCCTGATGGGCAAAGGCTTTATACATAGAAACTTGGGTGGTTCGAACGTGCGCATCGTCGAAGTTGGTGACAAACTCCAAGGTCGGCTTTCGGGCTGGTTGGAGAACGAGAGTGATAAAAATGCCCAAAGCCACATTGACGGAAGTCCGCGTTGAGATCTTTATCTTTGATTAGTGCCATGACAGCTGTTATAACCGTTAATGCAAATGACCCATGAACTTTGCTTGTTCACCGAGAGGCAACTGGAGGCGAACTGGAGGACGGCAAGAGCTCGAAAACGTACTTCCCGGGGTGGGTCGGCAACAACTTGGTTGACTAATAGGACCAAACATTGATATAAACAAGCCCTGTCCAAGCGGCTGCAGGACTGAAACTTGGTCACGAAGTGCGCCTATCGTCAACCTATGAAGACGGGCGGAATACCAGAACTTGAATGAGTTTTTGGGCTACTATTTAACATGCAAATAAGCGCAATATCCACTCGAGGTGAATCTCGAGTCTCCTCTAGGAATATACCTCTCAAAAACTATAGATCTCGGTCCACAAGTTCAAACTTGAAGTGGCTTGCTCAGGCTGTAATGAATCACTCTCGTTCCACAATCAACCAAAAGGCGACTCGCAGGTACAAACTTTCGAAAGGCGTCTTACACTGGATGCACAGTTAAATAATTTGTGACGAATTATGTAACAATTATGCGATCATTATTCCTACTTTGAGCCATGTAATGTGTTGCCCAATATTTAAGCATTATTTAAGGCAGAATTATTTAAGGATTATGTGAGATATGTTCTGAACTTTTGGCCCATGTATCTCCTGCATAATTTTGGTTGAAATATGCAAGAAATATTTTGCTGTCTATATCTTTTAAATAATTCTGGGTTGACTATTCAAAAAATACATGAAAAATATGCAAGTGTGTAGTTCAGTAGTGTCACATATTTATTGGCTGAATATTTGAAAAATACGGAAGATATGAGTGTATCCAGACAACATATTTTCCAGCTGAATATTTGGAAATTATCTGACAGTTGAGTATTCAAAAAATATCTGGAAATTATTTGAGATTGAAAACCAAGAATTTTAATGACTTACTGAGGTCTGAGAGTCTAACCAAAGACTTGGACAACTTCTGTGAATTTAAATTGAGGGAATTGTGGAATTTAGCGATTTACAGACTCTGAAGATTCTAACTGAATATTTGGGCGATTTTTACGACTTTAAATTAAGAAGATTGTGGATTTTAGCGATTTTCTTACTCTGGAGATTCTAACCGAATATTTTTGCGATTTTTGCGATTTTAAATTGGAGAAATCGTGGATTTTAACGATTTACAGACTCTGAAGATTCCAACCGAATATTTGGGCGATTTTCACGATTTTAAATTGAAGAAATCGTGGATTCAGACGATTTACAGACTCTGAAGATTCCAACCGA
Organism: Galerina marginata; assembly: GCA_023014335.1. Lineage (NCBI taxonomy): Eukaryota > Fungi > Basidiomycota > Agaricomycetes > Agaricales > Galerinaceae > Galerina > Galerina marginata. Next base: position 2,818,396 of record JAECYW010000008.1, on the reverse strand, counting down.
ATATTTGGGCGATTTCGCGATTTTAAATTGAAGGAATCGTTCCTCACTCCAGAGATTCTAACCGAATATTTGGGCGATTTTAGCGATTTTAAATTAAAGAAATCGTGGACTTTAGCGGCTTACAGACTCTGAAGATTCTAACCGAGGGCTTTTGCGATTTTTGCGATTTTAAATTGGTGAAATCGTGGATTTTATTGACTTGCTCACTCTGGAGATTCTAACAGAATATTTGGGCGAATTTTGTGATTTTAAATTGAAGAGATGATGGATTCAGATGATTTACAGACTCTGAAGATTCCAACCGAATATTTGAGCGATTTTCGCGATTTTAAATGGAAGAAATCATGGATTCAGACGATTTCCTCACTCTGGACATTTTAACCGAATATTTCTGCGATTTTTACGATTTTAAAGTGAAGGGATTGTAAAAATCGCAGAAACGTTCGGTTTGAATCTCCAGAGTGAGGAAATCGTTTAAATCCACGATTTCTTCGATTTAAAATCGCGAAAATCGCCCAAATATTCTATTGGAATTTTCAGAGTGACCAAATCGGTAAAATACATGATTTCTCTAATTTAAAATCGCAAAAATCATCCAAGTCTGGTTAGAATCTCAAGCGTGAACAAATCGTCTGAATCCATGATTTCTTCACTTTAAAATCGTGAAAATTGCCCAAATATTCGGTTAGAATCTCTGGAGTGAGGAAATCGTCTGAATCCACGATTCCTTCAATTTAAAATCGCGAAATCGCCCAAATATTCGGTTGGAATCTTCAGAGTCTGTAAATCGTCTGAATCCACGATTTCTTCAATTTAAAATCGTGAAAATCGCCCAAATATTCGGTTGGAATCTTCAGAGTCTGTAAATCGTTAAAATCCACGATTTCTCCAATTTAAAATCGCAAAAATCGCAAAAATATTCGGTTAGAATCTCCAGAGTAAGAAAATCGCTAAAATCCACAATCTTCTTAATTTAAAGTCGTAAAAATCGCCCAAATATTCAGTTAGAATCTTCAGAGTCTGTAAATCGCTAAATTCCACAATTCCCTCAATTTAAATTCACAGAAGTTGTCCAAGTCTTTGGTTAGACTCTCAGACCTCAGTAAGTCATTAAAATTCTTGGTTTTCAATCTCAAATAATTTCCAGATATTTTTTGAATACTCAACTGTCAGATAATTTCCAAATATTCAGCTGGAAAATATGTTGTCTGGATACACTCATATCTTCCGTATTTTTCAAATATTCAGCCAATAAATATGTGACACTACTGAACTACACACTTGCATATTTTTCATGTATTTTTTGAATAGTCAACCCAGAATTATTTAAAAGATATAGACAGCAAAATATTTCTTGCATATTTCAACCAAAATTATGCAGGAGATACATGGGCCAAAAGTTCAGAACATATCTCACATAATCCTTAAATAATTCTGCCTTAAATAATGCTTAAATATTGGGCAACACATTACATGGCTCAAAGTAGGAATAATGATCACATAATTGTTACATAATTCGTCACAAATTATTTAACTGTGCATCCAGTGTTATCTGCGACTCACAGTAATTTACGATTTATTGTCATTGATTGGCAGAAGTGGATCCCAGCAACCTGATCATGAAGCATCAACTCGGAGCACCACATCCGGAAAAAACGGGGTGAGTCTTGTCAATCGGGATTGAGCTATTCATCACTGGTAATTATAATTTGCGGACATAGGTTTACGAATGCGGTTCCAGAGCCGATTGGTCCCATCTCAATATTTAAGGAGACATCGTCCTAGACCAGAGCCACAACGTTAACCAACATAAATCTTCCAATATGAAGTTCGGTCGAACCTCTCCTCTAGGGTTTATCTCTATCGCGTCTACACTCAACACTGGGGCTTATGCATTGTCGTCTGCCGGCGCGGGTCCAACTGTTACTCTGAGCTACGGCTCGTTTCAAGGCAATGCCACTGGAAACCTCGTGGAATTCCTGGGGATGCCTTTCGCTGCGCCGCCGTCCGTATTTTAAATACTCTTCAGGCCACTTCGCATGCTAACCACCCTCATGATAGCGTTGGGAACCTTCGCTTTGCTCCGCCTCACCCTCCCATAGCATTCCATGGTGTTCGCAATGCGACAGCTTTCGGAACGGCATGTTTCCAGCAGTTTTTCAATGTTTCAGGCACTCCTCTAGCAGGTGGTAGCTCTCGACTAAATGTCTCCGAGGATTGTGAGATACTTATGTGCTCTCCCAACGCTCTCTGACACCTTACTCCCTGTGTAGGTCTTTTCATCAATGTTGTGAGGCCGGCAGATCTCAAACCAGGAAAAAAACTTCCTATACTCTTCGTGAGTTCACATACTTAAGAGGTTCTGTATCTTCGTTGATTTCTCCATAAAGTGGATCTACGGAGGTTTGAATGCTAAATATATTCTTCTTACTTAATGACGACTGAATACCATATTTTATAGGTGGCTTCGAAACTGGCGACACGTCTATCAACCCAGGAAACAGCGTTGTGGCTCGTTCAATTGCTCTCGGCGAACCGGTGATTTATGTTTCGGCCAACTACCGCTTGAATGGTGATTCATTTTCGAAAATAGATCGTTAACAGACTGATGAGCTTGATTTTGTAGCATTTGGATTTTTAGGTGGGAAGGAAGTAAAAGCCGCAGGAATCGGGAATATTGGACTGCGAGACCGTACGATTTGACGTTCTACTTTTCCAATTCAGACTGACTTGCTCCAGAACACTTTGCTTTGCAATGGGTACAAGACCATATCGCGACTTTCGGGGGTGATCCGACCAAAGTCACAATGTAGGCACGCTTATTTACTGGGTGGATCAATTTTTACCGGCTATTTCTAGCTGGGGTGAAAGTGCTGGCGCCTTGGCTGTGGGATTGCAACTGGTGACTAATAACGGTAACCCCGCCGGTCTCTTCAGAGGAGCCGTCATGGTAAGCTTGCAGATCAATGCTAATCTCATTTGGAAAGTGGCTCATACTCACCGACTTGCAGGAATCAGGTTCTCCAAACCATCTAGACGACATTACAGCCCAGCAGCCATCTTTCGACCAACTGGTGGCCAACACCGGGTGCACTGGCTCGCCTAACGCCATTGCTTGTCTTCGAGCAGTTCCGTTCAACAACCTCTCTGCAGCGGTCAATCTCTCCCCAAGCCTGTTTTCAGCCACGAGTCTTGCAATTACTTGGCGGCCTACTATTGATGGTCAATTTATCGTTCGAAATGCCCTGGATTCTATTGAGAAAGGCCTGTATGCGAAGGTTCCTAGCCATTTTTGCTTCGTGATTCCTTTTTGATGTTTGACATTCAACAGGTACCCCTTATTACGGGCGACTGCGATGACGAGGGAACGTAAGTGACGCTCAAACATGCTTGATAAAGACGCTGCTAATATTGATCAGTCTGTTTTCGCTGAAAACGCTTAACATTACGTTTGTTGGACTCGTTCTGTGTGCTTCTAATTATCGATTACTGATGCCATGACACGTTCTCTTTACTTTTAGGACCGACGCCGAATTTTTAGCTTACATTAAATCTAAGTAAGTTATACTCACATTGTGGAAGTTCCTCGTTAAACCTTTCTCTTGCTAGCTATTTCCCCCGAATCTCGGCTGCTCAATTGGCAGCGCTGGCTGAGGCCTATCCAGCTGACGTGACTCAGGTAAGAATGTATGAAATATACTTGTAAACTTATTTATACCCTCATTCTGTCAGGGATCGCCCTTTGATACTGGAACCGCGAATGCAGTGACGTTAGCGCTTTACATAAATACTATGTGGCTAGAAACTCATTCTGATCCATTTGCATAGTCCTCAATTCAAACGACTTGCCGCGATACAGGGCGACCTAGAATTCCAGGCCCCTCGTCGATTTTTCTTAAAGTCCGCCTCGAAGACACAGAAAACCTTTGCGTTCTGTGAGTTTTACCTCGTCTACGTTCCACAGCATTTAATCTTATATTTCTGGTCCATTTTTGTCAGTGTTCAAACGTGGAAAGGGGACTCCTGAACTCGGGGCGTTCCATACCAGCGATATCCCTGAATTCTATGGAACTGGAAATACTACTGATTTTATCGGGACCGATGCAATAGGTATAAACTATAAGATCCCAATTTACATCAAAAGTGCTGATACCGATGTCATAAAGTTAATTTCGCAAATACTGGGAACCCCAACCTTCCCAAAAATCCCATAAGTCTTCTCTCCAAGATCAACTGGCCACAATGGACCAACTCTGCTAACCCGCCTCTCTTGACCCTCGTTGATACCAACCCGAATGTTACGATCACCTTCGACACCTACAGAGCGGACGCGATGGACTTGTTGACGAAGATTTCTCGGGAAAGTTGAGAACTCCTTTGAATTACCACTCCTCCGGGGTATGCGACATTTTTTCCTCCTAGTCACTATGATGGAAAGGATGTTCAGCCATTCACAGCCAGTTGATACGTTCTCAATTGTATTACTAGGCAACGCGGTGCCCCCTTTTAAATTTCTCATCAGACCGAGGAAGTCGACTTGCAAATGGTTCAAGGTGAGAAAATGGATGGGTTGGTCGTTTTGAATTCATTGGTAGTGTGCATAGTGTTCAACATGTACTGATCACACAGAACACCAGCTTGTGGGTTTCTACGTGTAGTTGCCGCTCAGTGAAACCTAATCCTCTTGGATCCACTCGATTTGCTTTGTCGACAATGACACTCACCTCTTAGGATTTGTGAGGGGATAAATTCCTACGTCCTACAAGCAATCAAAGTTCCCATAGTTCCAGCCCACGCAGTCTCATGAAGATAATATCATTGCTATTACCGATAATAAGAACGGGCTTCAGTGGCTTTGGAAGGTTTAACATGTGTTCCACCAGTAACTAGAAAGAAAGAAATACAGCGGAAGGGTTTAAGTCGGAGGAGATCTATCAACTTTCCAGGGAAATCTTCGTTAACAGATTCATCGCGTCCTCTCTAAAGGTGTCGAAGGTAATCGTGACGTTCGGAGCAGGATCAACGAAGGTCAGTAGAGGTGGGTTGGCCGAATTGGTCCATGCTGGCCAGTCAATCTTGGAGAGAAGGCTTATGGGATTTATGGGAAGGTTTGGGTTCCCGGTATTTGCGAAATTAACTTGATACTATCGTATCAGTGCTTTTGATATAATTAGGCTCTTATGGTTCATACCTAACGCATCAGTCCCAATAAAATCAGAAGCATCTCCAATTCCATAAAATTCAGGAAGATCGCTTGAATGGAGTGCCCCTAGTTCAGGAGTCGCCTTTCCACGTTTGAACACTGAAAAATGGAACCAGAAATATGAACAAACGCTTTGCGACATAGACCAGGTAAAGCTCACAGAATGCAAAGGTTTTCTGTGTCTTCGAGGCAGACTTTAAGAAAAATCGACGAGGGGCCTGGAATTCCAGGTCACCCTGTATCGCGGCAAGGCGTTTGAATTGAGGACTGCGCAAATGGATCAGAGCTAATTTCTGGTAACACAGTATTTAATGCACTAACGTTACTGCATTCGCGGTTCCGGTATCAAAAGGGGATCCCTAACAGAGAGGGTATGAATAAGTGGACAAGCAGATCCGTCATGCCCACTTACCTGAGTCACGTCATCTGGATAGGCCTCAGCTAGCGCTGCCAACTGAGCGGCCGAAATTCGCGGGAAATAGCTAGCAGGAGAATGGTTTAACGAGGAACTAGAACAATGCGAGCAAAGTGGAACTTGCTTGGATTTAATGTAAGCCAGATATTCGGCGTTGGTCCTAAAGAGAACATGCCACGATGTCAGTCATCGATAATTAGAAGGCACACAAGAAAGCCAACGAACGTGATGTTAAGTGTTTTCAGTGAGAAGAGGCTGGTCAAAGGCATATTAGCAGCATACTTATAAATTTAAAAACATGTGTGCGTGTCACGTACGTCCCCTCGTCGTCGCAATCGCCTGTGATAAGTGGCACCTGTGGAATGTAAAACATGAAAAAGAGATCAAGAAGCACAAATCTTTGGTTAGAAACCTTCGCATAGAGCCCCTGCTGAATTGAGTCCTGCGCATTACGAACGAGAAATTGACCATCAATAGTAGGCCGCCAGACAAGTGCAAGACTCGTGGGCGAAAACAGACTTGGGGAGAGATTGACCGCTGCAGAGAGGTTGTTGAACGGGACTGCGCGAAGACAAGCAATGGCGTTGGGCGAGCCAGTGCACCCGGTGTTGGCCACCAGTTGGTCGAAAGATGGCTGCTGGGCCGTAATGTCGTCCAGGTGGTTTGGAGAACCAGATTCCTGCAAGGTGGTGAGTAAAAACCGCCTTCCGCACTGGTTTGACATTAGTTTGTGAGCGTACCATGACGGCTCCTCGAAAGAGACCAGCAGGGTTGCCATTATTGGCCACCATGTGTAAGCCCACGGAAATGGCACCAGCGCTTTCACCCCATCTAGAAATATTCCGCAAAAGTTGACTCCTTCAGTAATTAGGCGTGCCTACATTGTGACTTTCTCCGGATCACCCCCGAAAGTCGCGATATGATCTTGTACCCACTGCAAAGCAAAGCGTTCTATGGCGGGGTCAACGAAAATTTAAAAACAAGGAAAACAGGACGTCAAATCTTACGGTCCCGGAGTCCAACGTTCCCGATTCCTGCTGCTTTTACTTCCTTACCACCTAGAAATCCCAAGGCTAAAAAGGTTTGCTAGTCAGTTCGGAAACAGTCTAGTTCGGAAGATGACTCGCCGTTCACGCGGTAGTTTGCCGAAACGTAAATCACTGGCTCGCCAAGAGCAATGGATCGAGCGACTACGGCGTCTCCTGGATTAAGTGACGTGTCGCCAACTTCGAAGCCGCCTACAAGAATTTATGTCTGATCATCATTTAAGTGATAACACAGTATTCGCACCTCCGAAGATCCACTTCATGGAGGAATTAACAGAAATACAGGACTTTTTAAGCATGAAAACTTACGAAGAGTACTGGAACCCTTTTTCCAGCTTTGAGATTCGCCGGCTTCACAACGTTGACGAAAAGACCTACACAGAGAACAAGGCGTTAGAGAGCATTGTGAGAGCCCATAAATATCTCACAATCCTCGGAGACAGGTAGTCCAGGGCCACCCGAATCTATAGGAGTGCCTGTTAAATTTAAAAATTGCTGGAAACATGCCGGTCCAAAGGCTGTCGATTCACGAACACCATCAAATGCTATGGGAGGGCGAGGTGGAGCAAAGCGAAGAATCCCAACGCTATCACAATCGTGGTCAGCATGGGAATCGAGCTGAAACATATTCAATATACGTACGGCGGCGCAGCGAAAGGCATCCCAAGGAATTCCACGAGGTTTCCAGTGGCATTTCCTCGAAATGATCCGTAGCTCAGAGTAACAACTGGACCCTCACCACCAGACGACCATGCATAAAGCCCAGTGTAGGGCATAGATAACACAGAAAAAAAACCCAGAGGAGAGGGTAGCCCAATCTTCATAGTCGGAGTCCTGACTTTTGGCTTGGTTAACGTTGTGGCTCTAGTCTAGGATGATACCTTCTTAAATATTGAGATGGGACCAATCGGCTCGGGAATTACGAAAGCGCTATTCGAGACCCTGTGTCCGATAATTATCAGTGATGAGTCGATTGGTATAACTCGATCCCGACTGGCAAGACCCGCCACGTCTTTTCCGGAGCGTGATGCTCGGAGTTGCTGTCCGCTGGGATCGAGTTAGAATGGCAGTCGACCTATAAATCGCAAATTGCTGTGAATCGAAGATTACCATCATGATGATCCCATGAGCAAAGCTCTAAGTATAGGATTTTGCGCTTTTCGAAAATTTATATTCCCATGCCTCCCCTCTGAGTACTAGTCGGCTTCTGGTTAGTTGAGAAACGAGAGCAATGAAATTACAAACAGGCAAATTGAAAGTGGACATAGCTTTTGAGACGGATACTCATAGAGGTCACTCTGAGGCTCTGAGCGACGGGCGTGAGGCAAGCAAAGAACGAGACTGGCTCTTCGACATGTTGGTGTCCGTGGACCTGGGACTCGGACAGTGGGAGGCCTTTCTGAGACCTGATACGCCAATTTATGTGAAATGAGCTTTCGAGATGAGCATTCCAGTTGCCTTACACAACCAGCAAAGTCGATTTCACCTCGACTTTGCGCATGCGCACAGCGGTGAACTCGGATGGTCCCTAATATTACATGAGTCAAACTAGTCAAGGTGAGTCATGATGAAAAGATCAGAAGTACATTTTCTGCTTATTCTTGGACATCGGCCCCCTCTGAGGTGGCCCTCTGTCAAGGTAGATGTTGATAGTTGAACTGGACGCTTAAGCGACCGCTTAGACGGCATGGTAAATGCGTCATTCTTCCGAAGATCAAGTAAAGGACACAGCCCTGAGCTCATCCTCAACGGAAGCGCCGACAGTCACAAGCTCGCGTCCCAACGACGACAGTAACGACCGATCCAGTCTGTCCAATTCTCCCTGAATTGAATCTCCACCTGTGCCAGGACGTACACGCGTACAGATAATGCACATAACTTGTACCGCCACATTTTTTGTCGTGCGCCTAATGTCAAGGTATAAAAAGGGATACATCGTTGCTAATATCATTAATACAACGGAAGACGTCGGGTTAACATGTTTTCCACCAGTAACTAGAAAGAAACACCCGGAAGGGTTCGAATTGGAGGGGATCAACTTTCTAAGGAAAGCTTCGTTAACAGGTTCATCGCGTCCGCTCTGTAGGTGTCAAAGGTAATCGTGACATTCGGAGCGGGATCAAGGAAGGTCAGGAGAGGTGGGTTGGCCGAGTTGGTCCATACTGGCCAGTCGATTTTGGAGAGAAGACTCATCGGATTTTTGGGAAGATTCGGGTTCCCAGTATTTACGAAATTAACTTTGCCCCATCAATATCAGTACTTTTAAAGTAGGCCAGGTCATTATGGTTCATACCTAAGGCGTCAGTTCCGATAAAATCAGGAGCGTCCCCAGTTCCATAGAATTCGGGGATATCGGTCGAATGGAATGACCCCAGAACTGCGGTTGCCTTTCCACGTTTGAATACTGGCATAGTTTGATCAGAAAAGCGTAAATAACCGCGTTGTCAAGAGCTGAGTGAAACTTACGGAATGCGAATATTTTCTGTGTTTTCGAGGCGGTCTGTATGAAAAACCTACGGGGAGCCTGGAATGCCAGGTCGCCTTGTATCGCGGAAATTCGTTTGAATTGGGGACTGTGAAGAAGGATAAGAACGAGTTTTCAGTAATGCCGTCTCTAAAAGCACAAACGTTATTGCATTCGCGGTTCCCGTATCAAAAGGCGATCCCTGACAGTGAGATGTCATGAATAAGCTTGGAGGTCGATATTCCTTACACACTTACCTGAGTCACGTCGTCTGGATATGCCTCGGCAAGCGCTGCCAACTGAGTAGCTGAGATTTTGGGGAAATAGCTAGCGAGAGAAAGCGTTAATGATCAACCAACCAGTGATGCAATTATGACTTTTACTTGGATTTCATGTAAGCCAAATATTGGGCATTGGTTCTAAAGAGGACGTGACATGAACGTCAGTCATCGATAACTGGAAGACACAGAGAGGAAAAAGCTAACGTAATGTTAAGCGTAGTCAGTGAGAAGAGACTGATCAACGACATATAAGCAGCTTTTCTCAACAAATATGTCGGAAAGTCACATACGTCCCTTCGTCGTCGCAATCGCCCGTAATAAGGGGCACCTGTTGGGCGAATGTTGAAAAAAAATCACGAAGTATAAATCCGAGGATAGCGACCTTCGCATACAGTCCCTTCTGAATTGAATCTTGCGCATTTCGAACCAGAAATTGACCATCAATAGTAGGCCGCCAGGCAAGTATAAGGCTCATAAAAGAGAAAAGACTTGGTGAGAGATTAACCGCTGCTGAGAGTTTGTCGAATGGGACTGCTCGAAGACAAGCAATGGCGTTAGGCGAGCCAGTGCATCCGGTGTTGGCCACCAGCTGATCGAAAAATGGCTGCTGGGCTGTGATGTCGTCCAGGTGGTTTGGAGAACCAGATTCCTGAAAATTGGTGAGCATAACCCGCTTTCCAAACTAGATTGGCATTGATCTGCAAACATACCATGACGGCTCCTCGGAAGAGACCAGCGGGGTTACCATTATTAGCCACCAGTTGTAAGCCTACGGAAAAGGCGCCGGCACTTTCACCCCAGCTAGAAATAGACCGTAAGAGTTTAGTTCCTCGATAAATTAAGCATGCTTACATGGTGACCTTTGTCGGATCACCCCCAAAAGCCGAGATATGATCTTGTACCCATTGCAAAGCAAAGCGTTCTAGGACAAGTTTAGTTTGAATAATAATAATAATAAAGTCGTCAAATCTTACGATCCCGCAGTCCAATATTCCCGATTCCTGCGGCTTTTACTTCCTTCCCACCTAAAAATCCAAAGGCTACAAAGCAAGCTTATCGTCTGTTAACAATCTAATTTCGAAAATGACTCACCGTTCAGGCGGTAGTTGGCCGAAACATAAATCACCGGTTCGCCAAGAGCAATTGAACGAGCCACAACACTGTCTCCTGGGTTGATAGACGTGTCGCCAGCTTCGAAGCCGCCTACAAAAAATGGCGTTAAGTTGTCATTAGGTTAGAATGCAGTATTCACACCTCCATAGATCCACTTTAGAGAAAATTAACTAAGATACAGGACTTCCTAAGTATAAGCATAAGGACTCACGAAGACAATAGGAACTTTTTTTCCAGCTTTGAGATTTGCGGGCTTCACGACGTTAATGAAGAGACCTAGGCAAAGGTGAGGAGTTAGCAAGCATTATAACAGCGTACGTAAATATCTCACAATCCTCGGACACAGGTAGTCCAACGCCAGTGCCACTCCCAAGCCCAGTGCCTGTTGTATTGAAAAATTGCTGGAAACATGCCAGTCCAAAGGAAGTCGCTTTACGAACACCATGGAACGCTACAGGTGGGTGAGGTGGAGCGAAGCGAAGATTTCCGACGCTGTTACGAAGGTATTCAACAGGAGAACCGATTGGAAGGGTATTTAATACACGTACGGCGGCGCCGCGAAAGGCATTCCAAGGAACTCCACGACGTTTCCAGTGGCATTACCTTGAAATGAGCCGTAGCTTAGAGTAACAATTGGACCCGCAGATGGCAATCCATAAGCCCCACTGCAAAGTACAAACACCACAGAAAGATACCCCAGAGAAGAAGATAGACCGAGCTGCATAGTCGAAGATCTTATTTTGGCTTCGTTGAAGTGGTTCAGGTCTAAGATGATTTCTCCTTAAATATGATATGGGGCCATCGGCTCGGGAATTAAGAAAGCCGCATTCGTAAACTCAGGTCGAAGTTTTATTGAAGAACTTACTATAAATCCCAGATGGATTCCATGATCATGATCTCATGAGCAGAAGCTTTAAATATAGGGTTTTGCGCAGTTTGAATGTATATCTCCCATGGTCCCAACTCGAGTTGCAGAACTACAGCAATAGATGCAGAAAGTCACATTGGGGTGGACATAGTCTTGAGAGATATAGCCATAAAGGACACGCCAGGTTCCAGTCAAAGTAGGAGGCAAAAGATGTTCGAAAGTCAAGTTGAAGAGAGCCTCTGAGTTTGACGTAATGTGAATAGGGTAGCTCACGGTAACGTTTTTCGGCTGCTTTTTCGGTTCGTTTTTCGATCAAAAAACGACATCAAAAAGGCTTCGAAAAGAGCTCAAAAAGAAGACGAAACAGAAAAACAGCCCTCGGGGTTGTTTTTCGTCCACTTCATATTTTCCGTTCATTTTTCCACATCGTTTTTTGCAAAGAAATTTGATCTCCGACCAAACCATGCTGCCAGCACACCGCATTTCTGTTCTCTCTTAACCACGCCCACCACCAACCTCCACTGCCCACATCGTGACCTGCCGTCGTTGCCAGCTCCATTGTGGTCCCCTCGCATTGTTCAACGGTCTTCACCAACCTCCTGGCCACCGCCTTCCCCTTTTACGTCTGCCAGGAGTTGAACCCTGCCCCAACAAACACAGCGCAGTGCACGGAGCGAGCCGACAACGACAACACTGGCGCTAGGTTTGCCCAGTATGACAACCTTGAGGACCAAGCCACACTGAAACGAAGGGAAGGGCCTCAAAGCAGCGGGGAGGTGGAGAAAGAGCCGCTACATAGGTACGTACCTCGCCTAACGCCCATCATGCGTTTTCATAGCTGCGCGAGACCAGCGCCATCCGAGTTAGTGTTGCACCCTACTCCATGGCCCCCACTGCGCAGCCAGCTCCTGCCTCTTCTCTTTTTCTTGTGGTATTGGGCTCGAGCTATTTCGCTGCCCCAACCTTTTTTTTGTCTCTCATGTTTGTAGTTTTGAGTGTAATAGATAGTAATGAATACATTTAACTCTATAACTATTCCTGCAAAGTCTGATATCTACACTTGCACAAATTCACCTGAACTCATTCAGTAAACTCACGGGAATTGACCGGATAGTGACTTAGAAATAAACGAGCAGAATCAGTGGTGCGGCGGAGCTAGAAAGCAAGCCGCTATGCCGAGTGGGCATGAAATCTGTTTTTCAGCTGTTTTTTGCGAAATCCTGCGGCTAGGGGCTCACGGTAGCTGTTTTTCGGCTGTTTTTCGGTTTGTTTTTCGTTCATTTTTCCTGCGAAGATTTCAAGTTGGCAGTAAAAACGCCCGAAAAATGAACCGAAAAACAGTCGAAAAACGCCCGAAAAACGCTACCGTGAGCACCCCTAATGTGTCAGCATTCTCACGAACATTCTCTTGTGGCAAACACTCAACCAACCACACGCTTGCCGCACTCCTTCCACCCAACTGCAGCACAAACACCTAATTCCAACACGCTTGGCGGTCATGTGCTATAAATTCAAAGGGCGAGATAATTTAAGCGAGGAGAAAATATCTCAAAATATCCAGCCTTCTTTCGTTGGAACCGCGATTGGTTGGATTCCTGCTCAGCGAGGTCAGGGGTCAGCAGCATTGGGGTCAGCAGTCACCCTCTTCAGAAGTTCTCTGGCAATAAGTCTCAAATTGTATGACTCATTTTTCTCGATGGGAAAGAAGTCCACGGGGAATCGATTATAATGGCTCACAAATGGCGTCTCTGGTCACCTTCGTCGTCCACGAAAAATCCAGGATTCCAGGATGCGGTTTATCCATTCTTCCTACGACTGCAGAGGCAAGTTTTGTGCTGAAGCCTACTTGCTGGAAATCGACTCTGACTACTAACATGGCAATGGGTATTAATGATCAGGAGCTAAGCGCTAAACCTTTACAAGATGTACGGACTACGTCTGGACCTCGCACGGTCAAATGCAGGGCCTTAATCCCATAAGCTTTCAAAATCCCTAATGTCTACTTCCTCGTGTTGTTTCTGAGGAAAAACTTTCTGAGGAAAAACTTGACTTATTCCACACGGCGATCCCAAAAACCGACCATTATTTACATCCAAGGATTGGAAGGTGAGCTAGCTGGAAGTCGTCACTGTCAGTTATACAGGGAGATGATTTTCGATTCTTCGTCAACAATTTCAATTTTCATTCCATCGCGTCCGCTCTGTGGGTGTTGAGGTGATAGTGTTTGAGGATTTGACTTAACACAGGAAGTCAGTACTTAGTGCTTATTCTTTACTTAATTTACTGTTTGAACATTTGATAAAACACGCGTAGATAACAGCTTTGTGCTGTAGCTGGTCAAAATCACGGAAATTTTTTGTGTCCGCTGTGTTCAAGGCGGCCTGTAAGGAAAACTTAGATGAAGTTAGGTGGAGCCTGGAATTCCATATCGCCCTGTATCGCTGCTTGAAGTCGTAATGGATCAGGCAATGCTGTCGGTAAGATAGAGGCTGAATTACTGACGGCACTGCATTTGCCATTCCGGTATCAAAAAGTGGTACCTGACGAAGAGGTGCATGGGTACTTAATTTTAGAGACAAATCTTGGCTGGACTTATTTAGTTATGTCACCTGAATAGGCCTTACCGAGAGCTGCCAATTAATTTGCTGAGAGTGCTTATGGCCCGAGGCCGGTATTTGAGAATTCGGTAACTGCTCATTTGTACCCGATTTGACTCTCAAAATTACAGAATGGGCAAAGGTACAGTCATCCACCAGCTAATGTTACACCACCACTGAGTGTTACACCTTCATAACTCAGTCAAAAATGGGTATTTCCTGATGAAATAAAATTTTCCTGTGAGCTGTATACGTTCTTTATTACCTTGTAAAATTTCAGAGGGAACGGATAAAAATTGACTGAGGAATGGCAAACCCAAAGTCCCTCAAATTGGCTCACTACTCAGTGTTACACCAGTGTTTTGGGAATAACTTTGCGAGAAGTGAATAAAATCACCTGAAAATTTGACAGAAGGAACTAACAGAATTATAAAGAATTATCATATAGTTTTTATTGGGAAAAAGAGCGATGAAAATTTTTCATTTCGGTTTTTAGCTTTCAGTGTAACATTAGCCGGTGGATGACTGTATGGGCCATTAGACTTAAATTCAGTATCTGTTTAAAATAATTTATAGGCGTGAGGAAGCGCGAAGAATTAATATATAGAGGCATAGTAGACCACCGCCTTTTTAATCCACCTATGCGTCGCAAGCCTTGACTCCGAGGTGCAAGACGCGATGTGTTTAAACGCGTCAAATATGGGTCCCGTGACCCGAATAAAGTCGGTCTTTTAATCAATTGATCCAACCGTCCTCGGGACATTCCCACAGTTAACCACCTCAACAATGCGCAATTCGGACGATTGATTCGTACCTCAAGGAGTTGCATTTCACTGTATTACAGGCGGGCGTAGACAGACCATTTGACATCAATTTCTCCCCAGAGTCGAAGCAATTGCTTGCTATCAGCCGCCTGGGAGGCACAATGGAGTGTCAAGCTCCTCAACTCCGCCAACGACAAAGGATTATGCGTCGATTTTAACCAAGGTACGTCGGCCAGTTTTCTTTGTTCCAAAATCGTCCTCCATACAACTCGCTGAGCCCTGCTTCGAGATGCTATTAAATGTCAAAACGGCATTCTTTAAGGGTTCACATGTCCATTATACATACAATGAGCCCTGACGAGGGAACGGGAGGCAAACACTTAGTGCCACCTATAAAAGCGCGTTCTCAAGTGCATCAACTTCTGGTCCTGTTCGCCACCTCGCCTGCCATGGCCGCTCTTTTTCGTTTTCTCTCGCTGTTCCTTTGTCTTGCCAGCGTATGTGCCACTCCTGCTTTGCAAAAACGCGTCTCTGGGGTTACCACCTCTGCTTCTGCTGCCAATGGACAAACTTTCGATTACATCGTTGTCGGCGCGGGTTTGACGGGGACCACAGTAGCCGCGAGACTTGCAGAAGACCCGACGGTGTCTGTCCTTTTGATTGAAGCAGGTGCTGATAACAGAAAAGACCCTCGCGTCTTCGACATCTACAAATATGGTCAAGCCTTTGGTTCTGAACTGACTTGGTCATGGCCAGCAGATCAAGGCAAATTGATCCTGGGGTTAGCCTATTTTCTTTTTATTTACATTCAGATATTCACAGCTATATCCACTTTGATAGCGGGAAAACATTAGGTGGAAGTTGTCAGTGTTATGTTCCTCACTACTCCCGTTACAGACGCTGATTTCAAATGGATTGTAGCCTCCATTAACGGTGCTGCTTACACTCGTGGATTAAACGCGCAATACGATTCATGGTCGACTCTGCTCGAACCTTCGGAAGCAAGCGTTGGATGGAACTGGCAGGGTCTCTGGAGTTATATGAAAAAGGTTTGACGACGTCTGCTTTTTCGTCTTTTGAGCTTACCGGTTCGCTTCAGTCAGAAACGTTCTCGCCACCCAATAGTCAACAAGCGGCGAAAGGAGCGCAATCTATCCCGTCCTATCACGGCTCCTCCGGTCCAGTGCAAGTGACATATCCAGATGATATGTTCGGTGGACCTCAACAACCAGCTTTCGTCAACACGATTGTTGGACTCACAGGGATTAACCACTTCAAGGATCTCAATGGTGGAACACCCAATTGTGTTTCTATCACTCCTCTCGTGAGTCCTTCTGTTGCTTTTTTTTGGAAGCTCAGATCACTCATTGCTGCTCCTAGACGATAAATTGGCACGACTCTGACCACCGTTCGTCATCTGCTACGGCGTACCTTAGTCCAGTGGAGAGCAAGGCAACCAATTGGCTAACACTTGTTACTCATCAAGTACGAACGGGTACACTTTTTGCAAATAAAATGCCGAAGCTTATTATCGACTCTTCAAGGTCACTAAAATCAACTGGAAGAGCGGCGGAATCCCGCTAACAGCCTCTGGCGTTGAATTCGCCCCAGCTAGTGGAGGCTCCACCCGCTATACGGCATCTGCAAGACGTGAAGTTATTTTGGCTGCAGGCGCGATCCAGGTTTGTCCTTAGTTCATTGATTCCGAAAGACTTTATCTTTACTTTCACTATATCGATTATTAGACTCCAGCTCTCCTTCAACTTTCAGGCGTTGGCGATTCTGCCATACTCGGTCCTCTGGGGATTACCACCAAAGTTGACTTAAAAACTGTTGGAAGGAATTTGCAGGAACAGGCGTGTATTCCTTCCCTTAGGCCATCCATCTAATAATATTAACTGATTTTACACATAGACCATGAGCACTCTCGGTGCTCGGGGGAATGGATTTAACCAGGGAGGCAGAGGTCCCACTGACACCATTGCCTACCCCAACCTCTATCAGATCTTTGGTTCAAATGGCAATGCCACGGCCTCGCGTATCCGTTCCTCGCTTGCCTCTTGGGCAGCGTCCCAAGCGGGCTCCGGTTTGTCCGCGAGTGCCTTGCAACAGATCTTCCAAGTACAAGCGAACTTGATCATTAATAACAACGCACCTGTGATGGAACTTTTCTTCGACATTGGGTATCCTGAGTAAGGAAAATTCCTCTCATTGATCTCGACTAAATATTTTAATTGTGTTTTGCAGTACCTTGGGCATCCTTGCGTGGAATCTGCTCCCTTTCAGTCGGGGTAATGTCAAGATCACTGTCGGTTTACTTTCTTTCCGTGATACATATTGCTCATTAACATTTTGGTCATAGAGCACCAACCCCTTCACGAAGCCTAAAGTCACTGTTAACTACTTCAGCGTTGATCTCGACCTTGACGTCCAGGTGGCTGGTGCACGTTTGGCGAGGAAGATCTCAACCACGGCTCCCCTAAGGTATCCTCGCACCCAAGATCACGTTGCTTAAACACCCTGTAATCATTATTTATTTAGCTCACTCTCTGCAGGCGAGACTAGGCCAGGTAACGCGGTTCCAGACAATGCCAGTCGTGGCACGGATGCAGCCTGGAAGTCCTGGATCAAGTCGAACTTTGACTCCGTTGCTCACCCTGTTGGCACTGCAGCTATGATGAAACGCAGCCTTGGAGGTCAAATCATTCGCTCAGCTCTTTTTGGCAGGCTTAACTGACTATCAATCCTGTCCCTTAGGCGTTGTCGATTCTCAGCTGAGAGTATACGACACGAAGAACGTCCGTGTGGTGGACGCATCAATGATGCCTTTGCAAATCAGCGCTCATCTTTCAGCGACTTTGTACGGTGTAGCAGAGAAAGCGGCCGATCTTATAAAAGCCTCTCATTAATAGACAAGTACTCCACAATCCAACTCACCAGAATGAGAAAGATAAAACAGATAGGGAAAGCATAGACGTCAGACCTACTTCGAGTTGAATGCGTAGGTGCAATCGGTTTTTATTAAATAAAGTGCCTCCGCAAAACTTTATGACAGCACTTTTAATTGCCTATGCTTGCTCCGAGGTCATAGGGTCCAGGGCAGGCACGCAACTCGTTATGCGTTGAATGTCGAACGTTGAAGTCCTCAAGGGTATAGACCACATAGCAATGCAGCCAAAGATTGCAATTAAGGCATGTTCATTTATGCAGGTGTACGATGTAAGGTACTTGTATGGTCATCCAACCATCTTATTAACACACTCTATAGCTAGCGCAATGTCACTCCACTTTCGGCAGCGTTAAACATATGTGTGCTCTCCTTCGACGCTCCAAGATTAAAGTCGCTCCTGTGATCACCGTCGCTGGTATCAACAATCTGTATCAAGCGGATATTTAACGTCCCGGTCGTCTTTGCCAACGACAGTGCCGTGTGCGCTGAGCGGACGTACTGAGCGGTCCCCATCGTTCAATTCCTTCGTGGTGTCAATGCGGATCGCGATGTTCTGGAGTTTGCTGTTTGTTGTCGCATGAGGGCTGACCACGCTAGGTGGCACAGACATCATCATGTGGCTGGATTCGTCGATTTGGCTGGAGAATGATCTTCGGGCATTCAATGTTGCCAAGAAAGAGTTTGTGTAAACTGTATTTGACATCGTTATTCAATCGAGGTAAACATCCCAGATTCAAGGAATACGCACAACGTCCGATGCAGAAATAGAAGGTTGCGTAGATAAGACTGTTCGGGGAGGCGATCAGCTGATGTGGAGGCGTTAGTACTCGGTATGACTCTAGTATAACTGGACGAACACAAATCAAGGACGAAACTGCGCAACAGCTGAAAGGTCGTAAAAATGAGACGGCATAAACGGTTGGGCCAGTCGAGCTACCTACGTCGTTAAACTAGCAAATAGATATATCAGCATCGGAAAGGACAGTGAGATAAGGCCCATACACTCCGGTATTGACGATGAAGATAATCTGTGTGGAAGATGAGCATTATTTTATTTCAGGAACTTATTACTTGCCAATTTGTTGATAATGTTATCTGATCTATCGACGGCGAAAGTTCAGAAGTGGCTAAAGTGCAGGGGAGGTATATTCTTACCGTTTGAAACCTGTTCTTGACCTATGAAGCATGAGACAAAGACTGGCGGCAATGGTAACATCAGCTGCCGTTGAGAGCGCATTGATCGTAATTGTGAGCGGCTATTACGATCAGATGTTGAGTATCAGCTTTTCATTGTAAAGGAGGACATACCGATATTGTCAAAAGTTGTTTATATGTCTTGAATTGCATGCTGAGAGAATTCGTGGCATTCGAGACAGAAAGGTAGCAGCGAATTATGGCTTACGACAAAATGACCCAAACTTGAACGACATTCCATAAGCCCATGGGTAATATAAGAGTGTCGAAGGTCCTTACCTGTACCGCATCCTGAACAGATGTTAGAAGGAAAATTACCAAGAGACTTGACAGAAGTACGTACCAACAGTCGCGAGAATAAGGAAGACGATTATTCCCGTGAGGAGATAATTTCGCTTGCTCACTGCGAATCGTCAACATGTGATTGAAGGGTCATGGCTAAACACGACTCACGACGAAATACACGAAGGGCGTAGAATCTGAAGGGGCATAGATGAAATTGGTATGGAGCTCGGCATAGCTGACAGTACCCACGTCTGAACAATTCCGCCGTTGACTCCCTTACACGGAAGAGGTAAATTTGAGCCTGAGGTGCAATGAACCCAGACATACAGTAAAGAGTGCTTCCATCTAGGCCGCGTGATAAACATAACCGTGAGTCGAATTCCAGAAGGTAGCGGGACTGGCTAGCTCACCAACACGGTCCTATAAGATATCTCAGTAACGTTATATCACTTGAAAGAATAAAGCTCACCATGTCAAGAAGCGAAGACTGTCCGGGTTACTGGTGTAAAAATTAGGAGGGAAATTTTACCGGAGATGAGAGTCGCGTACTGGAAATCAGACACCACGTAATGATACACTGCGGAGGTGGTCATTGCCTGGTTAGCCAGAGTATCCGAAGAATGAAACCTACCAGCGTGTGAGATCATCGCCAGGTGAATGGCATCGAACGATACTGTGGTCAATACCTATAACCAAACGTCAAAATCCTAGTCGACAGTGAGACTTGAAAAGATCTACATACAAGCGCCTTCAGGTACCACACATCTTTCTTGTAGTCTTCGCAAGGAGTGGACATGGTTAGATCTAGTAGAAAATTGAAGGCAGTTTGCTTACTAGTGAAATACATGAAAGCCTGTAGCAGTGTAATCCCATGGAGCACCGCACTAACGATCACGCCAATCATCATGGCACCCATCCTACCAAATGTCAGAGAGCCTCTGAAGCACGAGCAGCGAACTGACGTACGTGTTATCCAGTGGATAACCCGGATCTAAGGTTGCTGACCCCGACATTTTGAAAAGAATCGAAAGGGTTTGAAGGAGCGGATCGACTACCACGACGGTATGAAAGGAGCGGGGGAGCTGGAAAACCAGAAGACGATGTTGGACCGCCTGTGTTGTATAAATGCTCGAATTCGGTGTATGTACCACCGAAGAAGGTTAAACTCTACCCCAGTCGATCTCCTGGAGAGAGAAGAAATTTTCTTCGGGATAGATTGTCGCGATCACAAATAATTCGCGGCAAAGCACGAACCTGGTGCGAAGATTCAAGAGAGAAAATGCCTTTTGTCCTTCTCCGCTGCTAAGGCATTTTTGGCATTGATTCTTGTGAGTTCTTGTGACACGATCTGTTGTCGAATATCACAGAAGCAGATCTGCACTTCGCGATTTCTCTAAAAGGAGTTAGAACCTCGCAAAACTGGATTTGCATCCACGAAAGGAGCGATTCCACGTGAAAATTTCACCTCTTTGTATGGGACTACGGGCACGGTGGTCAATTGCGACCAAGTGATATCCTTACGGAGGACGGGATCCGGGATCCGGGATTGATCTGTTTATGTGCAACATGCACTGAGTTCCGATATTTTATCTTGCAGGGTCTTACCTTGCCCTTTGATGGTTGCGGTTTGCAGGCTTCTGCATGCTGTGAAAAAAATTGGATCCGCGACGACCTCAGAATCCGCCTCCGCCAGCTTGCCCGTTTTATCCATGTGGAAACAAACACTCCCTCCTCAGCCTGCCTTTGTAACATTCCGACGACAATACTATATATTGGGCCAAGGAAGGCAGGTCGGAAGACTAGAAAACTAGATACATACCTTATTGCGTTGTGCAAGACCTAATACCGTAGGCCTCCGAAAAGAAAAAAAAGGCCCAAGGTCCCAACTTGAAGCGCATAAATAACGACCTGACGCACCCCAATTTTTGAAAGGCCTGGACATTTAGAAGGGTCAGGCCGTGTAATTAGAAGACCTTTGAATCTGATGCAAGACGACCCTGTATAAATTGCATTCATTAGTTTTGTAGGCCCATTCCGCATCGATACTTATCAATCCAGTGTAACTGACTGTAACTGACAGAAGTCGTCAATGGAAGTCAGGTTCTCGGAGACTGAAATCGGGATTTGAAATCAAAATGCGCGGGAGTTTGCAGCAGCAGCAAGGAGCGTTCGTCTTGCGTTCTTCCAATCAACTTCCAATAGCATGGATCCAAGAAGTGGCAAAAACTAACGCTTACTTCGAGCTCGAATCAGAGCTTCAACCAAGCTTTAACGTTTTAAATAAGTCTCAGAGGTCTGTCTCGATGCCAATCTTTCGAAGTGTCACCCAACATGTGAGCAATGCAACATTCAAGAAACCTTCCTCAATTGATGGCGCACACGTGGAGCAGGATTGCGAGCGAACTCATCTTACAGATTTTGCGTCCTAGACTTGGCAGACTATGACGCAGTCGATGGGAGATGAGTTTTCTACTTCCTCAAACCTCTCAGAGTTCATAAACTTAGCTTTATTGAGGTTGAGCGGAAAAGGTACCTGTCACAAGAGCATAATACCCATCACTGCTATCAGATTCCCTTACGGAAAGCTCTTCCACGGAGCCGTCTTTTCAGATTTTCTTGCCCATTACGGGAAGGTCTGCAGATCTGATCGACTGTCATCAGGCACAGTGGGACGATCTTTAACGGAGGAGGTATAGCATCCACCATGTGTTCGTCCCTCCTGAAAATCGCCCACCAACCCCCACCGACTCGACACTATGACCTTCAGCGACCTCTTGGTTGTGGGAGGCGGTTTGTCTTTAGTTTGGTATTTATTCCAGGCGAGAAAACCAGACAGCCACTACTTGCCCCCTGGTCCGAAAGGCCTTCCAATAATTGGGGTACGAATTATCTTTCCGATCTGTAACTCCACCTAACCTTGTTGATTCCTCTCTTTAGAATGTCGCCGATATGCCTGCTCAAGAAGAGTGGGTCACCTTTGCGGAATGGGGCCGAAAATGGGGTAAATGGATAAGCAGTTGCTCTCTAAATTCTGTCTGACTTCGTTCTAGGTGGAATCCTCTGTGTGAAGCTCCTTGGACGACCGATGATTATTGTGAACTCCGCATCCATCATGGACGAGCTCGACAAAAAGGGAGCCATTTATTCGGATCGGCCTGTACTGGAAATGGGAGGCGAACTCGTCGGCTACTCGCAAACGCTCGTGCTTATTTCTTATGGTGCCCGCTTCCGGACATACCGCAAACACTTCTCTCGCTACCTGGGAAGCCCGAAACCTATCCAACAGCTCTATCCTCTGGTTGAACACGAGACTCGCCGTTTTTTGAAACGAACCTTGGTGAAGCACGATGGACTGCTGGCTCATCTTCGCAAGTTGGTCTTCTTTTCTTGCCATTATCTTGCGGAAGGACTTATCATCGATACTATTAGACTGGCTGGTGGAATTATTTTACGCTTGACATATGGATATGAAGTGGTGGATGGAGAAGACCCATTCGTAAACTTGATCGAAAACGCGAACGACAACTTCAACGCTGCGACTGTCCCCGGAGCCTTCCCCGTCGACTTTTTCCCCTCCTTGAAAAAGCTCCCAGAATGGTGTCCTGGCTCGGGCTTCTTGAAAACTGCACGCGAATGGGCGAAAGCTACCGACAAGATGGTTGAAGTCCCGTACAATTATACTAAGCAACAAATCGTACTCCCCTCCCTTTTCCCCTATTGTCTCAGAACTAACATGCCCATCAGGCCGCAGGGACCGCCGTTCCCTCATTCGTCTCGACCACCCTTGAAAATGAAGCTTCAATGTCTGCTGATGAAATCAGAGATTTGAAGTTCACAGCCAGTTCGATGTATGGTGGTAAGTGCCCCAAATTTCTGAAATGGGGTCTACTAAATTGTGTTATCCTCAGGTGGTGCAGATACAACAGTTTCTGCCGAATACGCATTCTTCCTAGCGATGGTTTTGTATCCAGGTACGAACTATTATGCTTTGGACCATATCATTTTCGTTCAGACTTCCTCTTTTAGATGTCCAGAAGAAAGCGCAAGCAGAACTTGACGCTGTCGTCGGTAACGGCAGGCTACCAAACTTCAATGACTTAGCACACCTTCCTTATATCAACGCCGTTGTCACTGAGGTACTTCGATGGAATAGCGTCGCTCCTACAGGTATACCGCAACACTTTGAGTCTAATGTTTGAAACTGACACTCTTTGTGTAGGTGTTCCACACACCGCTCTCGAGGACGGATATATCGCAGGATATTTCATTCCCAAAGGCTCGCTCATCCTCGCCAACCTCTGGTCCGTCTGCCATCTCCCAAAATCTTTCTGATTATTTTTCGCATTTTCACATTTTCACATTAGGAACATGCTGCACGATCCCGAGACCTATCCTGACCCGTTCACATTCGACCCGGAACGCCACATCGCCTCTCCGGGCAAGGAACCCCAACAGGACCCAAGAAAAGTATGCTTCGGTTACGGTCGTCGTATCTGCCCAGGCATGCACCTCGCAGAAGCGTCCCTGTTCTCCTGTGTGGCTATGTCCCTCGCCGTTTTCGACATTGAAAAGACGGTGGAAAACGGCGTTCCTGTTACGCCGGTGCACGAAAATACATCTGGGATTATCAGGCATGCCTTTTTCCCCGTCCCGACAGTTTGGCTGCTCATTTTTCTCTCCATCGTGATAGTTACCCGAAACCATTTAAGTGTGCCATCAAACCTCGTTCTGAGAAGGCGGCCTCGCTGATTACCGAAGAATTTTTATAAATTTGCGGCTTCGTAGACGCTGATTCCATTTGATCTACATGTTTTCTTGAATTACTCCATGGGTATCTCTCTTCTCTTGCCGTGACAACGTCCAACTCTTATCACCCAGCATAACTCTCCTTGTCATCGTCTGTTTTACTTACATATAATCGCTCCTTACAACTAGTCTACTACTCCAATGCATTGCTCGTAGATATAGAGCGTCACCGGACTGAAAATCTAACAATAGAAAGTTGGAAAACTTTAGACTTTACTCCAGCTGGTTAGTCGTTAAAAGACAATTGGTATCATTCAGAAACGGTCAGTCACGGTCGTCACTCGTGTCTTCCTCCCAATTTTAATTTATGAATTGCCACTGAGTCCCAAGGTTATTGTGCGAGATTGCTATCAAGTTTTCAGCGCTTCTTCAGACCTTCTGCCTACGAACCTGCCGGTGACAACCGGCGTCTGTGAACCTGATTCGTGGAGCTTCTTTTGCCTGCGTGATTCCAGATTAGACCGAATTGTTGTACTGCAGATAAGTATAAAAGATCATGATGACAAAGAAACGTGAAATCTAGCAATAAGGAGATTAGTACTGGCGCTCTTATGAATATATTTGTCGAAGATCCAAACTCACAAGAATAATCTACATATCGACGAGGCAAAAGTCAGGCACAATGGACGATCCACTACCAAACGGCGCCGCCAGGTGGGCTCCCAGGTATCGTTGGGCTTGGAATATTCTGAGGTGGCACTGTGCTTCGTGGCACTGGAGCTGTTTCAGGCTCCTTCCTCCACTCGATCTTCTCGACCCTCACTTCGCCTTCGATCAGTTGATAAACATAGGTGACTACCACCGAGCCTTGGATATCCATGAGAGCGAATGATGGTATAGGATCGCTATTTCGGAGGGTTTAGATACATATACAGTAAAGTATTACCAAATGGTGACGCACCCGTTGAATGCACCCGTCCACGCACCCGTTGCCGTGCCAGGATTCACGAAGAACTTGTTGTCGTATTCAATGGCTTGGAATCTACGAGCAACCAATACATATGGTAAATTACAAACACGAAAGAAAAGAGTACTTACACGTGTGTATGTCCAGAGATCAACACGTCCACATCCATCTGCCTGGCCAAAGAGCTCAACGAGTCCAGGTCGCCAGTCGGTATAGATTGATGACCATGAATCACTCCAATTTTAATAGGGCTGTGCACCACGGATATAGATAAGGGAAATGTTGACTCGTCGTAGTCGCCCTTCACAATGTGCACATCTGGAGATATGGTCCGTAGATACTCGTATGTTTCTTTGTCGCAGACGTTGCCAGTGCACAGAATTTGTTGGATTTTGCCAGGGACCAGGAGTTTCTTAAACTTTGCGGGAAGGTCGTGTATACGATGGGGAATATGCAGATCCCCGATGACGAGAACGAGCACCATGGTCCTCGAAGTGAATGTGAGAGGACTGTAACTCTGCAAGAGCGTCGCAGACGCGGCAGCTGCGGGCCTGTTTGTGCTTGCTTGTTATGGCCCTCTGAGTCTGAGCTCTCACCGCCGTCCACCCTCTCTCAGCCTCTTGAAGAGTACCCAACTACTCATAATCCATCATGCATCAAGCCTTAGCGTTTAGGAGCGACCGCCTGTGAATCCACTTTCTCTTGTCTTTTTCTACCCTTTCAGTCACTCGGATAGCCTCTAAACTTAGTCTAAAGAACTTGAACAAAGCACATTCTTGGACTTCCGTCAAGGTCTACAGAATTCATCAATTTCCAAATATCCTACAAGCTATATCATATACCGCGGAGGCTCGAAAATCGGCATCTTGTATCTCTTAATTTCCTGTCACTGTATGGGGGTGCACTGGTACTTCCTGTAAAACGAATTGGCCTTGTAATTGGAGAAATGCCTTCAACATCCGAGTGGCGAAGATATTTCTTTGTACCAATCTCTCTTGATTGTTTTCTGCTTGATTGTCACCCCCGTCGCTTGTCAGGCTGATTGGGATGCTTTTCCGTTTTACAAAATGCAGGTTAGCGATATAAAGTCCTTGCCTTCTGTTTGTGGTACCTCGTGGACACGACTCTTATTCTACTCTTATGGCATTTGTCGTCGACGACCAAGTTCAAAACTCGTTTCTTGCTGGTAAGACCTCTTATTTGGTGTTCCATGCTAGTGGTCATCAGAAGGCACATGCGCTCACTTGGCGGCTAAAACCACGACAGCGACAAACCTTGAATTCCGCATTTATCTAGGTTTAGGCGTACTCTATTATCAGCTGGTCAAAATAAATCGGAAAGAAACACCAATCCTCCAAGCTGTCAGTCCGTCGAATAGAATGCTAGAATTACTTATCGAGCCTTAAACCATCCTCACTAGTGCACCATTCGGTAGATGCGCAAGGAGGCATTGTCCCCTCAGGCTCATCGCCACCATCTCGCAAGAGCAACGCCACCACTCCGTGAGCCGGCACGCTATGGGCAGTAAAATTTCGGACAGCCGTCCCATTATCCGTGTGCGTCCAGAGATCCTGAAAACGACGCCAGTAATGGGAGAGGTGATTTAGCCAAGGGATAAACTAATCACTCACCCTAACTAAATATTGCCGCCCAGCACGAATCCAAGGCGATTCAGTCAAACGGAAGAACATGTCGGCCGGGTGATTCAAGGTGTTAAGCTAGAAATGCTCTCGCAAGTCAGATACTTTCTTCGACAAAAGATAATTGATAACAGTGGCTCACTAGCATAAAGACTGTGCCGTTTTGACTTTCTCCACTCCAGTATTGGGCGGGATGTGTGTCATTGTACGTCCAATCTGGCTGTATGAGAATAGTCACAAGAACTCTGAACTTAATGCAAGAGTTAATGACACAAATCACTAACGTTAACTCCCCATCGGAAAGGCGTGATAGAAGTACCAACAACTGAGTCCTGGTTTATGCTAATAATTTCGGTGTTCTTGAGAATGTTTAATGTTTGTTCAGACGCTCGTGAAAGCTACCATTCCGTATTACGGTGAATCTAATATAGAAAATATCTGACGGGCGATACTTACGTCGGTACTCTGAAATTGCTGTTAATGCACAGCTGCCCATGGATAATTCAACGGACTCACAATTAGCAGAGGCGACTTCATGAAAGCCCAGGCAGTGAAGTGGGCCTTAGATTCGTCGTAAGTAAGGTGTCCATTTCCCCTGCAAACAAAAAAATTGGCGGGCAATTTATATAATAAAAAGAGCAGAAAACGACGACAAAGGCACCTACACTTCAAGCTAAAGTAGGGGGGTCAGTCAGCAGAGAACAAGGAGTTTTTAAAGCTCGTCTTACGATGTCGAGATCATTGCGACCATAGAAATCAGTGGCAGACGCGAAAAAGGAATTCCTAACCGAAGTCAGTATCAATAGATTCCTGTCGCCCACGAAATACATACTTGTTGATGATCCTCGCTAGAGAACGCCATGTAGGTTCTAGACATCATAAGGCCCGTTACGAGGAGAAAACGCGGACACATAGATACATGAACCCACTGATATCCCCCGTCGTCTGGATATAGAGTGAGCTTCTCAAAAAGAAAGAAGTAGGCTCGAAACTTACTCGCCAACTTTGACCTAATCGTCTAGCCCAAATCCACGGTTGTACCTAGGACAACGAGGCTATCAAAGCCAGCCCGCACTCAAGATGGACATGGTGGCATCTTACTCGACCCCATTGGCACAACGAAAATAGGATGGGAGGTTTCCCGGAAGACTTGCTCAGCCTTGCTATGGCCTCCGCCATGCGCTTGTACTCTGAGTTTGGAAAATAATGAAAATCCAAGAAAATTCGGCATTGTGGAAACTCACTTCCGACCATCCCTTCTTTGACAATGTTGTCATAGGGTACTGGATGGTCTATCAGTGACTAATTATCGAGTCCAAGAGCATGATGGCTGACTTGCGCAATTATCATATCTATTTATCTTAGGTCAGAGACTTCGCAATTAGTTCGTGAAACGCACTTCAATAAATCGAATCCCCAATCTTGGAACAGCTTGATGTCTCTAACAGGAATCAAAGCGTCAACAAATACTTTACTTCCAGAGTGAAATGGTTACGAACCTATCCTCATTCATATATGATCCAGGATATAATTTGCAGGTAAACCAGCCGGAGTCGCTATACTAACAGGAAGAAGCCGTAAGATCGTATATGTATATATTCGCGATATCTTCTGCTTACAATACCGGCTTTACTACAAAGGCTCGTCAGCAATGACCATAAAGGTATTCAGCTTGAGAGCACATACAATCCAAGGCCGTGTATCTGATCTGTGAGCCAGTTCATACCAGCGGGGAAACGTTCTGCATCTAGAAAGACACAGAGTAAATAAACGGGGTCTTTTCGACCACGAATCTGCACGTACTCGCTACAATATCTCCAGATGTACTTCTTTTTCTTTCAGAGTAGCAATCGTCCAGGTTCACGTAATTATAGCCAACGTCCTATGGCGAAGATACAGAATTCACGAGAAACCGGTTATCATTCAACCTGACTCACCAATAGTTGATATTCTTTCATCAGATGCGCTGTCTGGACTATGACAGACTCGTTGATGTTGCACTAATACTGTGGTGAGTGGCCAACATGCTTGGTAAGGAAGGAAATATTTTACCCCATACGAGTTCCATGCTGTTGTTAGTCATTCATATGCTTTTCACTTTACCCTAGAGTCTGAGCCTAAGTACTCACTGTTGTAGCCCATGACTAGTTGGCAAACATCAGTGCCAGAATCGGTGGATTATAAAAAATACTCGCAAGGAAGTCGGCCAACGCCATCTTCACTTTCCTCAGAATCTCCACGGAAGACTCTGGATCCAATCGTTACAGAGAGCACGATGACACCAAGTGCCAATATAATCGTGAAAGGGGAGAGACTGAGAACGAGGCGGTACTGCGAAAACTTCCTCCACGCTGGATTAATATGTCAAGCAAGTCCATAGTATGCTCGAGTTTTTGATCCTCACCTAAATTGAGATGACGAGCTAGTACATGGTGCAAGCAGGCGATATGGATGACGACGCACCTGTTGGGGAAGGTTGATCGTCTGTAAAAATTGATAAGAACATTCATGTCTTCGCAGTAAATTCTTTCCATCTCACCTTCGTGAGCGCTCGGTCGTAGTAATTCTTCCTGAGAATCGGTGCGCCTATCGGTGTTTCTTTCCATGCCTGCAAGAGATGATTAGCGGGGTAATAGCGAAGACAAACCTTTGTAAACTACCTCCGTCAAGACTCTCCTTAGAGGCTTGGGCCTCATCTTGCACAAGAGGCGTATATACTGAACGGTGTGCGAGCGTAATTCCCATGCCAGAATTCGAAGAGTTGCTTGTCGGTGTACCTTTGTGGGTATCCATTTCGTCTGTTCACTTCGTGACGCCGATCCTTATAGCCAGATGTGAGATGGTAGCCTGTGCTGTCGAACGCTGAGTTATTGCTTTGCAATCGGGTGTGCGGTATGTGTCTAACTCCCGCTTTGCACCTTGACCTTGAGAAAACGACGAACGTTGGAAGGCCCACTGCAAAGCCTAATTGATACGAACGTCATGTGAATGATATGATTTGACGCGAGTTGGACGCGAGCCAAATTTAGTTTGGTACCAGAAAATATGGGTCTTGATGGGTGCACCAATGATCAGTTAGAATAGAAGACGAATAAAAGTACATCCGCACCTATTATCTGGCATCATACTAAGAGGTTGACGACAAGGGGTATGTATATTCATGCACAGCCTCCAACTGGTCTCCGAAAGCTCACAAGTTGACTTTGAGGCACAAAGAAATTATTTGCGATATGTAACAAAACCATCGACACACGCTTATCTCCTGGGGCATAATGGTAATACAATTTTATTGTCAACAAAACGCATCATGGAAGTATCGGAAAAATGCATGAATGCCTAAGTTTGAAGTTTACATGAATTCGAGTGTAGTGTTTGAAATGAGGAGATAAATCTTTCAATAATCAGGCGTCGTTCGACTTTTTGGATCAGTTCGGTCCGATGTTGATGTGAACACCCTTGACTTGGGTATACCTAGAGGACAACATTGAGTTTAAGAAGCCCGAAAGTCATAGAAGACAAGACAACGCACGTATCAAGAGCATACTCTCCCAACTCGCGTCCAATACCCGACTGCTTGTACCCTCCGAAAGGAACAGCCACCTCCGTAGCTTGCGCGCAGTTGACCTACAAAACACATGAATCAAAATCCCAACCAACCCAACTAACAACAACACATACCCAAGCACTCCCAGCCTCGAGCGCATGCGCAACCCTAATCGCGCGGCTCACGTTCTGGGTGAAGACATGGCATGCCAGCCCATACGAGGTGTTGTTCGCCATCTCGATCACCTCCTCCTCAGTCTTGAATTTGATCAGTGTGCAGACAGGCCCGAAGATTTCCTCCTGTGTGATCTTCATGTCGAGGTTGCAGTCGGTGAAGATGGTGGGCTTGATGAAGTACCCCTCCTCTCCGTGGCGTTCGCCTCCGAGATGCAGTTTGGCGCCGTCGGCCTTGCCGGCTTCGATATAGTTCATGACACGCTGAAGAAAAGGCGTTAACGGTGGAGAGTACAGTATATGAGGCGATACGTACATCGAATTGGACTTTGGAGACTTGAGGTCCATGTTCCGTTCCAACTGCGAAGGGGTCGCCGGTCTTCTGTGTCAGGTTCTGGGCGATCGCCGTGAATTTCTCCAAGAAAGTATCATAGATCCCTTCTTGGACGAAGATTCGGGAACCGGCAGTGCAGGCTTGACCTAATAGCGGTAAGGAAAAAGGATCAGCATTCTGCTTGACGGGATATCGATAACTGACGAACCCATGTTGAAGCTGTGAAAAAGAAAATTTAGGCAGGGTTCTAGACGACTCAAGAATTGTCAACTCACAAGATACCAAAGGACGCCCATTGCACTGTCTGTTCAATCGCAGCATCGTCGAAAATAACCGTAGGGCTCTTTCCTCCAAGCTCGAGAGTGACGACTTTCAAATTCGACTCCGCAGACGCCTTCAACACCTTCCTACCAACAAGGGTACTTCCGGTGAAGGCAACCTTTTCAATGAGAGGGTGCTCCGAGATGGACTGTCCAACAGTTTGTCCTTTACATCCGAAGTCAGCGAACAAACAGACGAACTGATGGTAATTAAAACTTACCGTAACCGTTGACGATGTTGACAACACCAGGTGGGAATCCAGCCTCGACGATGAGGTCGGCGAGACGAAGGGCAGTGAGGGGTGTAATCTCGGAAGGCTTCAGGACGATTGTGTTTCCGGTGGCGAGGGCAGGTCCGATTTTCCAGCTGACCATTCCCTATAGACGCGATCGCAAATGTTAATAATACATAAAATAAGGATAGGTCTCGAGACCCACCATGGGGAAATTCCAGGGAACGATTTGTCCCTAGAGTAATAGCGGCCACATTAGTGTTATGTCCTTCAACGAGCAGCAACCTGGATACGCACCACAACGCCATATGGCTCGTGTCTTGTGTAGGCGAACTTGGTGTCTCTCGTCTAAGTCATTTTTAGTTTCCTGCCTCTCTTCCATAGGATGGACATTAACCGACCTCGATGGTTTTGCCCTGGATCTTGTCAGCCCAACCAGCGTAATACCTAATAACGGCAATCGAGCCTCCGATATCAGACGACTTGGCCTTCTCAAAGACCTTCCCTGTTAAAACAAAGTGGCGTAAGCTAAGTTGACGAGAAAGACCGCGTTGTGGACCCACCGACATCCAAGGCCTCCAAAGCCGCAAATTCGTCTTGATGTTTCTCGAGCAAATCAGCAAGCTTGTTGAGGAGCTTTCCTCTGACTGCACCCGGGCATTTCAAACCCCAGCTGGTCTTGTAAGCCTGGTAATCATACCGATCAGTCACAAGTTTTTATGAGACAAAGCACGTTGTTGGAAGAGGGTAATTGGTGCCGCTCAGGCGGCCTTGCCTAACTGCGGTACATTCCATAGACTTCCTTTCTACCCCATAGCCGATCGTGTTGGATCGAGAATGGAAGTTGTGCTCACCTGCTTGGCCGCATCAACAGCGAGGTCGACGTCCTTCTTTGTTCCGACGGCGACAGAGGTGATGACCTTGCCAGTAGCTACGAGAATTGCGGTTAGTACTCAGGATATCCTCTTCCGTATGGTGGTCGGCGTACCAGGGTTAATTACACTGCCCCAAAAAAAGACCACAAGTCAGAGCTTATTTCCAAAAATAGATATGACATCGATGGGGAACGGCTATTGCAGAGAGCGAGACCCGACATATGATTACTGATAACCACAGTTTGATCTGGCTTCCTGCAGCGTCGAAAGATCCGCCAAGTCCGACTATTTGCACTCACTCGATGGTGCCTCCTTCAACGGGGTCGACCCATTTTCCACCAATGAACAAACTAGATAGTAGGTCCTACGTCGTCAGCGACGATTCTTCAAGATGTGAGAAAGGAACGTACCCAGTGTGGATTGTGGATTCGGCCTTGTAGGACGGGGTGTCGAATTTGTGAGTATAAGTGCCAGGCATTTTGTTTCTGAACTTCGAAGTGAGATGAAATGCGATATGAAGCTTGAGTGTCGGTCGTAGAGTAGACCAAGGAGAGATGAAACAAAGTTTGAGAAGTTAACCGGCTTTATAGAGGTTCCTTCCTGAGAACAATAGTATGAAGAAGCGACGCGTGATCGAAGTCATATAATGTAAGCGTCACTACGAGGCGAGGCCGTTCTGCTCCGTTCCACTGGACGCGTCGCTACTCGGCGACCAAGCTTGGCCAATGGCAACTGGGCTTTGTAAGGCTGGAAATGGTAGTAATTACTAAGAGAGGATTTCAATCACCCCCCATATATTTGAAATGAGCGGAATAAATGTACCTTCCACTTGGTGACGTCGCGACTCGAGTCTCGAGATGGCTAATGGCAGTCAAGTTGCTCGCGACTTCGGACGACAACCAATATTGGCCAGGGAACATCTTTCTTCCGGTATCTACGCGGGGGAGGTCAAATATAATCAGGGAATGCCCGTCCAATGCCATTCACCGCCGGAAATGGCACTCACCATAAGCAATTGGAAGTCGGTTCTCTTGTGGTTGGCCGTCGTCATTGTATAGATTCAAGCTGAATTTCGGGGTTGCATAGGGCCATGCATATGTATCAGTCTATTTTCATTTGAGGGCCTAGAATTTAGTAGAAAGAAAAGAAGAGATAGAAACGATGAGTGAGGGTGGGTATAAGAACCGAACTGTCGCGATTTTGGCATACAGCGGTCACGTGTCCCTGTCCACGATCAGGAAATGGCGAAAGCCACAACTTGCATTCTACTCTCAAACCACAACCACGACCATGTCTTGCCCTCATATCGATCAAATTGCGCGTCTACAGCCTCCACGACTTTCTCAGAGTGTCCATCGTGAGGAATGCACTCAGTGTTTTGATAACCAGGTAAGCAACTTCCATCTTACGCGAATCTGAGTGATTGACGCCGAGATCTGTGCCATCTTTCGTTTAGGATAGTCCCGATGGCACAGATGTCTGCCTCAGCTGTTTCAATGGTGGATGCCTAAGTGAAGAGAGACACCATGCTAGCACCCATGTTCTTAAATCTGGGCACCGATTTACCCTGAACATCAAAAGAAAGGCGAAAGCCACACCATCACCTCAAAGAGTGCGTCATCGATGTTTTATGGAGTATCGCGTAAACTGAAGCCGTTCTTGACAGGTAGAGGACGAGGAGCCTCCGGCCAAGATGACCAAGCTTGCGATCGTCGAAGAACGCGAAGAGGACAAGTACGAACACGTAACAGTCGTCAAATGCTGGATATGCGATTCCCAACAAGGCACTGAAATTCCAGACGCTCCGTCAAATCCCAAGGTGTGTCTGAACCTCGTTCCCAGACGCCGTCGGTCTGATCTATAATCCAGATAAAATCTCTTGTAGACGGTGTCATGCAATCTATGTCATCTGCACGTCAAACGGAGGTCAAAGCATGGGAAGAGGAAATATCGCCTTGCGAACACACACTTACCTTGGAGCAGTTCGTGTCAGGAGCCATACCTGCCTCTGGCCTGGCTCACTGTAATTCCTGCGACCTGAAAGAAAACCTCTGGCTTTGTCTGACCTGTGGGTCCTTGGGCTGCGGGCGACAGCAATTTGGCGGAGTTGGTGGAAACGGACACGGGCTGGCACATTACGAAGCTTCCGGACATACTGTTAGTGTTAAATTGGGCACGATTACTCCAGAGGGAGGCGCAGGTGCGTTTGTTCTTTTTGAATTGCTCTTACGTTACTGAGGCTTCTTCAGATATCTATTGTTACGTCTGCAATGATGCGAAGGAGGACCCTGATTTGGCGAAGCATCTTTCGTCGTTTGGCATCAATGTACAAACGCTGACGAAGACTGAGAAAAGCATGACAGAGCTCGTAAGTATGCTGTTCTCTAAGAGATCCTCGTCTTACTCGCAAATTAGCAAATCGAGCAAAACCTGAAATACGACTTCTCTCTGACGGGCGATGACGGGAAGGCCCTTGAACCAGTGTTTGGTGCAGGATTGACTGGGCTTGCGAATCTTGGTAACAGGTTAGTCAAAGTTCAGAA
This sequence comes from Galerina marginata, assembly GCA_023014335.1. Classification (NCBI taxonomy): domain Eukaryota; kingdom Fungi; phylum Basidiomycota; class Agaricomycetes; order Agaricales; family Galerinaceae; genus Galerina; species Galerina marginata. The sequence goes on along the minus strand of JAECYW010000008.1, from coordinate 2,783,841 downwards.
CTTCAGAGGATTATCTGACTCCGTTGATTAAGCTGTTACATGGCCTCCGTTCTACAAACCGTCTTCTCCCTTCCCACCTTCCAAACACGCTACAACGGTTCAAACCATTCCTACAACGGAGCAAACCATTCAGTAACATGCACGGTCTCGCTGCCAGCTGACTGTGTAGAGTGCCAGATGCACAAGGTGGCTGATGGCCTCCTGAGCGGACGATACTCGCACCCTGCGCACGGTTCCACGGGCGACGCGCTGCAGCATCCTTCTCCAACACCTGTGTTCCAAGCAGGTGTCAAACCAACGGGTTTCAAGTCGCTTGTTGGGAAAGGCCACGAGGAATTCGCGACGATGAGGCAACAAGATGCGGAAGAGTTCTTCACTCATCTGATTACTGTACTCCGAAGGGATGGTCAAAAGTACAAGGAGCGCAGTGACGAGGGTGTGTTTCTTAGTATACTCCTTTTGACAAGATCCTTCGCTGACTTGAATTTGTCATTGGACAGATCCAACAACAGTTTTCACATATGCCACCGAACAACGTCTCCAATGCACGTCTTGCAGTAAAGTGCGGTACAGGACGGACACGACCGATGTGGTATCAGTGGCTATCCCAGCCTCCGAGAAGGGCAAAGACGCTGATGGCAAGACGTTGTATGAAGACGTGAACCTGACGGAATGTATCGACAACCTGCTTGGAAACGAAGCACTGGAGTATGCCTGCCCATCATGTACAACGAATGTCAGAGCAATCAAGTGCGTGCCTCCTTCGTCCTATGTTTTGGCTTGGTTCAGAACTAATCAAAGGAAGTTAGACAGACGAAATTCGCTTCTCTGCCTGAAGTACTCGTCGTCCATGCGAAGAAGTTCCAGCTCGTCAATTGGGTGCCAACGAAACTCGGTTAGTGCATTCACCTCCCATTTCTCCGCAGCGGATTTTCTAACACTACTTCTGACCATAGACATTCCCGTAAACTTGCCAGAGGAAGATGAACTCGTGTTCACAGAGGCCCAGATCGGAAAAGGACTGCAGCAAGGCGAGACGGAGCTGCCAAATGATACTCAAGGTATGGATTACCTTTCAGACGGATGGTTTAAATTTATAACATTGAGACCTTTGCCGCACAGCTGCTTCCGCTCTGCCCCAGTTCAACGAAGCCGCCATGGCGCAGCTGGAAGGCATGGGCTTCCCCACTGTCCGCTGTCAGAAGGCTCTGCTGGCTACTGGTAACAGCGATCCTGAGGCTGCGATGGAATGGTTGTTCGCTCATATGGAGGATCCTGGTATGTTCTTAGTTCTTGTCTTTGCTCCGGATCGTGATGCTGATTGGTCGACTTTTGAAGATATCGATGCACCCATACAGGCTGCCACTTCTACTGGAGGAGGAGGAGCGGAACCTGACCCGGACCAGGTGGCGGCGCTCGCTGATATGGGATTCACGAGTGCTCAAGCGAGGAAAGCTCTGCGCGAGACCGTGCGTTTATTTCCAAACTTTGCGTAGTCGTTCTGACTTACAGCCCATACGCCCAATAGGCCGGAAACGCAGAAAGAGCTGTCGAATGGCTGTTCAACCACCCCGAGGACACGGGCGAAGCCGCTGCCCCCGCCGCCTCCGATGCACCCCCGACCGGCCCCGCGCATGTTCCGGGTATCAAAGATGTGCCAGCGCGGTACAGGCTCGTCGCGTTCATCTCGCACAAGGGGCCATCTGTGCATTCGGGCCACTATGTTGCGCATGTGAAGAAGGGGGCGGATGGGCAGTGGGTGCTGTTTAATGATGAGAAGGTTGTGAAAGCGGATGCGGAGAGCGTGAAGGATTTGAAGAAGTTGGCGTATTTGTATTTTTTCGTCAGGGTTTGAGCTCTGAGTACCGAGATGGTGGATGAAGGTTGAAAAAAATGTTTGTATTTTTAGGGAGGGCTCATAAACAAAACATTCCATGTATGTTGTTAAGATGTACATTGTATTAAATATCAAATGAATAGAGAAAGATATGACAACGAGCTCTAGTGGTCTTGAGAGTTAGATATCAGACTCTCGATCTTCAAGCGTCAACGTTCAATTCTCGGTGTGTTCGTTTACCTCCTGCTCCTGCTCCTGCTCCTGCTGAGGCTTCCCTAACTGGAACGCAGACGGGTACCGCGACTCGACAACGTCAATAGCCTTATTCGCAACAGAGTCGGCACGAACAATAAGCGGTGCGAGTTTCTTCTGGATAGGCAGGGAGTACCGGTACGCCTTGCTCGAATACCCTATGGCTCGGTTGTAAAAGGGTCTAGTGAAGAAATTGGAAGATAGAATGCCGTTGACGGTGTCCAAGGTTGATGAGACTATGGGAATTGACGCCAGACGGGATAGAGACCTGATCTCTGGCGCTTGAGTGTTCGAGTCAGCGGATTTGGGCTGCGTTGGGGCCGTTTGGGTGTCCGTCGATTCTTCCGAAGAGGGTTCGTGTGCAGTTTGAGAGGCTGGCTCGGAAGGGTCGTTCGTCGGAGACAGATCTGGAGGAGCAGCAGACTCTCCCTGGGCAGCCTCAGCTCGCCCAGCCTCTGACTCGGATTCACTTCCCGAGGCAGTGGCGAAGTTGGAAAGAGCCGCTATCGCACCCACCTCAGTCACTGGCACAGCAGGCTGAGAAACCGGGGACGGCGACATGGGTGGCGTAATAAACGGCGACGCTTGTGATTGTGACTGGCTAGGGTTTTGCGTATCCGCGGACTCTGACCGGACGCGGTTACGCGCTAGGGCGGCTAGCATCTCTGAGTTCTCCTTTTTGAAGTAGCCGACGCGACGTCTGTCGTTGTCGGCCATTTCTGCTAGTTTCTTGGGGATCCTTGGGGATAGTTGGTTGTTGTCTGCCATGGTGGGATGAGGAGTTGGAAAGAAAGGAGATACTTTCCTGGAGCTCCATTACATAGTGGATTTGAGACTTGGGGGTGAAATTTGAAACTTCATGTCATCGCGACCAAACAAGCCGTGCTGCGCCCGACCAACGACGTCAGAGTCTTCCACGCGATTTTGACGAGCAAAATTGAGTAGCCAACGTGGCCTACTCCCGAGGCTAAACAGGTGTTCATGGAAATTTGAGATGCTGTCAAAGTATTCCTCTTGGTGGACTAATCCAGTCCCTTTAGATCAGAAACACCGCCAATGTGACGAATTCAGGTATTTGAAGGCGAGTCAAGGAACTTCGAATAGTCGGGTCGCAAACATGACTGAGGGCCGCCCGAACAGGCCGCAGTGACCGCCGTAATATCGGTTCGTGCGGGTCTGATGGTGCCCTCCTCTAATAGGCTCTATGTAAGACCGCTACGAATACTTGCCGAATACCCGCAATATTCCATGCATCATCGTGAACGAAGGTGGGTGGAAGAAAGATTGGAGAGGCAGAAGCCGGCCGCGGGGGCGGGTGCTGGTGTTGGTCATCGGTCAAGAATTATATGCCCCTGTTTTCTCTTTGATCAGTGACCGCATCAGTATTTTTCGAATTCGTTGTGGCGCCCTCCCTCCTCACCAGCCCTCTCGCACATCCACGTAAGAGGCTCAAAATCTATAATATCTGGTTGCGGATTTTAATGCTAACAAATATTCCTCAGCAAATGTCAGAAGAAAATCCTATACCTGCCGAGGATTCCATGGTTCAGACCAATTTTTCCAAAACGGACTCGACGCTTCCCTTGGAACTGGCAATCATTATCCTCGCTCACGTAGAAGATATTACTGTCCTCGCAAACTGCGGCCTTGTCTGTCGCGATTGGTTGTCCTTGACGCGACATAAAGTTTTCGCTCACCTCCGCCTCAGCGAACGTTTGCAGAAGGCGTTGCTCGCGAGGTTCCCTGACCTCCTCAGTAATCCTCTGTCCACCATCCCATCCAATGTCACGTCTTTGACGATCATCGACCCTGTCCGCAATGAATCCCAATCCATTCTTCCACTACTGGCCCCTCTGACCACTATTAAAACATTGGAAGTCGCCAATCAAAGCCCCTTTTTCACACCTGGAAGGATCCCGATGGCCATCGCCACTCAATATTTTACGCACGTCAACACCCTGAAGGTTGAGGCCGACTTTCCCAACTTCCCTCAAATGATTGCATTTATTTGTGCCTTCCTGAGCCTTGAATCCCTTGATTTGGATGCAAATTGGGAAGGGCCGGGATCCGTCGTTTCTTATCGTCCTCCACCTACTCTTCGTGTTCTCCGAATTAGGTCCTACGCGAAATTTACCCTCCAATGGCTCGTCTCCCTTGGCCGGGAATTTATTCCTCCACTGGAAGATTTAACCTTGACAATTGCAGAGAAGGGGAGCGACGATTTCTCTGGGATGAATCATTTATTGAGAGCTTTGGGGCCAGCTGTTCGGTGTCTCACTTGCGATCTTCGTGACTACACTCCTGGTAAGCACCTAGTTTTCTTCATCGAGAAGCGAAATTCCCGCTAAAGAGTCCTGAACAGATAACAACCCATCCGTCATCAACCTAGGATTCAGTACCGCATTGGAACATCTCAAAATCATCTCCTTCGTTCGGATATTGATGACGTGCAAGATTTCACTCACCCAGCGACAAATTCAATTGCAGACCTTTTCGTCGTTTAATCCTCGTATCATGTCCTTCCAAGATATCGACACAGTGTTATCGACCTTGCCCATTCCTCCGGTAGTTGCACCATCATCGAACTCAGCTGTCGCTGGAAGCCTGAATACAGTGGACTTTCCGCTTACCCAGCAACGAGGATATACATGCTTGGTGCATGAAGCAGGCGACGACGTTGAACAATTTTTTAGATGATATGCCAAGCGCAAGCAAAATTTACCTTGTACTTAGAGTAGGCTAGATTCCTATAATTTTACGAGTCGGAAGGAAGCTGTGATACTCTAGATAGAAGTTAGGTACCTACATCTAAATACGAGTCGACACCGTCTGCTACCTTGTTCAGTTCAACGTACAACGGGTGCTCCGATTCAGCACATCGCAGAGGGTGATCGCGGAGGAACCCCGCGAGCTCTGGCGTCTTTTCTGACTTTTCAAGCACTGGCACAAGTAAATCCAGAGGAAGCTTCGCCACTTGTACCCGATAAGAGTTTTTAGCTTGTCCTCGTACGTCTCTAAGCCATAAAGGAATTTTAATGACAAGTCGATGCATGAGAATAACGAAATGCTCACTGCTTGAGGAAAAAATCCAACAGAAGCCTAGCAAAAGCAGCATATTTCGTGCCGTCAATGTAGTACTCCTTCGATCGAGAAGGATCCTCGAGAAACCGCGCTATAGCACCATAATAATAATCCGCATCTGCACTGCCTTTATAGTACTGATCACAAAAACGAACGGGGTCTTTCCATTTCAAAGTGTCCACGTCCGTCCAGGGGACAATGCTGTGGATCATATCGTATATTTCACGAGAGGAGTCTTGGAAAGCCCCCAGTGTGGCTGCCGTGAGCATGAGGGTTGTACTTGGTTCTCGTGGGTAATACCGCCCAAGTTGAGTATGAAGCCAGGTGTCGAATGCTGTTAAAAAATGTTGTTGGAGATTCTTGCTATTATCTGGATGGCGCTATGCATACGTTAGGTCAAAACGAGCTATAAGCAGAGAGTGAAAGGAGGAACCGACCAATTTGTGTAGCCAGAAAAATATCCTGGACATGTTTGGCCAACGATCGTCAATGCCGACTTTCGACCAAAAGAATTCCGGTCGGACGGCATCAGGGGTTGGGCTGCTGGAGACCGTCAGACTGTCGAAGAAGAAAGCCAGATCAAAGTCGTATAAATCATCCAGAAGTTCTGGAGTTGGCTGCGCTTTGGGATAGTGCTCCGTGAACGTTGTACTCCATTCTCGATACCGGTCTGGTTTGTCTGTCAGGAAGACGTGAATACGCAGAGTAGAGACCAGAGGTAGGAAGCCTGAAAAAAATGCACACCTTTATCTTGCACGAGGTGTTTGATGATTAGCCGCATGATTTGAGCATGTGCAACCCCGCTGTCGATAAAAAATTTCCCTGAACGCGAACGGTCCAGCAGAAAATCTCCTAGAGAGGCATGGGAGATACGCAAGATGTTGTTTTTATCGCCGTGAGGGGGTACGGCTATAAGTGAATGCAGATCGCTCAAGATGATATCGATTTCTCCTGGCCGATAGAACAAGAACCCCTCGATCTCCTGTGACGTTTTACGCAAAGACATAAACAGAAGGACGATGAACAGATTGACAACCGTCTCGACGCTCGTAACCGAGGAAAGGATGTGATTATACAAAGCATCCAGTTCCGCAAATGGAGTGTCGTCTCCAGGTTCGGATAATCCGAGAATAATTTGTAGTCGATCCGGAGGTCTGTGTCGGCGGGATTCGACGTACTTCATGACAGTAGTTGCATAGATGAACTGCCCAGACGATTTATCCACGAGTTTAGACATATCTTGTGTTGTAGGCCAAGGAACAGGAAAATACGCTCTCGAGGGGTGTTTCCGTTTGATCTCCTCGAATTTCGACTCCAGCAGGATTCTAATATCCCTGTTGGGAAGGTAAGTATCATCCAGGACGAGTGTCGTCGTGAAAGAGCTGAGCTCGTCCTCGTTAAAGGCATCGCGGATTTGCTGTTCGGGTCGGCTGGCGATGAGGAAAAAGACTGGGAGGGACAGTCGTTTGACCGCGAACAAAAGAACTTCTAGGATATATACCTGTGCTTCAGGATCGTTGCATTCGTCCAGGCCATCCACGATAATAAATCGTGGCCGAGATAGCAGTGTCTGCCCGTCCGTTTCTTCTCCTGTTTGAGCCAACGCGCTGTTGAGAGGTTGCACGACGAGCTTCTGTATCTGAGATTGAAGCGACAGGGAGAAGAGCATCGGGTTATGTTCCAGAGCTGCCACGACTTGCTCCCGTATCTCCGGGATGACGAGTATCATTTGGTACACCAGCGTCGTAACCAAAAAGGTTTTCTCATTTCGCCCTTTGACCGACCGAGAGAAGAAGAAAGTACCCGCCAGCAGTCCGGCCTCGAAGCACATCTCTGCAATAGTCTGAGCAATCGCGGTCTTCCCTGATCCAGCAGGACCATAGAGCCACATAAATTGCGCGAGCTTTTGTGGGTCCTTGACCCAGTCCATGATTTTTTTCAGGACGGCCTGGCGAGTATGAGGGTGGCACTTTGGGGGATCGTATCGTTCATCGGAGTTGTGGAATGCTCCTGGAGCAATGTGTTGCTGGAGTAAACCGAGCCCTGTAGTCGCCACATCAGTCAGATCTGGTTATACATTCTATTGAAGAACCATACCTTCCGTCCTGGCGACGTGCGTGTGCGAATGGAATTCATTTTGCACGATGAATGTTCCCCCTGTGACCAGCAAGTTCTTCGCGTGGGGGAACATGGTCGATATGAGGACAGGTCTTGACCAACCAGGACTTCGTTGGGCGTTGGAGACAGAATCTGATAAAACAAGGTCAATCGATGACAGCTCCGGCTATCCCAAGTTTGAACTTGCAGCCCTTAATTTGGCCTAGCCGGTGTTAAAGAGGAATGCTTATTCCATTCTGTGCACGTCGCCTCAAGGTAAGGCAAGCGGCAGAGAGGAATTTATCGAACGGCCAGTGAAGGTCAAGAACAATGCGCGACCGAATGCCGTTGAAAGTTGACGCTTGCAATCTCCGAGAGAAAGGCCCTAAGGAGGCCGTTTTAAGAGCGTGGCTGACGAGTAAAATATTTAGAGCCATATAAATCTTTCGCTGAGGATGAAGATTGAAAAGTCTGTCTTAGATAGAAATACAAAAATAGATAACAGACTAGATAAATTTATCATACGACACCCCGCCAGGTCGGCCAGTTCGACTTGAGTAACAGAAGAAGTGTCTCTTAAGCGTTCCCCTCTGTAGGACGTTCAGCCTGAGGAGTGAGTCGCACAGCGTGCCTGCGGAAGTTCTTGTCATAGTCGGGATTCGCAGAGTGTGCAGTCACACGGTTATCCTACAAAACAGAACACAAGAATAAGCACAGAACATGACTGCGCAAATACGGTACTTACCCAGACAACGACAGTGCCCGGCTCATAGCGCGCTCTGATCTGGAAGTCGGAGCCCTTGGCGACATGGTCGTAGAGGAAGTTGAGCAGGAAGTCTGACTCTTCCTTCTTGAAACCGACGATGTGCCTGGTGAAACCTTGGTTGACATACAGGGCCTTCTCCCCAGTGACAGGGTGAACTCGGACGATTGGGTGCTAGATAGCGATTAAATGGTGTTATCTTGGGTGGTGTAGGGTTTGCTACTCACTTCCGACTCAACGGGCTCTCTGCGAACAGGGCCACCACGATTTCTGGAGAAGTCAGCCTGGAAGACGGCAGAATGCACTGCGCGCAGGCCCTCTAGGCGTTTCCGGAATTCGGGGGAGAGGCGGTTGTACGCTTCTACTTGAGAGAGGAAGAGGGTGTCTCCCCCGCCGTTTTCAGGCTGGTGGAAGTTGGGTTACAAATGTGGTCGCAGGAGGTGGGTCGTAACTTACCTGGTCGAGGATGAAGAAGAAGGTGGTACCGGGGGGTTGTTTCTCATAGGACACGTCAGAGTGCCATTGGAGGTTGCTAGCACGATTGCCGCCTGTGTATTCTCTGAATCGATCGTGGTCGCCATCGCGGTAAACTGAGGAAAATTGGTTTTAGCTGAGGGTGAATTGACAGGCAATGGTTTCGACTAACCGACATGGAACTCTGGGTAGCCCTTAACATTGCCCGACGTCGGGTGTCGCTGGATAGGGCCAAAGTGTCTTTCACAACATCAGCACCCAACGTTGCTTTAATGAAAATGCAAAAGGTACCCACTTGGCAATCTCAATCTGACGGTCAGGTCCGAGGTCCTTGAAGTCTTGGTCGCGGAAGACGACGACCTTCCTCTCAGCGACGAAAAGAGCCAATTCATCCAGACCTTCCTTCGTCAGTTCCGAGATTTGGACACCAGAGACCTCAGTGCCAAGGTATGGGCTGATGTTGGTGGTCTTAACGTTGGCAGTGAGGAGGTGGGGTTTCTTGGGGTCAGCACGGGTGCCAGGGTCGACATGGTCTATTGGCGGTTGTTAGAAAAAGGTTCGGGAATCAAGTTTGGGTTGACATACCGAATAATTCGAGAGGAGGGAACTTTTCGTCCACATCGAAATAAGGGTAATAGAACGGGTAAGAAGGACCCTGGAGGACAATATGACGGTCAGAAAGTTGAAAGGGTAGAATGTGAGAGAGCAGACATACTTTGGCGGTCTTGGTTTCCTCGGTCGTGGCCACTTCCTCAACGGCCTTTACACTTTGCTTCGCAGCTTGAATGGGATCAGCGACAACCTGCTGAATTTGCGCGACTGAAGGTGCCATGTCGAGGATGGGATTGAAGGAGGTACGCTGAGATGATTTTGCGTAGCGTCAAGCCATGTCTCGAGCCTGCTTTATAGCCCGTGTATAATTAACTCGAATGCAGAGTCAACCTTGGAAGAAACGCCATATCGAAGCAATATGGTCAACCAACGACGCCATTCTCGACTCGGTGATCATGGAAAGACTTCCGAAGGCTCTGAGCACGCCTTTCCACAGACCTTATCTGTAATTGTGGAAACAGAGGTCAGATGACGAAGTGTTGTAGGGAATCCTGTGAGGACTTACTGCTGCATTTCCAGGAAAGAGACACCAAAATACCAAATGACGCGCTTTAGGACTGCGATGGCGCAACAACACATCTTCGGTTAGCCATCCGAATTCTTGCCTTATAGGTCACAGATAGGCGGGGAAGACGCTCATAACGCCAAATTGTTGCCATGAATTAGCAGAGATTTCGTCCATTCTGACGAGGAGTCGGTGAACATTGAAGGTGTCATGGAAGTTGAAGCGAAAATGAATGGCAAGTCGGACTTAGAAATGGTCATGAAAGCCGAAATTACCGACGGCCTTCGTTGTCTTTCCGTGCAGATAAGATCTTTCAAAGCAAGATGTTTGATTCCTTCGAGATGCAGGTAAGTAATGTCCATATCATTCAAATACTTGATCCAAGAGGAGAGAAAGCGTAAGCCAAAATGGGAGCACAAGCACTACTAAAGAATAAAACAAATAAGGAGTGTCCAGATGTGTGTGCTGTACGAAGTAGGAGTCGGCGGGAGTGATGAGGGGGTATGCGACGGCGAGGGGATATTAGAGAGCAAGCTCAATGGAGAGTAAGTACTTATGTAACGAGAGTCCTAGATGCGTGGCGCGTGGACGAGGTCGTGGATGAATATGCCCCAAGATGCAAAACGAGTACGATGTAAAACGGTCCAGTTAGTCCGAAAGGTTGCGTGGGTGAGTGAGCTCGTGATAAAGTCAGTGAGTGGGCGATGTCATTTTGACGGCGTGAAGTGAGAGCGATGGGAACACACGAAAAATTCAAATCAAACCACCAACACCCCAACCGTCGCCAAGCCCATAGCCACAAGCATACCGCCCAGGCTCTTGACACCCATTTTCGTTCCAGCGCTGTTCTTCGTGCTTGACGACGAGCCGCTGCTGTTTCCACTGCTGCCTGGCGAACTTCCTGTGCCGCTGCCAGATGACGAGGTTCCAGAGCCTCCAGCAGCTGCGCCTGCGCCTGAGTTTCCGCTGGACCCTCCGCCGGTCAGTGTACCGGCAGCGGAAGGAAGCTTAGAGATCGTGGACCATGTGCCGCCTACAGTGATTGATGAGTTGACAGAGACAAGGAATATAATGATGACAGTAAAGTGAAGGATACGCACCGCTGGTGGTAGTGTTGGGATTATACGCCAAGAACGCTACTTGACCGGATGAGGTCAGCTGCACGAGGGCGCTCGTCGAAGCGGCATACGTGGCGAATGGGTCTTGCTGAGGTGGGCCTGTGAGGGTCTTTGTCGTGTTGGTCTTCGGGAGTGAATAATTAGTCGAAGAAGTCTTTGTTGGTGTTCAGAAACATACTGACCTCGACGTTGACAACGTAGGTGGCACTGCCATCATCGGGAATGAACGCGAATTCTTGTTGCACCTATAGATAAAGTTTAAATGACGGGCCTCCTTGACTCCACATGCAACTTACACCAGCATCAAGGAAGAACGACGCAGCTTTGCCGTGGGTTGAAGGGAACGCAGTACCGTAAAATTGAGGGGCAGGCTGCATGAACGAGACTAAAAAGAGTGTCAGACTCCCTAGCTTCGAAGTAAATGTGAGAAACGCACAATGGATCACGAAAATCTTCGCATTTCCCGCGGCGATACCTGGAACACCTAGGAAATGTATATGATTCTGTGCGAGTGCCAGCACAGGCTGGTAGCCTGCGGTGTTTGCGCCAGGAGTTGGGGTCGCAGATGCGGTAGTCGACAGATCAGGTGTCTGAACGTCATTCCATGGGATGGCGCTCGAGCTCGCGGACTTAAGGAGGGCCATGTCTAGGGAGAAAATTTCGCCGTTCGAGTAGGCGTCTATGCGTCGTAGTTGACGTCAGTGTGGCTCAGTAAGAGGAAGGGTCGACAGACGTACAGAAAACGTTCGTATCATGGTCCAGGATGGTGGCGAAATTAGTGGGGTCGAATTTGCCTGCAGTGACGCTTTGCGTGGACCACGTTTTGGCTGTAGCATCGTAGATGTATATTGAGGTCGGGTTTGCGGTATCGGCGTTGAGGACGTAGATGGCATTGGTGAACTGTTGGAAGGGGTTAACGGAATGATAAAAATAGAAAAGGAGGAAGCAATTTTGCGGAACAGGGTCCTCAGGCAACAGACGCAGACAGGGACGAACGAGCGTCTGAAAATTATGAAATAAAGACAAGAGAGAAAAGGGATGAAAGCACATCCGATGTCGACGAAACGAGTGTTCAATGAAGTGACCAGGTACCCGCAAATTGTCCGCCGTTCGAGGGAAAGAAAAAGAAACGCACTTGGGAGAGGTAGCACGTTGCACTAGGGCTGTTGAATGGCCTAGACATCACTTAACACATGGCATTGCATTGGAAAGAAGGCAAACAAGACTCACGGACGTCCCGACGTCGTTATATCGGTCGGAGCACCTAATAGCGACGGTAAGTGCTGTTAAAGCTCCTCATAAAATGCGCTGGGCACCTGAAGAGCTCCACGTATCCTGTGTTCCAGCATTGTAGTCCTTCCCATTGAACCCAAATGCCAGCAAGTTCCAGTTGATATCGAATGTAACGCAAGCAGCAGGGCCTCCAGTGCCTGCTGTTGGTGCCGACGCTGCTCCATGGATGGCGGCGACGACCACGGTGGTGAGGAATGACCACAACATTTTAAAGAGTTTGAGTAAAGTAAAGGAATGAGAAAATAACGAAGGAGAGGCAAGAGAGTGTGAGGTTGGGAGTGGGAACGAAGAAGCAACCAAGGAGCTACGATCATTTTATTTTTGGCGCGCGCTCACGTGCTTCGGGGATCTTCTTCCGTTTCCCGTTTCGGAATGCTGTTTTGTCCTTGAAAAATCAGTAACCAGGCTTTGGGTCCAATAAATAATCTGGAGAGTGAGTGAATACCGAAAAGAATGATAACGACAAATAATGGGACGAAGACAGGGCACACCAACGATTTCTGGTTCAGAATAACTATTAACCGATAGTCCGGCATTTACAAAAACGCGAAGTGCACACACTGCCTCAACGGTAGTCCGTTAGCGACCGCTGTTCGAAGAGCCATGCGCCTCTGTGTGTTGCGAAGGGTTGGCGCTGATGATATTTCAATTATTTGTCCCATGCGACAACTTCAATGTACATATGACGGCGGGCGCCGCCGCACCGGTCACTGGCGGTCATGGCGGTCATCGTCGGAGTCAGGCGCAGTGCATGAAGTGACCTGGTTTCGTTCTGGGGAAAGGGTTTTTGCTGTGTGTGGAGATGAAGGCGCAGTATGCGACAAGCTATGGCCGGAGGAGTTAGATCGACAAAGAAGTAGGAAAAAGATATACCCCGCAAAGGAACGAATGGCTTCCAAAATGAACGAGGAGATAGAGAGACGGCGAGTGACACAATAAAAGAAAAGGATTCATGGGTCAATAAGGTGGTAGGCTTACAGCAACGTGAGAGGGGAGGTTGAGTGGGATGACAAGCAAATTGCAAAAGGTGAGATTATGGGGCAGAAAGGTGGCAAAGTGGAGAAGAAGGAATACATGCCTTGAGATGCGTCTTTAAGTTAGGTAGATCTAGATTCCGACCAGAATGACTAGCTTGAAGTATTTGATCTGGCCCAGAGCCAACGCGGATGCTGAAACTTGAGATTAGTGCAGGTGCCAATTGCAATAGCATTAAAGACAAAGGAAACGGCGCGGGGAGGGAGAAAAGACACAGAAGGGAATATGTCATGCTTGAGAAATGTGGGATTTATAATTACTGTTGAAACGTTGAAAGCTGGACGTCTTTCGTGACGGAATCTTGTTGAGCAGGGTGGAACACGATCGAGAGAGAAGAAGCAAGGATAAATTACAATCGACGTTTGGATTGAATGTTAGAGATGTCATTCCTTGGTTGTCGAGATTCGTGCCGAGTGAATTCCGACTACAAGTAGGGAGAGACTAATGAACCCAACTACAACGTTGGTAAAATTTAAGTCAAATATGTCGATGTCCCAGTCCGAGCCTGTTAAGATAAGGCGGATGGTAAGCTCCTGCCAGGAATTTGTCGTAAATAAGAGACTTGCCCCTAGTTTTGCACTCCTTTTAAATTCTCGCACCTGATATGTCGACAATCAGTTTTCTGGACTGTCGGCCGCCTCTCTCTCGGTCGCAGCTTTCTTTGTAGCTGACCATGTATTTTGCTGGTCAGATTACTTAGCATCCTCGTTGACCTCGTATCCATTGAAGAATTCTTGTTACATTCACAACCACCACATGTTAGTTTTAAAAAAATTGCGTTGAGGACCTCCCTTCTGGTCGTCATGCCTAAATTCGAGTTGTTTGCAAGTTGTTTGGGTCATTGATGCACCTCAGCGTTGCCTCGGCGCCTATTTATGTCCTTTTATGGCTATCTGTGGCTATACCTGGAGATTGAACCACCTCTGATTTTTTTGAGCACGATTATCCCGTTTGGTGTGTCGACATGAGTCCTGGGGCGCTTGGACTAAGAGCGAGTGCGAGAAGCTCAGAGGACAACCTCGCCCAGGCTGCTTGGGCGCCTATCTCTGATTGCATCATGGACAAGTAATTAGGAAATTCAATAACGATAGTAAAATTCATCTCTTGAATAGGTTTGCGGTTAATGCAGCCCACTGATTATGATTCTCCAGATTATGGCTTCATGTTCTCATGGAAGCGGGCTCAACAAATTGATGGTGTTCCATTTGACAAAATTCACTCTTCAGCGGATAATTGACAAGCCCCGGAGGGGATATTGACACTGCTGATATATATATCACCTTAGCTGGGAAGCAGCAAGTTCAGGTGTCTTGACGTTCCTCTAACAGATGATTCCATGAAGAATAGGAAAACGGGAAACAAATAGCATTTAGGAAATTAGATCAGGAAGTACATGTCCATTTTACATATCGTTCAGCAGTGGCAGCGAGAGAAAAGCAAGATACAAAACAAAGAAAGCAGGAAGAGAGTACGAGCAAGAGTCCAAAACCGTGATAAATAAACGATAATTGCCTTAGGTGGCCGATCCTGTCACCGTGACTGTGCTCTGAACCGTTGTCGATTCCACTGTGGTTGACGACTCAGTGGTCGACGATTCCGTTGTCGAAGGCTCTACTGAAGATGTCGACGTCTCAGTCGCTGTCGATGTTTCGGTCGTCGTCGATGACTCCGAAGTTGGGACACTGGATGACGAAAAGAAGGACGAAGAAAAGCGAGACGAAGAAAATCTGGACGAAGATGGCTCGGTTGTTGAAGACTCAGTGGTAAATGAAGTGGAATATGAGGAGTAAGAAGTGAGGGTCTCGGTCACCGTCGGTCCTCCATATCCACCGCCAATTCCTATTGGCCCGGTTTCGGTTGAGCCCGAAGCAGCTGCAGCGGAGGCCGTTGCGGACCCGTATCTATAGAATCGCCAACAAGATGAGAAAATGTACTAATAGAGGAATTAAAGCAGCTTACGCCTGACTGGCAGCGGAGGGATCGACGTCTTCCACGAATAAGACACTGTCAATAACGTGGGCCACGCCGTTGTCCAAGAGGATATCGGACTGCACGATCCGAGCAGCGGCGCCCTTCGCGTCGATGACGAAGATAGCACCAGAGCTGTCTTGCCGGAACTGAAGCCGCTCACCACCCGCCGTTATAACGTCTGAGTTATCAGCGATCAGGGTGGAATATAGAACAGTGCTGTTCAGGTACTATCAAGGACGATGAAAGACTCGTTAGAACGTCTAATTTTTTAGAAGGTAGGACCAAAACGCACATGATTCTCCAGCAGGCCAATTATAGACGTTTGATTCGTTGGGGAGTTCCAGTTTGATTTATCAGAAGCACCAGGTCGGAAAGCTGCATTATTTGGAACGAAGACGGTCACACCTCTTGCGCTTTGAAGCTTCGCCAGAGCAGTAACGGAACCACCGCGTGAGCTTGGAACCCGGACAGATAATAACAAAGCCTTGAGAGTGGAAGCATTGATGGTGTCGAGTACATTGGACAGCTTTCCAGGAGGAGTCAGGACGCCGGTAATCCCGTTGATAAAGAGATTGCGCCAGGTGGTACTGCGGGTGACCGAGACCCTCCGACTGATATCATAATATCAGCATCGAAATCGAATCTAGGACGCGAAACATACCCTTGGTTCAAGATGAAGACGTTACCATTCGACTGGTATTTGGTCCATACCAAAACCTGGCTTTTGCTTGCTGGGAGCTTGACGAGCTGAGGCGCGTTGAGTAGGGTGCGTCCAATCGTGACTTTGGGCCAAATTCCGCTGAAAGGTTGAGGACCTGAACTATTGCCCGGGTTGTTCCACAAACGTTCAAATCTCCCAAACAAGGCCGCAAATCCTGAAGGAGTAGCGGTGGCTGTAACAGTATAAGTTGGACCGTTTGAATTGGAGTACGAGGCAGTTGATGTTGGAAACCTCCTCGAGCTCGAACGAGAAGCAGAACGAGAAGTCGAAGTCGAAGAATAATACGTCGAAGAGGAAGTGGACGTAGAGCCTCCTCCGCCATAAGATTCGTTCTTGAAATCGCCAGATACAACGTGATATGATAGATACTCCGCAAGAAGACTAGAATTCCCGCTGACAGAGGCAGGAACGGCTTGAACTTACGGATCAACAAATCAACCAGATATTAGTTGACGTAGGTGAAAAAAAAATCACTTCTTACTTGCGTTGTTATCCGGAGCAAAAAGCGTATAATTATTCCCGCTCGACAACTGATAGAAGAGACTTTTTCCCGGCTCAGTTGAGCTCACAGTCGTGATGACGTGCGCCAGTGCGGTGAAACCAGCGCTTTGGAGGGCGTCCACGCATTCTTGAACGTATGTGGAGGTTGAGTTCTGGTCCTGAGCGGTGACTAGGCCAAGCAGGGGAATTAACGGTAACAGGAAGGAGAGGGGAAGATTGGCAAAGCGCATGTTGGGAGGGTCCGATGATTGACGTGGTCAAGGAGGTGATCCGGAAGGAAAGAAGGGAAAGGTAGAAATCCAGATGTCTTGGAAGGTATATATAGGGCTCGGCGATGGAAATATGGTTCATTATGACTTATAATGTCATAGCGGATGAGTTGTTTGACCTTACGATGGAGATGCGGTCGCGGCATTGCCAATATGCTCGGCAAGGCGATTCTAGGCAAAAAAGAGGTTGACAATGATGTCAAAAACAAATATTCAATGAAAATCTAGAACGATTTCAGGATGGCCGAGGGTTTGCAAGAGGGCAAAGCGTAAGGTCCGTCAGACATAGACGCAACAATTTCAGCTACCATCGCTGATTACTCCACAGCAACAGCTTCGATATTGAAGAGGCTAAGGAGGATGTCCTGCTTTGATTTTCGATTTGAGCAAATATTTTCGTTTATCAGCTTTCTCAGCACCATACTCGTCCTCAAAGAAAACTACTCACCATTGCCACGGCTCCAAATCTTAGTTAAGGAAAGTCTGAGCCCGCGACCTGCTCTAAATTTGGGCAAGGTCTTTAGTTGGAGCAAAAGGATTCATTTTCGGTGGAAAGTGAAACAGTGGAGAGGGGCGTTCAAATCCTACTGTTCACTGACGTTGAACTGCAGGTTTTTGATAGTAGAGCAGATACAGATCCTTCGCCTGAGAGAGAAGTTATTCCAGTTAGATGTGGTTTTAATAGTCGTTCACTGGCACGACGAGAGAACAATGCATGGACTCGAAGATGTTGGTCATAGTTGCCAGTGACAAGCCGGTGTCGGCAGACTGATGTTTTTCGACATTACGTAACGACTTTCCCTCTTCCTGCCAGCACCGTCTCGAGATCTCCACAACTATCACGAAATGGCCCGTCGTTCAGCAGCTTCCGTACAACCCTCATACCTGCCTCATCCTCAGCTGGAGCAAAAGGGAGTGAATGATCCTCACGAAACCATTATATCAAGGCGCGTACGAACATTGTTTCAGGCGGCAAATTACTGACAGGAATGCCACTTCACAGGTTTTTGCGAACAGAGGTCTTCGCGCCTGACAAGCTTCCTGGAAATATCAGCATTGCAACAGCTGTTGGGGTTTTCTTTGGAGGAATCGTCGCTATTAGGACTTGGGGGGACCTTCTTGTGCCAGCCTAAGTCTATGGTGTTCCATAGGTTCTGGCTTGTCGAAGGTCGAAGGATGTGGTGCGTTTTTTGCCTTCTTACTAGGAACAGCTCTGATTTTTTTTCATGAAGGAAGTTAAGGAGCTTTTCATATCCATACCCCGTCTCCTCCATAAAGTATTGTTATATAAATCCACCCTAATGGACCGCTTATTCTTTGGCTTGAATAAGGTTGTGGCTGAGTGTTCCGGTCGTCTTACCGTGGCTTTTTTCAGGTTTCCACTTTAAATCTCACCACAAGTTGCTGTACGTGTATCAGGCTCAATATTGTGGAGAGTTCAATACGAAAATTGTGTGACAGCTAATTATGATTTCAAGAAGCACTTTAAAGCTCATGGTTTCTACACCTTGGTTCAATCTTTCAATAATATTTCGCTCGTAACTTTTCACAGCCGGATGATATAGTATGTGAATGCTTTGTATTTTCGGACGTTCGAAGGTGTCATAGTTTGCCCGCTCAGTACGTCCCAATTCGGCTTCCGAGGGGCGAGTGGTTACTTATTTTGAGCCTTTTGTCGTTTCTTTTAGCTTGCGTGTTCCCGTGAATGTGCAGCGATGATCTTCTGGTCCCGCTCTGACAGCTATGCGAAAGATTCGCAACTTTTAAGCTTTTGTTACAGTTTTTCCGGTGGGCTACGACAGTTGAGACTCATTTAACTGCTGCTTGCCTTTGAAGATTAGGAAAAAGGTTTCCGTGCCTGGTTTGAAGTGGTTGTTCCTTCTCTTGCGTGTTGTGCTCTCATTTTATGGTGTGGGATTGCTCTTAGGTTTCATGCCACTGACAAACAACGGCCTCATTCATCGGCACTTTCTTCAATTCCTCCGGTACGACATCCTTTGGTCGTCATATGCGTTGAACGAATTCTTCTCTAAGCATGTGTCACAGTTAGGCGTAATGTCACCTGCAGAATACGAGCGTCCTCGCCTTGCCGCCACCAATGGGTTATTAATTTCATCTTTTCACCATGACGCACACCGCGGCAGATATACTTACGATTAGATATTGATCACGCGTCCAGTCTCCGGAGTTCGGATCGACTTCAATGGTTCTCGTTCTGGGGTGGACACCGGCAACTTTGAAAGTAAACTTGAAGTGAACCACGGTGAGAAATATAACTCATTTTCTTCTTACCATCCAATTTTGCGAAGGCACTCCCCGAGCAAACTCCTTTTTCTTTCATGATCTTTGAATATTCCAAATATTTAACAAGACCGGATTTATAGAACCTTCCCGCCTGTCAGATGGTCGGTCCCATGGGGTTGCTCCCTGAAAAAGGGGGTCTGTTCGAAATCAAACCGCCAAATCTTGGGGAGCCACTTGCTAATTGTCATGGACGCGATGCGATGTGCGAAGGTGACTGAAATTCACTTTATTTCCAACGTCCAACTGACAAAAATGATAAACCAGATTTCGATAGTAGCTATTTTCGACGCGCGCTCGACATGAATTCTATTGGATCGACGTAGTGTCCATTCAATTGAATCAACGCAATCTCAAGACTGTTGTCAGCCAATCTCCAAGTGAATGTATTGCGAGTTCCTTCCCCAAGTAAGTACCAAAATAGATCGCCCAGAGTATTTTTGGACCGCAAGTCTTGGCGACCCTCAAGTGCTGCTCAGCTTCTGTCGACGAAGATAAAGATGAACTTAATGGGGCTGCCCGTGTCCCTTCTGTTATTGCCATTGTTGTCTCGTTGCTTTTAGATTGCCGATTTCGTTGCATTCTACACCGACAACCTCACGTAGGCCTTGACCAGTGCTCGTGTGGATCACCTGCTCCAGTCAGACGCAGCGACATAGCAGGCAACATTGTGATTATGCCCATCGCTCGCTTTTACCTGCGCCGGGCGTAGTTCAGGGTAGGTCGCCTAGATTCGAATCGGAGGACGAGGTGCATTAAAACCACGGGCTTCCATCCTTCGGAATGTAATCAAGTTTCCGTGGAAATCGGTCGCTTTCCTCTCATTTCGTAGGCTGTTTAGGTCTGAGAAAGGGAGGTTGAAGCTGTGTATTCGTTACCCTCGATCAAGTACACATCGAGGTGAGAGTTCGTCGGTTTCTCCAATCGGTTATATTCAAATCCTTCTTCTGTCCAGTACCGATATCCTTAATAATGCTGTTTGGAGACATTTACATACTCTGGACCACCAGAACCATGGCTTTTCATCATCCATGCTCAGCGCTGTACCGGACCCGCCGTTCCATGTCAATATTCTGATACGATTCTATATCCACGCTATCTTCTCGATCTATATCTGATAAACCTCTTTCCCTCCAGTCTAGGCAATGCAACTGAACTCCTCGGAACAGATTTTGCATATACGGTGTTTCAATAACAGGTATTCTGCCGGATAACTCACAGAAGCAACGCGGATGTTATGGCTCCAATCCCAGCGACAATACGGTAGGAAACAGCCAGTTGCAGGTGAGGGCGATTGTTCTATTCTGATACTCCGGGCCTGCCCCACATGCGACTGAGAACTACAGTTTGCATGAAGATCCAGGGAGATCCCCACTGACCACTTTAAGAGATGTCTTCTGCCCTCGTGGTCGGCATCCAAATACTGCGAGTCTGTTTTGTACGGCTTTTAATTATCGGCCATTCCTCGGGCATTACGTCTACCTGGGGAGCTGCCCGCAATCGTAAACGATAAATGGTTGACTCATAGCCAACCTGCCAATGGGAGAGTTATAAGAATGTTGACCAATCGCTTCCAGTTGGAAGTGAACGACAAGTGGAACTTCGAGTAAAACGAACAAGCAGGTAAGCTGCCCCCTTTGGATCAGTTGTTCCTTGGGTCAGTTGACTGTTGTGCTATCTCGCAGAGGCTTTTGTATATTGCTGTCGACTTCACACTGGATATCGTGACGTCACTTTCAGTTGGAATTGGAAAACATATTGGATTTCAGCCCCTCAGCGTTCAGCGCTCAGTAGTTGGGCATGTTCAGCTGGTCCACCAACAGGCTATCTAATTCCCGCTCCTTTAGCCCAAAAATGATTTCTCAACAAGATCAACGGGTATTAGATTGCTCGTTCTATGCTAGGCCACACTGAGCAATGCAATCGATGGTACACGAGAATAATTTATTTTTACGGAAGTTCGGGAACGCCATGCAGATATCATCAGGTATAAATGATGAGCAGATCGCAAAAAGATACAAACCGATCCCCCAGCCTCTACAATTTGGGCTTGATTAGGTGTGCGACGCTTTGGGGATCAATCACGGCCTGTGGGTATGGAAGGAAGGTGGACTGCATGTGCATAGTTCCACCGTCTACGGGGAGAACCTGACCAGTGATATACGCAGCAGCATCGCTGAACAGGAAAATTGTGGCGTTTGCAATGTCGCCAACTACACCCATGCGACCGGCCGGATAGCCTGGTCGACCGGAAATTTCACCCTTGGGAGACAAACGATCCATGCCTTCGGTCCCAGAAATGGGCCCAGGTGCGATCACGTTGGAACGCACGCCATTGGGTCCTTCCTCGACTGCCAAAACGGCTGACAAGGCGTCGACTCCGGCTTTCGCAGCGGACACATGAACCTGGAAAGGTGTGCCTGCGGAACATGAGAAAAGTGTCTCCGGATATTCGATGACCAGCTTACCGTTATAGTGAAGAGTAGCGCTAACGTGAATGTAAGCACCTTTAGAGGCACGGACATGAGCGAGGGTAGCCTTAATCGTGTTGAAAGTTCCAATCTATATACAGACGAAGATTCAGAGAAAGCTTCCGCAAAGTAACACGAACTCACGGTATCGATTTCCATGACGGTCTTGAATGCGTTCTCCGACATACCAGAGATTGGTGCTAAAAAATTCCCGGCGGCACCTATGCTGGGTTGAGACTAACAATTAAATATGGCGAGTTGGATAGAGCTCCTCACCACAAATAACGTAGTCAATTCTTCCGAACTTTGCAATGGTTTTTGCAACAGCATCTTTCAAGGTGGCGGGTTGCCTTACATCTCCTTGGGCAGGTATACATTCTTGGCCAGTTGCCTCTGAGAGTTCTTTGGCTGCTTGGTTTAAGCGATCAAGTCTTTGTATCCGGGAAGATTAAACAAGGAAGAAAACGTATTAGAAGACACGCACTTGCGGCCTACAATGGTAGCACTGGCCCCATGACGCATCTATCGTGCGCAGTTTACAGTTAGTTTAGGATTCGCAAGGTCAATAAATAGCTCAACTCACCATGGCTTCTGTCATTCCACGACATATACCAGATCCTCCACCTGTGCAAAAGAGAACTTTCCCTTTGAAGATGTCGGGCTTGAAAATAGAAGTCGAATCCACGATTGGTACTACATGTGGAGATGGCGACATAACGGTGTAGATGTTGGAATGATACTGATGGACGTCAATGAGCGTAGATGCGGTTTGCAAGGTGGATTGGAAAGCTTTATCAATTGGATATGGTGGTCCAGCGCAAGCCAGTCATCTCAGGAATGCCAGCAGCTTTTACTCGGTTCACCGGGTACTTCTATAAGCGAACTAAGGTTCGGCGATCATAGGACCGCGTTCCGGTGCCTTGATTACTTGGAGAGCGAAGAAATCTCGAGAAAGTAATTGACAAACCCTGTTACCTCAGAGTAAGCCGACATCGCTGGAACGATTTCATTCCTTCTTGAAACCCACCATGAGTTACACTTTTGTAAGATAAATTACTCGGACTCGTCCAAGATGAATTTTTTTTACAAAAAGTTCCCTAAGAAGGTACAAAATTTCATGGTAGAAATTTAGAGGAAACGGATGAGGAACGGATGCAAATCTTTAATTACGTGAATTTACTGCTCATCCCGGTCTTTTGACGAACTTGATGACTATTGCAAGCTTTGTGCTCTGTACGTTGGACTTGCTTGCCAGCCAGGAGAAGGGAATATCATCCCAGAATAGTTCTCAAAGCCCTATTGCAATAATACCATTTCTAAGCCTCAAGTAACCTTGTTAGCCGCCGCTAGCGTCACTTTATCTCTCAGAACAATCTCAGAAAGTCTTACTGAGCCAACTTAGTCATCCAAGTCCAAATAACGTGACCTGGAATGGGTATTGTTTTTAGCGCCGCCAATATTCGTTGCATAGTAATACTATTAGAAGTCTGTAGTCTCACCAATTTAACGTTGATATTACTGATTCCCGATATTTTCTTTCAGAGATGTTCGGGTGTATACCAAATACATATGGTACTTACGGAGTGCCGAATACCTTGGCTCCAGACTCCAGTGCGAAAACTCAATCCAATTTTAACTTCAACGTAATAGCATCGGTGAGAAATATCGGTTGTGGGGTTCGCATATGTCATTGCTGTAAATAGGTCTTTCCGCAAGACGGCGTTTCGAATTTTCCTCGGGCAGCGACGGGCCCGCCCAATGTTGCTCGAGCTATAAGGAGGCTAAAATAATATGAATGCGCCTTTCGGCAACTATCTAGGTCACGCTTGACTCCTTGTACCTTGGATTTATTACATACATTTTGGGGAAGTCGGGGGATGCGTTCACGCGTCACGGGCTGTTCGCGTCGGGCATCTATTTTGGCGCCGGCACGGTGGGAGCTGAGAACTCGTAATCCGAGTGAAGTACTACCTGATAACGGTATTTGTCATTCAGTTGCATGCACCAGTTGTCCTGCTGACGACCCATTGGCATGTAGAGTATCAAAGCAGATTCCAAGGACTTATTTTGAGCAACTTTGATCTCAATCTCAAGGAATCCAACGATGTCATCAAGTGGACAAGCCGGATCGCGTCCATAAATAGCATTCAATACAAACTTCATAACTTTAGTTGTCAATGCAACTTCAATGAATTAAATGCAAGCTGATCAATAATTTCAAATGTAGTTCAACACAATTGGTATGCTCAAGCGGTTTTTTACCGGCGGCAAGTTGATCGAAATAAATTCAATACAATTGCATAGCATATTTGATCTTCAATTGATAGGGCTGTCGCCTTTCAATTGAGTTCTTACAGCACGAGTCCAAGTCCGCGAAGCATATTGAACGCGAATCAATTAAATCTGATGCTCTGAGATAAATGTGACTATGAACGAAACGGAAAGCATATAAAACGAGAGATGCAAAATATATGGATGCAAGAACGTATACAGTGAATACAGTATAAAATGAAAAGCTATGAGCCCTGAAACCAGAGGATACGACAAAACACAAGACCCTCAAGCGTGCAGGAGGCTAGAAACGAACTCTATTCAAGCTCTCGACCAAAATCCCGGAGGTGGATGACCGTGCGCCGACGACGAGGACGATGGTTGTGGATAAGCTGACCCAGTTTGGACGGGGGGGAGACTTCGTTGAGAGTACGACACCGAATCGCGGGCAACAGGGTACGAACTCGCAGAAGAGACAGAAGAGGTTTCATATCCCCGGGGAGTGAAGTCCCTGGACATCGAACTCGATTGGAGGTGGTTCAGAGATTCAAACGAGGGTGAGTGGTGTGGAACGGAATGTGGGGAAGGTGTTGATACATTAGATTGGAACGGAGAAACCTGTTGATTCGGATAGAAAGGGGTGTTCAGAGTGGGAAAGTAGTTAGGGGAGGAAGGAGAAGCGTTGGGTGGGACGCTAGAATTTTCGTTCGAACTTGACCAAGAACTCGCGGATGAGTAGGGGCTTTGTTTTTGGCTTGCGATCGAGCTCGGAACGCGATCCTGACCGCCACCAATCCAGGAGGTCGTTGCCCGTTCGACGCGTTCAACCCTTGTTTGCCAGCCTTGGGGTGAATTACCTGGATCAGTGCCAAAGATGGTGGGAGATTGACTGTGACTCGGAGGGTGTCCGTAAGGGTAATGAAGACCTCCATGGGTAACTGGAATACGCGGCGAAGCGGTCCCACCGAGATTAGGTCCCAGACGATCAGAACCGCCGTATTGCAAGCGGGTTTCGTAGTGCCCATTGGAACGAAACAGCGGTTCTGAAGAAACCTGGTGGGCAGGGCGTGGGTGACTATGGCCATATTTTGTTTGGTCAACGCAGGACTGGGGGATACCGTACTCCGAATGTTGGCGCGAATAAGGAGAGGGCAACGCCGCTTCGATAGGGTCCTCAGACTCAGTGGGGGAAGCTTCGAGGTCCACGCTGCCGACTAAGTCGTCACCCTGGTCTGTGAGGAGCGCCGGGTCAACTGGTCTCATCGTCCCGCTGTCGGAGCGCCTGCGTTTTCTCGAGTTGTTTGGCCGGCGCCGGTAGACGTAGTCGGGGTATCTCGAGTTAAATGTTTCTTTCAGTTGCTTCGCTTGTTCGAGATAGAACTGTTTTTCGGACTGGAGGAATGTCAGACAAAAATAGCAGGAAGAGACCGTGTACAGTGATCTCACCGAAGGCATTGAAACCCATTCCTTGCTCAAAATCTTGCTAATTTCCCCGGTTCGCATCGCTTGGTTTTCCGCGGAGACCTGTGGTCTTCTGCGTCGAGCAAAAATCATGAAAGCATTCATGGGGCGTTTCGGTGTGCCGTCAGCGTTGAGTGTTTGGGAAGTCAATGCGGCGTTGGACTCGTCTGAGTCAAGGTCAATAGAGCCCTGCAAGCTCAATCACTGGGCGCTCATACCTTCGAAGTCTGCTTCGATTTTGTGTGGGTCGGCATAAAGCGCGTAGCTGCCATCCTCTGATCCTGATTGCGATGCGTGTTCGTCGTGTCTGTCGCTCTTGAGTGTCGGCGAATTAAAACCGTTCGAGGACTTTGTACTCGACGCCAGGCTATAGTTGTTGTACCGGCTCATGCTAGAATTGCGCAAGAGGGCGAGAATAATTTGTATTTGAATAAGATCGGTAGGCCAAGCGCGAAATAAAGAGAGGAAAGTTGGAAGCAGAGGACACAGAGGATAACCTATTTGCGGTGTGATCGGTAGGCGCAGGATGTCTCAGATAAAAGGTAAAGGGCGGAAGGAAATGCGGATACAAGCAGAGTTTATGGACAACCGTATGCTTGCTGTTCGCTACCACCCGACCAGGAAAGCCCCCTTTGTTCTTCCCAACTCCAGTCTTGTTGACGTATTATCCCAGGAAGGGGTGCTTCTGCAAACAATCCAGTTTGATCGTCGAGCGAATCTGGTTCGAGGTGCTCATGACACCGCTTGATGAACCCTTGTAACACAGGCTCACAGGCACGGTCAGCGGATTACCAGGTCGTCGAATCTTTTCCGAGAATTTTCGACATCTGAAAGTATGTAGACCGGCCAAACATCTTCCCTATTCTGCAATCTACCCAGATGTCCGGAACTTGATGTCCCTCATGCGGTTAGACTGTCGAACAAATAGAGCAACCAATCCACAAGCGATAAAACCCCAAATGATCGAAATAAGGGTTCTCGTGATGTTTCACGATCATTGCGCTCGTGCCTCCACGGCCTTTTCCAGTGCTTTTTGTGGCGCGATCGTAAGGTAGCAAATACGGACAAATAATTTCAACAAGCGCGAACTTGTTGCGGGGTTTCAACCCAACTCAGCCAGATCTGCGATCTCAAATCAGATCTGAGGCAATTCGGATTTGTTAGTGTGGTGCCTTGGCAATGGGTCGGGAGATTCCTATTATCACTCAGAGAAGATGGGCGCCAAAGGCTGATTCGCTGCTGATCAAAAAAAAATCCAACCACATTTGGGCCCCACCTGTAATTTCTCTCCAGACAGTTGCACAAAATTTCCCACTCGGTCCAGAGAAATCATCTTGGATGCGCAATGTGCTTAAATGGGGCTGCCTGTTTATTCTGCGGCTCCGAGAGTAACGGGAATCGGGATCTGTCGATACGGATTTGGTCCTTTGGTGTGGAGTCAGCATCCTTCATGTCAGTTAGACGCGACTCCTACCCTGAATGGCCTACCCACCTCGTCAACCTCTCTCTCGATTTTGAAAGTACCAATAAATTCCCGCCGATAAAAAGCGAGTGATCCGGGCTACAGACA
Organism: Galerina marginata; assembly: GCA_023014335.1. Classification (NCBI taxonomy): domain Eukaryota; kingdom Fungi; phylum Basidiomycota; class Agaricomycetes; order Agaricales; family Galerinaceae; genus Galerina; species Galerina marginata. The sequence goes on along the minus strand of JAECYW010000008.1, from coordinate 2,757,238 downwards.
GGCCGTCATCCTATCCTCGTATGTCCTGCACTGTCAGTAAAAGCTTTCCAACTTGATACAGAATCAACAATCGTTCTGACAGTTGTCAAGGTATGCAGACGAAGTCACCAATCCACGACGTTGTCGATCAACATTGCTGTAACTCGATCACCGGCGCCAAACGTGTGAAGACACTAAATCATGATCCAACTGTTCTCTTGTAGCACTGAACCTGAAATTCTAGGATATGCTTCGGGTCGGGGCGTATACTGTGATCCTGAATTTGTACATAGTTACCACGGTCGAAGGAGATCAAGCCTTCCTTGAGAGTAGAAAATTAAGTGCAGTGAAGCGCCTCATGGTGGCGCACCTTCATCACGCAAGTTGCGTAAAGTGTGGTTAGGCCTAGTATCCTTTCGGTTGACCTAATCGCGGGAATCATGAAGGCAAACCAAGCGACACCGACTTGGTCATGGAAGTTGAACTACGGTGGTCGTAACTCGACGCGAGTCTACGCACTCAGGGTTATATGTCGCTGTACCTTGTCGTTACATAATTACAAACCACTCGAAAGGAGATTCACCGCCACTTAGGCCCTTCAAACTGAAACGAACCTGCAAAAACGAAGGCGGATTCGAGGAGTGAAAAAATTGATGAACCAACTTGAAGCTGTAGTCAACGATAATTTGAATACTGAGCGCTAAGACGCTGAAACTTTTCCTCTTGGGTAATACTAATAGGCGAGATCAGTTAAAATTGCTTCACAACTTGAGTGGTAATGATTATCCCTTCCTTCAAATGTGGAAAAAACCATGCCACTGGTACGAAGGTTAAGCCCTGTACAATAGAACAAAATAAGGCAACGAAATGGCCAATCGCCTTAATTTGGTTCGATCAGGGCACTCCGGGATTGCTTAATTCCCCAGAGGAGCCTCAGCCTATCCGAGAAATGTCGAGCGCCCGGGCTTCTGCCCTGGGCAACGGGCGACGTAGAACCGGATTACGGGGCCTATGTCGTCTTGAGCGAATATTAATGACATTCCGCCACCTGGCCTCCTCAGTAGTGTCGATCTGTCATGTTCATATCACATTCGATCAGGGAGGGCACAAGGGTTGAAAAACGACGTCTTGAGGACCTAGGAAAACGCGAAAAAGTTAGAGATAACCAGCTCGTTTTTACTTTTTACAACCGCGGAAAGGTCTGATGGAGACAGCTCAAGAGAATTGCCACTCTCCTCAAGGAAAATGGGTCGAACGGCATCGGTACTTCTGGCAGACCGGGTACCATCGGAGTTCCAACATTTATTATTTTGTCACGTTCATGTCACTCCTCAAGGTTGTCTCCCGCCGACATCTAACGGATAACTGATTAGAGCCGCCACCGTCTTAAACAAGACCCTGGCCCTAATACTTCCTTAGATTTTCGCAGATCCATTAGCGGGAGAATGAAAGACACTCTTACCGATGCGAGTACGTGTTCAGATCTTTGGAAATATCAGTAGGACGGTAACCAATTGTGGTCTAGATTTTCCCCGAACCGCAGATCAACGCGTGTATCACCTCGGTGTGCGCCCAGGGGAAGTCGCGAACCGTATTGTACGTCTTGAACGCGTCCGAACCGCGCGTATACTTGAACGATACCAATTGAATTCAGGTCACCGTCGGCTCACCTTCGAGGGCAAATACTATTGCATCGTTTCTCGATGCCCAACCCAAGCCGTTCATCTTGAATTCCGAACGTGGGTTTTTAACGATCACAGGTCGTTACAACGGGACACCCATATCTATCGTAAGTATAGGTATGGGTAGCCCAAACATGGATTTCTTCGTACGCGAAATCAGAGAAAGCGTCAGCGGTGACTTGGCTATTGTTAGGTCCTGAGCAATGCGCAGTTTCGTTCTCTTCACTGAACTGTGAAAACAAGGCTAGGGTCATGCGGTGCGCTTGTTGATGTACCCCCCGGAACAGTTGTCGTTCCAAAATCGTCTGTTGCCATCTCTCGAAATGTCGATTTCGACTTTACCAGCCCAGAGAATTGTGACGAACCCGCATACCATATTAGTAAACCGGTCAGTGTGGTCGAAACCCTTCGAAATCCAATTTTAAAACGTTTCTTTGATCACCAGGTGTCGGCTGACGAGGAATTGACCAAGGAGGTGTGAACCCCCCTTGACTTCCAGAAGGTTGGGAGGTCGAAATTGAACCCTTATTCCAGATTGTTAAGGCTCTTAAAGCTACGAAACCGCCGACCTCTACGTCGGTTATCATCTCAGGGACAGTAAACGCTTCTGCTGACAGGTTTGTCGAACAGTTTTTGGAATTCCCACCGGAGAGTCTTAGCACAACACATGTTCAAATTTCAGTTTTTACTCCTCGCAAGGCAGGCAGACGTCATTCCCTGACCATAATTCGGATCTCATAGAACATCTGGAAAAGAAAGTCGAAAACCTATCGACGCTCGAGGTAAACCGTCCATCCGCTAATTAAAAAAACCCAGGATCACTCACGCCACACGCAGATGGAAACCTTCCATCTATTTCATCTAGCAGCTTGTTGGGTTGGCCGGACTGTTTCTACCAACGCTGCATCTACGCCTCTCACTACTGGCCCGGTTACTCCCGTCATTGCTCAATCCTCCAGCCCCACACATCCATTGCATCGTGCTCCACCACCTTTACCGAACTCTGTCATCAGGGCAGCTGCTGCCCACATGGTTTTCGCTTCTCGTAAATCCCAGGATTTTATCACCCCTCAACAGGTGGAGGAGGTAGAAAATTGGACCGCGCAGGTAAGCTAGACGGTCGGGCGTCGGTTCACATTTTTCCGTTTGAAAGAAGCTCGACATTGATATGTTCGGCATCCTACTTTGGTAGGGGATTCTGAACGGTCTGGTAAACATAGATATTCCAGAAGGTGTGAGTGACTTATCGCCTTTGTCGTCGGCGTGTATGACGAATTTTCTGATGCTTCATTTTTTTAGCGGATGCAGAGCAGTGAGGGCAGCGTCTGGGAATTTGTGTAGGTGTTCATATTGATGTCCATTTAAATATATCTGCAAACGTCAGTTTGTCACGTACAAAATCCACTGATTTTCGGACTTAGCCCGTCGAAATCATTCTGCCTAATGTGATCCAAAACTCAATTTGATTGTCTAGCGATTCAGTTTACCTCCCGAGGAGTCATTCGAATTCGGGTCGTGCTTCACGACCGAGAACAAATTTATGTCTGCACAGAGAACCTCTCTACCTGGACAAGTCGGGCATGGTAACTGACTACGTCTCGATACCAAGCGACTATTTCTATCCCTACATGGTTCACTCAAATTTGGGACGATTTCTCGCAGATTTCAAACTGTCAGGAATCCGTCAATCCGAACCAGCCCAGATGACATCTACGACACCGCGGTCCCTGAGGGATATAGCTTCTTCCTGAGGTATCAACTTGCAGTTCGCCACACGCAGATAAATAATACTGGCTGGCTGGAACGCTTCCTGCATTGCGACGATCGACGATGTAATATTTGCCGAAGGAGCCTCCGCTGCACCTTCTGCACCCGACGGCATGGGCTCGCCTAACTGGGCAGCCTGGCGGCGTACTTTCCTCAACGGTTTAATCTTCCTTCCCATCTTGGCGACCTCTGTCGTCGTATGACCATGGACCCCCGCGCCCGTATTCCTGTCCTGTGGTCCCCGCGTGATGGTCTGGATTGCTCCATTCGGCGCATGCGATACCCCTTTAAAGGTGCTAAGTTCATCTGCTGCGAAGCCATTGATACTTCTGTTCCTGGAATTAACGACCGCACGGAGGCTTGCAAAATCGACATCCTGGCACCCCCAAAATGACAAGGCCTCGAGTCTGGGACAAAATTTGACGCCACGTCGTGGTCTGCTACCTCCCACTCCTCTGCTTGCTTCCTTTCCTTCTCGTCCACCGCCTGCTGTTCCGAAGATATGATTTGGTTTACTTGCTCCGATTTGTTGCTCTTGCAGACCTTCCATGAGTCTTCCAACTCCCAAACAGGAATCAAGAGATAGAGATGTGAGGACTGGCATATACCCAAACATGGCCTCAACTCGCCCAGCTTCCGCGCAGATTTTAAAGTGCGACAGCGTGAGATGCGTCACGTTGGGAAGCCGGGGGTCCCTAAAGATGGATTCTAGGCGCGGAAATATTGATAGGACGGGGAGACGGTTTTCATCTGTTCGAGTTGCGGGGACGACGTTTGTGAACGCCACCTTCTCAAGCGCGGGGAAGGAGAACTTGCGTAGGACGCTTGAAGTCGTGTCTTCCCCTGCGCATTGGAGACTGAGGTCCCGGAGAGAGGGATAGTTAACGATGCTGCGGATAAATCTGTGCGGCGAGAGAGGGGAGGTGTAACCTCTGAGGAAAAGGGTGTCGTTCCGCTTTTGGGCCAGATCTTCAACCCAGAGATCGAGTTTTTCCATGGCTGGGGCGTCGATCATGGAGAGGAAACGATGGACATCTCCGGTGTAAGGCCATGTCCAGTCAATCGACTTCAGATGATTGAGTCGCACTGGCTTCATCTCGATCAGGGTGTGGTCTGCGTTGTCCGCGGTCGCACCATCCGGAAGACGGACATCGAAGTACGGAACCGTATTGACGAGGATCAGTTCCTCCAAACGAGGAGTAAGGGAGAGAAAACGGCAGAGCGACGATATTTTGAGATAATAATAGTCTCTAGAATATTGCTTTCTCGGAGAATAAGAAAGCTCTAGTGATCTCAGATTTTCAATGAAGGCGACGGGGAAATTGAAGATGGGGACTTGTTCGAGTTGGAGACGGACAAGTCGACTGTCACTAGGAAGAATGGGTTTGGAAAGTTCGACCTCTTTAAGTATGTCTCGCTCCTTGTCCAGGAGGTTGGGGGCTTCAATAAACGACGGGTTTTCAGTCGTAATGGCAAGATTGAGGTGACGCAGTCGAGGAAAGTCCTTCAGGTGGTCGTTGATCGACGGTAGGATGTAGACGAGAGCTAAGGCAGCCTTACACTGAAGGGACAAACTTTCCACCCTACGGAAGTGTTGTGAGAAATTGGACAGAAATTTCACCATCTGGTAAGTCTCCTCGGTTGGCGCAGCCTTGGGTGCGGTGGAGTAGTGGATTTCTAATAGAACAGCCTCCGAGCGCTTCAAAAATGTTTGGGCCACGTCTCGTTTATCAATGCCTTCAAGTATAATACGCTTCCATAGATGAGGCGTCGAAAGAGCAATATTGCGCCACCTGGAACAAACATGTGAGATGACCACAGGTGGACGGTATGTGGGCTCTTCAAAGTCGAAATCCGTGTATGAAAGGAAGATTTGGATGAGAAGTTCAGTTGGAATCCAATTTATAGGCACTTTCTGCGCCTCCAACTCGTTCCTCTTTGCCTCGGCAACCTTCCGTTCGTCGGACACTTCGTCTTTCAACTTTTGCAGGTCGTCAATGAGCCGCTGAAAGTCGGTCTCTCGCCGTTGGAAGGTTTGAATTTGTGTATCGAGAAGACATATTTCGGCATTAATCGAAGAGCTTGTCCTTCTGCTCATCATAAGGACTTGGTCGTTGGAGAATGAAAGAGTCGAAATGAGCCGTCGCGACACGCGGTCACCCGACCAACCAGATTACGTCATTCAGAGGATAATCACGTGACAATCCCGCTATTTTCGGCGCCGTCGTTGTCGCCGAGCTCTTCATGCGCACGACGACAACGGCAGAATCTTCATTGTCAAATATATCCTATGGCCTTCTATTCTCCCCCACAGTCTCCATAAATGTTCATCGACATTTGTGGGGGTGAACTCTGGTGAACTTTGCTGATGCTCGTCCGAAATTCCCAGGAAAACTGTCATGTAATAAATGTTCTGTCGCTTCTCTCCTTCTGAACCATGCTTACTCTCGTCAAAGTAATATTCTTTTCTTATTCTGCTCTCGCAAATGCTGAGAATTCACTTTACTCTGCGTTTCAAGAAGTAAAAGTATTAACAAAAGTCACCTTGCCAAGTTCTGCGTGTCAGGTTCGTCCAGTCTTGTCCATGTCGCTGCTTATCAATATCGCCTCATTTTCAGGCGAATTTCAATTTCTCTCTCACAACGCCGACTCCACCTACCATTCGGGTTGGTAAATATCCTACCTTCCGATCCCCTTACGCGTTGGCTGCATCATCGATCGGAGTATAACTTCAAATTCAGGCGAGGCCATTCCACGAGGTTACGCTCAGAAGTCGGTGACGTGAGGAGCATCTGACAATTAGCGACAGCGTGATAGTGCAAATAAAAATCCTTATAAGAATGTTTCTACCCCACTGGTCGTCGCTTAACTGCTCCTCGATATTCCCAATCATGTTCAGCTACAATCGCTGGCTGACTTGGAGTCTAGTTCTTCCAACGATTTTCATTCAAGCTGAACCTCAACCGTTGCAACTAGATGGCTTGAGTACCAATATTACGCACAGTCTTGACGTTTCGAACTGCCCGGGTGTGTTTCCTTTCGACTCTTGTCCTCCTGGGTTTAACACACTATCTTTCAGGATACCAATTGAACTCGCTAAAGGAGAGCAACACCGGCCTTACTGCTCGGCTAAGCCTGAAAGGCGCTGCTTGCAACGCATTTGGAGCTGATGTGTCTGATCTCACCATTGAAGTTACCTACGAGACCAGCTCGCGGTGAGTCGCTAAAATCGTTCGAGTTGCCTTGAATTACCTAAACAAGAGCCATTTCGACGTAGTCTTCATGTCAACATTTTCGATACCGCAAATAAGCAATATACCGTCCCACAATCGGTCGTTGAACGGCCTCCAGCATCCACCACATCGTCTAAAAGCACCTCGGATCTAGTTTTCAATCATCAGGCGTCTCCATTTGCGTTTTGGATTACTCGTCGTTCTCAGCCTCGCGCTGAGCCTCTGTTCGACACCAGGATCACATCGTTGCCCAAAACTCCTATACCTCCTGTCATCGCAAGTGACAACTCCACTGCTTTAAACGCCTTTCCTCTCGTATTTGAGGACCAGTATTTACAGGTTTGTCGTCATTATACAACACGCATCAGGGTTCTGTTCTAACCATGCTTTCCGTTCAGCTTGCGTCCGTACTCCCATTAAACACGAATATCTATGGTTTGGGGGAAGTTGTTGCCAGTTCCGGATTCAGGAGGAACGTTGGCGGCACAGTTCAAACAATGTGGGCACGAGATGTTGGAGACCCAGTGGACGAAAACATGTCAGTTTCCTTGGTTCACTTTCCTCCCCACGTGACGGCGTTTTGATCTAGCTTTATTCTAGTTATGGCGCTCATCCAGTATACCTGGAACATCGGTTCGATGCGACAACCAATACGTCCCAGTCCCATGGTGTATTTCTACTTAGGTACGCAACCTCTCGCAGCCAACATATGGTCTGTTAACCTTTGCTCTCAGTGCTGCTGGAGGCGATATCCTCTTGCTAACACCCCCGTCGTCCAATGTTTCTCTCATAGAATACAGAATGATAGGCGGTGTTTTGGATTTCTACTTCCTTTCGGGACCCACCCCAAATTCCGTCATCGAGCAGTACGGAGCGCTGGTTGGTCTTCCTACTTGGCAGCCAGCTTGGGGTTTCGGTTTCCATCTCTGTCGGTAAGTTATCTGACGTAGCCCCTCTTGCCTGCTTAGCCCGTGTGTTGTCAATCTTACCCTTCTCCATTAGATGGGGTTACAAAAATGTTGCAGACGTTCGTGACCAGGTTGCCAGTATGCGTGCTGCAAATATCCCTCTGGAAGGTCAGGACCCGCTTGTGTTTTCTGCGGACCAAAATTTCTTATGTGGCATCCCCTTTAATTCTAGTTATGTGGAACGACATCGACTTGTATCACGCCGTTCGTGATTTTACCAATGACCCTGTTAGTTTTCCTACCGACGAGATGAAAACGTTCATCCGGGAACTTGTGAGTAATTATGACCTGCCATCAGTACACTAATCAACCACATCTGACCTGATCGCCCCCTAGAACGCAAACAATCAACACTGTACGACTATCTCTGAGGCTATGCAAATTTGACTATGCCGTTATGGCAATCTGATGCACCGTCACCAGACATCCCCATAGTTGACGCAGCGATTGCGAAGCAGGTCAACGCATCTGACAAAGTACGTTATCCAATCGTCCAATTGCACCCCAATACATTTCCGGGGTTTAGACTTCCCAGATAAAGCTGATTATGGATATGTTTTCTATTTCCAGTACGATCCTTACACAAAAGGAGTTGAAAAGTAGGTTGCCACTAGTCCTGCTCCATCGTTCTTTGATGCCCGACCATTATTGTTTTGCTTATCCGATGCCTTCTGCTCCCGCTCTTCAGAGGCGTGTTTATCACCAACCCGGATGGAACTGAGTATGTTGGACAGGTATGGCCGGGCTACACGGTGAGTTACCTCTTCACCCGGGATCTCGCTTGCATGAAATGACGGATGTGCTTACTGTTGCTCTATCTACATAGGTGTTCCCAGACTGGTTCCAGAAGAATACGCAGGACTGGTGGACGGAATCCTTCCGTAACTGGAGTAACTCAGGGATCGAGTTCTCGGGCATCTGGCTTGACATGAATGAAGCCAGCTCGTTCTGTGACGGATCTTGGTGAGTCGTCCCTGAGATGCTCAGAGCATTTTTCGCTCGTCACGTTGCATGATCTGAACTATTTTACCTGCCTTCCTCAGTGGAACTGGTGCAGATCTCAGTAACACTAGCGTTCCCTTTATCTTGCCGGGTGAACCGGGCAACTTAGTCTCGGGTAGGCTTTTTTTAGATTCCCCAGTTCATGTCAAGTGCTTGACCAATGTTCTATTTTTGTAGACTACCCAGAATGGTACAGTCAATGTCTTTTCTTTGTCTTGGGTTCAATCTTGGCTGACGATAAATTAAAGCTATAATTCGACGGTCTCTGGTCCTAGTGGGAACATCACCCTTAATGGAACGCTGACATGTCACTTGGATACATCGACAACTGCGATGCCCATCAGCAAGCGAGGCTTGGGCGCGGGCAAGCAACAGAACGTTGATCTTAATGCGCCACCGTATGCGATTCATAATGGTGAGTGTGATAATTCGAATGTCCACAACATGGCCATGGGTGCATGGCAATGTGACTGAGCTCGCGTGGCAGGAAATGGACGTCTGTCAATCCACGCACTGGCCACCAATGCCACCCACGCAGATGGCCAAGCCGAGCTGGATGTGCATAATCTTTGGGGTTTGATGGAAGAGAAGGCGACGCACATCGCAGTCCAGGACGTCATACCTAACAAACGGCCATTCCTGATCAGCCGCTCGACCTTCCCTTCGTCAGGAAAATGGACTGGACACTGGGTACGTAGGGTCGTTTTTCCAGGAAGGCTGTTCCTTCGTATTATCATTGCCACATGTTGACCATGCTTCGTCTTAAAGTTGGGGGACAACTTCAGTTTATGGTCCTACCTCCGGTTCAGCATAGCCGTAAGTTGCGCCTAACCAAACTGGCTCATTTTTATTTTCTTCTTTTCTTAATATTTCCTTTCCCATTCAGGGCGTGTTGCAGTTCCAGCTCTTCCAGATTCCTTTTGTTGGCGCGGACACGTGTGGATTTAGTGCGTCCATTTTCTTCTCTTCCGTGTTTCATCCGAGGTTTGGCTGATAAAAGGTCATTTTTCGATCGATTTGCTTTCCTCAGATGGGAACACCGATGAGGAGTTGTGCAATCGCTGGATGCAGCTTTCCGCGTTCACCCCGTTCTTCCGTAATCATAACGTTAAAGGTGCGATATCACAAGAGCCGTACCGATGGGACAGCGTAGCGAATGCTTCGCGCACGGCCATCGCCATTCGTTATTCCTTGCTTCCTTACTGGGTAGGTTCTTTGACATTCCTATCTTGTCTGTCGAGATTGAGATCGAGATTAAACGTGTAGTACACCCTCTTCGCCAACTCTTCCACGAGTGGCACGGCGCCTGTCCGGGCGCTGTTCTACGAGTTCCCCAACGAGCCGGAGCTCTTCGCCGTGGACTCGCAGTTTTTGGTCGGAAGCGATATCCTCGTTACCCCAGTTCTGGAGCCCAGCGTTTCTACAGTGTCAGGCGAGTGATAACTTCTTTCGTCCGTTCCAAACGCTAATTATTTTATTAGGTATATTCCCCGGACGAGGCAGCGTGATCTGGCGTGACTGGTATACCCATGATGTTGTCAAAAATACCCCTGGCCAGCCCACCACATTATCTGCACCACTGGGGCACATCAACGTCCACATTCGCGACGGATCTGCCATCCTTCTGCACGCAAAACCGGCTTACACAATTGAGGAAACACGCCAGGGACCTTACTCTCTCCTTGTGTCGCAGACATCTCAGGGAGTCGCGCGCGGCACTGCTTATATCGATGACGGCATCAGCAACCCCCCAGGGCCTAATCGGATCCTCGGATTCGAGGCGACGAAAAACGAGGTGACAATTACCGGCCATGGTGGCTTCCAGGTTAGCCAAAAGCTTCAGGACATTACCGTTCTCGGCGTGGGCAAGAAGCCATCGTCGGTCTCGATCAACGGCCAAAAGCTTCAGAACTGGACCTACGTGCCAGAGCAAGGCGAGCTCGTGGCGCTCGCCGTTAACGCGAATCTGAATCAAGCTTTGTCGCTTAAGTGGAATTGAGACTGACTTGCGCCAAAATGATTCTTTGAAAGGAAGGACGGAGGAGGTTCTCGGTAACTTACAAAAATCACTCGATTGACGGCTACAGGATGTAGTTCGATACTCGTCAATGTAAACCAAGAAGCGAGCAAACAATTTAGTACGACGATAATCCAATAAATGTCCAATAAATGTTTGCAAAGTAAATGATAAATGAGAACTGGAGTCCGACAATAAAAGTAAGTAAGCGAATAATTGCGAAGAAAGTCTGCTCGGTTGTCAATACGATTTTTAGAATCATACATGCTGTACCCTGTAGGAAAATTCAATTCCATGTAACGAGCCGAGAAATAATGTAAAGATGCATTAACGTACTGCACAAACCAGCGTTGATCAGCTGCGACGCAATTTCCTCCATGCGCATTCTGCGTCGCTTGACAATTTGGGGCGACAAAGTCGATAAGAGCCGCCTGGTGAATTGACGAATTTGTGGGTCCATAAGTCTCACACTTTTACCAAGATGGGAATTTGTAGATCGCGACGTACCCAGTCAGTGCGGCAATAAGCCAAAGGGCCGAGATCTTGGTTTACGAAGAAGGTCTTGCAGCTGCTGAACTGCATAACCACAGGATTTGTCTAACGTGAAGTATTCCCCAGTGCAAATAATTAGCAAGGAAAGACATTTACGACGTCAACGGGAATGACGGCGTTGGGTTGGTAATAAATTAACTGACCGTGGAGTTACCGTTGGGTATCGCGAATATGGCACCTGGGCATTAAAAATAAGTATTGGACATTCGGCAACGGTAGCAACTTTACTGACCAACGTTCTGGCTGTCATAGCGCAGTGCATCTGCGATAACATGGCAGTCGTTGGGATCTGGGCCTCCTCCGGCGGGATGAAAGCAGTTGGTGTTACCTGGCGAGGGATTTGATCTCGCTTGTCAAGACGAGATCTACGGGAAAGATGGATGAAAAAAAGTACATTTCGCACCGCAGACGTTTAAAGGCGGTGGGGGTGGAGTGGTACCCTGGCGACCCACGAGGGTTCCAAGAATCCGGGGTTGAATCTTCTCTGAGCAGGAGAGGGTGGTCATCTTGACGTTGTGGTCTTTGCCGATGTAAGTCTCAGATATTATCTCGGCCTCTCCGGGACAGATGGACTCTGATTATTTTAAAAGCGCGATTTACAGAACAAGGACCAGATATGTGAGCACAAAAAATAATTTAAGTGAGAAAGAGACTGTTTGGACATACCATCGGCGAATGGCAGCGCAAATGCCGTTAACTGCAACAAGAACAGAGAGGCAATAGCGACGGTAAGCTTCATGCTGGGCCAACTTTGATATTTTGGGAGGAATGGCCGATCTTTTATGCTGGTGCAGCGCTCCGCACGCGTCTCATGATCTTCAGTCGAATTAACCAGCTGGGGCGGGAAGGAAGCTAAGAAGACCCAGAGCAAGTCCAGAGGCCAAAATCATCTGCTCCATCCCATCCGAGTTAGGCGGGTCTGGCTGGATCATGGAGAAAAGGTAATCATCTAACCATCGTATGAAGGAAGTTGGAGAGCGCGGTTAATCGATTATCGTACTATCGTATCGGCTGATGCACTTTAACACTACTATCAAGGCCCGTGAGCTATGGGCACTCGTAGTTCCTAGCAGATGAAGATAATCGCCGTCAGTCCAATGTCAGTCGATCAATCAAGAAGGCGATGGAATAATCCACCTACCATCATTTGTGCGAACGCGCCTGGGACCGGGAGATGTTTGCAAGTGCTCTAGCCAAGGAATCCAGACAGAGAACGCTTGACTCGGCAAGTTGACAGTTGGGCCCGGTAGAGTCATAAGGAAAAGATCATATGCGCGACCGCGTGTGTATGAAGAAGCCGCTAGCCATCGTGAATGATCACCCGCGTCAACGGTCACACTCGAAGCACAAGTCGGGTTGGAGGTAAAAATAGCCTTAATGAGATGTATAAGTCCCGGAAATGGATGCGCCTCGGGAATTTGGATAAATCCAGTTGAACTGAGCGAGAGCAAGTAGACATGTCGCGTACGACACAGGATACGAGTACACATGCTTCATGTTTGATCCTAGAGGAAGATATAATCGTTAGGAAGAAATCTGGAGAGACTTTGTCCTGGCAAGAAAAAAACAAAAGAGCCCACGGAGCTGAATATTAGGCCATTAACGTGATCAAATCCGATTATAATGGTGTTAGCCGTCCCTCGTAAGGAAGAACTCTAGCACATGTAGCAAACATGATAGAGGCTTGCAAAGGTCAAAGCTTTGTGCGGAGAAGTCAAATCCCAGAGAGACGAGAAGGTGAAAATTGAAGTAGAAAAACAGCACTTTAAAATCGCCGTCGTTGGCTGTATGAAAAGATGCTTCGCATTCACTTTCCAATGAACGGCAAGAAAAGCAAAGCGTACTGAGAGCTGGACGCGTATGCCGCAGCGCGCCGCTACATCAAAAAGATATCTTTCAGATACCGTTGCCATAAATGGCGTGGATAGCTGCACGGGGGCAGCTTTACAGGTACCCATGAATGTTAAAACCACATATCAAATGGGAAGCGACTAGAGACCATATTAGTAAGAAAGCAATGGCTTCCTTTCAACCTACACATGTGAGTGGCATGAGTGTTGAGTGGCACCGAGAGGTCGAGGTCTTGCTAAAGCGTGTCCGTATTTCGTGAATTTGGGAGCGAGAAAGTTGTTAATTTTTTGTAGATCCGAGGATGCCACAGAAAAACCTTTGTCCTCTCTCGCAGAACAGGCGTCTGAGGCGTAAAATCCGTGACCAATTGCGCAGAACTTGTACTTTTGGGAGAGCGATTTGAATGGCGCCTGGTGGGTCTGAGGCGAAGATAGCGAGCGAGCAGTGTAAATAATAGAAAAAAAATAGATGCTGAGCTGCGACAGGTCCCAAAAATTCTGTTTGCTCCAGGAAGGACTCAACTCGATCTTGGGGCCTGTTTCGCGGATTTGATGCCAAAGTCTTTGGCCGATTTGGAGACCATCATCATTATCACGCTTGTTGCAGCGAATAAAGCCTTCCCAAGGAACTGCATTGTAACATTTGAGCCCATAGAAAGCTGTCGTAGTTCAAGTGAGACTGGATCGGATTTCGGGATCGTCGTAGGTCACAATAGGTTCAATGATTCTCGAAGATGACTGAACCAAAGGCCAATAAAGCGACTCGAGTGCCTTATAAGTTATTCCAATTCGCCCGTTGAATAGTTGAACCCAGGATTCAATTAAAAAGGGCTGCATTGCCATGCTGTCAAGTTTTTTGGTTGTAGATTTGAGCAGTTCAAGTTGACAGCAGTGAAGGAGAAAATCTTGAGAAAATCCTCCATACAAATTTTATTACGTAATTCAAATACCACGCCTGGTTGGTCGCATGCATGTACCGGTTCATTTTTCCTTTCTTCATGGATCGATGATTGTTCTGAGTTCCTTCTTTTCTTGGCCTATTTTTCGTGGAAGATGACAAAAAGCTATACTCTGAACAACTGGGATGGCAGGGGTTCAACTTCGGAACAGCACACGGAAACAGAAAATAGAACAAACACCAATTGGGATAACAGGTCGAACGCGAATCTGGGCTCGCACGGACAGGTAAAGGTGGTCTTCAAGGCGCCGTGTTCTGTTGTTGACATTTATAACCATCAGATTATGGAGGGCGAAACTACTGGAGAAAGGATGAATGAACTTGCTGTACGATGTCGTTTTCTTTTACATGGTTCTCACCGTCATTCAAATTGTCATTCTGGAACTTAGGACAAACCACCTGAAGATGTCCTTCCTCACTTTTCAGTAAAGTCGGAAGAGCAAATATCGACTTTTGGAGACTTGCCCTTTTCTGTGCGTCATATTAAAATTGTCTCTTATGAGGCTGCTTAACGTTCGTTTTTATAACAGACGAATGCCACAAGGCCGAATGGTGTTCAACACGCGTCGAACGAGGTTCAGCCCGTGATTCTTACCTTTCTACCTAACCTCGATTCGCCTCTGCATTCGCCTTTGGCGCGAAACGCGTCGAGACGAGGTCAAAGCCCTATTATTACGCAATTGGTGCAGGCTGCAATGTACAGACCACAACCGCAGCTTCAACCACCAGCACATTCGGAAAATACTCACGACGCGGTAGACGCTATCTCTTTGTACACCACTGACGCGGAAGGCGAAGAGGAAGACGATGAGGGCATTGTCGTTCAAAGTCTGCTGGTGAGTTGTCTCTTGATGCAAACGGTTTGACGATGATATTCAATGTATAAATCGTATTTTTAAGTCCTTTTCGTCGCCCACAAAAACCGAACGTGATGTGGTAAGTGTTTTGAGCTTTGGATTGACGAGCATTTACTCATGAACATGCTATTTTCAATTGTCATTTAATTAGCGAGACGCATCAGGCTCAAGTCACTCCAATTCCGAATCGCAATCTGGTCACAATTCTCTCTTCACTCCGCCACTCTCGGACGAATACCCTTATCCTTCTGGAGATGCCGTTGACTGTCCTTCCGCTGACCGACTGTTCACTCCGCCGCCAGAAGCTGAACCGTCACCCCTTAGGCGTGGGTCTGCTCCAATTTCAGTACCACCAACGCCAACACCAGCTACTCTTCGTCCAACCACGACAGCGACACCAAGATTTATCATGTCTCACGTTCAAGTTCCCCCTCTCCGCCGGCCTAAGTCGGATTATTCACTCAAAGCCAAGAAACCGCGTCCGACTTCCCCACTGCAGCCCCAGCATCGTTTAATCCAATCGAAAGAGAAACACAACCCTCATCCCCAGCCCAAGCACTCGGCTGTTCAAGTGCACGGTAGTCTCGGCGATGCGCTGCAAGCGTCATTGAATCATAATGAAAAACTTGGGACGTTACATTATAATTCTCAAAACCAGAAGATTATTCTCAAGAAGGACCACAGGAACGCCATTGCGGGTCCTTCGACGTCGCGTCTTTCTAGTGTGTCTGATCCTGTTGTTTCTGGATCACGTTCTACTTCTGTCTCTGCAACCAACTCGACCACCAACGAAAAGAAACGGCGGCGCAAGTACGAAGATGACGGAGACTGGAGTGAAATCGGGAAGAAGAGAAAGAGGGTTGATATCGATTTAACACTGTCCGATTCAAATGACGACGAAGTTGAAGTTGAATTTGCGAAACCCAAAGCCAAGGGACGACTCAATCCGCCAATCAAACATCCTAAACCCAAAGCAGTCGATGCCCAGCCACAATTCAAACTAAACCTATCCAAGCCTCAACCACATCCGAAGTCTACACAACCACCAACGAAACAAGTGATTGAGGCACGCGCGGTCTATAATCAGTATTCCGGTAATGTTCGACTTTACCTGGGCGTTGTCCGACCTGTCCGGCGGGAGGTATTGGCATTCAACACGCGATTTATGCGGAGCTTTGTGGAGAAGGAAGGCATGATGCAGGAGGAAGGAAAAAGAGACGTGGCAACGGGAGGTCGGCTGACTGAAGAGGCTGAACACACCAAGGCGTGGACAAGGGGGACAGTACCGTGGTTTTGCAGGCTTCCTCTATCTCAGGCGTCATCACAGTCTTCCGCGTCTTCAGATCGCGACTCGGAGAAGGAGGATGAAATCTCACTTGGTTGCCCTGTCTTAACATCGACTTCAATTTCGTCTTCGACGACATTGAGCCCAATGGCCGAGTCGATGTCAGTATCAACCAGGACAAGCTGGGGCCCTAATAGCGATGTCGAGGTCCATGACGATCTTTTCTCAGCGGATGATGCATGGGATGGCAGCAGCTGCGGCGACGGTGCCGCTGGGTTAGAGTCCTCTGATGATGATAGGCCCCTCATGGAATCGAAGCTTATTCGTCAGAAAGGCAAAGGCAAAGAGAAGGTGGTTTCTTCGATAAAACATCCAATGACGCCTGCAAAGGTTACTGGGCAGGCATCAACATCTTCTAATCCGTCAGCCACTGGCGCATCCATTTCGACGCCTTTTCCCTCTAAACCCACACCAGGACGACCGGCCAAACCGCCACCCAAGATTGACTTGGCTGAGCGATTTCGGAAGAAGGACAAAAAGAAAGAACGGGCTGGAGTAGCTTCAGTCTCGACGAATGGGCACTCCATTGTACATTCCACTTCCACTGCGTCCTCTGATGTCGTTGTCGGTGCCACGTCAGCGCATCCAACGCCTGGTACATTTTCTCAACATCAATCGCAAACTGAAGACCTGACGGCTCAGCAGGCAAAAGATTTCGGTCGCGTCATGCCCTCAGCGAAAGCACTTGGGAAGCGGAGAGCCGTTAGCCCGTCATCTGTGATTGTCTCGGGATTAGCACCCATTCCAGTCTCAGGACATGTACGTGGAGTGGAGGCTGACTCTTTTACCGCCATAAAGGACAACCTCATTGCCAATCCGAATGCACACCCGCACACCCTTGACATCTTCATCCATAATTATATGCCTGATCCCGAAATCAGCTCCGGCCCTTCGTCCAGCTCTAACTCTATTTTTGCCATTCGCCAGTCTTCTACTGGGTTTTACTCGAACATGGAAACCCTCTCCTCGCTTAACAGCCCGACACATCCTCAATCGCAACCTCAGTTTCGTCAGGAAGAGAGAGAAGCGGCCATCAGCAGCATGGGCGGTGGTAGTCGATTACACAATCCAGATTCGAGTCGGGCAAGCCAGGATTCAGATAAATTGTTCTCGGAATCGGTACTGGACAACCTTGGCACACGCGATCAGTCTGAGGTTACTGACCCATGGACAGAATCGCTCGCAGGAGCGGGTGCGATGCCCATGGATGGACAGTACACTCTTTCGACCATTAACCCTACCTTACTCGGTGGCCAAACACTCGACGATCAATTTTCTGAGCCAGACCTGGATTTTAGAGCGGACGTGGTGGAGGATGGCGAGGACGAAAATGACCCTGTTGTCAGAAGGTCACAGCCACCGCTAGGAACATGGGCAGGGATTACAGCGCTCGTGAACTATTCCTCCAGTTCTGGTTCATCCTCTGCGTCCAACCCTTCCGAGTACGAGCCCTCTGTCGTAACCGACCCCGCAGTTGAACGTACAACTACAAAGCGGAAGAAAAAGCAACCTTCACCTGAGACCACTGCAGTTCCAGCGCGTACGTTACCCCGTCGGCACGCGCAGCGCCAGATGACCGACATGGTTCCTACGGACGAGTTGGATGCCTTTCTGAGCGGCAAGCAGTCGGAGGATTCGTTGTACTCAACCCCGTCAGACGAAGACTCCGGCTCAGACGCGGCATCCGCTGTGGTTGTTGTGAGGAAATCTGTTTCTGTTTCTGGTCAGAGAGCAGAGGCTTCAAAAATCCGTCGGCGAGGATCTAAGAAAGTCGAC
Source organism: Galerina marginata (assembly GCA_023014335.1). Lineage (NCBI taxonomy): Eukaryota > Fungi > Basidiomycota > Agaricomycetes > Agaricales > Galerinaceae > Galerina > Galerina marginata. Next base: position 2,739,252 of record JAECYW010000008.1, on the reverse strand, counting down.
AAAGTGCCCACTATCAACTGGCCCAAAACGAATATTCCTTCGTATTGCCATCAATGTCGGCGCAAAACGGACTTGCTCAAGATGCCCTGCTCCTGTGGCAAACAATTCTGCGTACGTTGTTTTGCCGTTCGGTAAGTCTTTCTAAATCTTCGTTGCGTTTTTCCCCGTCACCAAATCGCCCATTCTTCCTCCTGCTTACTGGCCTATTTCAGATACCCAGATGAGGAATTCGACGTAACACCGCGAGACTTCACCTGTCCGGCTTGTCAAGACTACTGCAATTGCACCTTGTGCTGCTCAAGGCGCGGGGAAACCTATGTGTCTTCTTCAAGACCTGATGGCCACAGGGGACCACCTCCTGGCAAGCGCGTGACCCTTGGCGGGAAAACAAACCTCCCTCCTCTAACACTGGCTGGACCCATCCCAGAATCAGGGAAGTATTGGAGTACAATATATTCCTTGACGGGCGAAAGGATCGGCACGACGTACATACCTTCCCATGTCGATGGTGATCCTTCTGTTGTCTTTGCTCCGACCGCCCCTGCACAAGTCCTCGACCAACCCAAATCCAAACCGAAAAAAGCAACGAAAAAAAAGAAAATTTTCGTGGGCCAGATCCAGCCATCTTGGAACCTGGAACTGCATCCCAAGATAAAATACGTTGACTCGTCAGCTCGTAGCAAGAAAGCCGCGAACGATAACACGCGTTGGTATGTCGGCAATCGAAGTTTCCTCAACTACATCGTCGAACCGGTGGACAAGACTGGTCTTTTGGACGACCTGTCGTCCTTGTCGTCATTGGAGGATGACTCTATGGACGAATCTGAATCGCTTGAAGTAGGTATGACAGATATCGTCGACTAATTTACTTTCTTAACATGCTTATTTTATTTTGTTCGCTTAAGCCGAAGGCTTTACCCCCCGAAGTCTCGATGACAGCCAAATGTCCAGGGTAATCACCGATTCGTTGAATGCCTGTGGATCGACTCTTCTTCTTGGTCTACTTTGAGTGTGATGACGTTCGTTCGCGTGTTCATTGTTCAACTAGCATTATATTCTACTGTTATTATATTCCTTGTTAATCACTCCTCAATCATTGTACTATATATTCCAGCATGTTCCATATTAGATCCAGGATTATCTTTCTTCCCATTCGCAATTCAGTTCGCCTTCTGTGCTTTCTGTACATAGACCTCATGGATTTTGTCTCCGAGTTGCCGGTCTAGCCTGGCGGGATCTTGGTTCTTGGTAATCGAGATTGAGTCCATACATCTCCCTGTCTTGCAGCATACATACTATACAATATGCAATTACATTGGAAGCTCGCCAAGAAGCTCGTCTGATGGCAGTAATACAATCCTTCGTCCTCCTGCTCTTGAAAACTAACTCAGTTGTCGGTCAACTCAGTGAACTGGAAGAACAAGTGTGTTTTGCCAGTTCATCCGTATTCGATCCTTGCGAGGATCCCTGTGTGATGAAGGAACTACTAGCCCCTTCTCAGAAGTAGTCATTCGCTTGCTCTTGTTATCTGTATTCTGGAGATGTGCGATAGAAAGAAGGTAGTGGTGGAAACACCATTTAGCGAAAAATAAAGTTGACCCAGTCGACATGACACAACGACTACGAACCCAACAATAAGCTTGGGCTTATGTTTGGCTATAAAAGCATCGATAGCCTCCAGACGTCTGTCAGCGGGAGTTCGTCAATTTAAAAATAATAAACCGGCACAATGACAATTCGGATTCAAAAAGACGTGGCTGATGCTCGATCTCGACCTCGTGAATATTTTCCTTGAGTCTCTCTTTCCGACTAGCCGTTCTCCGTCAAGCAGCAGGCTTAATAACCCAAATGTGTAGTGCCAATTCACTTGAATAGACAATAATATACGTTTTCGACAAAAATACTACGCTTACAAAGGTATATTCAGTCGATGTTTTCAGGTGTTAAGATTAGGATGCCCAGCATTATGATATGTCCATGGTGCTTGATGCTCTTGAATGACATTGCATTTAACAGGGTAGCTGGATGGCGGACTGCCCCGAAAGACTTTGAGATTCCTCGGTGGTGGCCAAATGCCATGCCGGAACACGGTAGCTAGGGTCTGGTACCATTTCCGACCCGCGGCTTCGTTTAGCCGCTTTGTAGGTAATCCAAGTAGCCGTGACACCTGCATTATCGGAACCCCCGGTAAGTAACAACGCCAGAGAGTAAAGGAGAAGGGAAAGATACAGACTTGCAAGCGTAGCGACCACCATAAATCCAAAAATGAGAGGAATGATGATGGGAAGGATATCATCAGTATAGACTTGTTCACCATGCTTTGACACGGCAGGCATAAGTATCAGGAATAGATTCACTGAGGGTTGTCGAGCGGTCAACAGAGTTTTCGCAATGAAACAATGACAGGGACCCACCAAGGTTCATGAATGCACAAGTTCTGGTGAGACTGACGCGTTTACCGGCATTGAGAGGTTTCTTCAACTTCAACTTGGATTCGGGCAAGACGCTAATTCGCAACTTTTGTAAGGACATGATAACCTCCAGGAATCAAGCTCTAGTAGACTCACAGGGCAATGAGGACGAAAAAAGTGAAAAGAGAGTAAAGTCCTGACGCGAAGAATAGGGTAAAATTGTTGGCTATAGATGCGAGAAAATGGATTTAGCTATAAACCCCTCGTATCGTGGAAAGGAGGAACGTACCGTTTTCTTCATTCTTGAGCGGTTTAGCACTTGTGACTGCAAAGCCAATTGTTTGGAGGACGAGCTGTGAGAACTGAGCGATAAATGCGATCCCTAGTGTACCATAAGGTATTGAGTATAAACGCAGAGGCAGCTACGAAATAGTTCAGGGACATACAGAGGTAGGTTGAGCGCTGGTAGAGGAAGTCGAATATGCTCTTCGAGTTCATAACTGTTTCTGGCACCGCCTCAGATTTCTCCAGATTATCAATCTCCTCTTTGACGAGAAGAGGTACGCTGTCCTCTGTGACAGCGATTTCTGCCATTGAAAACGGAATTCAGGTGTTTGAAGTTGTTGGATAAGGAGGGTGGTGGACGTTTGTGATGACCTTGCAGAATCCTCAGACAGATATGTTTGAACATGTTTGTTTGGGAAACCGGTGAAAGCGGTAGTTGAGTCATCGATCAACTGAAGATACACCTCAGTTCCGCAGTACAAACTCGGCAGCCCTCCTCCTACAGCAATCGCCTACAAAGTGCGATTGACTATCTGCTAATTATTAAGCAAGGTGCTGCACGACGCGCGGCTCAGCGCAAAGGCAGTGCAAGCACTGCCCAGGACCACTCGGCTAAAAATAGACGTCGTTGCACGAGCGCTCTGCACAGGTCAACCCAAATCTGTATATAATTCCCTTTCACGATTTTTGACCTCGTTCGGAACATGAGTGACAGGTGATTGTCAAGACAGGAGAATGGCTGGCCGTTCTCGGTGTGCAATGCAAAAATACCACAGAAATCAGAACGGATAATGGATGAACAGACTTGAACGTGCAACTACAAACCAATGGGGAAATGCTCTCAGGGAAAATTACACCCTATTATTTTCTTGTATTTGGGCTGATGTTGTATAGTTCCGAGTGTGAGCGATCACAGCCCGGACTTGAATGGCATCTTCATGTACTTAGCAGAGCGTGGCCGAAACAAGCAGAGAAGCTGGTCGAGCTGGCACATCTCAACATAATTGTAGATAATTATGGTGTTTCCATTCATTTCTTGAGACCTTTTACGACAGCAGGAGTGTTTATCAAGAGAGCTTTCCACAAGAAAACAAACGGGAAATCTTAACTCCTGTTACGTCGCTAAACGGCTCGCAGAGCAATGTCTGGATCCTCTTGGGCGCTTATTTGCACGTTGTGAATTCAGGCACATAACAATGAAAAAAGATGGATATATATGTAAGAAAGTATAGAATTCAACTTAAATAGTGAAGAGTAGAAGAGTAGATAACCGTCTAGCAAGTCCCTGATCATGGGAACCTGGTAGGATGTTGGCGACAAACTAAATGTTGGCTTTGCCCCAACCAATCCTCTTGGAAGATTGTGGTCAGCATTCTCGAAGGTCTGGCTGGGAAGTTGGAACCGGCTTAAGTGGATGCCTTATAAATTATAAGAAGGTTCCACCAGCAGGCGAGTTTCTGGGCCCTTCAAATCTCGAATTACTCCCAGCTTTGATTGCTTAGTACGAAGGGTTAGAGAGAAATGGCGCATCATTTATGGTTTCCGATGGTTTTAAATTACCCATCGCCTGTCATATACCAGTTTGAGAGGTTTCCTGCCTGGGGGGACAAACACCACCTCGGCAAAAAGATTGTCCCACAGTTTTGTTATAGCGCGCTGAAATCAATTTTTCGATACATAGATTGTAGATACCAAGTTTAAGGGCAAATGAATTCGAATGAAAACTCTCGGCATAGTGTGGCGCCGATTGTGGCGAGTCCCAAATAAGGCATGTAACCAAATTGGATATTTCGTACGAATTCAATGCCAAGGCAACATCAGCACTTAGAGGAGGGATAATTGGTACAGGTCTCAGAACCATTACCAAAGCCTATCTCTGATGCATGTCGACCACAGAAATTGCATGCCATATTCTGGCTGCCGTGGTTGTCAACCCACAACCCTTCGCCATGACTGTGAGCGACGCTGACACCGATGCACAAGCGCGGACCATGAGGCGCTAGTCCGTTGACGAAGATTGCAGGTAACGAAACAAGGTCACAGAATGGTCATCGGAGGTAGGCAGGCAAGTCCGTTTGCTTCCCAGCATATTAATGCACTTCTAACTCCCACTGTGCGAAAACCTATGCCGCGGCGGTACAATGACATGCATAGCCACGCGCTGTGTCAAGTGTCTACTGCGACTCGGGCCAGATCCCACTAACATCAGAATGTCGAATGGGTTTTTCAGGAAATATTTACACAAGAAAATAAGCGGGACTTTAACTCCGGTCTACGTCGTTAAACTGCTCGCAAAGGGCAGTGGCCACTCGGGCGCTTATTCGTAAGTTGGGAATTTACGTACAAAACAATGAAAAATACGGATGAATATATAGGATTCAACTGATATAATGAAGGGAACTGAATCGGCTAGCAAGTCTGTGATGATGGAATGCTGGTCAGTGGTGAGATGTCGGCGGCGAACTAATCGTAGGATTTACGCCAGCCAGTCCTCTTGAGATACTCTTCAAACGTCGACCCTGTCAATCCACCAAGCTCTTTTTTTCTCTCTTCATATTCCACGAGGTCCATTGTTCCACAATCGGCCTTCGACACCCACTGTGCTTCCTCCATCCAGAGCATCATTTGTTCAATATCATCTCTGAAGCCCTCGCCAACCATCTCAGACACGGTATCGCCCCAGGCGGAGATTGAGGTAGGTGCGGCACGGGCAGGTTCACCTGTAATGAGCGTATAGGTTGCAGCAAGATCGTTTTGCGAGCAAGGAGGGCCTTGGATTGGGTATGTCTTTCCGGCGGTCTGGGCAGGTCCCAGAACAAAAACAGCTGGGGGTGCAAAGATGATAAATACTGGCCAAGAAAAGGGACTAAACATACCTGAAGCGAAGTTGCCTACGTCGAAGTACGGGTCGACATAACCGGCCTTCTTGTCCGACGATAATGGCGAACGGAACTCAACAACACCATCTGCTACGTTTTGAATATGTTAGTTAGTAGCTGGAGCGATTGTCTTATTTAGCGAAGCAGGCTCACCGGCTCTTTTACAATACTGCTTCCAGTTGAAATTGTTATAAAACAAGCAAGGGTGAAGGAACGTCGGCACTATTGAACCGAGTTTTGCCAGTGCGTATTCTTCGACCTGCGCCTTGTAGTCAAAGTGGAAGACCTTTGTGTAACGACCTCCCGAAAACTTTGTCATATTGGGCATTCCAGAGTAGACGAAATGCTGGATACCGCATGCCTGTTTGAAAAGGTCGCGATCAGTTATGCAACTGGCTTTAGGGGGAGGGGGAAGAAGGGTCACCAATGCGGCATCCACAAGACTGAAGCCCCCGATGAGGTCGTACCGATTGTCCTTTTCGGTTTGTATAGGTAGTTGCCATTGCGTCACAGCAAACACGCCGTAGGCGCCTTTAAATACTCTCTTCAGGCTATCCACGTCAAATACCTCTGCAGCCATCATCTTGAGGCGAGGTCCATGCTTCTTTGTAAGGGTTAATGCTGCCTCTGAATCGGGGGTTCGGGTGAGGCCAATGACCTGGAATGAAGTCTGCGCTAATAGGGCAGAGAGCACACCGCCGCCTTGCTGCCCAGTGGCACCGACAACGACAATAATTTTGCTGGATTGGTCTGACATGAATGGTTAGCGAAACTGAAATTACTGACACCAGGTTGGGGCGGTTATATACTATCTACTAAAATGCTATCATACAAATAGTTTATCCGACGCCGCTCAAGTAAAAATATTTGATTGACGGCGTTCATTGCACAATTACTAGATTGCATTCCGTCATTGGAACTTGGAAGGTTCTGCCAGGATAACTGGCAGTGGTTTGATTCGTGGAAGAGCTTCGGGCTTGGGAATCAGAAGCTCAGAACTGTCAATCCCAGTAGTTAACATACAACATGCCGTCGTACTTTCTTTCGGTGCGCTGTTGTCGGTGAATTGCTGGATCGAAAAAGTTGCTGGTTATGTTACTGTATCGGATATCCGAGTCTGATCTGAGTGGTCACTTTTCACCGCACTGACACGTGATCGTGTGGCACATGAGAAGATCGAGTAATATTATTAGGCGCTCGCAAGTTTGGGTCCTTGAAGACTAAGTTTGGACAACCTCGGTCACGATATCATGTTATCAACGCCGAGGCTGAATCAGCCCTAATGCTTTAAGTCCTTCGGGAAACTCCCACAAAGACAAACTGAGCATTGTGATTGGCCCCCAATGCCAAGGCAACTAGTGACTTGCAGGCTAGAAGTTGGCAAAGATTGTCGACAGCATTCTCGAGGGTCTGGCCAGGGTCCGGCCTAAGTGAATACTTTCTAAGTTATTGGAAAGTTCCACGAGAAGTGTATTTCTGGTTCCGGCTCTTCAAATCCCGAATTACTCATAACTTTGATCGCTTAAGGTTTGGAGAGGATTGGTGGCATCAGTAAAATAATTGCCGACTTTCCACTGCTTTCCACTGGTTTTTTCGAGTTCCTTAAAACCTGTGGGTAAAATGTTACTTCAAGAGGCTCCTCGTCCGAGATGGGAGATGGGGGGTGGGGTTCTAGGTTTCCCAATTTCCGGATTTACGCGCTGTTTCCAGGCTTTTTCTCAGGTGGAGCACTTCTGAAAACCAAAATGCGACAGTACTGATGTCTCAATGACATTTTGGGAACATAGTCATTAGCCACAGAACAGAAGCATTCCACGTAGCAAATTCCTGAGCTAACAGGTACCTCCACCGACCAGCAATCAACAATTGACCACGTTCTCCGGTTGTAGGCTGGGCGCGCTGGGCGCTTATTTTAAGGTGGCACACCGAGTTGCTGCCATAAATTTGGTTTTGATTCTTCAGTCCTGCTTTTGGGTATAGACTGGAGTAGATCTCTCTAAATTTCATTGTCCCGCTGTAGCATTGAGCGTAAGTTGGCATCTGTGAAGAAAATACGAAGGACATGGCGTTTTCCTTCCCAAATTTGGGAATCAATCTTCCCTTTGCCTTTCGAGATACTGACATGAGACACAGGGCTCTCTGACTCCTATCCAAGCCTCAGTTTTGAGATTGCAGAGCTTTGTAAATAAAAAAACAGCAAGCATGAATTTGGTATTTTCTATGGGGTCTCCTCTGAGTCTCCGAGTCTCCCGTTAGCGCGCGTTACACACGTAGCATTGGACAGTGAGAACATTGAAGACTTTGAAGGTGCATTGAAACAAAGAGGGCATTATTTAATGCTTGTTTTATTGACATGATCTGAAAATGTCTATACTTACATTATTGTAAGCTCGGTGCGAAGCCAGCCGTCGACCCAGTCAACTTCATCAACATCCCGGTCAATCAAGGACCCCGGATAATGCCTTGGAGGGTCGGATGTGAAAATTGTCAATTCACGAGCTTGTTGGGTGGACATAATTTCGGTGATTTTAGCATGATTTTGGGTGGATTTTCACTCTAACCTCGTATTTTTTCCCCCTGATTGCGGGTGGATGTGGGTATCTGACCTCAATTTCTGGCCCAACTTGCTAAATTTGGGGCTGTCGGAGGTAAAAATTTCGTCCGGTGGGCCAAATGGCCCACCGTTTGGGTGGATAATTATCCAACCTTGATGGTGAAATTTGGCCATTGTCGGGTGGACACTGTTAAAAAATATCTGACTTACGCAGCCTCAGGACCACATTTTCGGGTGGATGCATATCTGACATATTTTAGGCTATTTTCCGGGGTCCTGTCAATCATTTCTCATGGGAAATAACCACGTGATGTGATCCGACAATAAGCCGATGTCGCGACTCACGTCGAGAATTTATTCATGGTTCATCTGGATTCTGTTCACCAGCGAAAACAAACTGTTTACTGTACTACAACAATTCCATTGCGACGAAAGCTTGGAACCTGTGAGTTGCTACCTCTATGGCCTTCTCCACCTCAAGTTTGTTCATCGTAGCCCACATCTCGGTGGACCGCAAGCCTTTCCGTGCAGTTCGTTCCAAGACCTTCCACCACTCAGCTTGGCATGGATGACCGGGTGAACCAAGATAACCCCAGGGCTTTGCTGTCGGCGGTTGGACAAAGGGGTTCAGAACTTCGATCAAAGAAGGATGTACAGGCCCAGTGAAGTGTACGATGTGCGGGTTGGCGGCCATGTTCTGCATACCAAGCTTGTCTCTGTCGCTGGAAGGATAATTCGCGTAGGTCCCCAATCCTTGTGCATTCCAAGTCAAGTCTATGTTCGCCCAGCTGGATGAGAAATGGACGTTCAGCGTATCTTGGTCGCGAAACTTCGCGTCCTTCATCCTTTTGCCGAGCGCCGCCAAGCCGCTGACATCTAGACGCGCCTTGGCTAGATCCAACAACAGGACCCCAGCGTTGAAATACGGCCTTCTTTCCATTTCGTCATGGCCCATTGGGTGTCCTATATCTATGGCGGCTCCGACGCACTTACTCTCTAGATCGATGTCCCACAGTTCCTTTACATTTTGGCGAACGAGTGTATCAGCGTCTAGATAAAGGACCCGTTCCACTGGTAGAATTTTGATCATGTCCAGCTTCGCCCAGGTGGGTCCCATCTGAGCAGCGAGGCTATCTTCGGGAAGTTGGAGAAAAACCAAGGTGGCTTCGTCGTGGGCATCAACGGTCTGCATCAACCTGTGGTTATCTTCTGGAAGGAGACCGCAGTCGACGACGTAAATGGTTATGCGTCCGGGTGTGTTTTCGAGGAGACTTTGAATGGTAACGGTTGCTCCGATGATGTACGACGAATCGATAGTGAGTACGATGTTTATTCCATACCCAAGAGCCTCCTTCAAACCTCGGTTAGGTGCATGGCCGACCAAGAACCCGATCCCCGTGTCCGTGAGCTTGCGGAGGACAACTTCATAATGACCCTCGCCAGTGAGACGCTCGTACTCTCCCGCATGGAAAAAATGCCGAGAAAGCTATTCGGGCCCACCCAACGGCGGCGGGCTTTGTCGGCACCATATCTTTCCTGTTGCAGATAGCATTTTCACCACTGCCGTTCATTTCGCAGGAGTAACCTATTTCTGGGATATTGCGAGGAAGATTCCAGATGATGTTCCGTGGGGAGTTACCGCTAACCTTATCGCGCGTCGTAACGTCAAAGATGGGGTTAAATTCGATCTGACCTATCCGAAAACGGGAGGAGGCGAAGATATCCATTTCTGCCGTATGAAGCGAGAGTTTTCCCTGCGGCATAACGGAGAAGGGTTCGTCGCTGCGCCAGACGTTATTGTTACCCATCCCTGGTGGAACAACGGCCGCAGGTCCTATTGGCGATTTTACAATTGGTCTTTAGGGGACGGTGGACTCGTCAAACACTTTCCAGAGAATGTTTATGTGGATTTCGCGCCAAATAGCTCGGAATCGATGCTCCTCTGCGTCCTGGGTGCCGACGCAGCCACCCTAGCCGCCCAGGGCCAGTGGCGCCTTCTCGGATTGTGTTTGAAAGCATTTATATCCGTGATCATCGCCAATGTCTTGCACGAATGTTATCGGCATCTCTACAAGCACCCAGAGAGAAACGCTGCGATCAATACATACATCAAAAGGCGTTGGTCGTTCTGCTGGATCGCTGCAGTGGTCGAAAGCTCGTTCATTCGCATGTTCAGTGAGATGGGCCGACTTCGCGGTATGATCTCGCGCGGTGAATATTGGCTTATTGGTAGGAGGTTTGACTGGTTTGCTGGACGTGTCGGAAATGGACCTGCCAGGGAGGAACGAATGAATAGTCTGGAACGCGCTATTTTCAGCATCGTAATCTTCCTCCTCCTTAATAACCTTACTTTATAGATTAGGCGTTTTGGCTCCATGAACCCAAGCCTGACGATTTTTTTCTTTATCTTGACATGATTCGTATTTATAGAACGAAAATGACAATCTCTGTCGCTCGCTGTGAGAATGAGAATAAGTTCCGGTCCAGGTGATATCTCGTGAATGACATTTCAATTTGGTCATTAAGGAAAATGACGTTCCTCTGGGGATATGTCTTGGCGGGGAAATATAATGCGGGGAAAGGGTCGCCATTATGTACGAGTAGATCAGTGGAAAATCTGGCTCGCTGAAAGTCTCTGATCATGATCGTTTTCAATTGCAAATAGACTCTCTTGGAGGTTCTTGCTGAATACGCGTCTGTCAGGTCATGAGAGTGCTCGTCCGGATCCAGCAGGAATTTCTTCCTAGTTTTTTGACTGTCTTGATTCAACCCAAAAACTGTTATCCTGTAAAGCGAGTATTTAGTGGTTCTGTCAACACTTTGTGCAATAAATGGTGTGCCTAGCCACTGGTCTTGTGGATCTCGTATATGGTGGGGTAACGACGCCTCGACCTTACCAAGGCAGTCCACATGACTATTCGTCGGGCTGAAATTAGTCCTTTCCCGAGCCCCATTCACACCCGATTTACATAAATAGGCAGGTGGAAATCTGGGGCTATATAAGAGAGGAGAGTTTCACCCGCCTGCTTTCTTCCCTCGATTATCTACAACTATGCCATCTACCTTTTCACACCAATGGGACGCCCCCAAGTACAAGGGAAAGACATCTTTCAACACCGGTCTGTTCATTGGTGGAAAGTTCGTTGATGGGGCGAGCGGGACCACCATCGAGTGAGTCGCTATTGACCCCTGTACGCCAGGGATAGCCTTTACTGATCATCACGATCCTTATCTTATCGCAGTGTGATCAACCCAAGTGAGTATTCTATGTTTAATGTTATGTTCTATTTGTTGCTCTCCAGTTCCTAACCACCACTCGCAGCTAACGGGAGCCTCATCACCAAAATCGCGGAGGGCACTGACAAAGATGTCGACATTGCCGTCGAAGCTGCGCAGAAGGCCTTTGATACCGCATGGGGGCTGAAGGTTGCTGGTGCGGCCAGGTCTGAACTGCTATGGAAGCTTGCGCAGACAATGGAGGCACACAAGGAGGAACTGGCTGCAATCGAGGCTCTTGACAATGGTACGCACGACTGGCTATATATCCTTCACCGTGTCATCTCAATATGCTTCTCGTTCAGGCAAAACCTTCGACTGGGCATTCGGAACCGATGTGACGTTTGCGATTGATGTAGTGAAGTACTTTGCTGGGTGGGCAGATAAGATTACTGGTCAGACCATTGAGGTGCGTCGTTGAGTTCACGGCTAGTTGTCCAACACTGACCCAATTAAACCCATAGACCGATGAAAGGAAATTAATCTACACTCGTCATGAACCCCTCGGTGTCGTTGGCCAAATCATTCCATGTGAGTATCTTCTTTACCAGCAACTCAACAACCTCTAATGATTGTCTCGGACTCTAGGGAACTTCCCTCGTAAGACCATGAAATAATTTATTTGCGGCTGCTTTCTTAACTTGTAAAACAGTGTTGATGTTCATCTGGAAGATCGCGCCTGCTCTTGCAACCGGGAACACCATCGTCATCAAGGTAGAAATTACGCAATCATTTTTTAGGCCTGCAACTAAACCAATATTTACCAGCCCTCTGAATTCACTCCTCTCACTGCCATTAGGATGTGCGGGATTATTCAGGAAGCCGGCATCCCCGACGGTGTCGTTAACGTCGTGACAGGCTATGGCCCAACCGTAGGTGCTGCTATTTCAGCACATCCAAAGATCGAGAAGGTCGCGTTCACCGGAAGCACTCTCGTTGGCCGCAAGGTCATGGAGGCAGCTGCCAAGTCAAATCTCAAGACCGTCACCCTTGAACTCGGTGGAAAGAGCCCCAACATCATCTTCGACGATGCTGACCTCGAACAGGCCGTCAACTGGGCTGCCCATGGTATCTTGTGCGTATTCTGCGACCGTCTTGTCATCAAGGAGCTTATAGTTGACCTTGGCTTTAGCTGGAACCACGGACAAGCTTGCTGCGCCGGCTCGCGTATCTTCGTCCAAGCAGGAATTTACGACAAGTTCCTGCAAATGTTCACGGAAAAAGCTCGTTCTATCAAGATCGGAGATCCTTTCACCGAGGGTGTCGAGCAAGGTCCGCAAGTTTCCCAAATCCAATACGACGTTCGTACTTGCTATTCGTCCCTCGGCCGAAATTTCTGACCTCCTGACTCGTAGCGCATTATGGGATACATCGACTCTGGCAAGGCAGAGGGCGCGACTGTACACACCGGTGGCGACAGGTACGGGACTGAGGGTTACTTCATCACCCCGACGATCTTCACGGACACCAAACCCGACATGAAGATTGTCCAGGAAGAAATCTTCGGACCTGTAGGCGTCGTGATCAAGTTTGAAGATGAGGAGGGTAAGCAATTCTTGAGCCTGCTATCTTGTATGTGTTGCTTAGGACTGCTTCATTTTCTCTTAGATGTTATTCGCCAGGCGAACGACACTGGTACGTTCCTGCTGAAAATTGACATCAATGATCAACTCGTTGACACCGTTTGTTTAGTCTATGGACTTGCGGCCGCCCTCTTCACCCAAAACCTCAACCGTGCGATTGAGACTGGAAACAGGCTGCAAGCAGGCACTGTCTGGGTAATACTCGTTCTTTTCCCGTTTGCTTCGGTAAAGACTGAACGCATGCGAAATAGATCAACTGCGTCAACCAATTGCACGCCCAGGTTCCCTTCGGAGGTTACAAGCAGTCTGGTATTGGACGCGAGCTCGGAGAGTATGCTCTCTCGAAGTACGTTATCGTCCGTCACTTTCGATTCGGGCCTCGTAGGACTGACGCACGTATTATAGCTACACCAACGTGAAGGCGGTGCACATCAACCTCGGACATCGCAAGTGATCATCATCGTCATCACACACGTCCAATCGAAAATGTCACTTGTTGTTTTCTCACTTTCCAATGCCACGGCTGTCTTGTCGAAAGCGTACCGACTACCTCTTAGTGAAGTAAAAACTGAAATGTTGTAGGATAGCTTGGTGTTTTATCTATTTTTTATTTCCGGTGATTGAATTCATCGTTTTGTACTTGTTTCGATGACGATGGTTCGAATAAACTTGAAAGAGTAATTCTGAAAGCGTATGTATGGAAGTTAAATAAATGACGACGAGGACTGGTTTCTGTCCAAAATGTATTTCACTACGACATCTGGTTACAAAAACTATCGAGCTTCATAGAACCTATTTGCAACCTCCTCTGTTCACGAATGCTGGACTCTAGCGGGTCGTGCATTCTGTAAGTAGGCGAAAATTCTGACAGAGGTATTTACTTACTGGATGAACCACCGTCCATCATCGGCAAGGCAAAGGCCACCGTGTGCGTTCTGAGTGGCCTGGCAGTTTGGAGCAACGAAATCAATGACATTCGCCTATTAGAGGTGCGTCACTTCAAGAACCTTTCAGAGAAGTAGATTCTGAAAATCTTACAAAGTCGGTCCGGCAGTAGTTCAAAGGAGTTGACGCCTGATTCAAGAAGAAAGACGTGCAACTACTGAAGGTCAGCGAGACGATATTGCTGGTCTAGTATTTAAGTCAATTACTTGATCAGGAGGTAGAATAATCGCTGTTGCTCACTCCGTTTCCGATCTGGAAGACAGGGGCTATCCGAGTCAGGGAAATATTAGCACTCACCCTTAGGCAGAGTCAAAGGATAATTACCGATATTTTGACTATCAAAGCGCAACGCATCCGCAATTACGTGGCATTCATTTGGGTCTGGTCCTCCTCCGGAAGGGTTGAAGCAATGAGTGGTACCTGGCATGTGTGCATTAGGAGAGACGTTTGCCTGATTTGGACGTTATGCCACTTACAGGCTGCGCCACACACGCTCGCGGCCTGACGGGGTTGTAGCAAAGACCCGGGTGCCTTGCTTATGTCGTCACAGGTGATGAGGTCCATCTTCACGTTCTTTTCAGCGCCGATGTATTGCGTGGAGGTAATGACTTGGTTTCCTTTGCAGAGGGTCTCTGGAACGAGGAGCGTGAAGATTTGTCTTTTTGCAAGGTGGGTGGTTGACATACCTGGTGCAACGGGAGTGGCGCCAGCGAGGGTGAAAAGAGAAATTGCAGCCAAGATGAACGAGTTAGTGAAGAACATGATGAGGTTGTCCGTTTGTTGGACGAAAAGCTGGAATTTACCCCCCCTTTTATACCTTTGTGAATAGAAGTGCGGCATATGCTCCCGCCTCAATTCTAGACCAGCATTGGAGTTCAAACATCGATAACTGCCCACGAAGTAGTCGGACATAGGGCATTTTTGGCCGCTGGAACTTCGGCACGAAAGGCGCGAAGTGCGTTCTGTGTCGGAGGTTGTGATCAAGGATGCGATCAAGATAGATTAGGTCCGTCCAGACCGAGTTACAGAAATAGTCTTAGTGTGGGGGCCTATAGGTAAGGGATCCAGAATTTGTAGAGTCCTGCCCCGGCTCGTGGACAGGGACCTGTATTTGAGCATAGTATGAAAGGGGGATTAATTGTACTTGTCAGTTTTTCCTTGACTAGACCGCCGTTGCATAAATGAAGCAAATCAGAGGACATGCTTACTGTACAGCTGCTACCGTAAAGGCTTGATCTGACCGTGGTTGGCTTCGCCGTCGACTTTTGAACAGCTGAAACTTGAATATCTTCCAACTTCCATATTCAAGTTCTGTTGGCATCAGTCGTTTCTGTCCATTTGGGATGATATGAATCGTATGATGTCGGCAGACAGGTCGCGTGGTGCGTAGCATGCGCAAGGACGGGTAGAATTTGTGTTCGCAGAGTTGGAGAAGGTCCACAGGAGCTGATGGGAATCGCCTCATACGGCTTGTTGTGAGAGGTATAGAGCATGACTGCCTTTGATTTTATTCCGAACACGACGGGAAGGCATCCAATAATCGGGACCCCAACCAAGTTGAGGATATGCATCACTTCCTTGCCATCCATTGGCATCGGGGTGGACAGAAATAGTGCAGCATGGACGTCATGAATTTCAAATTCAAGTCGGTGCTAACAATAGAAACAACTAGAAGTGCGATACACATCTAGAGCCAAGTTGGGTCTGGCGGCTCGAAAATAAATGTTGGGAAAGCTTATGAAGCTTTTTTGGTGTAGGAATTTCTTGAGTCTTCATGAGGAGACAGTGTTGCGAGGGGATGAAGTGGTTTGCAACAATGATAATAAGAAAGAAAGAATTATTAAGCGCCCACAAACACATTGGCAGATTGCACGAGAAAATACCAAATCGAACTCACTGGAAGTATGCGCAACTATCTGAACAGGGCAAAGTATGGATTTGATGCGACAAAATGGCGGCCATTATTTTCTAGACAATGTTAACCCAACAGGAATAGACCAAAAATTTGCCAAAAATGCGTGCGCCGCTATTAGTCATTCTGGCGATCCCTGCAGGAAAACCTAGGAGCCTAAGGGCATGCGACGCTGAACCAGAGGCGCATCGGTTCGGGTCCACTGGGCATGTTGGAACAATTGCACACTTGAATTAGCGTCCACGTTGAGAGTCTTCTTTATTACGGTTCCTGTAAGGACAATGCGCGGAGGACGACAGAGTGCGGTGCCAGAACGAACCGCACACTTGGCTTGGTCGACTGATATCCAGAGACGCAGAGGACTGGTAGAACTGCTATGATTTAAGTTAGAGGAAGTCAGAGAGTATTGGAAGGCCAAGGCTCAACCATGTTGAGTTGTTGACCCGGGTCATATGACCTCATTAATTCATTGGACATCCCAATTCAACAACGTCTTGTTTGGACTGGATCGCGCATTAATATTGCAGGATAGAACGGCATGAGAGTTGTAACGACACATTTGAGATCACAGGAGGAAAAAGAGCACCTGTTGGTACAAATCTATGGGAAGGAATCGGGATATGACTGTGACCACTTCTCGAACATCTCCCAGTCATGTGAAAGCAGAATTTGACGCCCAGGTTTGCCAATCCATGGGACAGCAGGGTTAAGAAGGGGTGGGTAGTAGGCGAATGAGACTTCTTCAGCCCAGTCAAAATCTAGCAGCATTAATGCCAGTCGGCCGCTGTCATCGATATCGATCTCTGTAGACTATTTTATCCTGACCATGACGTTGTTGGGGCGAATGTCGCCATGTACGAAATTGTTGTCCTTCAAAACGCCTAGAATTTCTATCATCTTTGCTTTGATGGCAGCGCAATGTTTTCTCGCCTCATTGGCATCGCGCTTGGCGAGGTCAGCGAGCGTCAACCATCCTCCTTGCAACTTCGTTGGAGGCATGAGATATTGCATCGCATATGCCCTCGCAGTTTCCTTGCGACAAACGCCGAGCAATTTTGGCGCGAGTCCAGATTCGGCGAGTTTCTTATGAACGAAAATCCCATACTCCCCAAAAAAAGGTATTTTGACTAGAATTGGCGTGCCATCCTGATGGACCGCTTCGAAGACGGAAGAGGGGAGTCGGAAAAGGGGTCGGAGATATCGAATACTAAATCCCGAGGTACCAGATGAGGCTGAGACAAATTGCGTATAGACAATAGGACAGCCTGGAACAAGTTCTGACGACGGCTGAGGGCTATGAGAACGACTAGTAAAAGTGAATATGAGTAGAGACAAAGAGTGGTAATGCCACTGACCTTTGGAGGTCCAAGATTGCATGAGCCAAGGCATAAAAGGCTTTGGTGAAAGCACGGGCCATAATAAGTGCTGGATCTCGCAGGAGATACTGCACAAAAAGTGGTTCAACAGCCGTTGATGACCCATCATAAAAGGCACCATATATTGTCATACGAGGACCTGCAACGAGTCAGCTCAGGGAGCAGATCACAGCAGTCAAGTCGTACCTATGAGGGTGATGAGAAACATGGGATGTCCGAGTAGAACAGGCCGAGATGACGATTGGCGAAAGAGATCATACATGCGGCCAATATACATATAAGGGTCTTTTACGGCAGATATTTCGTTTTCCACCACTACCGCCAAGTATTGGCTTTTATCGTCACCGAGGAGGATGTCAAAGACATATCTTATACCATTGCGGATGAAACAGGTATTCTTTTTCCCTCTACAGGGTAATAACATATCCAAAGCAAGGAGAAACATGTCCCGACGTTTCTGTTGACCAGTACCCTACATCAGGTTGTTAGTAGGTAGGTTCGGAAAGCTGAGTGGAAACTTACATGCTCATCGTCATGGTAGAATTGCCCCATAGTCTTGTGAAGGAAGAGAGACGCATGAGAAGCTTGTTGGAAAGAGACGCCCTTAACATCAGAAGTTGAGGATTTCAAATTCAGGACGGCATAAAATATATTGAAGGCCTCGTCGAGCGAATATATAGATGGTCCAACGTTTTCCGTTGGTCGAAGGTTTAGCAACCGACCTGGAGTCTGTTGCCACGCGGGCCAATTGTCTGGTTCTGCGAACGCTGACGGCGAAGGTAGACTGGGGGGTAGAGAGGGTGTAGCGAGCGGTTCTGGATGAGAGTCAAGCTTGGAATTGATGGCTTCAGGTACGCGAAGCCGCTTGATGGTCTCTGGAGAGTGGAGATCATGCACAGAGCTAGCTCGTTTAAGTGGTCGCGAAGTGAAGGTGTCCATGTACTTCAAGTTGACGCCAACTTCGAAGTTGACGCGTCGCGATGCGTGCGAACAGTCACGTGAGTTGCTTTCTGCATTGCTCGAGTCGTATGGCATTGGTATTGGACCTCGGTGTTCTTCCCTAGTGTTGGCATCTGTAGACGTTGGGATCGTTTCTACGCGCTTTTTTAACTGGGGTAGAACTCTGGCTATTCTATGCAGAGCGATATCCTAAAACTTGACCTGGAAGACTCAACTTTTCCGTCTTGCATCGTTCAGTGTTTCTGAATTCAAGCATAGTAGTATAAAATGGGTAAGCCTCCAGAATTATTTCCGAACGACTAGCACTGACGACCGATGTCCTAGGTAATGCCAATTTGCGATTCTACGTTCTAGTGGCCAATGAAGTCATTCAAGTAGGGGCAGGGCCAGATTTCTCTCTTTCTGCTCTCGTGATAGAGATGAAAGCGCCTCACAGGGAACCTCCTGCACTGCTTAAGCGTACACCCTACAAGCGATGCATCTTTTACAAATTGATTAATCCGATCCCGTTCTCCGAGGCAACAGCAACACGCGTTTCCGAAATCATGACCTCACTGCAAGATAGGAACAAGTATGAAAAGCTGGACCCCAACACGACATTGAAGCACATCGCCCAGGATTTCGATTGCGATCTCCTCTACTTGGTTATTGAGTTTATGCTGGGTTAGTTCTCTTGCGGCACTGATGCTGTGGGATACCCAAGCTCACAGTTGCTTTGACAGACGAAAAGGAAAAGGTGGTATCTCAGTTGAAGAAAAGCAATCCCAATCTTTACAGCTGTTTGGAAATCAGTGTTAGAGCCGCCCTCCGGTGGACACTGGACGACGTTCGTTCAAACGGAGGTGTCTTTGTAGAGGATGATGAAAAGCCACCAGAAATGCAGGATCTGGAAGTCAGATTGTGTGCAAAACGCTCCTTCAACGTGAGTCGCCTCCCTTTAGGTTTACATACTCACCAACCTTCTCTTCCCGATAGATTCCGGATGACGATCTTGACCTCTCCATTGCGCGCCAGTACGGGTCCCAGTTTGAGTCAACTTATATCCGCAATAACCTACCAGAGACTCAAGCGACCGTCAAGAGCATCAAGGAATTTATTGCGTTTTATGTTTTACTGCGTTGTTACCTCCCAGACGCATCGCTGTACATGACAGCGAGATCGTCGTCGCTCAAGGCCCACGCATTGAAGGACAACTTCATCCTCCCACCTTTCTTTTCAGGGCGAGATTCAACTGATGCGCTCGGGTATCAAGAGTGAGCACGCTCAAAAATTGGATCGCATATCCGCTTGTTCATTTTCCTTTGTCAGAAAAATTTCCTGGAAATTTCCTTTGTTCGTCTCATGTCCTACCATGAGCACTGTGCCGCGGAGGTATACGCCAGTCAGTGACTTCAGCGTCTGGTTCCGGAACCTTGACTTGCCTTTGGTTATCGCCGAGGTCATACCTGAGAGGAGCAAAAAGGACCGTTGTCGCATGCTCTTGCAAGCCATCGCCCTGGCCCGTCTTGTATTCTATCTCCGTAGACCTGAGTCCGCCGCTCATCCTTTCGTCGTCGCCATCCATCTGACAGCGAAAATGATCGCTGAAAGATATATCGTGATGAAAACGGGGCTAGCGCCGAACGAGGTATGAACCAGTCCTTTGACTTTACATTGGCAGGCATACTGATTCTTTGGAGTAGGTCTACATTTCACAAGAGAATTTCGATCTTAGCAATGAAAATGACGCTGTCGCCTTCCAGCGCGAGATGTATAATCTCGCGTCTGTTCTTGAATCCATCGTCGGTCAGCTAGATACCGGCAAACGTGACGAATTGCAGGCCATCAAAAAAAAGGCGACTGATTTGACGTCTGTGCACTCTAGCGGCGCTTGGAGCAAGCACACTCGGACACAGACACCGGACTTCGACTTCGAGGAGCCTAATGAGCTAGATGGAGACGTGTTGGGTATTTTCGGCGATGATACAATTCGTGCTGGTCTAGCTCGATTGAATTATAAAGTGGCATATGTCGCTTATGGGGTGTGTTCATTTTCCATCACAAAACATCCATTACTAAAGACTATATACTCATACAGCATCCAAACATCGCAGTGATCATAAGCACTACGAACGGTGAACTGGCCGGATGCCTGAAACTCGTCAAGGATGGGGGGAAGGAGATCGAGATTCTGCAATACCTCGCTGGCCTGCCTTCCGAGTCCAACCACACCGTGCGCCCGTTCGGCATCTGGAAAGTTGCAGGCGGGTCGATCATCGGTATGCCCGTAGCGGGCAATTCTCTTACTTCCTTGCACAACCCGAACGCACATCTATGGTCGCTTTCGACACAGCTCTTCGAAGCCGTCAAGTTTATGCATGACCATAACGTCGCTCATCTGGATCTCAAGCCGTCCAACATTCTGATCCCGTCGGATTACGGCCGTCTCACTGTTGTCGACTTTGGGGTGTCCTTTCGGCTCAAACATGCGGCGCAGCTGCTGCAGGGTCGGGCGGGGACTGAGGGGTATATCGCGCCGGAGGTCGGACAGACGAAATTTAGTCCCATCCGGGCAGATTTGTGGTCGACGGGCAAGGTTGTGGAAGAGCTTTGTATGCTTTGTCGGCCGTCTCCCTCGCGTGACTGGTTATTGGCTCTCAGCGAACAGCTCCTCGACGATGATCCTAGCAAGCGGCCAATGATGTCGGAGGTCCTTCAAAAGATGTTGAGTTATGACGCCAACGAAACTCTAGATGGTGGTCATACGAGGTATTTACTTCGTCATATTTTTTCTGAATCTGTTTAAAGAAAGACTGTTGCAGTTAACTCTGCGAACACCTAGCTTGAAGGTGAATTCGCAAACGCCGACATTGTGGTTATTATCCTTGAGATTGGAGGCATGATGCGCTCTGATAGGGGAAGCATTTAATCCCATCAAAACTCTGACCAAGGAGACAGGAGTGATTATCGAGCGACGGTACATACTTGCCCTGCGTCTGCTAACACGTTGCCATTGGAACTGGAGACCCAGGACGAGGTAGCCTTAGCCCTCCTCTGGCCGCTGTTTTAAATTTTAAATCTAAATTAGCACAGTCGAACGTACATACTTAGCGGCGTATCTTTCGGTCTTCAAGCGTGCTAGCACTGAGCATACTACCTCGGCGCTCATGTGTAATTGTCAGATAGGGTGTTTGACATGACTCTGAGCCACAGTGTATGTTTCTGAACGACAGGAAATGAAAGAAGCCATCAGCGCTACCTCCGCACCGACAGCAGCAACAGTTGTGCATTTGTGCAATACCCGTCTTCCCATCGAAAGAAAAGAAACCTACATACCGCCCATTGAGATTAAGAAGAATACTTTAAAGGAAAAAGGGAGTCTACTGGGAAAAGAATAGACCGAGGAATTGGCACGAGGCGGAGTGGAAACAGACCAAGAGATTGGAACAAAACAGAGAATCCCACACATTCATATATCGTGATCCGTAGGGCACATCACATATATCGCTGTCTCGCTAGGAGAGACTACCCCACACAGTGCAGGCGGATTCAGAGGCGTCGAGAACGCGTGTTCCAAAAACGGATGTTCGGACTTCGAAGCTCCGTGTACTCCATCACGGTTAAGCTGGACTCGGACCAGTCCTAGTCATTCTGGTGTCCGTCCACATACGATTTTTTTCATCTGCCAGAACGGCTGGTCTCGAGCCTAGCTGGATACCGTTGATTTCATTTCTGAGATCCGATTTTTAGACTGGGTCTGCGATGGTCGTCGGATTTCCAAAAGCGGCCACCACGTGATATCTGTCCCCCAAACACACGCGAATAGCTCAGAATTGAGCTCGTCCCGCCCAACCAACATGTCACCCTCTCTTTGTGCAAAACCGCGATGATGTACAAATTCGCATGTTATTTTCCATCCGAAAACCCTCTCTTTATCCCTATTAACATAGAGTCGGATGCGTGGCTGGAAGAGCTACTAAAAGCGATTCACAAGGAGCTCCAAACACTTGGTCGAGATGTGAGCCGCGATGACCTCCGGCTTTTCAAAGTGAACTTGTTCTTTCTCTGGAAAACAGCCAACTAAACCATACTAGGCGGATGTCCCCGTGGATCCCAAAGAAGACCTGCAATCGCGCGCCCTCTTATGGCTTCATAATCAGCCAACAGATAGTGACCTTCCGAGAATAAAGAAGCTCACGTCACTCTTTCCTGATGGCCCTTGTCTCTCGGATGAATTTCTGGATATCGTCGTTTGCGATTCCGAGGGTATGTTCTACTCTGTCTTTCCATCCTTTATTGCTGATTTCGTGTCAGTTTTAGAGTTGGTAGAAGGCTTGGGCGACCCAGACGACGTTCATAAGAGAAAATTAAAGAAAGGTGTGCATTCTGTTGACACCCTTTAGATGTTTGCTCTACTCATCATTCTTACACCTCAAGCTCTCGACAATCGTCTAAATGGCCTTCCTCCTGTACCTTCACCGTCAGATGTCGTCCATTCCTCTACCAAGCAAGCAGCCCTATTAGGCGGCGAAATGCCTTCCATCTACCTGGGTCGGCCTGGTGGAGCCCCTGTCGCCATTTTTAATCCTGCCCTTGCTACTTTGCAATGGCGTCTTCACAACCTTGAAGAAGTGCAAGTTTCTCGTTCAGAAGTCGAGCTTGCTGCCAAGTATCTTCGATGCGCGGTTGAGTTTTACCAGGATGAGGCTCAGCGTCAGAAGGCGATTAAGAAACTGGTCAATGACGCCATCGGAGACAATGGCGAATGGGACCGTGCTCTCAGTTGGGCGGATGATATCAAACCCAACGCTAGTTGGTGGTACGACAGTTTTCTCACCCTGGTCCTGGAGCTCAAAAATACATTGGGCTTGTCTGGGGATGCTCTTCTTCAAGCTATAATTGATTACAGCAAAATTGTGTCCCGACAGAAGGTTCGATACCCCATATGTGCCACTTTGCATACTGAAGCTTATCTTTGTTTGCAGTATAAGCGCTTCCGGGAGTTTTGCAACTTCCCTATCGTCCTGGTTGGTGTCAGTGCAAATCGTATTGAAATTGCTGTTGCCGTTTGCGTAGGAGCGATATATGTGACGAAGGTCCTCACTCTCGACCTATCCTTAGGATTCCATGGTTCAGATAACATTATCTGCCTGGCCCGCGTCTTTCAGGCTTTGTTACGCTGCCGATTGGATCTGCACAATTACTACGACACTGTCAGCACCTTGAACTCCCCTAGGCTCTCTTGCCTCTTTCCCAACCCGACACTTTTTGATCGCTCTAAAACATTGCCCTCAATTACATATAAGCACTTTTGGTCTCGAGCAGGTCAACCCACTTCGGCTATTGTGGACATGGGGAACATGGTCACCTCGATATATGCTGCCACCCTCAATGATACCAACGAGGAGGTTCTCATCAAATTTACTGCACAATATAATGAAGTGGCTCATGGCCTGCTTGCTGATGTGGGCCTGGCTCCAAAACTACACTTTTGTGAGCGTGTCATTGGCGATCTATACATGGTTGTTATGGACCATGTTGATGGGACATCTGTTTGGCAGCTCCAAGAGGACAAAAAACCTGTCCCTGCTGTTGTCTTGAAGGAGGTTCGCAAGGCAGTGCACGTCCTCCACTCAAACAATATTGTATTTGGAGACTTACGAGACCCCAACATCATCTATCTTGTGTCTGAGGACCGTGCTATGCTTGTTGATTTAGATTGGTGTGGGCAGGATGGAAAAGACAGGTACCCTGCCACCCTCAACCCTAGCAATGCTTGGGCAGATGAAGTTTTACCATATGGTGTTATGTGCAAAGCCCATGACTTATGGCAATTGGACCGACTGGCTGCCCTCTGTATGCCTGTCCCTTAGCTGGCTATTCCTCCTTGGTTTTTTGTGCCCATGGATTTCCAATGACTTGCACCAGAGTATGTAGCTCAACCTGTTTCTTGACTTATATCTACCCTCAGAATCCAGCAACAACATCAATCCACCTCCGTAGAACTGCCACTTGAACCAGCAATCCTTTCTTCCTCAGTTCCCAGAAACTTGCAATATCAGTATTTCAGCAACCTTATTGTATTCATATTAAATTACTGCCTTCTGTCTAGGCACAAGATCAATGATATTCCCATTTCAGTACACTTTTTCAATGCCAGACAGTCCTGTGAGTGCCAGGAATGAAATGAATTATTTAGATTACTACAAAATACACTTCAGGATACTGTAGTGAGGAGCTAAAATGAGGGGGCAATGAGGGTGCTGTATAAGAAGCACATACACATACAATAGCTCTGAGAATAGACCAGCCTG
The DNA here is from genome assembly GCA_023014335.1 of Galerina marginata. NCBI lineage: Eukaryota > Fungi > Basidiomycota > Agaricomycetes > Agaricales > Galerinaceae > Galerina > Galerina marginata. Next base: position 2,714,778 of record JAECYW010000008.1, on the reverse strand, counting down.
TGTGTCGTGTCGCAATACTAATACATATCGTTAGGATGAAATAAAAAGGAGGGGCTGGTATCGACGCACGAAAACGAGGATCGTGTCCAGGTCGCTGTTCCATATCCTCATCAGCTTCTCCTGGACCCGCCTTCGATTTGATCAGCTCCAGATTCCAGATACATAGTCCGCGAATGCCTTCGGGTCTACATTGGGCAAGGGCGCGTATTTGTTCGAGGCGGAAATCGTTACAAATCCCGTCCGAGGACCAGGTTGGAAAACTGGAAGGAAAGATGCAGCGTTAGCCGTGATCTCTGGAAATAGAGTCTCAAGGATATGGACGTACGCGTACATCTACTGTCTGAGTACCGCGAGTCCGCTCTCTCGATATCCATGGGAAACAGAAATCGGCCAATCAACATCGCGGGGGTATTCGACGCCTCCGCTCCACCCGCCACGAGCTTCCGGTACGCCCTCCACAAGAAATTCGAAGACCACTTTATCGGAGCTACTTGGCCTGGCCGAAATTGCCATTGTAGATGGTGCTGTTGCCCACTTATGTGTGTCGCAGGTGATGGGTAAATTCAGCGGAGGTCGACGCGAGCTTGACGCGAGTAACAGGATCCAATCCCATGTCTCCAGCTCTTATTAAAGAACTACATGGAAAACCCTATCAGAAAACTTCTTCCAGACCTGGGGGGGCAATATTAATGCAGCCAGGAAAAGGATGACGGCGGATTGGGGGGAAATCTGTGATCTTTGAAGGGAAAAACGCCTCCGAAGGCCGTATAGCCATTGGTTTGTATGCCAGTGCGCTGAGGGCCTGCGTAAGGCGGTGCTTTCCCACTATTTCGATAGACAAAAAAACGTCTGACAGAGTACGATGTGTTCAATGAATCTGGGGTGACTGGGTAACTGTATTAATTGATTATTGATCGTGAGTTGCTTCGCGCAACCTGTTGGTCCATCAGTACTTGGAAGTTGGAAGACGTATGTAGACGCGCACGGTGAAGAGGGCCAGAGTTTGTGAGGATGATTGTGTATTATGATCATCATGGTTTGGACGCAAGAATGGATCGGAGATATACTGCCGGTCAACCACGTTACACTTATAATATTAACGCGTCGGTTGCCGCAGTGTTCAGTTGTCCAAATCCGTACCTGTATTCCATCTTATGATTTTCCACAAGAATCGGAAAATCGTAAAGGAATGCCAGTTATAATGCTCTGGAAAGCGCCAGCGCTCATCCCGTTACGTGTCCGACGGGGCTAACAGGCATTTTTTTTTAAATTGAGGGCTAAAGTTACTGCGTCCTGGGTTCCAACGCTTGTTTGGCAATCGACACCCTGTTCATACACGAGAGAAAAGAGTCAACAGGAATTGGAGGAAATTATTGTACAGCGTCAATGCGAGCCCAAAAATACCAAACTTTTTGTCATGCATCAATGCCCCATCGGTCGGAAAAGGTAGAACTATATGGATTCCGCAATGCTTTGGACGCGAGTTCAGCTTGACAAACATACTATCTATCGAAAGAAAATGAACCAATATACTGCCTACTGAGATTAAGGGAAAAAAGAAAAAAGTAGTTTACAGATCACAGAATGGACGAGATTCAAGGAGTCGCAGGAGGCGCAGTGGAAACGGACCAGGAAATTGTAACACAACAGAAAAAGCAACACAGTCCACCCAACCCAATCCATCAAAAATCACCGTCCCATAAGCTGCTTAACAACCTCGGGCTCATCCACAAAAATCTCATCCACATCCGTCCACCCAACGCCCCCTCCCTCCCTCCACACCCTCTCCCTTTCAACCCAATACTCAACCCTGCCTCCCACATCATCCCCCTCACCCACCCTCAAAGGACTCCACACCCTTTCCCCCGTATCCCCATCCGTCTCCGCCCTAAACCACCTCGGCCGATGCTCCCTCGCCCGCCCCTCCTCCCTCGCCTTCCGCACACCCCTCTGTTTCTCCTCCTGCGCCGTCTTCAAATCATTCGCAAGCTCGTATTTCCCCAGCTCAAACGCCCGCTGGTCAGGCCGCAGCCGGCAGTCCGTCGGGCACAGGAGCGGGCGGAGCGTGTCGGACGGGCAGTCGTTCAGCGTGATGGCGAAGGGCGTGAGGTTGAACGGCGACCCGGCGGGTTTGTCCGAGTTCCGCCAGAGGAGGATGTATTCGGGCGTGGAGGTGGGCGAGGAGGGGGATGAGACGGTGATGTCGGGGTTTAGTTGCTGCGAGGTGGAGGTGCTGCCTGAGCCGACTTTCTTTGCGACGAGCTGCGAGTTCCATCGCCCGGCGATGTCGTATGCCACCTCGCCGTCGGCGGCGGCTTCGATGACCTGTCCTGAAATCTCATACGCGTCCTTCCCTCTCCACCCACGAGGCTTGAATGTAAGGATACACTGGTCGCCCGTCCGGTGGTTCGTGATCTATATCCACCATCCATAATCAGCAATCCACTCCTTCAAGACGAAACAAAACAAAGAAAAGAAAAAGAACAGAAAACCTACCACCATATCCCCATAATGATCAATCGTCGGCGAGCCCAAAATGAACCCCGACACATTCGTCGTCACCTTCTTCCAGCTATAATGCTCCACCACCTTGCCCTTCCCACCCTCGCCCTGCGCGCGCGGGTACGTCGGTGCCATCTCCTCAGGCAACAGCAGGTCGACGTGCGCCACGCCCGTCGGCCGGATCTCGAACGACTTGCCCATGAACTTGTTCTGCGCATCGACCTGTGCGAGATCGGGACAACGTAGTCAGTCTCGGCCAAACACAAGTATTTTGCAGACACGCACCTCGCCGTAGTAGTGCCACGCAGGCGACTCCGCCCAACACGCCGAGATAGGCGGGTGGTGGCTCACTTGTTCAGACACATAGCGGTACTGCCGGTCGATCCTTACATACTCGAACGTCTCGCTCTGCAATCAGCAAGCATAGGCAGCGTCAGGCCCCGGACGAAGACGACGCAAAGAAGACACGAGGAAGGACGTACGAGCATAGGGTTAAAAGGCTTCGCGATCCTCCCAATCGTCGACGAATAATTCGACATCGCAAACGCCGCCACGAACGCGATCCGGCGGAGCGGGTCTCGCTCATGCGCCGCCACATCCACTGTTCATCCAAAAAACAAGGGCATCAGCAAACCATCCTCTCATCGTCTCCTCCAAAAAAAAAACAGAACAGAGGATAAAAGGAACGAAAACTCACAACACTCCGCAAACTCCATATCCTCCGCCATCCGCTGCAACATACTAGTCGGCTCATTAAAAAACACCGGAAAGCTAATCTTCGTCAGGTCTTTCCCGATACTATGCTTCAGAACACTCCATAGACTCGTCGACGGGCGTTGATCAGAGGAGAGCGCGAGCCGCTTGCGGAGGGACGCGTAGCCCTCGTACGGTGTCGGGGTTGGCGAGGCCGAGGCCTTCGCCTTCACTTTCCCGCTCGGCGTTGTAAGCGGGGAGAGAGGGCCGAGAAGAGCGCGCCTCGTAAGCCCCGCCAGCCCACCCGGCGACTCCATCTCATCATCATCACCCTCATCCCCCTTCTCCCCAACCCGACCAGCATCAAGCGCAACGACGCTAACAGGACTCGTCAGCCCCTCATGCACCACCAACCCCGGCAAGTTCCCCGACTCGATCGCATCGAAGAACTCGTCCTCCTCGTCTCCTTCTTCGTCCGAGTCGACGTATTCGTCGTTGTATCGTTGTGATGACGATGATGCGAGAGATAGAGGCTGCTTCGCCCGCACCCCAGACCCAGACCCAGACCCAGCAAGCGTCTCCGCCGTCCCGCTCCTCGAAGGTGGCTTCTTGATCGTACCCGTCGGTCCAGTGGGCGTAATCGTCCTTGCAGTCGTTGTCGCCGTCGCCGTCTCGCGCACCGGCTCTGGGGCAGACACAGCCACAGGCATCGGCGGTGCACCGGTAGGTGCACTTGCAGGCCCCGTCCCCGTCCCCGTCCCCGTCCTAGGCGTCGGCATCTGCATCTGCATCGACCCTCCCCCTCCCCCTCCCCCACCCCCGCCCACAAACCCCCCAGACACCCCAGGCGTAGGCGGGCTCACTTCCACGCTCGGGACTATAAACTGCGGGTACGGCATCCCCACCCCCACCCCCAGCTGCTCCCGCTCCCGACCCTCATCCACGAACCCAAGCCCCTCCGGCCTCTTCCTCTCCTCCCTCTCCCTCTCCTCCCCACCCTTCTCCCCCACCCCTGCCTTCTCTCCCACCCCACCCCCAACCCCAACCCCACCCCCACCCCCTCCCCCCCTCTCATAAAACAGCCTACTCACCCTCCTCCCCCCCCTCCGTCCCCTCTCCACCAACTCCCTCTCCAAGCACCTCTCCCTCTCTAACCAGCACCCCCAAGCTCTCCTCCCACACCCTCTGGCGCTTGCGTTCTTTTTTGAGCTGGCGCGTGAAGTAGAGAGACCGCGTGGTGGACATGGTGAGGTAGGTGTGGAGGAGGGTTTGGGTTTGGGTTAGGGAGAGGGAGAGGGGGGTTTGGGTGGAGGGGGCGGTGGGTCGAGTGCTGCCACTGCTAGAGGACGTCGAGGTAGACGCGAGAGAGGCGGTGGTTGCAGAAGCAGATGCAGAAGCCACCCGCGGACCGACCCCGCCCTGGGGCTGACCAGTAGCCTCCAACCCCAACCCGGCCAAAAGCTGCACAGTCAACTCCAACTGCGCAGCCACCGCATTTCCCTGCAGCTCATACTCCCCCTCATACGGCGGCACCGCCCCATTCCCACCCCCCCGTCGGGAGTCGTTCGACGACGAGTCTTCCTCCTCTTCTTCGTCGGCGTCGTCTTCATCCCCGCCTTCGTCATCCCCGCCGAAGCTCTCGTCTTCTCCTGGGACACCCGAAACTGATACTGATATAGGCGACGAAGCCCACGCCCCTCCTCCTCCTCCTCCTCCTCCAAGGCTCCCACCAGACACGGAGGTGTCCAGCCCGAGATAGGCGTATGACGAAGACAACGACCCCGTGTCTCTATCTCTATCTCTATCTCCGTCCCCGCTCCTCTCCTTGTCTTTGTGCTCGCGCGACAAGCTCTTCTTCCACATATGGCTTGATAAACTGTGGGTCTTGGCTTTGGCTTTGTCTTTGAACGTGCTCCCACCCCCACCTCCACCCCCACCCCCACCCCTTGCGCCTGTGCTTGTGCTTGTGCCTTTACCAGAGATAGACCCCGACCCAGATAAAGACAAAGACCCGTCCATCGCAACCGCCCCAACGCTAACATCACTCTCCGCGCTCCTCCGTCTCCTAAATATTATAAAATAAAAAAATCAGCCTCATCCCAAACCCCATTCCGAAACGAAAAACACACGAACCTGGTCCCAGTCCCGCTCCTCCCCACACCCAACCTGTCCCCTCCAGCACCCCCAGTACTCAACGAACTAGCATCGCTTTCCTCCCTTCCACTCTCCCTCTCCCTCTCCCTCCCACTCTCCCTCCCCCTCCCACTCTCCAACCCCCCACCCCCACCCCAACCCGCACTCCCAGGCCCGCGCTGATACCACTCGATACTCCTCCCGATCGCCTCCGCCCACCGGTGCGCCTCGACGGGGTGGTTCGCTTTCATGTACCATTTCTGTGTCGTGCCCTGTCCCGAGCCTTGTCCGGAGTGTCTGTGCGAGTATGAGTGCGAGTGGTGCAGCGACGGCGAAGGCGAAGGAGGATAAGGCGAAGGCGAAGGCGTAGAAGACCCAGCACCAGAGAGGGAAGAAGAAAAGGAAGAAGAGGACGGCCCGCGGGAAGGCACCGAATGGACCTCGAACCGCGTCCTCTCCTTCTCCGGCGCGGGGGTGTGCAGGACTGCGTTCTTCATTGAGATGGACCCGCGGCTTGCTATGGTTTCGTCGTCTTGGTGGCGGTAGTCTGGGAGAAGATGTAAGTAAGGTCAGAGATAAGATAGATGTAGGTGCATGTAGATAAAAACCGAAAACGTAGAATAAAAAGAGATGGAATTGGAATAGGAGGAGGACATACAGGATAACACCCCGTTTCTTAACACGAACCATCGTGTATTATACCCCTTGGCGACGTTGGTGTACTTGTTGAGATACCCCTTGAGCACAGGCGGCTCCGTCAGCGGGGCAGGGTTAGGCAACAACGTCTTGTCCTGATTCGCAACTGCCAAAAACCAACATCAGAACATATCCCGTACAAAAAATACAATAAAAACGCAAAGGAAACATACGCTGCCTCAAAAACACCCTCACCCGATCATCCTTCCCCGCGCCCTCATACGCCATCTTCCCCCTCCGATTCCTCACAAACACATCCGCCCCCGCGCGCACGGCGAGCTCGATGAGGCGCAGGTCCTTGCGGCGGGCTGCTTCGTGTAGAAGGGACGAGCCGGAGTCGAGGTCGAGGTAGGAGAGGTCGACGTGGGTTGCGCGGGGGGACTCGAGGAGGTGCAGGAGGGCGGGGGGTGGGTTGGATTGGGGTTGGGAGGAGGAGGAGGAGGAGGAGGAGACGTAGGCGTGGAGGAGGGAGCGGTAGGATGCGTTGAGGAAGGAGCGGGAGTCTGGGGAATCGTCAGCTGAGAAAGCAAGAGAAGAGGGGAAGGCGAACCATCGATAGCGCGAACGATCTCCTTCCCCCTGGCCACATCGCGGCACGTCTTGCCCTGCGCGTCGCGGAGGCTGTCGTCGATATCGTCTTGCTCTAGTAGAAGATTGACCACGTCAAGCCGGCCGAGGGAGGCAGCGAGGTGGAGGGGCGTCGTGCCTGACCCGGGCGGGTGGATGCCGTTGGGCGAGATCGCGCGGTGGGAGAGGAGGAGTGCGACGGTTTGTGCTGCAGGACGGAATCAGCTTGGGCTTAGGAAGGGGAGTGGAGAAGGAGGGGAGGGGAACGGACCTGATGCACAGCGCACGGCGAGGTGGAGTGCAGCTGCGCCTGTGTCTATGCCTCCTGGCCCGCTGTCTGCGAGTCCATCGACGGAGGAGCGTTTGTCTTTGCTGATCTCAGCGAGGAACGGGTGGATAACCGCCGGGTCTCCTATAAGCAAGCAACGTTAACACAGGTCCGACCGGGGAGTAGAGTAGAGTAGGAGTAGAGCCACTGACCATTGCGTAGAGCGGAGAGCAGCTTCACTTGGTAGAGCGGTTCGACTGAACGATTGATTGTTAGTAGCTATGGGGATGTTATGAGCAGCGAGGACGTACGATTTGGAAGAGCGTCTGCAGAGGATCTGGCCTCTGCCATGAGCAGCGTAGGAGTAGCAAGTAGACAAGTCGCGCTCGGACAGACAATATCTTGGGGCCAATGTTTTCTTCCCACGGTACCCTACATCACACCATCGGATTCGAAGATGGATGATGGTTTCTTTCATTTCCTCTTCATCATAATTTCTCGGTGTACAGAATCAACGATTGTTATTGATGAACAATTCAAGCAGTGCCCCGATGACCTGCAGTTTATCCTCGCCAACCAACGACCAATGACACAGTCGTCTTTGCCTTCCCCAAAGATCAAAACAAGCCAGAGTCTAATTTAGCACACGTTGGCTCGCAGCCCTGCCACGTCTCTTTCCGTCTCCGTCTCCTGTCCCGCTGTCTCTGCCACTGCCCCCGTCTCCGGGGACAACCCCGGACCTGTCACTGCCAACTCAAAAGACTCTTCCACTGACTCTATATTTAAATCCTACTGTACCCAACTCGGCGTCACTCTAGGACGTACTCTGCATGCCCAACAAGGACGTCGACCTGCTTAAATAGCAGCTCCAATGTCTGTACATTCGAAATGGCCTGGTAAATATAAGGATAAGGTGGCTCCGGACCCGCGCTCAGCGCTCAGTGATGGAGTACATATACCCTGCTCGACGGTCAAAATCCTCAACATCATGATGGGCGACTTATTCAAGCCCTCCACTTTTCTTTCCCTTGAGCTCCCAGAGTCCCACCTCCGTCTCGATTCTCAAAATATATACCGCACCTCCCATTCCCGGGCCCTCTCAGGCACCGCGGTGCGAGAAAGAACCCAGGCCTCATCTTCCGCCTCCCTCAGAACGACCTAGCCCATTATATTATCATCTGCATCGAAACTCGGACGGTCATAAATCATCCAAATCGCATGCGAAATCGGCAGACCTCGCATTTAACTGTACAAGCCGTCTGAATCACACTCGTCAATAAGGAGGCGCTGTACCATAGCCACGCGTTCCGTGGTTAATTACAAGCTCGCAAGGTCGTCTCCCCGCCCCTCCAACTCGCTAATATGCCAGTGCAACCCCTCAACCTCCAGTATACCCAAAATCGTAGCCGTGAACCGGTATCAAGGATTCGCGAAAGGAAAGGAAGACAACCACTAACCTCAGCAAAATAAACCGCACCGTCTCCATTACTGTGATATCGCATAGACATCCTCGGGCCTCACCCTCAATCGCCTTCGCTTCAGATAGCTCAACCTTCTCCTAGACCGGCTCCAAAAACCGGTCTCTTGCTCTTTTGCTTTACCTTTTAAACTTTTATGACTGGATCATCGTTCGCAGGCCATCTGCGTCCACCCCTCCTCCTCCTCCTCCTCCTCCTCCTCCTCCTCGTTCCTCTGCCCTCACCACAACCCAAGTACACAGAACGAATCCCAGGCTCCAGCCATCGCGCATCTAATTAATTCATGCTCACCCCGCTTGTAATCTGATAGTGTATCAACGCCATGGCCATTGACGCCCGCACCTGCACCTGTGCCCGCAGCACTTTCTGAATCACATCCTCTTGCAATCGCTTCTGCCTCTGCACGCCCGATTTAGACCAACAAACACCTCAACCTAAATTCCAGATTCTGGATCGTGCATCGAGGAAGGAGGCAACCTGCGTAGCCTAGAGTAGATACTTGAAGGCCTCCCATCTCGATCCTGTCAGCCACTGGCATGGCAAGATATCTGAAATCTGAATCTGCTATATTCATTTTGCATCCTGTATTTTTCTTTTGAATGACAGACTCGTGCATTTCAACTTGAAGGACGACGGGGCACCAATGCCATGGAACTCCTCGTCACTATCGCTGTTGCTGGGTTCTTTTATAATAAATTGTCCAGTCACTTTTGACAACCAAGCTTGCTCGCGAGTCGCCTCCTCTTCCCGAATCTTTGACCTAAACTTGCCTTCCTTCCTGAATCCCAGTCCTTACATTGGCAACATCTAACACCGTCAATCTGAACTCTGCTCTACTCTACTAGCAGCTCCGATGCCGGTTTTTCTTTGAAATGGCAGCGTAAATCGCCGTCCAGGCCTATAGCCTCCAGCTATGTTATCTACCTCATCCCTGCAAATTGACACGCTACTTCCGTCCTTCAGCCTTACATACGCGTGATCATAATAGTGTATCAATGCCATGGCACCGGCCCAGCCCGCGAGGCATCGCACCTCGTCCAAATTAACTATCCTCCCAGTACCAGTGGTTGGTCCACCCACGACGAGCGATACACCAACTGGGCCCTGGCTCTTGTCCAAGTGACTACTCCTCGAGCACTCGCTTACCTGTCGACCTCGCGGACAGCTCACTAGAGTAATTCGCACAAAGAACGCGTCGACGCGCGGAGGTCAGGACTCGGACTCAGAGCGCAACATCGAAGAAAGCAGGAACCATGAAGCAGTTTATGGAGCCTCGACGCCTCCATCGGCCACGGCGAGATATCTGAATCTGAATCCGAATCTGCTACATTCAATCCTGACATGCTTTTAAACGACGGAATCGGATTTCTAGGTGTGCAGAATCAACGATTGTGGCAGGTAAACAACTCGAGTGGTACCTAGCTGCAGTCAATCCTCGACAATCAACCAAGCCGTCCCTAAAAGATCAAAACAAGCCAGGTCTAACTTCCGTTGGCATTTGCAGTAGCCCTGCCACGTCTCCTTCCGTCTCCGTCTCCATACCATATTCCGCTGCATCACCCCGACACCGAAGACAACCCCGGACCTGTCGACTCAAAATCGTCTTTCACTAGCTCTCTACATATATATATGAATCTCACCAGACTCGGCGTCGCTCTTGGTCGTACTCACATAAAGACCCAACAAAAAGCCTGAATCGCGATGGACCTTTGTATCAGCTTCAGTGCCAGCAGTCATTCGCAATGACTACGTAAATAATGTGACTCTCGCGGAATACGTTTTTGGCACCATTTTCATTTAATATTGCGCCCTTATTGGCTTCAGGCCTCCCCACAATCGTGTTCGCTCAGATAATTCGACCTTCTCTAGCAGGCCTCCGGATCCAATGACCGTACGTACCCTTGCTCTTTTGTTTTAACTTTTATTCTGAATCCTGAATCGTCCATTGTCCCTTGTTCTCTGCTGCACGCAGTACCTGCCGATCAAAGCTTGCTATCAGGCGGCGTTATCACTACTCGTACATCTAGCCTGTGCGTGCATTAGCATAAATAATCGTTCCACACCGATGACGGAGCGCTCGCAAGCTGAAAAACACACCCAGCCTACGCCCATGGCTATGTTATCCTCTTACCTCCTACCTTTGAGCTCTCTCATTCCTTCAAGCCCAGATGCCAACCCATCCCGTTGGTAAGCGCGATGCCAAGGTCTGCACCCGTCCCTTCTGCACCTGGTTCAGTGATGGACTCTCTATCTGGTTTGTATCTGCTCGACAGTCAAAATTCAATCAATAGAATGTCGGAAATATGGAAAACGCCTAATCTGGCCGATCAGGCCCGCCAGGCTCCGATCGCCTGATCTGGCCTGATCAGAGGAGAAGATACCTGCCTGATTAGGCTGGCGTGACTGCACCCAAGAGAGTGACAGAGTCTGGAAACGGTCTGATCAGGCTGGTCGGGTCACGACAGCCAAAATATTAATCACCTCAGATCCTACCTAATTAGACTTTATTGACTGCTTCTACCAGGAGTCGAACCAACGCCCTTACCAGAGGGTCTTACGTGATTTGACAGCTGGCAGACGCACTTACCAATAGACCAAATGACTGATACAGGAAAACGTAAACAAGGTTAATATAAAGGGTATTTGACCGATTTGGGTAACTTAGGTATTTCTCTAAGTCCGGTGCACGTTCGCGTGGCCGCGAGTGAATCCACGATTAAACAACATCAAGTGGACAGTTTGCTTAGTTTAAGGACGCGTTAGATAGGTATTTTTGATAGCTTTTTTATGCGTCTATTTGTGTGAAGATATTTTACTATTCTATTACAAAATTCTGTCCGCACTAAACTTTAGTAGCTTCAAGTAAACATTGCGACGCGCTCGCCCTTTGTCACGCCAAACACAGCGGAATATTTTGCATTGTGTTTAGATGTGCAATAAATTTCTGTAGAACAAAATTCGAAAACAATACATGAAATATTCATTGCGAAATCTCTAAATCCTAGTAGGTCCTACCCAAAATACAATCACTTCTGAGCCACACGTTACTCTGATTCAGAATTACTTATAAGTAGACCTGTATTTTGTGTCAATTACAATACAAATTATAGTATTTTTGCTTTCATTAACTATTCCTGGCCAAAAATCAATCTAGAATGTTGCGCCCTACACCAGAATGGTTGGAATACGCTCAGTTCCGACGGATTTCACAAAATCGGTTATACCTCCACCAATTCTCGACCGGAAAACAGATTTTTGGGCTCTTTTTAAAGCCAACGTGTGTGAGAGTGTATATTAATACTCGTATGTGTAAATAAGAGCACCCGCAGCGTGTATCGGTTGCGAATTCGGTGGTTTCCTAATTGCTGACCGATGTGACGGCCCGTGACGCAGCCTGATCTTATCTCAGTCGACCTGATCAGGAAATCGAGGTTGATCAGGTAAAAATAGCCCCATGATTAGGCGAAAATCGTGCCTTATCAGCGTGGGACCTGATTAGGCACTTTTGATATTTCCGACACTGAGACGCCCTCGCCCTGAAATTAAATGCATCGCTTCTCCCTTGAGCTTCCAGAGTCCCAATTCCGTCTCGAAACACACACAGCCCTCCCATCCCCTCTCAAGAGAAAGAACCCAGTTATTCCTGACCTAATCATCGCATCTCAGCGCTTAGCTCGCGATCGGATGGTCGTTACTCATTCAAATCTGCAGGTGCTCATACAAGCTGCAACTACTTATTGTACATTCTATTTCAGCTTTAACTGATACTGTTATTACCTGCCCCCATTTTCCTAATGTAGTTCTCCATCGCCTCTTCTACCAATTTCATTTTCTTTAACCTTTTGTTAGTCGTTGACCACAATGACTTTTCCCATTGCATTCTGAACTTGAAGTCTGCAAGGCAATTTGTTATCTCATCCAGTAGCCAAGGTGATTTGCCTGCGCGGTTAAGCAGCATGATGAGAATATCAAGGTGCACATCCCACAAATACTGCGACCAGCATGTATGCTGATACAGGTATAAGGCGGCCTCCGCATACCTTGCCTCTGTCAAGGCATACCGACGACTTCTGGTAGGATCTTCAAGAAGTGTGATCATGTACTGGATGTATTTTTGCATCGCAATATAGCCGGGAAAATCCTTGTCGGTGACAACAAGAAGTCCTGCTTGATCAATTTTGGTGGCCACATCATCACAGAGTCTCCCGCGGAACCATGTTAAGACCATGTAAGGCTCAATGCTTTTGATCTGAGTCACAGGCAGTATTGTAACAAGAAAGGCGAGATTGGGATTTGATTAGTAAGCACCAAGAGAGTGACGGAGAATTTTGTCAAAATGCCTCTGCTGAAGGTCAAGCAAATTTTTTGCTCCTTCCCCTTGCTGGTAAAGATCAAGTTTAATTCAAAACCTGCCAGGCAAATCAAGAAGAAGACTTACCAATGCTTTGATACTGGCGAGAAAGAGAACAACAAATTTGAAGAAACAGTGTTTCTGTTCAGTTTTACAAGAGACAATGTGCAATTTGCCAAGGGGAAATTGGCTTAGACCTCTATGAAGCTCATGGGTAAGAAATGCTTTTTTCAAGTGGTAGATTAGAGCAGGGACACTCTTGTCAAAACGGCGTCTGCCTGAATAAAATAGAAATTCATCAAGTCAAGAGTAGATAATTACAAATAAAGACAACTTACGGGTGTCCGGAATAATACGTTGGAGATATAGACATGCATACTCTGCATGTTTTAGTGGTGGATTTAAATATAAATCCTTCGATCGTGTGTTGTCCAGTAGGAAGTCTTCCAGCGACGCATGTAATATTTTGACCAACCATCCATTGACAACTGAAATAATTGATCCAAGACCACTGAAACATATTGCAATGTCGCCATCTTCAAGGCCAAGGATCCTCTCAAGTTGGAATGCGGAAGTGCATTTACATAGGATGATCAAGCCTAGTGCTCGTAGGACAAGATCAATATCATCGATAGTGGAGAATATGAAAGTATAGAGTTCGTCTAGAGCAGCAAAAGGTGCCCCAGACCGGGCGGGACGTAGTCCAAGGATAATATCCAAGCTAGTGGTTGGCTTGCGAGCGGGGGATGTCAAATATTTCACCACTGTGGACGCGTAGATGAATTGACCTGAGGAGGTTCGAACAAGCTTGGCAATTATACCGCGTGAAGGCCACTCTGTAGGGACGAAGGCACGGTGAGGGTGATGCATTTTGATTTCTTGAAATTTGGCCTGTAAAAAAACCTCAATGTCGTGATCTGACATATAATCGCCATCCAGTCCAAGGCGAGATGGCTGGGCCTCCAAGCCATGCGAGTCAATAATAGTCTTGATATCTAGCTCTGGACGACTTGCAATCAGAAACAGGAGAACGGTGGAATGCTTTTGATGGGCGTTCATGAGCAGGTGTAAAATATTGCCTCGTGTATCTTCATCTGTGCACTCATCCAACCCGTCAATGACAATCAAGTATGTTTGTTGCGAGATTAAATGATTGGAACGCATGACAGATTGTAGTGGTTCGACGATTAGACAAGCGAATTGGGTTTCGTACGACTTGGAAAAGATGTGTGGATCCCTTTCGATAGCCTCCACAATGAAGATTTTGGTTTCGGGAATGGTTAGTGCGACCTGATATGCGATGGTTGCAAAAAGTCGACGTGCATGGTTACGAGTCGGGTCTGTTCTTGAGAAGAAGAAACTGGCGAGAAGGGAACCGCCATCCTCAGCATGCTCAAACTGCTCAGCGATGGTTTGGGCGATAGCTGACTTTCCGACACCTGCTGAACCGTAAAGCCACATCATAAATGACTGTCGCTCTCCAGGATCTGCATTGGTACCCAGAACCCAGTCTGTGATTCTCTTGAGGACGGCGACGCGCGTGTTGGGATGGCATTTCGGCGGGTCCAATCTTTGCTCAGAGTTATGAAAGGCAGCGGGGGAAGTCGCCTCGACTAGCCGTTCGAACCCTCCTGTAGTTTTATTGGTCAAAACACATGCGATGTCGGTACAATGTTCAATCACCTCCCGAGATGGACCCGTAGACCTGCTGAGTGAATGACCCTCCAGTGACGACGGTGGGGCCTGAAAAAACTGAAGCAGACGGGGTATTCGAATGTCGAGTAGTGTCGAGGGACATGTTGGTGAAGAGGAAGAACAGGTGAAGACGTCCAGCTCAATGTGAGTTCAGAGTACGCACAGCCAGGCACAGCATTCGTTTGGGACCAATTGCAACGACCCATCGTCTCTACCCTTCCCAAAAGATCAAAACAAGCCAAGTCTAATTTAGCACACGTTGGCCGCAGCCCTGCCACGTCTCCTTCCGATGACGATCAAGTGTGTTTGTTGCGAGATTAAATCATTGGAACACATGACAGATTGCAGTGGCTCAACGATTAGACGAGTGAATTGGGTTTCGTACGACTTGGAAAAGATATGTGGATCCCTTTCGATAGCCTCCACAATGAAAATTTTGGTTTCGGGCATTAGTGAGCGTAACCTGATGTGCGATGGTTGCAAAAAATTGACGTGCGTGGTTACGAGTCGGGTCTGTTCTTGAGAAGAAGAAACTGGCGAGAAGTGAACCATCATCCTCAAACCACTCAGCGATGGTTTGGGCGATAGCTGACTTTCCAACACCTGCTGAACCGTAAAGCCACATCATAAATGACCGTCGCTCTCTAGGACCCGTATCGGTGCCCAGAACCCAGTCTGTGATTCTCTCGAGGACGCCGACGCGCGTGCTGGGATGGCATTTCGGCGGGTCCAATCTTTGCTCAGAGTTATGAAATGCAGCGGGGGAAGTCGCCTCGACTAGCCGTTCAAACCCTTCTGTAGTTTTATTGGTCAAAACACATGCAATGTCGATACAATGTTCGATCACCTCTCGAGATGGATTGGTTGACTTGCTGAGTGAATGACCCTCCAGTGACAACGGTGGGACCTGAAAAAACTGAAGTAAACGGGATATTCGAATGTCGAGTAGTGTTGAGGGACATGTTGGTGAAGAGGAAGAGGCGCTGAAGAGGTCCAGGTGAGTTCAGAGCCAGGCACAGCATTCGTGGAGAACATTAGATTAGATTAGATTGGGACCGCCGTTTGCAACCACAATGATGATAGTTTTTTTTCTTTCTTTTCCTCTTCATCCCGATTTTTCGTTGTTCGGAATCAAATACTGCGGCCCATAGAAGGTACTCTGCTTACAGTATATCCTCGACTCAGTCGCCTTTCCCGAAAGATCAATACAAGCAAGGTCTAACTTGAATCTTCCGCCTCTTCCGCTGTAGTGCCACCGCCTCGTCTCCGAGGACACAACAACACGAAGGCATGGAACTTGTATGGCCAACTGGTGCGTACTTGGAAAAAAAGACAGCTAGTATCTCTGAATCAGTCACATTTTTCAGTACGGAGGAGCGACGCGTTCCGTGCCAGTGATGTCGTGATCACCTTGTTTCCCTGTCGTCCAAACTTGCTCATAACTTCTCCATTCTCTACTCCTTGGCTCTTTCCAAGTTCTAGGGCGCTGTGGAACTGATATCCTTTTTTGAAAATCCGTAGGCGGAATGTGAATTTGCATAATTGGACAATTGCAGCACCAATTCAAACGCGTTAACCGCCACTGGTGGTCCTCCTGGGCCTCCTCTGCCCTCAATTCGAGAATCGACTCGAATTTGCTTGAAAGGAAAAAACATTGGTAAGATAAACTGGTTCACTTTTGCATCATCTCCATAGCGTCATGAGGCCTCAGGCTTCAGGCCCAATCAAGTTCATTTCATGACCAGCAAGCTCAACTTCCGGTGACCGTTACCGACTTTGGCTCTTTGTTTTATGTCTGGATATGAATCATTGCTCGTAGGCTACATCTTGTGGTATTACCGCTGGTTTTCCATCTCTCCTCACCTCGCTCTCCGAGTCTGCATGCCTATAACGTCAACGCGAAACGTTAAACCACATCCAGCTTGCCGGTGTGATATCAATGTCATGCCAGCAGCAGCACCTCCCCCCTCTCGTACTAGCAATTTGCTCTCCTGCTTTTTGAGTCACCAGATGGTCCAATTAATAGCCCATCTGAGCCGACAGGGACTTGCGCTCATCACAAATAAAGTCACGACGACTGGTTCTAGTGACTAGTGCCTCGTCCTCGCTTACCTGCCGAGCTCGTAGAGTAAGTATGTGTTATAACCCGCACCAACCCTGCCAGGCCACCAGAGCTATTCACTCGAACGGGTCGACGTGCTGAGACCAAGATCAAGAGCGCAACATCAAAGAAAGCAGCCTACTTTAGTCTCAACGCTCCCACCTGTCTCCTAGCAAGGTATGTGAATCTGAATCTACCACATGTATTCGAAGTCCTGCGTCTCAGGAGATTTTTTCGAAGGACGAAATCTCGTACTCATACTCGTGCACTTCAAGAGCAATATTAACGGGATACCCCAAAAGTCATTGCTGTCGCTGTCGCCGCAGCCTCTGTCCGGGGACTTTCGACGTGTACAGTCCCCGACTGGGGCTTGGAAAAATTAATACTATATAAAAGCAGCAACTGTCGGACTCTAGTCAGACGAATTCCTAGTTTCACGACTGCGCGTCTTTTGCCCCAAAGAAAATTCAAATTCAAATTCAAAACAGAAATGGTTACTCGTGCCTCCCCTTCCTTCCTTCTCGCCCTCCAGAGTCTTAGTCCTTGCAGCTGGCGCCCAACGCCATCCCTCCCGCGCCGAACCGAACCGCATGGCTTTCAAGCCTTCAAACTCCTGGAAAATTGGTAGTCTTCAGTACTCAGTGCTGCAACACCGTTGCATCAAGCCCCATCGCCCTCCTTATCGGCATTCTTGGCTCCATTCTTGGCTCCAATTCCCCCATCGGACGTGAGCGAATTATTGACAACTGCTTTACGATGCTAAAAACAAATACTAGTCATCGCAATCGCCACTGACAACGCTGGCCCACCGCAACCTCAACAAAGTGTGCTACCAAAATGACACCCTTGTAACTTAAAGTTAGTCTTAATCTGCCGTTGCCTTTGCTGATAGACTAACCGTTCACACTGTTTTCAAGTTTTTCGCCCGATTAGCTTCAGCGCCAGGCCTACTCCCTTTAATTTCCGTAAGGACCATTGTCCGATGTTGAAATTTCTCTTTCCCCCAGAGCATTGTGGAACCCATGCCGATTTGTATTTTCCGAGCGATGAGGGTATTGGAGCTTCGGCATTGGGTGCTTGGACAAGTAGACAGTTTGTCTGAGTCACTTGTCTACGACGGGGACAGCGGAGGTGGCGACGCGATCCGACATGGTTAGTAAATATAACTCTGTGAATGATGCCCTCCCGACCTTGCTCACTACTTACCTTCCTTCATCCTTTGGTATATAAACTCTGTATGGAAGATGAGCGCTTGCTCCTTCCAGATCATTGCGGAACTGGCATTGCTTTACATTTTCCGATACTTATGGAAAATCGTGGCATGGAATAGAGGAGGGATTTGGCAAGGATTTGGACAACTGAACACTGCGGCATCAACGTGTTAATTATAAGAGTAACGTGGTTGGCCGGAAGTATATCACCGATCCATTTTTGTCCTCCAAACCATGATGATCATTAATTGCCTTCACCAACTCTGGTCCTCTCCACCGTGCGCGTCTACGTCTTCTCAGCACTGATGGACCAACATGCTGCGCGGGGCTGCTGGCTGCGTGCCACGAACTCATGATCAATACAGCTATACAGTCACCCAGACTCATCGTACTCGGGTCAGGTGAGATCAAGCCCTGACGTATTTTTCTCATCGAAAGCACCGCCTTACGCAGGCCCTCGGCGCACTGGTGCACAAACCAATGGCTGTCTACGGCCTTCGGAGGCGTTTTTCCCTTCAAGGATCACGGATTTCCTGCCAGTCTGCCGTCATCCTTTTCTTGGCTGCATTGCCCCCAAGGACTGGAAGAAGTTTTTTGATAGGTTTTCCCTTGTAGTTCATTAATAAGAGCATGGGACTGGATTCTATCCCTCGCATCGATCTTGACCGAATACCCATCACCTGCGACACTCATACGAGGGCGACAGCAACAACCACAGTGGCAATTCCAGCCAGGCCAAGCAGCTTCGATGCAGTGGTCTTCGAATTTTTTGTGGAGGGCGTACCGAAAGCTCGTGAAGGGTGGCGCAGAGGCGTCAAATACCCTCGCGATGCTGACTGGCCGGTTTCCGTTTCCTCGGGATATCGAGAGGGCAGACTCGCGGTACTCAGACAGTAGATGTGCGTATCTGTATCCTTGAAACTTTGTCTTCGTAGATTGCGGCTAACGTTGCATCTTGACTTCCAGTCTTCCGACCCGGTTCTCGGACGGGGTCTGTAACGACTTCCGCCTCGAACGAATACGCGCCTTTGCCCAATGTAGACCTCAACCCATTCGCGGACTACCTAGCCGATGACGCGAAAGTGTGGACCATGTATCTGGAGTTGACCAAATCGAAGGGGGAGGAACTGATGAGGATATGGAACAGCGATCTCGACACAATTCTCATTTTCGTGCGTCGATACCAGCCTCTGCTTTTTTTTTCTTGGCCTAACGCTAATGTATTACGACACACAGGCTGGTCTATTCTCAGCCATCCTAACGGCATTCCTCATCGAAACCCGGAAGAGCCTCCAGCCTGACACGCAAGTGATGACGAACATGCTCATCCAGCAGGTCATCCAGCAGCTCTCCTCTAACCCAAACCCGCAACTCGTCGCGTCTTCTCAAGCGACCCACTTTAGGGCCCCGTCTCCCCTCGTATGGGTCAACGGGCTGTGGTTCGTCAGTCTCACATTCAGCTTGGCCGGCGCATTCGGGACCATCCTCGCCAAAGGCTGGGTATCGCAATTCATCCCCGCCTCCGCTGGCTTGCCCATCGTCGACGCGTGTAATCGACACCGCCGCTTCTTCGGTGATGACCAGCGACATCTGCGTGCCGTTATCGCTGCTCTTCCCATCACTCTACATATCGGATTTTACCTGTTCTTCGGCGGCCTCGTTATCCTTCTGTTCCAGGACGATCCACGCATAGCCGTTGTGGTAACGGCTCTCATTGCCGTCACGATGCTGCTCTATCTGGGCTGCAGCGTACGTCCGATCCTCAATCCCAACTCTCCTTTCCGAACGCCTATATCTGGACTTCTGCCAGTGGTAAGTGCACTGAACAAATGAAAATACAGTGTATTGACAAACCCATGCTCAGATACCTCTCTTACTCCTCCCGTTCATTGTCGTCTGTGACGCCGTCGGCCACCTATCCTTTACACCTCACCAGCGCCGCCACAAAGCCCGTCGCGCTATCCACACCGGCACATACACGAAGTTCAATAT
The DNA here is from genome assembly GCA_023014335.1 of Galerina marginata. NCBI lineage: Eukaryota > Fungi > Basidiomycota > Agaricomycetes > Agaricales > Galerinaceae > Galerina > Galerina marginata. The sequence goes on along the minus strand of JAECYW010000008.1, from coordinate 2,695,091 downwards.
ATTTTGTCTCTCAATCACCCACATGCGCAGACTATGGATGAAGAACATCCTCTATACTGCAACGTTGTTATATCAGCTCATGTTAGTTTCGAACCCTCCGTCCGACGAGTTACGGACAGATGTACTGGTTGGGTTGTTTTCTCTCGCACGTAGCTACAACCTCGAGGATTCTGTTTGCGCACTTCGCTGGCCTACCTCTTACAGCGCGGCTGCAGGAGGCCCTCTACAATACAGACCCCCTTCCCGCGCTAACACGTAATCTTGCTGAGTTGTTTTCCAATCCAAAGAAGACCGAGAACCCAGAAATCGCTCAGGCGTACCTTACCGTACTATTATCCCTGGTCCAGACAACTAACTCATCATTAAACTGGACGGCGGCCTCTCTCGTGCCGCTACTGGAACCGGGTGGCATTCTTTCGTCTTGGGATACTTATCAAGGAGACATTCTCGAGCTCGTCGTCTGCATTCAGATCCACGCTCGGGTGCGCTCGGCTTCCTACTTCCCGTCGATTTCACGGACCAAATTCCTGATATCATTTCAAAATGTACGAAGCCACTCCATCGACGTCTCCTGATTGAAGCCTGCCTCGCCCTGTCTGTTATGGATAAGGGGGCCGTTCTCGAGAATCTACTCAAGGATGGTTAGTGTGAAAGTTTACTTTCGAAAAAAATCTTCATTGACCCTCGTCATATTTAGAGCTTATTCGTCAGATGCTCCTGGGCCCAAACCTTGGCTTAACACTCTTTCATATGATCAAAAATCCACAGAAGCGGGTTCAGAGAGCTGTCCTCAGCTCAATATCAGCTCTTTCTGTTTACCGTGAAGCCAAATGTCTTTCATTATATGTACATCATCAACTAACTTTTTGTCAATTAGCATCCGGATGTGCAGCATTGATTCAGCAAAATATTGTGGATATGCTTCTAAATCATATTCCCAACAGTGATTCTCAGTTTCAAGCTGATGCTATTCTCATTTTCTCTGTCTTCCTGAGACATGATCAAACTGATAATTTGGATAACAATGAAGGTAAATTTAATTCATGATAATTTTTAAATGAGAGGTGACTCATTAGATCTCTTTAGAGGTTATCTATGACCAGTCTATGCTTCAACCCAGGATTGAGCCTATCTTCTCACTGTTTCTTGCTGCAATGCTCAAAAGTGAGCAACTTAATGTTCAGGAAGCTGCTGTTGCAATCCTTTCTTTATTTCTTGGTCATGGTATATATAATTTTTTTTACCTTGTAACCTGTTTCCAGCTAATTTATTTTCAGAATATCCCCGACTTGAATTCCTCCGACTAGACTATCCTACTGCACTCCTCAGTATGCTAGAAACCAGAGAAAGCAGTGTTCAGATTGCAGCTATTCAAATATTGAATATTCTGATATTTCATGGTATCCTTTTCTCTGAATGCACTTGAATTGTTTATTCACTCCATATATAGAGGATGCTAGATCTGCCATAAATCAACTGGGATTCTGTCGAGCAATAGCTTCCACTATGCATGACAGCACTTCACATATACAGAGATATATTCTTGATTTTATCTTCAACTGCCTTAAGTTTGGTCAGTCTTCAATGGCCTTTTGAGTTTACCTGTAGCCACCTAACATTTTGCTAGACGACTTGAAGTCTACACTTATACCAGAACTTGAAGAGCCGCTCAATGAGCTCTTTAAGTTTGAAAACACAATGTCAGAATTTACCGATAAACTCTTTTCAGTTTTGTATAGCATCTCATGTGATCGTAAGTTATTTGCTTATTTTTGGCACATATACTGTCTAATATCAAAGCATTAGACTCAATCTGCGATTCTCTGTTAACATCTGATGTCCTTTTCTTTCTTCTCAACACAATTACCAATATTGAATCTGTTACAATTGTGTCTATCAATCTGGCTTATCACACCCTGATAAATATTTTAAACCACAGTGAGTTGCAGATTACTTCTCTTTGATAAAATATATTAATTAATTCAATTCAGAACATGGATCTCTCAATTTTATTGGGGAAATTTCAAACAATCCTAAGAAACCTCTGGTATCATCACACTTGATCCAATCAATTGTCCATCTTTTGGAGAGTGGAAATTCTTCATCCCAAATTCTTTCCATGGATTTGCTGTTTAATTGTCTTCCATACTGTGAGTATTTTTTTTAAATCCTAAAGCATTATGTTCATAACTTGTGGAAAGTTGATTTACGCCAACAGCTCAATAGCTCAAGAATTATTTTTTTGCTGGGTCAAAGACTGGATTTGGGGGAAACCTCTGTTAAAAGAGCTGCCATTAATGCTCTTTTGAGACTAATTGAATATGGTATGATTTTATACAATTTGGGGATAATTCACTCACACTTTACCAGATCATATTCGACCAGTAATTATCCAATCATCCATTGTGGAATCACTCCTCTCTATCATATGGAGAGATTGGACAGAGTTGTCAGAACCTTCACTCAAACTTCTGACAATCTGCTTGAAACACAGTATGTGATCTAAGCTTTGTTAATTTAATATTCTCTAAACAATTACAGGCCATAATCCTATTCTTCTTCTTCCTGATTCTGCTTCAGAAATTCTGGAGGATCTATTTGAAAGTGGCATTGGCCATGCATGGCTAGCTGCATTGACCATAATATCTGAGTGCACAAAGATTAATCAGTTTAAAAACTGTAAGTGGTATATTAATTGAACTGTAATATGCTCATTTGAAGCATAGATGATATCATCACAAAAGTTCTTTCAACTCATATTGTTATGAAAGTAACCAATATCTTTTGTTCAACTACTGAACTGGTTCTTCAAGAAAGGGCTGGAGAGGCTTTGTACCATATTGTCAATCATGGTTAGATAATTTATTTTTAATTCATTCTTGAGACTAATAAATGAATTAAGACCTCCTTAGACCAATACTTGTTATTGAAGACTTTGTATCCAGCATTCTTTCTGCATCAATGAGCAGTGATTTATCATTTCAATATCCTGCAGTAGAGCTTCTTTTGGATTTAGCAAAGCAGGGTACATTCTAATTTTTTATCTATCTTTATCTTTCTAAAATGAATTTTTAAAGAACCAGATAGCCCTTTGTCAAATGCAGGTTATCTGAATATTCTTGTGGAGATTCTCCAAACTTCAGATTATCACATACAAAATGTGATTCTGAAGATTCTCTTATATGCTGTCCAAACCAGTTGGTCATAATTTGATCCAATTTATTTGATTTTAATTTTTCTTCCAGAAAATGCAAGAAATACCATTATCATGGAAAATGTTCTGGATAAAGTACTTTCTCTTGGTACTTCTCCAGATATACAGGTATCAGTAACTGCTATGCATGTCATGGAAATATTTTTTACCTATGGTAAGTCTTCTGTCCAAAGATTTTTGCCAGCTCCAAGCTCACAAGCTACACAGATGATCTCCGCCAAGAAATTGACCTTACTGTGTTCATGCAGTTGGTAATATATAATTTGCATCAGAATAACCCTCAGTTGCATGCAGCTGTCTGTCATACATTTACAGCTATTGCAGTTTACCGTAAGTCCCAACTTTCAAATTGTTTTTGAAAATACAATAAAAACTCATTCAATTAGGTGATATTCATTGCAAAATTATACATCCTGAAATTATCAGACCACTTTACCGGAGTCCTATACCAAAGTTTCAGCCCAATGACCTTCAATTACAATTTAACAAGTGAGTACTGTTTTTCTCTTTGTAAAACATTCCTTATATTGTCTATAATTTTTAGGTAGCCAACGACATTATTTCTCAATGATTCTTGAAGTTATGAAAAGCATCAATGATCCTAGTTTCCAGGAGATGGTTCAAGACATTACTCCTGCTCTCTCACCATTAGACCCTGATATTGCATTCCAACATGCTTCACTCGACTTTCCAGATGATTTGGAATCATACCACCAGGAAGACTCAGTGCTCGATGATTCAGACAGCAGTTTTCTCCATGTAGACCTTTAAAAACATTTGTACAACCAGACTTAGAGACAAAAGAATGATGCCCCGACAAACCATTGTAAAATACCATCAGTAGAAATAGGAATTGCTTTGAAGTTGACATGTAAAGTGCCTGGATGATGTACTCTACAGACTATGTTTTTCTTACAGACAGTTACAAATGCTCGGTACAAACCTTATACCTTTGTTACTCTGCAAAAAAGAGTCATTAAATGGTTATTTGGGCGAAACAGCTTGCTTACGCTGAAGCGGCAACGGTCTGATCTGTAATTGTTTGCTGAGCACCAGCACCGGCTTCAGCCTTTGGACAGGTTAAGCCGAATGCGCGCTGCTGGAGTGATGAATGAACAGAACGCGAAGGAATAAACAAGCGGCTCGGTGAGAGAGGTCTGCGCGAGATGAGTTCAGGTATGGATCGCCGCGTAGCAGCATTTGAGCCGAAGCATTTCTAACAGCCATTTGTGAATGAAACAGAACGGAGGAAATAGGCCAGGAGCATACCTTGAATAGTTCAAACTTCTTGTTGAAAAGGTCGACTTTCGTGTTCTTATCAAATAGTCCAAAGAAACTTCCATCAGCGCCAGCATTTACGTCCAAGGCGGAATCAACCGTGAAGCATCCTCCAAATGTGGTACTGGTAGTTAACGCAACTTTTGGTGCAGGAGTGGCAGCAGCGGACTCGGCAGAATCGTCAGCTGTAGATGTAGCAGAAGGAGAAGCATCAGCAGACGAGCTGGCTGCCGCAGAACTGTCGGCGTCGTCGCTGTCGGTCGAAGAGTCTGTCGACGGGTCACTGTCATCGGACGTATTGGCATCGGTCGCGTCACTACCGTCTGCGGCAGCGTCACCAGAGTCAGCAGCGTCACTTGAATCCGCGGCGTCAGTCGAGGTGCCGTCATCTGCGCCAGCAGAGGTGTCGTCGTTGGCAGTCGTCGCTGGACGAATCCGCATCGTCTGAAGTCGTCAGTATCATCGGAGGCGTCGGTGTTGTCGCCGTCAGCGGATGTGTCGACGTTGTCATTTGCGTCCGAGAAATCGCCACTGGTGTCGTCGTTGGAGTCATCGACGTTGTCGGACGAGCCATCGTCAGCTGCATCAGAGCCATCATCAACAGTATCAGAGCCATCATCCCCGTGTCATCAGAGACGTCGCCACTGTTGTCTCCGGTGTCGACTGATGCATCAGGATCGGTATCATCTCCAGCATCTGTTGATGTATCGGGGTCGGTGCTGTTGTCGTCATTGCTAGAATCATCCACAGGAGCATCTGCAGAGCTATCGTCTTGTGACCCGTCTTCATCCCCACCGAAGGAATCGGAACCGTCATCGGAACCGTCGACGTTGTCTGCTGAATCGTCTTGCGAATCGTCCTCGCCATCATCACCAGTCCTCGGAATCATCGAACTGACGGGTGTTCAACGAAGGTGGGCTCAAGAAGTAATATCCTCGAGCAGCTTTTCCAGGTGTTCTCCAGGTCACTCCTTGGATTGATGGTTGCGTCGGCGTTAGCCCCAGCTTGTGCAGTCAGCGTCATGGTGGCACTCGCATCGAGCGCGAGGAAGACGTTGGCGCTGACGATGTTGTCCAAGGCCGAGATACCAAAGTTGAGGGTGGGTATGAGATGTGCCTCAACTGTGCCCGTCGCCTTCACGCTGGGACTCGCAGAGAGCTTCAGAGCTGGTAAAGGCGTAATCAGAATGTTAGCAACGCTCCCACTTTCAAGGAACAAACGTACGGGTGTTGCCAATGTTGAACGATCCACTGGATCCTTTCTTCGGCGGGAACGTGAGTTGAGCATTATCGATTTTGTAGCTGATTCCAACAGTCATGTCGGCATTAAGGTCCAAGTTCGGCCGTGGCTTGTCCGTTGATCTGGAAGGAAGGGCCAAGAGTCAAGATTCTAGAAGGTGTGTTAGCCACGATGTAGGAGACTCATGGACGTTGTAGACATACCCAGGGAAGTCAAGGCCTGGAATGCCAACTTCGAAAAGCTTGATCTTTCCAGAATCCAGAGACCCAGAGGCCTGTCGCGTGCATGTCGACACTGCCGTCGATTTGGGCAGTCAAACCTAGGTATACTAGTTAGCTAAATGGATTCTTGAAATAAGGAGAGCCCGGCTTGCCTGAGATAAGCGCGAAATCGGTGACTTTCGGAGGAATAATTGTACCACTGGCAGCTACGCCGATAGATGCTACAGCGTGTGCCTTGGCATCGACGTCGATCTTGACGCTTGCGTCTACTGGCGGGCACGAGATGCTCTTGTCGACGAGGTTGAAGCTCTTGTCAACGTCGAGAGGTGAGAGGGTCTTGCTTTGATCGACGTTGAAATCGTTAAGAGAGGCTATGTCTACAACACGAAGAGGATCAATTGAACGAAACCGCCAGACTTAGTGGAAGAACATACCGTTAATAGCACTGCTGACAAATCGCTTATTCCGCGTCTGAAAATGCGACTGTTGCTTCTTCTTTGTTGTTGAGGGGTTGTGGCAAGATCGCCGTTAGCTCCTGGAACGTTGGCTGCTCGAATGGCAAAGTTTACGGGTCCAGCCGATCTTTGGACGACAATAAGTGAAAAATACTTGCGTCTAAAGAGAACTAACCTTACGTGGGGTTGACAGAAGAGAAACTCGTGTCAAGGTGCAAGCCTTTAACATCGGGTTGAGCTCCATCTCGACGAGTCAATGAGGAAGCGACATTCGGTGGAATAGTTTGGTCTTGAGGAGTCCAAGCTTTGGTAACAACTGCGAACGCGCTCTTTCCACACTAGTTCCCAAAAAAGGTCATTACTTTCGAATCAAGGTCTGATAATGAAAAGAAACGTACGTTTTCAGGCAGCCGAACGACCTTTCCAACCGCAGCATTGTTGTTGGCAGTACTTCCGTCATACAAATGCGCACAATCGGCGGAACTGTCGTCTTTGCAGACGAGGCGGAATGTCTTGCTGAAGTGCGTCGGGCGAACAATCGATGATCTCCCATCCTGCTGCAGGTGTGATATCGGAAATCGCATTTTCGGAACCCCACTGCAGTTAAACAAGTTTCCTGTTAATAATGCGATACCGAAAGAAAGATGGAGATCCGTACGATCTTCAAAGTGCCAGATGCGGATCCATTTGATGCGGGTAAGTCTGCATTAAATTCAGCGTTTCAAAAGTTGAGAATAGATAGGCGCAACACACCATATTGACAAACACCAGACAAGCAAGGTTTTGACCAATCATTATCGGCGAACGCAGATCCCGCGAGGACAGAAAAGAAGAGCAGAGAGGCAGTCAACATATTAACAAAACGTAAACAGTTATAAGACGTCGAAATAAAAGAAGGTGAAATGACCGGCCAGGGTCAGGGAAAATGAACGAAGGAGAACGAAGGAAGTAAGAGAAAACAGAACGAAATCGCCAGACAATGGAAAGGGAGAAAAAAAAAAGCTGTCCGCCGACGATGGGGTTTTTAACCTGGTGCTCAGATGTCGAGCACACGAGCACGTCGCACGTTGATGTCATCAACATAATTCTGAGGCATGCGACGATGTCAGAGCATGAATTACGGTCGGCCAAGGGGGATCAAAAAAGAGCAAGCTCGTTGCCGGTTACTGTTGAACAGGGGACAGCCTGTGAAATGTGCGCTTCGGGCGTTGAGAACTGTTGAGGACTGGTTGAGAAGGTTCGGTGACTTTGGCTGATCGCTAGTGATCGTCGTCAAGCATGGCACCAACTGACAGCGCTGCTTGACGATGAGAGATGTAGATGTAGATTGCCGCACATACAGCTGCACTCACTTCTTGTTCAAAGCCGTAAAAGCGTTCAATTCCGCGTAAGCGCGTAAATCCTCATCGCTAGCGTTAACTCTCTTCCGGGTACGAAGTTGGTTTCCCATGTGAGCAGCCTTGTAGCATTTATGTAATGGTCCCAAATTTCCAATGTCGACAGTGAATCGAATCTCGAAAAATCAGATTGTCGGGCGAGCATCATGATCTAAAAGTATACTCTACTTATACCCGAAGGTGTGGGTTGAAAGAAGAATGCTTTCGAGGCTTGGCAAAAGTCAGGAGACAAGTGATGGTGGCAGTGGTTCAACTGGTTGAGTCTATGAGGACATCTGAATTAGATATTCTCACGAAAACTCTTTGACGAGCAGTCGACACTGTCGTTCAGACAAACAGGAATTGCGCGCCTGGTTTCTTCTGCACCGTTGAACTCTGGCTCGGGCTCACGACACTTACTGGACTGTCATTAAGCTCGATGAGGACGTCAGTTGATTCAAACAGCTTTAGCAACCTCTGACGCCTTATTCAAATGTCGGAGAAACCCAACTGGACGAGTATTGACAACCACGGAATGCAACTGGCACTTGAGGAGGCTCGAAAGAGCTACAAACAAGGCGGTATACCCATTGGATCTGTCCTGATTGTTCCAGACGATGCTGAGGCAAAAGGATTCAAGACTCTTGGCTCGGGGCACAACGAAAGGATACAAAAGATGTCTCCAACTCTGCACGGCGAGATATCTGCTCTGGAGAACGCAGGACGCCTCAGGGCAGACGTCTATCGTAGAGCAACCATAGTGAGTATTCTATACTTGAACAATTTCCTCTGGATCTCATTTCTTTCAATTCCAATGCCAGTATACAACTTTGAGGTGAACTCTGTCGTTTCTCAGTATGATCTCATTATTGACTTCGTCGGTCGGTGTCGCTACTCAGCCCATGCAGCATGTGTTCTGGGGCTATCTCCCTTTACAAGATACCACGCGTTGTCATCGGCGAAAACCAGACTTATATGGGCGACGAATCCCTTCTCCGGAGTCGTGGCGTTGAAATCGTTGTGGTTGACAATGATGAATGCAAGCAGCTAATGCGCAGATTTATCTCTGAGAAACCTGAGGTGACGTCCTTCGCTGGACTGCTGAACAGTGATGATAACCTGATCATGTTTCTAGGAATGGAATGAAGACATCGGCGAAGTGAACAACTTGAATTAACACGAAGATCATGATAACTCTACAAATTCTGGTGCGCGGTAAACATAGCTCTGTTCGAAGTACATTTCTCAATTGAATTTTCCTGATGACAAGTATCTATACTCATAGACGCCGAAGCACAAATATAAGTAATTGTCGGAATATAATAATCTCTGTTCTTTTGCATGAAGGAGTTGAGTCGTCTACCTTTTCATTTTAATCAATGCGATTGCCATAAAATTTAAGTTCCAGTCACCTACTTCTTGTGCTGAAATATTCCATATTACAGATTGTAAACTGCAAGTCAATTTAGCATAACCTCGAAGACCCTCTTCGACTTGCCCTTCGCGCTGAGACGATTTACCAGTCACGTGTCTACGCGTTCTTTGTCTGTGTTTGACTTGGGCTTCGTAAGATGGAAGCCCCAATCTGGCGACCTTTGTTTTAAGCCTATTCTCTCAACTACACACGACTCAAAGTGTCCTCTGTAATGGACATAGGCCTTCTCAGCAACGGAGCACCCTTTGACGTTACTGAGTCAAGACCGTACAGCCAATGTGTCTACTTGTTTCGGTCATGGTTTCTCAGGACACAAAACACGTCCTCTTTTGGATTGTTCACTCAACGGCCCCCAGGCGGTATATTCTCGGGCTGCTGTGTACTTAATTCTCTGCAAATGGCCTCGCATGGTCTTCGACTGCCCTTTCCGCCGGCCCACGGACTTTACGAACGTCTTCCACCCCGACATCATTCCCAAAATATGGACTCGGAAGACGATCTTTCTAATGATTTCCTCGGGCAGTGGCTGTGGTGTACCATGGCCTCTCCATTCCACTCTCACAGTATCTCGTAAGTACACGTTTTCTATCGCGAACCCTCGACCCAACGGTGACCGGTACATTCAGGGTGATCATCCACAGCGGATCACGTCGAAAGCTGGCCTGATTGGGAGTCCCCGAGTTACTTCCTGACAAAAAGTCGCTTGGATGCGCTGTGGTCTTGCTTTAAATGTAAATGTGCTGCTTTGACATTACTAAGGCTTTTAACGACCTCGGGGAAGCAAGAAAAAAAACACACACTTACATCCCGACCGTCGTCTCCTCGCCACTCCATGAAAATGGCCACCCAGCTTCCTACAAACGCCAACGTCGTCCTGAAGTATGGCGTGCCCAGCATCTCAGGCGGGAATGAAAGCGAGGACGCTGCCGATCTCGTTGTTGACCCAGTTCTAGCGTCATGTCGAACACACACCGTACTGCTTGGCAGTGAAATGAATGACGCCGACGACGAACATCTCATCTCTTATTTAAACAGCGGCGCTTTTGTTCCTAACGTGGACGCACTGCAGATCATCGCACACAAAGATATCTGGACTCCCAGGCGGGTTGAAGGAATAGAACAACATCTTCCCTCGGTTGTGGCACATGTCACTCGTATTATCACACCAACAAAGGGTATAGAAACGACTGTTGTTAAATGTGATTTTCTGGAGGAGACAAAGTCCTCCGTTTCCATCCCCATCGACCAGCTGTTCGACGACACCGTCGACGACATTGTCAACCTTCCAGGTCTCGACACTCTCGTTCTCCTCCCACCTCTGAACGCTGCCACTTTTTTGGGGCAGGTCTATGTGTTTCAACAGCAGCTCTTGCGTGCTTTGATCAAAGTGAAGACTCTCAAGAAGGCCGTCGTACCCTTGGACTTCTTCACTTGCACGAAAGATATCATCGAGGCGCTGAAGGAGCACCAAGGCCTTACTTCCCTCGAATTGGCGATGCCGACCTCCTTTAACCTCCTCGCCCTCGATTCATACTCCCAGACACTCCTGGAAGTGGGTTTACTGGCGACGTTGGAGCCTTTCCCTCAGCTCGAGGAGCTCGTCGTCGGGAAGGATCTCTTGACCGCTTCTGAACTTTTCGTGGAAATGGGTCGACGCATGTTTGATACCCGGATTGATAACGCTGACGGCCAGACCGTCTGCTTTAAAGACCCAGGACGCGATTTGATGTATGGGAGGTCCGTGTTGTCTTTTTGGGGTATATAATTCCTTCCATACCCTGTTCAGGATCGTCTTCTGGGATCATGACTTGACCGACACTCATAGACCGTTTCTTCTCTTATATTACTGCGTCCACATCATCATCATAACATAGCATTCCACAATTCTCTTAACATCGTGTCCACAAATCTCTTAGCATCGTGTACACATTGATCACCAATACATCCCTAACATTCACAAAAAAATACTTACTCTCGTCCTATTTTTTATTCTATCTCAGTTCGGCGGAACGTCAAGGAGTCAAGGAGTTGTGGTTGGGTCTTGGCAGCCACATGATATCGAAAGCCCCTTTGTATAAATAACTGAAGGTTTGACAGATTACAACCGCTTAACCATTCATTATAGCAAACGGCGCTAAAGCTTTTGGACTGGCAATCAGCCGTCCTTGCCACATATAGGTAGTTCGGCCAACTCCGAAGCTCCGCTACGATGAGAAACCGAAATCATGATCATTGATTGGGTCTTTTTCTTGCATTTTTCTTATCTTTTCTTTTTCCTCTTTGCCTTTCAACTTTTCCGCGCACAATGTCTTCCAATGTCCCCATCTCCGGCGGCGGAAATCTTACAGCGCCAACACCACAAAATACGCCGTTAAACCAGGCCCCCATCGCGTTAGGTCTATCTCGGCCCACAGTTCCAGACATTTCTGAGGACAATGAAGGCGAAGCTGCAGGTGGCGATGGCGAAGATGGTTTGCAAGCATTTCCTGGCCTAGAGCAGCACATGCTCGGCATGGTGCATGGCAAGCTCGCTGATCTGCTTGGAAAGAGCTCGGGTTACATCGAGAGCCTGCCTGTGGAGATCAAAGCTGAACGTCGAGGCACTCAAAGGCGTGCAGGTGAAGCAGAACGAACTCCATAACCAGTACAAGAAGGAGTGCTTAGAGCTGGAGAAGAAGGTTGGTATTTTCTCTCTCTCTCTCTTTCACATTTCACTTTCACCGTCGTGGGCGAATCGATGGCTCAAGCACGCCCTATCTTGCCCATCTGGTGCTCTTCGCGCCTTCAGGTGCCTCTGCACTCTTGCGAAAGCGAGGATGTATATCACGGCAATCGCGATTTGGCTCCACAGCTTGGGATTATCTCCTGCATCGCGACTTCGCGCCGGCAAATCGGGTTTGAACCAAGCCACTCTTTTCACGCTTTCATTCATCAACGATTGATCTCTACCCCATTATCTGGTCGATCCCTTGCCCACGATGCCGAATGCTTTGTTTCAGGCCATCCGATGAAAGATCACTTTCACATTTTTGATTCAGTCTTTACCCTGCATTACCTTTCAGCTGATTTTTTTCCTTGACACTGACTAAATTCCTCTTAGTATCTCGAGCTCCAAAAACCTCTGTACGAGCGCAGAAGCGCGATCATCAATGGAAAAGCAGCAGCCACGACTCAGGAGATCGAAGCCGGTGAAGAAGCTTCAGTAAAGGACGACGAAGATTACACCCCCTTGCCCAAGGACGTCACCCCATCTCCTTCCGGAATTCCGGAATTCTGGCTCACTGCGCTAAGAAACCACGTTGCCCTGAACGAGATGATCACGGATCGGGATGTGGAGGCCCTCAAACATCTCATTGACGTTCGCCTGGTGTACCTCAAGGAAGGCGAAGGCTCACCGAAAGAGACCCTCGGTAAACCTGGCTTCACGATTATCTTCCAGTTCGAGAAGAACGCGTTTTTCGACAATGAGGTCCTGGAGAAGACATATTTATATCAAGAGGAGGTTGGATACTCTGGTGATTTCGTGTATGACCGTGCTCTCGGCACCACGATCAAGTGGAAAGAAGACAAGGATCTGACGAAGGAGTTTGAGATCAAGAAACAGAGGAACAAGAGTGCGTAACGACGTTTATCAACCCTCGTTTGTTTTATTTTTTGCTGATTTCGGTAATTTATTAGACACGAACCGGACCCGTCTTGTACGCAAAGCCAAACCGACGGACTCGTTTTTCAACTTCTTCTCACCTCCAATTCCTCCCACCGAAGAGGCCATCGAGAATGGTGATTACGAAGACGAAGAACTCCAGGATCTGGAGGAAAAACTCGAAGAGGACTACCAGATTGGTGAAGATCTGAAGGAAAAGGTCAATTTATAGCTTCATCTCAAACGCCATTTCTATATTCTAACGTTTAATACAGATTATCCCTAGGGCCGTCGACTACTTCACAGGCAAAGCTCTCCAGTACGAAATCCCGGACGACGAGGATGAAGACGATTTTGAGGATCTTGACGATGATGACGATGAAGGTCGGTTTGAGGACGTGAGTACTTCTTTCCAGCAGGAGCTTGGCCTTTGATTGACTTCGATCAGGAATCGGACTCGGATAACGACGTTCCTGTTCGCCGGCGTGGACCTCCGAAAGGCCGAGGCGGTGGCCCCGCGACAGGCGCGAACGTGAACCCAGAGGAGTGCAAGCAACAGTGAAAGGCGAACCTGATGCTACATCATGGCAGGTTATCTCGCAGGCCCATGCAGGCCCTCGCATAATGCGACGCGTCCAACTCCTATGAATTTCCGGCTTTCTTCCCACCTTGGCTTCCCTCCTCGATCACTCGAGTAATCATGCATGTTTTGACAACGGTTATATACAACGTATTGAAATATCCTTCTTCACCTCTTCCTGTTTTTCCTTCAGCTAATTCATTCATGACCGACCGTACCATATGTACTTGCCCATTTACTCACAACGTACTTAGTGCCTCATCCGCTTTAATGACCGCTTTTGCAATCACTTAGCTCGTTGACTTCTTGTTCAATCACATTTGTATTTTGAGGTGTATATTCCTTGCCATATCGTCTCCGCATCCAATCCGCATCTAAACTTACGAAACGGCTTTCTATGAGGTGCGTCTAGGAAGTACGGTCCGGACAGCGACGCGGTCGGTCTAAGATTGGTCTGAGTGACGGTGAGTATTTACACTGCCTTTCACACATATTTGGTCCTTGAACAGCTCGCGCTGGTGTACAGCACCTAAGATATTTTGTGACAATCCCTTGTGAAGGAACGAAGATGGGCATTGGGCATTACACAAGGCTCGGGTTGACTCGCCAGAAAATTAAATGCCCCTGTTAGTCACAACCACAATCACAAGCCAAGTACTTGGCTTGAGATGGAGAGCACCGCAATGACTCTTTACAGAGCAAATATTGTCTCGGACGACATCGAAGACAGGAAGAACCGTGGAGTGGCGACTCGGAGGCACAGAATTCTAGAAACTCCGCGAGCATGGTGAGTGTCGGACAAGCAGACCCAAATAACGCGTAAACACGTGATGGAAGTTTCGCCGATCGTCACTCCAAACTTCAACCGCGTTCACTGATCACTTCCCTTTACTCGAGAAGCCCTTGTTCTCTTTCCCTCTGAGCATGAAGCGCTTTAGCTCTTGTTGCATCTGATTCTCTCGTCCTGTCTCAGAGATTGTCTGTTAAATTTCCCAGGAGAGCCACAGGGGAACAATACCTGGATCTGATCTGGTCCTGGACATGCCTTCATTGCTTGCTTTCCTGTTAAAAATATTCCTAATCACCAAAATGGCCATAATAATTCGACCCTTTTATCCAAGTACTGTCGATTTTGGTCCACGCATTCGATCGGCTTGATAGTAGGTTGCGCTCCGAGAGCTTGAAGATCTGTCTCTCACCGAAACGGGTTGCCATCCTGTCAAATCTCATCTCTATTACATGGCTCAGGCGTCCATTTCTTCTCTGAATACTTCTAACCACATTTACCCAATATTCCCACCAAATCGGCTTAGTAAAATGCTATGCTGGCCGTTTTCGTCCTTTTTCTGCTGTGTAGGTCCTGAGCCATGCCGTAAGAAAAAAAACTGAAGGACGCGCTTTGCTGCCAGTCACCTGAGAGTACGCTTTGCCCACTGGGTTTTATAATGGAGACGCGTCGAGAGTTTGTGTGGCAATTACATCTCTCCCTCGACCTTCCTCCAATGTCGAGCGAACTTCAACCCTCCCCTAACGCCAACGAGCTGTGGACTTATGGTTTGCCACAGACGACTGCCGCGATGGATGGGGATATCCTTATTCACCCTGCGTTACATTCACGCCGGATTCTCGGCGTGCTCTTTGGTGAGAAGACCAACGAAGGAGACAAGAAAGCCTTTGTGTCCGACTTTGTCAAACGTGTTGCCCTTGTGCCAGAAATACAAGGGCTGCTCATAACAGTGCCTTCCCGCGTGTGGACTCCTCAGTTTCAACTCAAACTCGAAGAACACCTGCCACTCGCAATTTCGGTGTGTCGAGTGACGATCATAGAAACCACTCACGACTACGAAGCCACTATAACCCATGTTCAAGGCCCCGGCCGCAAAACTTCCTGGTCGTCTGTATCGGTCCCAGTCAGTGAAGTGAACCTAACAATGGCGACCCAGATCCTCTCTTTGCCCACTTTGCGTATCCTCACCTTTCTTCCGCCTAAGGAGTCTACGATATTCGACAAAACCGCGTGCATGCAGCTCAATCCGAAATATGTTGATGTCTTTCGATACCTTACGGTCCATTAAAATGCCTCTCGACTTTCTCGGCGACGTTTACGACATTCTCTCCCCATTGCAACAACACAATAGCCTCACCAATCTCGAATTTAAACTCCCTACGACTGCCGACTTGTTTCCTCTCGCCACCAACGACGCGGTTCGTGAGGAAATATCCCTTGCAGTGACTGGATTACTCCAGTCGCTTCGACGACTTGAGGGCCTTGCAATTCCTATGGAGATCACTTCCCCCACTGTCCTCAGAGCCATTGGCAATTTGCCGCGCTTGATAAAGCTGAAGGTCAGCCCTATAGGCACCATGGGCGGGGCGACCTTTCTTAATGTCGCCTTGATGAACGGCATTCCGTCGGAGGGGAGCTTTCGGACACTTGCAGAGGTCTGAATATCGATAAACGCAGAACCTCAGAATCCGACTTGGCAAGGCTCTCTAGAAGGTTTCCTGAGGTCACGATTATCTAACTTCCAGTACGGACCAAACGGACTGGAACGCTCACGGACAATTTATGTGTCTTTTAATCATGGCAGGCTCAAGGACTGTTAATTATTTGTAATTTAGTTCAACACATTTCACGACACTGTATAGAAGCATTTCTGGATATATTGATTAGGACTTAAATAACGGCATAAATATTCATCTATTTGACTTTACAACTTACTACTCAGGATTGCCTTATAAACATTGCATAAATATATTCTCTACTCTACCCTTTGATTTAAGCAGTTGCTCCTTGAGCTAGTAATGTCAACTCTTCCGAATGGGCTCGTGTGGCGAATCTGTTTAGAAGCCTTTGATGTCCATAAATTCTCTCAAGTTACTGGTCAAGTATGTTCCAAAGCTTCAATTCAAAGTCTCCTTCTTTTGCAACGTCACCTAAGCCCCCCCCAAAGCCCCTATTTTAGTGAAGAGGAACGGCTATATAAATGGGCCGGCGAATCAATCGATCAACACGTGCATACCTGTGCATACTCGGCCTATTTTTACGTAGTCGGCCTATCTACTCCTCCTCCAATTCCACTTCACTGCTTCCAGCTCGTATCTTGTCAGTCGGATCCATTGTTTACTATCAAGCGTCTGTTTTTGCCAAAGCTCTCGCATGCCATCGATGCCTGCTCGAGTTCAAACCCATATTTCGGCATAAATGAGTAATTGGAGCCAGTATAGAAGGGAGTGAGTTATGCGAAGTCAAAAGGTGGGTGGCACGGCGTCGCACTTCTCTACTCGAGTACAGCTAACGGCGTATCGGTAGACCAGCTCGCCTAGATAGCGCTGGCCCCTGGACGCTCCAAGATATTTATTCGGCCGCTCCACCGCATCCAAAAGCAAATCAGTGGGGCGTGGGGCGTGGCGCGATTTGGGAGTCCATCGATTCGCCATTAGCTGTAACGTTCAGCATACTCCACTAGTATGTGTCGCTGTTATTCGGGTCTTGTTGGTTTGCGTTTTCCAGGAATAACAACTCCGACATCGACTTCAGTTCTAGGAAATGACATCTCTCGACCCCTCTCACCAGCTAACTGATAGTAACAACCAGCAATTCAATTGTGCCAGTTGTAATACACGAAAGCCGGCATATTTTTTCGAAATGATTCTGCCGACCCCAGTGGCCATTCCGCTGCTCATTGACTACGATCCTCCAACGGACTCTCGACGCCGGCGGCTTTTCACCTTCTCCGAATCACCAGTGTGGGGTTCTTTTCATGTCTATGTCCAGCAGGCTGTACTCTATATTAAATCTGACAACTTGCCCCCAAGGGATCGACGAGACCACGGAAGTGTTTGAGCGCCGTCACAGTTACGCTGCGCCAGCGCCTTACCCGGAGTAATTCGCAGCAAGGCCGCTTTGAACACTTAAATGAAGCTTGATTTTGAGGTTTTGACCTCTAATCGCGCTTGGTCGTGCTACATAGAACCTAACTCTTCGCTATGTCCAATATTTCAGAGCTTCCTAACCCATTTACGCCAATGGCGTTTATCCCCCCGAGCTGGCGTTTCAAATAACAATCGCTACATATGTCCTCGTAGGGTCCGTATCGGTAAGATTTGCATTATCACTTCTGTGCGATAAACAGACGAAATTTTTGATTCGCAATATTCTAGGTCTTGATCTGGGATATATTGCTAAATCTCCAAACGGACTTGAAGATGTTACTGAGGCGCCCCTTACGTATGCCGACAATAATATATTTTATTTCTAGGTGAGTAATGCTCGACTGATCTGAGTGCATTTCCCTCATGAAGGTATGTGTAGATTTAGCTCTCTGGCATACCTCTTGGGTATCACAACCCTGCAAAGTCGGTCTCTCCCAGTTTTCCGTTGTGCTTTCTCATTTTGTTGACATTGACGCCATCTGAAGCTTCTCCCGTCGGACATTGCCAGAACGTGCACTACATCCAATTTCTCTACCCGATTGTCGTCCCTTCGACCTCCCTACTCTTTTTCTTTCGCATTCGTGCCATGTATCTCGGTAACAACGTTGTCATTGCATTTTTTTTCTTTATGTGGCTGGCGGTAATCGGAGGCTCTTTAACTCCAACCCAAGGCCTCTCTGGAACCAACATTGGGACGACCAAATATTGCGTTAACTCCCACCTTGAACCCTATGTTGCTGCGGCTTGTATCATCCCTTTTGTCAACGACACGCTCATCTTCTGCGCCACAAGTTGGCGCCTGATGCAGAACTCCTACGTCGATACTACTATCAAGAACGGAGTTAATGTCATGGTGTTTGGTCGACACCTACCGTCATTCTCTAGATCCCTTCTTCAAGACGGACAGGCATACTACCTGTAAGCAGTTTTCCGTACGCTGGTTCTTTGTTTATGGATCAGTAGTGACGTAAATTGCCATTCAGGACTACAATTACTCTCAATCTCGTCACATCTTGCATGTTCTTCAACCTCTCGATTCCCGTTGTCTACAGGTCATTTATTGGCGTTCCCAACATTGTCCTCATGAACTCCATGGCCTGTCACGTCTATCGGAATGTCAGGCTAGGTGCATACAGAGAGTTTTTGCCTAGCCAACCCAGTATATTGACCAGGGAAAAATCAACCACTCCGTCAACTCTTGCCTTCACTGGAAGTCCGTCTGGACAATCGTTTAATTCGATCAGGCGGACGACAATTAATGTCGATGTGGAACGTGATATAATAAGTAACCCTCCTCTTGATTACGATGCAGAGGACGCTTCTAGGGTAGGATCTTCCATGCAGACTTCAATTGTATAATCCAAATCACGGTAGCAAGCCTATTCTACGATATGTGAGGTGCCTGTAAAACTTCCAACGATCATACGTCAGGTCACTCTTTTCGGGTGTTCGCCGCCGAATTTTCTGATGAGATTGCGTAGCCTAAATCTGAAGCTTGAAGGCCAATGTCTGCGGTTTATTTCCAAATCAACCTTCATAACCTCTCGTCCTTCCCTCTGGCATGGTTTCATATTTTTACCCTGTGAATTCTCGATCCTCAAGTATCCAGGAATCTCCACCCCACGTACTGCTGTGTGCAAAGTGATAAGTGCATTACTTATCGACTCTACAACCAGAAATTCGCCAACAAAATTTACCCAAAGATTACTGGTGAGCCAGCCGGTCCACTTTTATACGATCCTAAGAAATTAATAAATATAGCCCGAAAATGCGGCTTGACTAGCAGATTGTTATATTCTTTCAAGTTCACCCCATCCGGAGGTCAGGTGCTAGAGTGACGATGAAGATCGCGAGGACTTCGACTATCTTTCCCGTGTCTTGTTAGAAAATGTTAGCGCTGAACACGGATCGAATACGAATACAATATGAACAAACTTTGTCGACAGGTTCTGCTGTCAAGCATTGTCGTTCTGTAGTTCGTGTTCCTTATTGGATTCGAGTTAATATCCGTCCATGCCTACTAATTTTTCACCGTAGTCCAGAGTGAGAGTATAAACCTTTAATGCTTTTGATCCTTCAGGTACTACAAACGCTGCCAGGCTGCACGTCTTGTCGCATATAGCACTCAAAGGGGCAAATGTATTGAGATGCGGGAGGAAAATCCAATGACCTACCCTCGTCCTGTTGAAAATCTGACACCCTCAGTAAGTATTACAATTAAACGTCAAACTGAAAAGATCCACGGTGTTCGACATCTGAGCCCTCGCCCTCGAGGCAGGGTGCAGCGTGGACGATTTGCGTGGCGCAAGTATATTGCTCAGAACATTCCCATTCGAGAATTCCTACTATTCTCAGGTTCGGCCCAGACCCCAATAGAGCATCTTACCTCCTAGTTAGGGGCCGTCTAAGACGTCATCGATAAAGTATTAATAGTACGGCAGCTCATTTCTGGGTCTTCACTAACCAGTCTCATTTTGCGATGGAACTTTGGCCCAGGCTGTATATAGAATTGCTGAGCTCTAACTCACTGATATAAAATTCAAAAAAATAGCTAAGCGACGAGAAAAAAAAAATACCTTTTTTTGAAGGTAGAATCTCAGCCTCGGCGAACGCAGAATAACAGGGGGGAAAGCCATCGTAGGTAGCCAATTGGAGGCGCATTTTGTTCTCGCTTGAAGTTCACGGCTCATAATACTGTATGATTTCACCTTATATTGATAAAGGGACTATAGGAACTACAAAATATTTTCCGTGTCAATGAATCGACCTGAGATAAATAATTTGAAGTCGGAAGGCGGTCCAAGTAAACCGGGCAGCTGGACCTCGACGGCTTTGACGGGGAGAAATCGACCTTTGCTTTGTTGCAATCCTTCTCAAGGATAAATTGAACCTCCAAATTCAAAGGGGCTTGGCTCGCGTGCGTGAAGATTCGGAAGATCGAGGCAAGCGCGAAGCTTTAAGAAGTCAAGAAGCTATTCGGTGGCTCTGTCAGCAGCCGAGCTTCGCGGTTGGCCTCGTTGCTCGTTCCCCGTCGTTGGAATCCTTGAGTTCTCTTTAAAAAAAGGAATAAAATACCACGAGTTATACGCGTGCAGGCGTAGAGGATGAACTGGTTTTTTTTAGCGCTGGCTGTGGTTTATAGCAGTCTCGCTTGCGCTTCTTGACGTGCGCTCGCCGTCGCATAGCGTATGCGGTTAAACCTGGATTTTTTTATGTACGATCTCCCGCGGCCAATTTCACCAGATCTTGGTTTACTAGTCTTCTTCACGAGAAAAATCTGGAAGAATACCGTTTCTTCGAGATCGATTGCGGACGTCGCTCTCCTTAAACTTTATTGTATAAGTAAAGGCATAGGCGACTGCATAATATACGTAACATGCCATTCGTGATGGGTCGTCGAGTAAAGACAATCTTACAGAGAGCTCTAATAGAACCAGAAGCGCTTGGCTTTGGAGTAAGGGGTTCTGCGAGCGTGGCTCTTCAAAAAAATTTGAATGCATCGGACTGTTGGTCGGAGGATGACAAACACACTTACAGTTTTGCCGTTGGATTAGAATATTTGTGAACTCAGTTGAAGCCGGCGGTTGCATCCTTCTTCTCTTCGGTTTTTGTAGTCCAAACTTTGGCGAATTCCGTATTCGATCCTCCTGCTTCAATTGCCTCCCGCGAAACGGGGAACTGCGTAGATTTGTCTGTTTCTTGGTTCTATGACCAAAATCTTGGTATACCGCACCATACATTGACTAATATTATGCTCCCCGTCTTAATCTGCAATCTTGAATGCAAAGGGGGGTTCGGATGCTTATTTCTCGGCCCACGATCAAACCCCAGGATAAAGTAGCTCAAATTCAGGGCCTCAGAAAAACCGTTTTTCTCGACAATGGAACGAGGTAGAACATGGAATACACAAAGTCTGTCACTTGTAAACACTGACAATGCGACGCCTTCATATGCGTGGGTGTGTCGCCTAAAGTAGGGGGCGTGTTCCTGCATGTTGCCGTAGTTGGTATGCTCGCGAAGCGAGTATAAAAGCTTACTTGAAGGACGAAATAAATTGATTGAGTGTAGAGGACCGGAAACCCGGTGAATAATTTGGAGGATGCTACAGTGAACAGAGGCCTGGTCATAACGAGCCCCTGGTATTCTTTCGGCGAGTTATTACATGCCATCAGCACAACGAGGAACGTTCTCTCCTAGGAGGCCTTAGATAAAGTGTCAATAGCTTTTGGCTTGTGGCATGTGGTTGATACCCTTCATGAATCGCTTCGAGCCTTGAGGATGAGCTTGGGGTTATCGTTTGATTGCCAGCCGTTCGGCAACGAAAAGGCGGGTTTTATGAGGGTACTGGAATGGACTTGACCAACTCTACCGCCACAGAGAGACATAAAATCCCAGGTAAAGTGCGTCGTCGATGGTATACGTGGGTAATTGAATCGTTGACTCGGACCGACAACTTTGATACATAGTTTGGAGAGGACAATACCAAAATGAGCGAGTGAGAATACGGGTTTAAAACCCGATTTTAAATTGGACAGTCGAAAGACGCATCGAGGCACCGTGGAGAAACAGATGAACGAGGTAGACACAGTAGATATTTCTCTGCAGCGGACCACGAAGCCAACGAGAGAAGCATAGGTCCAACGAGACGATTCTGTGTTATACTCCTATGATAATTGGATAAGCCTTTCGATAGTGAATATTCGCTTACATTTTATGTATGGTGTGGTCGCCTGTTTCTTAGTCACTATAAGTAATGAGCCACTGTTCGCGGGTAATAAAGAACTCGGATCGAAATGAAATCAGGCCAAATTTGATTCGATGAACAGCTGATGCTTTGTCAGTCACTCACCGGTAGTTAATCACCCAAGGCAAGCACTTTTTCTTGAAATCTTTCTAGTGGATTTAATTGAATTGGTGTTGATTTGTGTTGACAGCCTGGCCTTGTCAAGGACGCCGCCCGTTGATAGACACAGAAAGAAGCTCAGGAGGTTTCTCGCACTCCAAAGAAGGGGGACACATGTGTCAGTTAATACATGTGGTCAAACAAAATGAAGGCGAAGAATTGGTGCGGGCAGGTAGGTAGCTGTATATCGAGGCAAGTATTGACGCCCGGATTGGGTTTATTTGGCACTGCTTGTCGCCGCGGACACTGAAAATTAGCCGAATTCGATCGCCCGATCTAGTATGTGCCGCTCCGAAACCAGAAGTATGTAATCTCCTCAATTTGTGCAACTTGCCTCCGTCCCCGCACCTGGCCGAGCGAAAAGAGATTCTGCATGTAAGAATCTCGAACAAAATTTTATTTTCTCTCGAAGCGAACCACAGCTGTTGTCCTCGGCCCTCTGCCTGGTCCATAGGATCGCCGCGAAATAATCTGGATCCTTGGGCCAAGCAATCCGGGGTATACCAAGTCCGTCTCCTTTACAAATCAGATCTATATTTACGGGCGTCTCGATCGCTACATAGCATTTACGGAGCTCGGCAGCACCTCGAACATACATTAACTGCCAAAGGCAAAAAGGCCCCACGCACCCAGATTTAATTCAGTTTCTTACATGGTTAGGTTCTCCTCTTCTTTTCTTTTTCGAACGGACGATATAACCAACACCTAGATGTCGTCCTATAATGACAACAACCAGCCCCCTCCATACAGAGACGACGACGACCAAATGCACTATACTCAGTTTGCGGATTTCGAGTCTCGAGACATGCACCAATTTCCCGCTTCGTCCTCCCAGATCCATCCGCACCCGCACCCACACCCGCTATTCACCCGGCAGGAGAATATGAACACCACCGTCAATCGCTCTTTAGACCCGCATGTTCTCAACTCCCATCATTCCGTCTACCATTCCCCTTCGCCGTTTGCCACTGTACCACACCAACCCCAACGTCCCCCTAGTCATGAATCTCCGCACGGGTGGCCTCCTTACCACCACAATGTCTCACAGCCATTTCCTCAGTCGAATCACAATCTCGGTTCCCTAGCTTATTCACCGCCAGCATTCCCGAGTCCGTCGCCTTTTCCTCCGCCTAGACTATCACCGCCGCCGTTACATCAGCCGTTCCACTTCAAGGGACAAAATTTAGGACCAGGACCGAGTCACGGAAGCCACTCGCCTTCTGCGGCGTCGAGCCATCGTCTGACACTAGCTGGTTCGCTGGACCCCGCCACAGGGATATTCTATCGCACTCCGGAACACCCACGACTGCGCACGGCACAAGCATTGCGAGAAATGTCGCACGAGGAAAGCTAAAGTGAGCAATAGACCTTTCATTTGTTACATTCTTTCCTTTCGCTCGTCTCATTTGCATCTGTTTCATCTTCATCTGCTGGAATCCTGTTTTATCGTCGTGTATTGCTGTTATCATTTGCAGTCGAGAGGAGTAATACTGACTCCCCTTCATTGTCAGTCTTGTTTCACAGTGCAGCGGTGAACACCCATCCTGCAAACGCTGTATCACTCGAGGTCTCGTGTGCGAATACGCAAAGGAGGGTCGTGTACGCGGACCGAACAAACCTAAGCCCAACAAGAACACGGCAGGGTGGCTCGAACGGCTCTTACAATGCTTCGCACGTCGCCACTTCAAGCACAACAGATTCGAACAGCCCTACTGGACCAAGGAGACCTTCTGAGACTCGCACCTCGCACCTCCAGTACGCACAGCAGTAATGCAAGCGGCGGTTCATCAGAACATCCTTCACAGCCCCCTTTGAATTCTAACGCGGTGCGAAGCGCTTTGATACGCACCGGTCATTTTGAGGGCCGTTGATTTCTGGATCGTCTGGATTCACGTCGCTGGCCTGCAAGCGGTAGGGGCAACGTCCCTGGGCATAGGAGTTCGCGGAGAAACTCCCTGTCTTTGGGTGAAAACAGGTCGTCGAGACCTCGCCCCCCTGATTTGCAATTAGAGACTGCGTCCAACCTATATCGGCTGTCGGGTGGGGACGTAGGTATGACAGGGGGTCGGGACTGTCTCACCAGTAATGGGATATATGTTCCCGGCATTCCAGCAGCACCCGAATCTGCACCAACTGCACCAGAATTTTCAGCAACAAGTACATCGAGCCGGATACACAGGGATTCAGGTCGATCATCTACAGGTAAGCATGTCGTCTTTATTCACTCCCAAGGATTTGTCGTTGAATGTTTGCGGTCTTGATACAGCCGCATCACTTCATGAACGAGCAAAACGATCCGCATGTGCATCTTCAGCAGCCGAATGTTCCCCATAGAGAGCGCGAGACTCTGGAAAACGCTTCTCAGAACCACTACCCTTTGGGGAGCGTGCCGCACAGCGGGAACGCCACTATGCAAGGCCAAGGTCTCGTCAACTTGAATGTCTCAGAAATGGAAGTCGGCCTCAACGTTTCAGACGAAGAATTTATGTATCCCTCCCCCGAGACTTTATTCCGAGAGCACCATCGATCGCAGCCTCCGTTCAATCACGAGCAGAGACCCTTTGGCAGGCGGGACCATGGAGGACAGGACGAAAACAGCCACGAGAACTTGATGAGGTAGGTCTAGCTTAGCCAGTGTGGTCCACGACATCCCAGCTGACGAAGAGGTCCCAAGTTCTTACGCATCGACCACGGAGCCGACCCCGAGCTCGAGTTGTCTCAGTTCGCCACACACGAGTATGAGTGGGAGTGCCGGGACGAGGGTCGACTCGCCTCTTGCTGGCACCACCTCTATTGCGAGTGGCAGTGGTCCAATGGTCCAACATCAAGCGGACTATTCTCAGCACCAGCACCAGCACCAGCACCAACAACACCACCCTCATGAAAACGGTCGGCTCGAGTTCGCTTTGGACCCTCAGTTGTATCCACCCTCAGCGCCTGGTGGTTCTTCTGGCAGCGTGCACGATACACGATTCGGGGAAAGCGAAACCGCGGTCCATAGTCAAACAGGTCAACACTACTCTGCCTCCGGTTCCCATGTTTTAGTTGGCGATTCGACCTCGTGACTCACTCCCGTCATCGTGGACATTCTCCTCCTTCAGGCTTCGCCCGCAAAAAGCAAACTGACCCCACCCAGAGTGTGGGTAGACTCTTCCACCTCTCCTTTCACCATTGGCAAAGCAGCATTAACGTGATTCGCACTGTATATATTTCTTTCTCTGCTATTCTTTTTTTCATCGGCTCGTGTTAACTTGTTATATACGTATCTAGACTGTTGGAGATTGTTGCACGGGGAGGAGACTGATATTTCCTCTCGATGGTCCTAGTTTCATGGCTGGAATTTGGGACACTGTATTTATAAACAAATTTTCTAAACCCCTTGTCTCCGCCACGCAAATCTCCTCATTATTCTCGTTTGCATTACATCCGCACGACGCATCCAATGGGCCTTGCTCTCACGAAACATTACTCATATAGTATATTTGTACCCTACCCTTGCTTAAAATTGGTTCATTTCGGATGCTAAATGGAAGTTATACTTTCCATTGGTTTCCATAGAGTTTGTTTCACCTGTATCTAGTTGTATAGAGATTATCGTGTATGATATTTCCATTTGATTTCTGTTCTCTGCAGGTGTCATTATGGGCGTCGCTTTTTCATGTTGATGGAATGGCGCTGATTTTTTTTTTTGGCAAGGGTAGCACTAACTCGACTTTCGACCCATTCAGTTACCACAATGGTAAGGCATACAGACGCTGCTAGTCTTTGGTGACTAACCAGGTGTTCACAGGAGGACCGCCAAAGTCATCGACTCGGAGAAGGGCTTCTTCCCTCGTTAGTTAGTTAGCTCGTAGCTCCTGTAGTGCATATCATCAGTCATCAAACGCCAGGCGAGTCGCAGTAGAGCCTATAAAATTTGTGCTTGTTGACATTGATGAGTTCCCCTTCATATGTAGTATCGATTGTATTGACGCCACAGGCAAGCCTCATCAACGAGGTGCACAGGAAGTCCTGGAAATGTGGGAAGGACAGCGTACTTCCTGGGGAGTACAGTTTCCGTGTACGATATCAACGTGAGTAGCATGAAGATACCAAATATTAACCCCGCCGATAAAGAATGGAGAAATCAGATGGATAAATCATGACGGTTAAGGGGGACGTACATTACGAGTGCAAGTAGGAATTTGAATCAATCAAAATTACGAAAGTAAGCTGGTTAAAAAATCTGTCATTTCCAGATTAGACGCAGTTTCTATCATTCAAGTTTGGGCTTACTGTACCTATTGTGAAATTAGGCTGATCATCCAAGACGACCTACGCAGACAACGTCAACTCAAAAACTGAAAGGATAATTGACAATAAGGAACCGCTCCAAGTGATTAGAGGAAGGGAGGTCGTTAGATTTCCAGGATAAGAGGCCACAAACCTGGTGCCCGACCAGGGAATTTGAGAAGAGAGATCAGTACACGAAGAACCGATTGTAAGGACTGAGAATGATGACTCCTGCTTGTTCCGGGGTACGATTAAATAGGCTTTCATGGGTCGTCCATCGTTCCTTAGGAAATTCCAGAAGGAAAATACCAAATTGGTGAATGAGGATAATGTACGTTTTAGTTTGGAAGAGGGACGCCTGCTAATCGTTGAATCTGAATCTCGTTGGGAGACTAATTAGGTGTATCCTGCGACAAGTCCATTTACCACCCATGCATTATCCGCCCGCAGCCTCCGTGGCGACCTGCATCTAAATCAGTTTTGCTAGAACCGGAGGAAATTTGCCCAAGCCAAGGAAGGTGTGGGAGCGCACCTTGCAGCGTAGCTCTTGCGTCTTGACCCGCCTCCGCCGAAAAAAATACAACCCGCATTTATAAAAACAAACGGGAAACAGCCTTGAGAATTTACAAGGAACCAGCCATGACAGCTCAGTAATATCTTCTAGACCTGAGAGCTGCGAAGAGGCTTTGAATTCGCCCCAGAAGAGATTAAAAAATAGCTGAAATAGCCCCGTTCGAGCCGATTTCTCGCATGTGGTCGTGAATGTTAACATGCAATGGTCGAAAATTCATCAGAGTTAGGAAGAGCAGGGAACTTGTCTGTGGTCATACGATAGGATGTCCATGTGCAGCATATATAAAAGACCGCCTCACAAAGATGGTCACCGACGGCACTGGTTGGATATCCTTGCTCAACGGAGGATGAAGGCTGGGGTCAGAGTCGGTCAAATAAATCTAAGAATAGTGAGCTGACCGGTCCAATGTATAATGGGGGTTGCTTGGTGGCCTTTGCGTATCTGATGTAATGGATGAACAGATTATACTATCCCAGTCAAGAAGTTGCTTTCAACTGTTCAGCTGTCTACCCATATCAAGGAAACGACAAAAAAAACACACCTCAAACCGTGACTTTCGGATAGTAGTGCATTGCATCTGAAACTAGGCAAGCCCGAGCTACCCTTTTGAAATGCTTGCGATGGCACCGGCATGGAGAATCGCTAAGATGGCCAGTTACTATTCTTTTGGAAATGGTGGAGCATCAAAAGGACTTGCAATTTTCATGAGCACATGATAAACACACCCCTAAACGCACCAGAAAAAACTAGCTGAAAAGCAAAATGAGGACTTTTGAACATGGTGGTTGCAATTGAAGTCCAAGTTTTCCGTGATGTGTCTTCAGAGTGCGCGGGAAATTTTACGTAACGAAGGTTTGACAGCCAAAGAAAAAAATAAATTAGAGGACAAGCTTTGGACAAGCACGACGGTGACAACGCAAAAGCTGCAGGAACCTGGCAAGAGGCTCGAGGGATTTGCCACCGATAACACCCCTCGGCCTGTCAATGTGAAGGCATCGACTAAAGACATTTGCCAGTATTTTTGGAAATGAAAGGCTCTTCCCAAGATCTTCCGTGCCGTTTAGGTATCTCGGAAAGTTGTCCACCATCGACGTCTTCTGACCCCTTGAAAGTATCTAGGTAACATATGTGCTCTGCGAGCCTTTCTTTGAGCATCACTGGCATGTAACGCATGTAACGTTGGAGTGGAATTTTTTTATTCACATGCTCGGCACTGCACAATCGGAAAATACAAAACTGATATAAAATGTCAAGTGAACAGCAGAAGGGTTGTCTTGTCCAATCCTTTTCTTATCACCTTCCTATGTCTCCCATTTTCCAACTAGTCATCTCGACCCTTTATTTCGCCAGTGCATGTGCCACTCCCTCATTGCAAAAACGCACTTCGGGGGTCACCACTTCTGCATCTGTGGCAAATGGACAAACTTTTGATTATATTGTCGTCGGAGCTGGCCTGACTGGGACCACGGTGGCCGCACGACTTGCAGAAGACCCAACAGTGACTATTCTTCTGATTGAAACTGGGGCGGATAACAGGAACGACTCCCGAGTTTATGATATCTATGAATACGGTAATGCGTTTGGTTCCGAACTGACTTATTCATGGTCCGCAGATCAAGGAAAATCTATCCTAGGGTTAGTGCCTTGTCTTCTAATTTTCGTTATTTTGCAAATCTTAATCATTTCCGCTCACGATAGCGGGAGAACCTTGGGGGGAAGTTGTGAGTGACCAAATTTTGACGCCTTGGACGTTTAAGCGTTCAATGTGTCATTAATTCCATAGCATCCATTAACGGTGCTGCTTACACCCGTGGACTGAATGCCCAGTACGATTCTTGGTCAGCCCTACTCGAACCTTCAGAAGCCAGCGTCGGATGGAACTGGCAAGGTCTCTGGGCCTACATGAAAAAGGTTGGCATCCGTATACTCTTTTTTTCTCATCGCGTAAGCTGACAAACAACCACCATAGTCAGGAAACCTTCAACAAGCAGCAAAAGGAGCCCAGTCTATCTCATCTTATCATGGGTTCTCCGGTCCAGTTCAGGTCACCTACCCGGACGATATGTATGGTGGACCGCAACAACCGGCGTTCGTTGACACAATTGTTGCACTCACGGGTATTAGCCATTTCAAAGATCTTAACGGTGGAACGCCTAATTGTGTTTCAATCACCCCACTTGTGAGCACCAGTCCTTTCTTCGATTTCAAAACTTCGTTGACCGTTCGACCCTTCTTCAGACCATAAATTGGCATGACAGGTGATCATCGATCCTCCTCCGCTATGGCGTATCTTACCCCAGTGGAAAGCATAAGGACAAGTTGGCTTACTTTGGTGACACACCAGGTCTAGGTTGTTCACATACCGACGTGTAACTATATACTGATGCGTCAAAGGTCACTAAAATCAACTGGAATACTGGTGGAATACCGCTGACGGCTTCTGGTGTGGAGTTCGCCCCAGCTAGCGGAGGTTCAACACGTTATACCGCATCTGCCAGACGAGAAGTCATACTAGCTGCAGGCGCGATCCAGGTTTGAAATGATGTCATCTTCTTGTTATAAACGTCTGATTTATCCTTTAGACACCAGCTCTCCTTCAACTTTCTGGCATCGGGGACTCAGCCATACTTGATCCTCTGGGAATTACAGCTATGATCGACCTTAAGACTGTTGGTAAAAATCTGCAAGAGCAGGTACGTCGTTCTTCTGTCTACGACGTCCAAAGCCTCACAATGTGGTTTGTAGGCGATGAGCACCCACGGTGCCGGAGGAAACGGGTTCGATGAAGGAGGCAGAGGGCCTACTGATGCTAATTGCCTACCCCAATCTTTATCAGATCTTCGGCTCGAACGCCAATGCTACAGTCTCTCGCATTCAATCTTCCATCGCTTCTTGGGCAGCATCGCAAGCGGATTCGGGCTTGTCTGCCGACGCCTTGCAGCAAATCTTCCAAGTCCAAGCGGACTTGATCATTAATAATAACGCCCCCGTTATGGAACTCTTCTTCGACATTGGATACCCAGAGTAAGAGTTGTCAAAAATAAATCATGATCATTTTTGTGCTGCTGACTGTCCATCCACCTTTCAGCGCCTTAGGTATGCTGGCATGGAACCTCCTCCCGTTCAGCAGAGGAAACGTTAAGATTACAGTAAGTTTGCTTTTAGTCTGTCAAGACGGCATTCCTTCAAGCATTCTAATCGCGACAGACCACCGATCCTTTTACCCAACCTCAAGTCACGGTCAATTATTACAGCGTCGACTTCGATCTAGACGTTCAAGTAGCTGGTGCTCGCCTAGCTCGAAAAATTTTGACCACACCTCCACTTAGGTAACGGCTCATCTGGAATCTCTTGACTGTCCGATACTAAGTTCTACCAGCTCGTTGTCCACTGGAGAGACAAGACCTGGAAGTGCCGTTCCGGATAATGCAAGCCGGGGTTACAGACGCGGCTTGGAAATCCTGGATCAAATCGACCTTTGACTCAGTTGCCCATCCCATTGGTACTGCAGCCATGATGAAACGCAGTCTAGGAGGTTAGTTTCCTTCACCAAAAACGAGTCGGTTATTTAATTTAATTTTGCATTAGGAGTCGTCGATTCTCAATTAAAGGTGTACGACACTACGAATGTTCGCGTGGTTGACGCCTCGATTATGCCGTTGCAAATTAGTGCTCACCTTTCGTCCACCTTGTATGGTGTGGCAGAGAAAGCCGCTGACCTTATCAAGGCCTCACATTGAAGGCCTATAGAGAAACGACTCGCTTGTACGACACTTTATTATATACCGGCCTTCTGGCATGGACTTCTTGACTGACTGGGTGATGCCATCCTACATAATTAATGATGTATGTGGAGATATCTTGTACTAGGTGACTATGCATCTATCACTTGTTCAGGCGAGCGTGAACCACAGTTTCATCTGGCACCTTACAATGCAGTAAGGAAATGACACTTGTTCGAGAGCACTATGCAACAGAAGAAAGCGAATCGAAAGCGAATATCATAGTTGAAAATAACGACAGAAAGAAAAAAGAACGATGGAAAGCTAGGTATAGTGGTCCAAGAACCTGTAATTTAGGAAACCCTGTCCTCCCGTCCCAGCGGAAAATCAATGGCGAGATAACGTTACACTTGGAGTCCAGGAAATGTAACTTCTTCATTGCGAGGGTTAGTAAAATTAACCACGAACGCATCTGGCGGGATTGTTTCCTATAGATAGGAGGCGAGTCCGTATGAAGCGAACTGGAACCGCAAATCGCTTGAGCCGAGATAAGAATCTCGACTCGAGAGTGAAGGTCTTTGCCAATTCGTTGACGGCGACACGCGTTCCTTCAGCGTCAAGGTCCATCGCTGCTGGCGCACTGAAGTTCGAGCTCCTCTAGCTGGGGCTTGTGATCGCAATATATCGAACATGACCTCCGTGGCCTTTGCATCCTTGAGCAGAAAATCCAGGGGAAAACTCAGTCGTTGGAGGTGTGTGGCTGATCGTAACGCGTCAATGAGTCGGGATAAAATTAAATCATAATGATTCAGGAATGTCTGGGGTGAGAGTGGTGGAATAATCTTCAGATTGAGTGATGCTGAAGACGCGGACAAATCATTGGCCAGCCGTTCGTCAATTCCGTCGGCTGGGATGACGAGAAACCAAAAGTGCATGGGCTGCCCATGGTTAATGACTTGAATCGTGGTGGTTTCAGTTTGGAGGCTGGGATCCAAAACACGTATTTCGCTCCAAACGCAGGACGGACCCAGGTACTGCTGTACGCGACTCAAACGATGCGGTGTGAAGGAACCTGCGTGGAAGACGACAGAAACGCATTCCAGATTAGGAACAAGGCGCGTCCCTAGAAATAGATGAAGGGCCGCATCTGCAGCGGCATCCATATTTGGACCAATGATAATCTGGAGAAGGCGGATTGGGTACAATGCATTGGCTGGAAACGAGTCGGTGATGAGAGAAGGTAAGGGGATGTCCCTAGGCCAGCCGAACACGAGGGGATGGCCAATATCTGGGTGTAGCAGTGGCGTTGGGGACATTGGGTAGGCCTGATTGCGCTTCGAATGATACATTTCCCCCGCCATTGCGCTACGAACTATGGCTAGCACTTGGATGGTCCAAAACTTGGCTGACAGGTAACACAGCATAACACAGCGTAGCATAGCTTGCGGTGTGCCTCAGCCAACAGGCTTCTAGAATGTCCGCTTGCGCCATGAATAGTCAAAGTCATTCAGCCCGACTGATTGGAAGTCAAGTAAACTCTCCCGGGTTGAGTACTCTTACTGAATAGGTGAATAGAACACATATAGTACCCTATAAAGCATTGCTACTGTGATAACGAGAATGAAGAGACACCGCCGCAGCATGACGAGTCCAAAAGTGTGAAGAGAAAACCAGGTTACTAGGGCTTGGGGCTGAGTATGTTCGATTGGACAGAAGATGTCCGCAAGTAGAGCTCTATCGAGGCGATGGACCCGACTGGAATGAATGCATTCAAATTCCGGAGGACTCCCAGTCCCAGAAAGGGCACTGGTGGGCGTCGTCTAGTGATTTGTGAAATAGTGATTTGCGTTGACGTGAAGTTGAGTCAACGGCAACTAGGACCTGTAAAACTGCATTTACGTGGCCGGCCTCGTTGCCGATGCTAAACAATATGGAACTGGTGCACAACTCGCGGACGCTTGGTATCGAGTGAAAGCGACAAGTCGAAGTCGAAAGGAAAGGAAGTTAGTTAGGATGGCTGGCCATGCAGGTTGGACGCTCTGGCCAGCACCGGCCCAATTTGGCGTGAATCGGCGCCGTCAGTGCCAGCCGAACCGGCTCAGCTCTATAAATAGCCTTTGAATTTTATAATTGCAGACTCGAGAGCTAGTCTCCCAGTGCGGAAAAAAAAATTGTGTGTGGTGGCTAATTCCGTCCACATACAATTTTTTTTTCCCCGCCAGAACGGCTGGTCTCGAGCCTACTCGAGAGCTTCCGCACATCAATAAGGTCGCGGATCCCAAGAGGCGTTGTATGAATTCTTACGATACAGCTCACAACAAGCCCTTTACAGATCTGCCAAGAAAGAAAGAAAAGGTAGAAAATCCGACTGCAACAACCTTGAAGCAACTGTTTTTACCGACGAGTTTCTTCCTCTCAGTCTGAACCCTCCGAGTCAACCTCCCCCACCAACCTCCGAAGAAAACCTTTCGAGATACGACATTGATCGGAATACATCCTGGCAGTTCTGCTTTCCCAAGGCTTTTTAGCATCCTTGAGCAATGAAGCCCACTGTGCTTCCGATAAGGGCTGTGGATATTTTGCTCGAACAGAGTTTTTGTCTTCGCCTCGATTGAGCTCGAGTCTCTCGAGTCTCCTTAAATAAAATTCTTCTTGCCAGTCGCTCCAACCCAACTCTCCCTGGCTCACATACGTTTCCCACATCTCAAGAAGAGGCCACCAAGATTTACCAACGGACCGTTGTAATTCTTCGGCTGCCTCTTTTCCTGTCCGCAAGTGTCTCTCCACATAGGCTAAGAAATGAGAAATTTGAAATGGGTAAGATATAGAAATGAAATGGGCTACCAAGAAAGAAACGAACTTTCATTTTCGGCTTCCCAATAATGCCCACAGCAGTCCCTGAATATATAATGACGAATCGGTCGGAGTCCAGGATAATGTGGATCATCACCAAACCACCAAGGAAACTCGTTGTCATCATCTGCTTCGAATTGCATTTCCTTGCCAAGATTTTCTAGAAGTATGTCGAGGTCGACCCTAGGCTCAGATAGTAGCTCGGAAGATGACGCATTGTCTTCCGAAAAGCCTTCGTCTTGCTCTTCGGAAAGTAGATCGGAAGACGACGCTTCACCTTCCGAGTCGCCTTCGCCATACTCTTCGACCCTCAGCTCTGCTGGATCCCCTCGACCAAGCCTAGACAAAATTGTCCCTCCCTTCATGATACGAAGTCTGTAGTCAGTCTCATCTGGATCCCAAGACGTATCCAGCAGGGTGGTGTCCGACATGTAATCACCCTGAGTGAACCGATATCCTTGCCGTTGGTAGGGGAACCTCGGACAGGAAATCCATGCCGTTCTCTTTGGTACGCTTTGGTAGCATCGACGATCGTTTCGGTCCCGAAGGCGAAAAGGTGCCCCTAGTCGAAGTAACTCCTTCACAAGCCCGAGATCGTCCTAAGGTAGGATCGAGTCGACATATAGAAAAGACCTCCGCAGGGGAGGTCGCGCACAACATCCACCATCTGGCTGGTGAGGGTGGCTTCGAAGCTGATATGTCGTTATCTTTCACCTGCCTGATCTGCTCTAATTTGAGAAAAATCAAATGCCCAGAGATTCTCTTCTACGCTCCTCACAGCCCTCAACCTCAGGCCTTTCACTTCCTTCTCTTTCTTCGTATCCCCCGCCCTCCACGAAGGGACTACCTTTGTCCATTGCTCAATATCCATTTGTATCGTCCTTTCTGATTCTTATATTCGTCTCCATCGACGTCTGGGATATCAAAATCTCCCCACTCCTTTTTAAATTTGCCTTCGCAGGTGAGATAGCCCACGACGCTCTCGGAATAACAACTCGCAAAAAAGGGGCTTAGATCCTGGCTCGCGGAAAGGCCAAGCAGCATCTTGATATAAGAGCTAACCTCTTGGTGTTTGGGGAAGTCAAGGGGCAGAGAATACGGGAGGCTGACGGGTACGAAGCCATAGCGGATGTAGACTTTTTCGAGAACAAGTATGGTGACTGGATCTGTGTCTGGGTTTGAAGTCGGTGATTCTGAACAAAAGGTTGATATGCAGTCAAGCCGTTCCATCTCAGGTTCGATTTGTGTGAGAACAGGATTTAAATTAGTGTCTTCCACTGGAAAATAAGCTTGGCTGGTTGGAGCGGTAGAATAAATTGTTGAATCTCTAGAGAAATCGAAAACATATTCTAAATATCAGAGAGTAGTAGTTAGAAATTTAGCCCCTCACGCATGGTGTGTTAATTGTGTTTGAACGCCAATATCCTTATAGGTAGCACGTTCGGGAGATGACTGTTGCAGATTTTCATCGATTTCAATGAGCTGGTGTTCATGGATAACTTCAGGAACAGTGTCGTCGGGCGCCATTTCACAGTCCAAACCAAGAACATCGCGCTCCAAGAATGAAGATAGTGCGATTTCGACGGGTCGGGTTCGAGCAAGTGTGATGAGGTCTCCAAGTATCTTTTGACGCGTTGTGAAAAGTATATCAGGGTCAGAAGCGTCGTCAACGTGGGGAATCAGAGATGATGACTCCCACTCCATCGCAGTTTTCAAGTTGTTCTTTTTTCAGCTCAGGTATTTGTAGTCGGGAGAACGAAAAAAGGTGAGGAGCATTCGAAGCGCCTTACTTTACCGTGGCAAGTTGGTCCACAGAATGTTCTCACGCCCCTCTCAGCTTCTCCAACGCTCAGCGCTCAGCGCTCAGGCTGGAAAGTCGCTCGACTCGCTCCCAGGTTTGCCGGAAAAGCAGAATATGGAAACGTCGCACCTGCCTATCATATCAGAGTTAAGTCTTTTCTTTACTGTACCAAAAGCACTCAAGCTAAGGACATACTCGAGTATTGGAACGGACAGCCCAGCTACTTCAAAGTTCAAAGCTAGTTTTCATGCTCAAGCTCTCAAGATTCTACTTTACCGTGCCAATGGGCCCTATTGGAGCCGACCGTCCTGGCACTGTTGGTGTGTGGCCTCTGAAAATGTACGGGGTTCCCCAGAGTGACTTTGGAACCACCAGATCCCTGGCAAAACGCGAATTTTGATATTCGAAAAATTCCGTACGCTTAGTAAAGGAGGCCGCCGTAGTCGAGTCTATATTCATCCAGCAGCTATCTTTTGGCAGGGGCTACGATTTTCAAGCGTTTGTTGAAGACGGCAACGACATTCCACCAAGGATTGCTGCGGTTAGAAACTCCATACCTGGATCGGAATTCGGTTATCTATACTGGATCTACCCTCAGGAAGGGGTAGCCACGTCGCATATGTTCTGTTCGTAATTTAAGCTCGATCTAGGTGTCGAGGCGGCTTCATCAGAGGGCGATCCGGATATCAACAGGAGATCTCTTCGGCATATCACCTCCCAGCTTTGAGTATCTTACATGTGGTGCCTTTCCCCAACTGCAGTCCTGTCGATCCCTATTTATAATTTTTGCGTCAGCTGTGGTGCTGCTAATTCCATCCCCGAGGACGATGCGGGATTTGACGTTATGACTGTCCTGCGAATTAATGGAACGGGGTAGAACTAGGTCTTCAACATACTATTCGTTACAACGCCGTCCCTGCACTTTTTCACGAAACCACCTTGCCATTATGGGACCGCTACCGCGAACCAGGGTACAGGCTACTTATCTCGAGGACGGGGGCAGTCTTGAAGGTCACTTATACTCTAATTTTAGCAGCCTGATATACTTATTGACAGCCAGGACAGCGCGCT
This sequence comes from Galerina marginata, assembly GCA_023014335.1. NCBI lineage: Eukaryota > Fungi > Basidiomycota > Agaricomycetes > Agaricales > Galerinaceae > Galerina > Galerina marginata. The sequence goes on along the minus strand of JAECYW010000008.1, from coordinate 2,658,518 downwards.
GACCACCGAGGGCGAGGTAAATGACAGCCCAATTTCCCGACCTTGGTTGGGAAAGCATATAAGAGTCATTCCCGTTCATGATTCTTCGGAACACGATTGGGTCCACTGTCGTTCTATCCAGCATCAATCACAGAAGATGTTCTTTATCCCAGCCACTCTGGTTTCTCTCTATCTCTCGCTCTTGGTTCTCGCTAATCCATTGCAGTTGAGTGAGTGTTTTTCGGCTTTTTGACCCCTCAGACGTTGGACTAATTTTAAACTTTACTTCAACAGATAACCGGGACACTGTGAACAATATCTGCGCAGAAATGCCTGATTGTGCGTGGTTTTCTGATCGCATGAAGTCATGTTAGCAACATCGGCTCATGTCTGCGTCCAGGCGCTTTGGAATGCCTATCACCCCAGCCAAAGCAGGAAATTGTGAAGAATGACTGTCATGTTATTTTTGATACCCTACTTTTCATCAGTCAATCGTCAAGTAAGCATATACTCTGGCATCCACACTATTTTGCGCTGAGCCTTTTTGACTTCTCTAGGCCCTATGAATACGATCGCTGTACGCCACTTCCTCTACCTTTGATCATAATATTCTGACAAGAGAGATTGCAGGCCGGCACTAACCTAACGATGAAGTACAATACTTGCAAATCCTTCTTCTTCAATTCGGACAGCATCTCTACCGAGTATTGTCGCCTTATATGGGTGTGTTTTCCTTCGACCTTTTTCGTTTACCTCAAACTGACCTCGGTATATAAATAGGCCGACAAGCTTCAACTCATGACTTCGACATGTCACTCGCGAGGTGCAAAATGCGTTGGCCCTAGCGGTACTTGGTTCCTCGAGTGAGTACACCCGTTTTCGTCGCGAGAAGCCTTACCCGGTTTTTAATGGACCACAATATTTAGGTATGAACATTCCTGATGGGGAACGAGTGGCCGGGTCAGTGTGGGTTTATGACAACGACGGAATGAATACAGATCATTGATCTCCGGTTTATGTCCTCGAGCGCTGTACTTGAGAATAAGAAAGCTGAGCGAGGTTCGAACATACTCACAAAAATTAGAGAATAACCAATGACCGCGTACGACCCGAACTTCATGATCAGGAATATCCTTGCCAGAGCTGCCAGAGCGCTGTTGGGAGGCGTTTTAGGCTGTTTTAGGACCAGCTGGTGCCAAGGACTCTGTCATAATGAAAAGCTATTATAAGCCACGGAAGCAACAACCCATGCGTGCAAATCCATAGTCTATTAATATGACCTTCAAGTCCCGACAGCATTGCAACACATTCGTGGGGCACGACAACGTCCAAGAAAAATTTAGTCTCCATCTATGAAAGCAAAGTTGGGCCCGGCATCAGGTCCTAAAGGCATAAAATACAAAGCCAGAAATAAAATTACACAGTACATATACACTCAAAAAATACAAAAAATGTCCACATATATCTCTATTCCCCACTCGCCCTAAGATCAGATACCAAAATCTTTACCCTCCACTCAAAGCCGCCCCGAAGATAAAATCGCAATCGTCACAAGGACGACAAAGCTAAGAAGCAAGCAAACGACCCAACCGAACGGTTGGAAAGCCGGCGGAGAGGCAAAGGGTATTCCTTACTATTTCAATGTCATCTTCCTCAACATATCCACCCACGAACCCTGCCCGAGAGGCGAGTGCCCTTGCTCGTCCTCGTCTGGCGAGTAGTGGAACGAGCCTGGCATGGGGGGCCCGAACTCGTCGTGCTTCGCGGGATCTTCTGGTTCTCCAGTCGACTCGGGTTCGTCTTGGAGAGGCGCGTTGTCGGTGAACATGCCGCCCTTATCTTTAGCGGGACTTGCGAGCTTCTCTGTTTGAGGTGCTTGGTCGTCCTGCTTTGGTTGGGGCCCTGGCCGCGTAGATGAACTGGAAGCCTCTTCTTCGGGTGCAGTAACGCGGACGAAGTCGTTTGACCCAGGATCACTATCTCGCCCAGGCTGCGCGTTGATCTCGTCATCAGAAACGTCGTCCTCGCCCCAGCCACCGGTACTCGGCGACTTATGGATTCGGCCCCCGAGGCTATGAAGACGGTGGAGGGCACGCGCTGATGCAATAGCTGCACGCCAACGAGCTTTCGGGTCAAAGTGTTCGCGCAGGCCAGTAGACAGATCGTGCTCTACGGAAGGTTCGTGTGTTGTGAGCCACTGAGAAGGGGCAGGAGGATTAGGTCTGAAGCCAAAAAGTGTTTAGAATAAAAGAAAACATACTGGGGAATTGAGGGCTTCTGAGGCTGTTGGTCGTCTTGACGAATCGGGGTTTAGAAGGGACCTGATGAGATCCTTAGCTTGGTAATAGTGATGTCAGTCTTCATTTTGGGATGGTGTGACTGCAGACGACCTTCATCTGAGACGTTTTTCCAGTAACGGTCATGGAACTCAATTCGTGCAGAGGTCGTCTCCTTATAAGGACTTTGACATCGTCTGACCTAAACGGTGAATATCCACAGAGCAGAACGTAGGTGATGACACTGCGGTGGTCCTTTAGAAACTGAAATAAATGGGTGAATATCACATACCCAATAGACCACATGTCAACAGGTTTCCCGTGTCCTTGTTTGAGGAGAACCTCGGGCGCGACGTATCCAAAGCTTCCCGCAAGGGAATGAAGTTGTTCCTCTGGAGAAACGAGGTGTTTCGCACTGGAGCAGGTTAATCAGAGAAATACTGTTTTGTGAGCGATACTTACATTCCGAAATCAGCGATGACGATATCACTATCGGGTTCTTTGTTCGATATAAAATATTCTCGGGCCTATAAAGGCGAATTCAGGACCCAGTTTGAATAACGCTCGGGGAAAACGACAGACTTCAGGTCGCGATGAACAATATCATGTTCATGAAGGTAGTTAACGCCATTAAGTATCGACCTTTACGATTTACATTAGAATCAAGTTCAAGAGGAAACGATATTGCATACCTCGTCACGGTGACCGCATCCTTTTCCGTGAACTTGCCCTTCTGCAAGATACGCTCGAACAACTCTCCACCGACAGCGAGTTCGAATGAGAGGTAATATTTCGTCCTGGTTTCAAACCACTCAGTAGAATTTAACCTAAAGGGCAGTTTGAGAGATGGAATTAGTCAGACTTCATGTAATTACTCACAATATTCGGATGGTCCAGTCCCTTCAACACCTCCATTTCTCCCCAAACGCTCTGTTCATTCCCCTTGACCTTTTTCTTCGGAATAATCTTCAGCGCAACGTCTTTTGTAATGCCACTAGGCGCAGTATTTGGGGGTCCCGGAGACGGAGACCTCGAGCGGCCTGCTCTTGTGCTGAGCTTATCGATAAGGCCGATTTCAGTTTCCCGTTGTGCACGTCGGGCACGTTGGTGGCTGCTGCACCCCTCTCAGCCGTGGTGATCTGGTCCACAGGTACATTCCAGGTCGCTCTCTATTGGCAACAGGTTTTCCAAATCGGATAATGAGGGAAGAAGCGCAGGGTGCGAGATTGAGTAATGAGACTTCAGGGACATGAGTGCTTCCTGATGATCGAGAAGACATACCACGACCTTCCCAAAGGTACCTGTGCCCAGGACCTGGTGCATCTCGTAATTCTTCTTCTTGATATAACTTGGAGGCTGCGGAAGCAGCGACTCTGTTAGATTCTTCATCATCTTGGAACGTCGGCGCTGTTGAGCGGGTGATCTTGTGTCGTCCGACTTGGTATTAGAAATCGAGCGTGTTTCAGGATGAAATCCTGCGTTCGTACTCGATTCGTGAACGGCTTTCACCACAAAACGCGGGAGGAGATGGTGGCAAAGAAAGGCGAGGCTGGCTGGCAGGAGGTATGTTGCAAGTTATTTCCTCGTTGCAACATTTGCCGTTCCACACGTGAGAGTTCTATGACAAGAGACACAGATAAGATGACTTGTTTCATAAACCCAATCGTAATCAATTACTTTTGGACGGTACATTCGGATTACGACATACATACTGTAACGATCCATGGTCGTCGCTTGATTTCCTGCTTCTTCTCCGGCTATGAAAACAGTCGCGGAGATCGATATCATATCTAGGCCGGGGTATTCTGCCCTATTCCTCAATCGCCTGGGCCCAAGACGAACGCCAGTAATATCAGCGATCCAGCCAGAACCTCCAGAAATTGGTCTTAGCACCGTCGTGTTCTACTAGGTCAAGGGCTGGTCAAACGTCCACGACGTTCTTCGTTTGACTCGGACCTCTCTGATATATAGAGGCGACAATATTTCGCGTCTCAATAATGTCTACACCTGGCACACGATCTGGACTGATCCCTGTTCCCAAACGAATCCTCGTCATTGGGGCAGGTCCAACTGGCCTTGTCGCCCTTCGGAACCTTAAGGAACGCGGTCAATTTGAGCACGTTGAGCTCTATGAAAGAAGAGACGATGTCGGTGGTGTCTGGTGAGCATCGCTTTCTTCCCTGTGTATTGGTTAACAATTATAGAAATCTGTAGGTACTTCGAGGAGCATGAATCCTCCAATTTCAAGGAAAGCCTCGTTGGCCATCTCCAGCTTACAAAGGTCTCATAGGCAACGTACTCCCCGAGTTCCTTACCTTTTCTGAATTCCCCTTCCCCGAACCGCCGACGACGCCCCACCAACCCTTCCCAACATTGACCGAGACTCACCAATACCTCCAAAGGTTTGCTGAGCCGTTCGTCAAGTCTGGGTCAATCAAGCTCAATAGGGAGGTATTGCGTGTTGTGGAACTGGAAGAAGGGATGGGGTGGGAGGTTGTCTCGAGGAATTGGAGCGACGGATATGATGGAAAGGAGGAACGGGAGGTATGGGATGCCGTCGTCGTCGCTGTTGGTTGGTACGATAACCCAGTCTGGCCGGAAACGGAGGGGTTGGAAGAATTGAAGAAACGGGGATTGGCAAGACACGCAAATGTGTGGCGTGGGCCCGAAGGGTACGAAGGAAAGGTGAGGGCCTGTTTGGTACTTCCTCTGAATAAGTATACTAAAGAAAGAATTCTGTAGAAAGCCCTCGTTATCGGCAACGCGAATTCGGGAAACGACATTGCAGCACAGCTCGCTCCCGTCGCCGAACTTCCTGTATACCAGAGCATCCGCCGAACTGCCTTCCCAGGTTTCGTGAGCTTGCCTGATGAGCGCATCAAGATGGTCGCTCCCGTCTCCAAATACATAATCAAGTCAACATCGGAAGGCGCCAAATTCGACGCGTTACTCTCTGATGGTTCCCTGCTTACCGACTTGGACACCGTGCAAGTGGGGACTGGCTATCGTCCCTTCCCGGACATTATCCATGTTCTCGCACATCACGAAGAACCCAGAAGAAACCTGCCCATCATCGACGAAAACACGATTCCGAACCGTGTTCCATCCCTCCATCGGCTCACCATGTACGCGTATAACCCCTCATTAGCCTTCATCGGCGCCCCAATGGCGTACACCCCCTTCACTATCGCAGATGTTGTAAGCACCTGGCTTGCACTGGCCTGGCGAGGGGAGACGCCCTATCCCGATACGGTGGATGGGAGACTGGTCTTCGAGCGAGAGAGGTTGGCGGCGATCGAGAAATGGAGAGAGGAGATGGACAACCCCTCGTCGCTTATGGTATATAATGTGCTGGGTTATGGTGAGCAGGAGTATGCGAGAGCGTTGAAAGCAGATGTGGTAAAAGCCCGACCAGAGCTGGAGAAATTGTTGCCCGTTTGGAGCGACGAGAGAACGGCGGTAAGGGAGGCTATGCATAAGATAAAGTTTGAGGCGCTTAAGTACGCTAAGGAACGTGCTGGAAGATAATATTTAGTTGTATCGTGATCATGATATTGGAGGCTTTTATTGCTTGCACCTGTGAAATATGCTCAAAGCCTGAGGCCTGAGCGCTATCTGTTTGTGATCTCGTCTATGCAGAGATGGAAAAGGGGGAGGTGGTCCAGATTGTCAAACTATGCATCATTGCATAAAAATTTCAGCTTGTCATGGAACTCCAGGCAACTCTGCACTCGCGACAATACCCTGTCAAAGTTAAAATGAGAATAAGTACTTCGGTACGGTAAGGGAGACTGGCGAACCTGAGGGCTGTTGTTACAGTTGATAAACTTTTGAAATAGGAATATTGAAAGCAGGACTTATGCATATCGGAGGCAAAATCCGAAGTTGCTGAGTGCTCATGAGTGATCTGAACTGTAAGACTGAACAGTGAACAATTCAACAATTTCCGTTCAAATTCAAAACGCGTCGCGTCGCTCACGTGGTGTACGCGAATTAATTGCACGGATCACCGGCGACTATTCTTGCCGGACGAAAGTATGACCCTTGCCCAAAGTCCTTTTAACCGGACCCACCATGACACCGAAAGCTCATCCTCTCGCTACATTCTGAATCAGCTGTATCCTGTTTCAAGTTTTATGGCTTAGCGAGTTCGTTTCAACGTAGATTGCAATTAGAGACCTACCGTCAATGTCGCACTACTCTTCGAAATGGATTAGGGTTTCCGAACCGTCACCTCACGTCTTGCTGGTCGAGCTTGCCAGGTATATTATAACAGTTGCCTTCAAATGACAACTAACTTTATTTCTGTGCTATAGAGGACCCGTGAACGCCTTCTGCACCGAATTCTGGGTAGCCTACGGACAGCTATTCGATGCTCTGACAAACGATGGATATGACGTTCGAGCATTGGTCGTTTCCTCTGTCTTCCCTAAATATTTCTGCGGTGGGCTAGATTGTACGTTTGGTATCTCTTCTTTGATAGATCACTAAGCTACCATCCCGAAAATTGCAGTGGAAGGACGCCGCTGCCCTCGGTGCAAAGGGGACTCTGGACAGGCGCACGCGCAGCTCTGTCGTCGCGAAAGATGATTCTGGCATTTCAACGGGCCTTGGGGGCTCCCGAACGAGCTCCGTTCCCTGTCATTGCCGCCTGTGCATGGTCACTGTATTGGCATCGGAGTTGACTTACTCGGGCCTTGCGATATTCGCTACGCTGCCACCGACACGAAATTTGCCTATCAAGGTAGGCTTCTCGCAAAATACCAAGGAAGGATAAGTATAAAGTGCTATAATTTTATTCAGGAAGTCGACGTCGGTCTGGCAGCGGGTATTGGCTCGCTCGCATTTTTGCCCAATATAACTGGGAATCACTCCCTTGTGCGCGAGCTCGCTTACTCTGCTCGGTCTTTCTCTGCAGCAGAAGCCGAGAAATTTGGACTCATCTCCAAGGTTGTAGAAGGTGGCCGTGAAGAAGTGATAAAGGAGGCTCTGGAGCTTGCCAAGTTCATCGCTAGCAAGAGTCCAATTGCCGTGTCTGGATCAAAACATCTGATTACTCATTCTCGAGATCACAGGTATGAATTCTTGTCCTGTTTATATCTTTATGAACTTATTTATGTTTGCCAGCGTTCCGGAGAATCTGGCCTACACCGGTGCTTGGAATGCAGCTGCTCTTATGACGACTGTCAGTCTCGATTTCTCGAACCTTTCCAGTTCCTTAGTTCCGCAAACTCTAATATTCTCTAATTAAAGGATATCGGAGACAATCTCGCAGCAACGATGAAGAAAGAAAAGGCTAAATTCCCTCCTTTGTCGGTGGAAACTAAACTTTCAAAGCTATAGGCGTAGGATAAAGCTCTTAATCCTATTCCAGGAAATTTTCTACATCATTTTGTTTGAAAAAGCGAGTACAGTCAACTCCCTTAATGCACACCCTTCATAGAGCCAGGGTGTGGAGTGCAGGATAATTTTTGTTGGTGGCTATGGGTCATTGTGTATGGTTAAGATAATTTCGACTGTTATTTACCCCCTCCCCTCCCCCAATCCCCCGCCCCTGGTCAGGCGTACACCCAAATAAACTGGGAAGGCGTTTGAAAGAATGCTCTTCATGGATTCCCTACTTATCGTGCCGGAGCTAGCCTTGTGAAGAATTCCAGATTCTACACCAAACCAGCCAAAAACCGGCTGCAAATCTAAATGGTCACTCTAAGTATAGGTTCATCAGGTTTTGCGTCGAGACTAACTCTAAGTATAAGTATATGGGCTCCTTCACATATTTTCCTTTTCTGTTGAAAAATTAGACTTGCAAAACCGACATGAACCGGCTTCGGTAACAACATGTTACCGGTTGACATTTTGCCCAACTTGATTTGGACCCACTCTTCTACCGGTCCTTCGCGCTTGTACTTTGATTTGCTCTCAAATTTCCTTTCTCCTTGACGTTCTCATCGTGTAATTTGGCGCCTAAGCCCCGCGATAGAGAAAAGAACTACTCTTGAAGATTGTACCGGCAAAACCTCCAACAATAATGTCACAGTATTCTTCAAAATGGATCAAGGTATCCGAGCCGTCTCCGCATGTGTTGCTGGTTGAACTTGCCAGGTATGCCCTATGTCGTCAAGTTATTACGACGGCTAACTGAAAAGACGGCCATGCGTCTAGGGCACCAGCCAACGCCTTCTGCACCGAATTCTGGGTGGCTTATGGTCAGTTGTTCGAAGCGATCACGAATGACGGGTACGACTGTCCGCGCGCTGGTGGTTTCGTCTGCTTTCCCCAAGTTCTTCACTGGCGGACTGGATTGTACGTGTAGGATTCATTCTCACTGCATTCTACTAAACATTTACGTCTTACAGTGAATGATGCCGCTGCCCTTGGTGCCAACGGGACGGACGCCTCTCAGGACAGCGCTCGTACCTCGCTAGCGACGCGCAGGAAACTCATCGCCTTCCAGGAGTCTATCGGTGCTCCTGAACGTGCGCCATACCCCGTCATCGCCTCCATACACGGATACTGTATCGGATTGGGAGTCGACCTCATCGGCATTTGTGATATCCGTTATGCCGCGTCTAATGCAAGCTTCGCTATCAAGGTAGATAAATCATTTTCATTTCAGAAGGCTGCCTACTGGACGAACTTCATGATACATAGGAAGTCGACATCGGCCTAGCGCCTGACATTGGTTCGCTCGCCTACCTCCCAAAGATCACCGGCAACCACTCTCTCGTGCGCGAGCTGACATACACTGCTCGCTCATTCTCTGCTGCAGAAGCCTGAGAAAATAGGGCTTGTGTCCAAGGTCGTACAGGGGGGTCGCGACGAGGTGCTCGAAGGAGGCCCTAGACCTGGCCAAGTTCATCGCCAGCAAAAGCCCGATAGCCTGTCTCTGGGTCGAAGCATCTGATTACGCATTCTCGAGACCATAGGTGTGTTTTTCTCGAGTGCATGCTAGTTTCTCCTGATTGACCTCTCCTGAAGCGTTCCGGACAATTTGGCTTATACTGGCGCATGGAATGCCGCTGCGCTTATGACGAATGTCTGTATTTCCTTATTATTCAGTTCCTCAATTCCTGATACTTCGCAATTAAAGGATATCCGAGATGGACTCGTGGCGAGATCGAAGGAAGAAGCTCCCAAGTTCGCGCCTTTGACGATACAAACCAAGCTTTCTAAGTTATAGATATACCATACTTGCCTATATCCAGACTGCCTTATTTAAATCGTATGCTAAAAGCCTGTAAAGTATTCCTCAAGACGATGGCGGTAGAACAAGCAATGAAATGTCAATGAAATGCAATCTATTCAAACGAAAGCAAAATGACGCAAAGGAAAAACACAATCGACAACCCAACTCATCTACATCAACGGCGGCACATCCAACGTCTCTACCACACCACCCTCGCCCTTCTCTCTCAGCTGAACCTCGACTTCACCATGAACACCAACCACAAACTGCACCTCCACAGTCGTAAACCACTTGCCAGCATCCTTGCCCTTGCCCTTCGTCTCGATCCCTAGCTTCGCCTGCGTGTCAATCGCACCAAGGAAAGTCTCCTTGGTCACTGTGCGGTGCTTGACTTCGATCTCTTCCGGTTCTTCATCCGTCATCATCCTCGTCCGATGGCGTCGATTGCGCAGGGGTGAGTTTCTCCACCCGTATGCCCTCAGAGACCTCCCATACTTCAAATGCGATACGTTTCGACTCTGCGGTGAGGCCGACGTCGAACGAAACAACCCGGCGCACTGGCAGTGCGGTCTCCTTCTGCACGACTGGCACCCACGTCCCGCCGACCTCCTTGTTCTCCGGTAGTTTGTTGGGAAACAGGATGCCTAACGTCTTGGTGGTGGCTTTCACCTGATGGCCATCTGTAAACGTGGCTCGGAGCTCCTTGTCCTCGCGACTGTTACCTAATGAGTCGATCAAAGCGGCTTGATACGCACATCCTCGGGCGAGAATGGTAGTAGGGTCGCCAACACCACCGCCCACGACGGTGCCACGAGCAAACGGCGTGTCGACATCTTCCCGAAGGCCGACTTCGATGCACAGACGGTTGTCCAAGCCAGGGCAGGCACCCGGTGCCGCCGATGTAGACCACCTCGTCCACGTCATGGGGGTCGACAGCAGCAGATGACAGAAGCGCGGTGATTTCGCCGGCGACGGCGGCGTAGACGGTCGATCCGAGCATGTCGAAGCGCATGCGGTTGATGCTACCCGTGTAGTCCATGCCGTCCTTGAGCGACTCGACGCTGCACGTCGCCGCGCCGGGCGAGGCGCTGATCGTGCGCTTGGTGTGCTCGATGGCGAGGCGCAGCTTGGCCTCGGCGCGCTGGTCCGCAGGCGGAGGAGGCGGGGCAGACGGTGAGCGGGATCTTGGTCTTCTTGGTGAAGTCGGTGGCGAAGAATTTGATGAGCTTGTCGTCGATTTTGTCTGCGCCGATGGCGGAGCTGCTGGAGGAGGCGAGAATGTAACTTAGGCCCTTCACGGATGGCGAGGAGGGTCAGTGAAACGGCGGACGAGCCGAAATCGACCAGTAGCTGTGTTCTGTCTGGGCGAAGGCTCTCTCCACTCCAGAGTAGATGTGGTCGTTGTGGCAGCAGCAGCTCCTGCTTCATCAAGAAGCTGCAACACGGTAACGCCAGCACCGGTAGCGGCTTTTTCGAGGGCAGTTTTTTGTGAATCAGTAAACGTCGATGGGACGGAGATAACGGCGCCTTTTATTGATTTTCCGAGAAAGTCTTCTGCAGATTGGACAAGGGACTTGATGAAGATGGTCGTGACTTCAGACACGGTCAGGATACGCTCTACAGGCGTAGGCTCGGAGCGCGGCGTTGGTGCATGGGATGCGGCTGGGGTATTGAAAGCAGAGGTCACGGTGCTGCCTGCGGGCAGAGGTGCTGGCGCTGGTTGGAGAACTTGGACTTTGTACTGCGGGTGTATCAGGCAGTTCGGGGTGTTGAATCACTGGAGCTGATGTGGTATTTTCGGATTGAGGGATCTCAGAGAATCTATAATTTTACATTGATAAGACGAGATTTCAACAAGTAAAGCAGAATAGAAGACTCACTTTTTTCCGAGCAAATTACGGAAGCCAGTTATTGAATTTTTGGCGTTTTTAACAAGCTGTTGTTTGGCTTGGTTTCCTAATGTACTATATCACGTCTTGTAAGTTGGAAAAAAGCTGAGCGAGAACGTGTTCGACGTACCATCTCCTCTCCATGGAATGCAATCGCACATGCTATTTGTCTCTCTCCAGTCCTCGTTTGCAATACATTCTGCAAGACCTTCCTATAAATAACATAAGATGATCTTCTCTTTAGCTTCGGTAATTACAGAACAAAATAATACCAAAATTCACCTTGGTGAATACCGCAATTGAAGCATACGAGTTGCCGAAGTTGATGCCTACAACTGGCGGCAATGAGGATACTCGTATGGGGGCCTCCGCGCTCCCATTTTGCATTGGTTTTGCGGCCATCGCCCGTCTATTTTGTGGTATCGACCGAAAGTCTGTGGAATGAGGAGAATGAGTTCGGGATCAAAGAAAATCGAAAAAATCTCTGATAAGCACGTGCTCAGGTACCTTGGCTGATTACTAAGCAATATTGGACGCGTCGTGTGCGGGCCCGGGGAATCCAAATACGCTTCTTTCAACAAAATCCATCAGGAACCAAGCAAGAGACCGCGATGAAGGTACATTTCGTGGGACCTGGCTGTCAAGGAGGCTGTGGTTGGGCATGTGGTATTGACGCATCCTAGTATGGTTACAGCTATGGACGCGACGGCCACAAACCAAGCGTCTTCAACCAGCTACTCTCAGTAGTGACGAAACGTCAAGGCATTTAGCGCCGGAGCTTATGCCGCCAGGACACAATCTCAACCTCTCTTCGACAATGTTCTCGGCAGCGAATGTCTCCTCCATAAACGGAGGTATGTTCAACAGTGTGGAGGGTGATTTGCACGTTCACGGGCACGAAAGCAGAGGTATTTCCCTTTTCGATCGACGTTTGTCATTGGAATAAACCTCGTCCATAGGAATAGAGCTCTTGCTCGAACAAACCGCACCTGGGGCCTTCCACGACTCTTTGGAGAGACGTCCGGCTCCACAATGTCATCCCGACACGCGACGCGTAGTTCTCAAGGAAATCATGGATTGGGCACGAGAGCACGAACAACTACATCGGTTCCTTTGGTTATCTGGCCAGGCTGGTTCCGGAAAGTCCAGTATCGCACAGACCGTTGCGGAAATGTGCCACGAAGAAGGCATTTTGGCTGCTGGGTTTTTCTTCTCTCGTGTAGCAGAAGGCCGGAATAACGACAGTCGTTTTATTGCAACCCTCGCGTACCAACTATCACTTTCGATTCCCGACACCGCTCCATTCATTGGCTCGGCATTGAACCGGGATGCCTTCCTCTTTTCGCGCTCAATTCAGGCTCAAATGGACTCCCTGATTATCGAACCCCTCAGAAATAGGACAGTTCGCCAAAGCAATGGAAACGAGGGTCAGCCCAGGTCAACTCCAGGCCTAATTATCATAGATGGCTTGGACGAGTGTAGCCAGTCAGGTGGCCAAAACGACATTTTAAATGTCTTCTCTTTGGCTGTTCAACGATTCTCCTTTCCCCTTTACTTCCTGATCACCAGTCGGCCAGAATACAACATTCGAGACGCCTTTGATGAGGATAACCTCAACTCTCTAACACGCCGAATTGTTTTGGACGACAAATACGACCCCGGCGCAGATATTAGGACCTTTCTTCAGTCGCGGTTTAAAGAGGTCAAGCGACGTCATCCTGCGAAGTCCTTTCTTTCGGCTTCCTGGCCCACGGAACCAGTTTTAGACTACCTTACTCGCAAGTCATCGGGGTTATTTATATATGCGTCTACCGCCATGAAATATATTCAGTCGCACAAGCACTGGCCCACAGAAAGGTTGGATGTTATCCTCGGTCTCGCCCCTTGCCCAGGAAGAGATACGCCCTTTGCGGATCTGGATGCGTTGTACATGCACATCTTCTCCTCAGCCGAGGAATCTCAAGCCGGCGCTGCAGACTTTCGGCTTCCTACTCTTCACCCAATCAAGACTGATAAACACCTGCAGGCCTAGTAGAAGATTTCCTTTTCTTCAAGCGAGGGGAGCTCCAGCTCGTATTAAGCAATCTTACATTCAGTCATTGATGTCCCTCCATCTGAACGGTTTTATCATCGAGAGCTCCGAATATTCCACGCGCTTGGCGACTTTCTGACAGACGAGTCGCGTTCTGGGAGATTCTTCATATCCCCCGGGATGGCTCACAACCACTTGGCAAAATATTGTATTAAACACATGTCGCCCACTCCCACTTTCTGTAAGCACGCCTTTGTCTTTAGAATTGGCTGCCCTCTGACGACAACTTAATTACAAGCCTTGCTTAGCCATCATCTCGTTGCGTACATCGGGCTCATGCAACACTGCTTGAAGGCAGACCCTACTGATGACCTTCTCCGCGACTTATACCGTTTCGATTTCGAAGCCTTCCTTGACCTCCCGTTGCTGGGTGATTTCCCGAGAACTCTTGTCCAGATCGATGACTTTCTTTCAATGACACCGTTATTCTTGCAATGGCTTCAGGGGCAGGTTTGATCCGTTTCCTCACACAGCAAGATCATTTTTTTAATCCCTCTATCACACAGAACTATCCATACAATGACAACGAACTGTACCATCGTTATCTAGGTCATTTCGACAAGCACATAAAGACGCGACTGTCGTACTATCCCCAAGACCCTGTGTCGCTTCAATTTTTTACAGCTTCGACGCTGACTGAATTTCCGAGATACATTGCGTTAGTGTGGCGTATTCTAACGCTGAACTCCCCCCAGCCTGAAGCATTGGTATTCGCCCTAAGGACAACCGATTGGAGCCAAGCTGGCCTGCGACTTACGTCGGAAGAACGAACGATGGAGTCGTGGGCCGCTTATTACTCCATGCTGTCTGAGTTCTTTACTGACGTTCGCCGTGCTGGAGACTATTATGTCGGGCGCTCCAACTACATGTCACTCGCCAAGAAAACCATCGATTTCCTGGCCGTGATAAAACTGTGAGCGCATAAGCCAACTACCCCATTGGAGTCGACTCAAATTTTACGAATTTAGGTCGTACCCGGCGGACTCAGATGAAGCAAAAGGGGCACGGCAGGAGGCGGCGCAATGCAGTCTGGATCTTCTGCTGGCATGTCTCTGGCACGTCCCAAAGGAGCCAAGCTTAGTGACATATATACGCGAAAACCTGGCTGATGTCGTCGTCACGGATATCGAAGAAACTGAAGAGAGGAACAATGCGCTCCTGGCAATACATGGCTATATTCAGGTACTATAATTGTCAATCTTGCAGCTTATCCTTGCTAACCATCGTGATGAAACTCTTACGTAGCACTGTGAAGCCGAAGACTTGTCCGATGAAGATATGAATCTGAACGGCTAGGGCATTGGACAGGTTGTAGTTGGGTCCAGCCTTGGAAATTCTTCGCACTCGATGAAATCAACAAGGCTCGCTGTAGAGCAAAAGGATGGGCACGACGGAGTTCTCCGCTCTCGCAGTGATGAGCTCGCTTCCTGGTCGGTTGAGACAAGCCTGGAGGAGTTCCTCGAACTGGGTTGATCGACAAGCACGAAATCACCAATCCTTCGGGAGGTCGTGTCAGGGATTCAAGGTCTGGGTGTATCTCGGCCCAGAGATGAGGAAGAGATATTATCAAGTTCTCCAGTAACTGCACACTTCCCTGGGGACTAGTCTCTCTATCGTATTATCTCATTAATGTTGATTAAACTTGATTTTTCACAGTTTCGCTTATCTGTGATCTATGAGAGTACAATGGTGCAACTTATTCTATTGCCGATAGCTCAGACCGTTCTCCCAGTTCCAGTCAAGCTCTCAAAAGTTTCCAGGTGCAAAAATTTTGCGGTTGGGAGGAAGATGAAGGATAGTTATGGCACATTTGGGCAAGCACAAGTCATTTGAGGACCCCCGATTATTCAGAGGTAACTCAGATACAAAATTGGCAATTTCGGGCCAGAAATAGGTGGACACATTTTTCGGGCCTCCGGCGGATTTTTTGGTGGACTCCGTACCCGACCCGAAATTTCGCCCATCTGTAGGTGGACTTTGTATCCGAGTTCAAAAAAATCTTAAAAAATCTCGAAAATTCCGAAAAAAAATTCTGCACCCTGTATTCGTACACTAGAGATCTGGTAGATGAGCAAACCGAGGAAGGCACATGTGTGCTGTGAATCCCCAGTGCGCCTTAAATTCCTTCCATGATTCTGAGCCCAGATTTGCGAAGGAAGATACGAAACAGAGCTAACAGATGACGCCTCCGAAACCCAACCATATTTTGCCACCTTCCCACCTCCGCGCTTTCGTACATGGTGAGAACTAGCCGGTGACTTGAGAGCGGGGTAAATGTTGCAAACGAGACAGAACACCAGTCCAAGCAGAAATAATATATTCAAGGTCTAGAAACATGGCATCATACCAAAAAGAGTTATTAAAAGTGGCCCAACTGACGAGTGAGCATTGTTCTGGTCAAAAAGTTGGTCTTTGGCACTGTCATGCACTGTGAATTTCCACTTTCGGTAAGCCAGTGGCCCACGTCAGGCCGCTCACCGGGCCCATACATAGGTGGACAGTATCCATGTTTAATCGGAGCGCTGTGTTCATAGGTGGACTTTGGATCCATGTAAAAAGAGAACAATGTCGGTCGTAGGTGGACGCTCCCGCCAACAGTATCCGGGTCAGCTCTGTATAATCGGGGGTCCTGTCATTTGTTACGAAGGGTAAATCCCGTGATCGGTGCATTCTAAGTCCTCCCGCTTGGCTCCGACTCTTCACCCGGGCATTGTCAACGTTGACGGTTGTCGTCCGTGTAGCCCACTCATAGCAATTGATGTATACCGTCAGGGCTGTCATGCATGCTGTGGGTGGTTAGGTAAGTCACTAGTCACCAATGATAACCTCCCTATGGTCGGAAAATGCTGTGCACTCTCGCAGGCGTCGGACATTGCCTAAAATTCCTACAGCACAGATTTCAGGGCACTGAGATGCGCTGGGGTGCTTATAATATGTACACGGGGTATCTGGACCTCCTTCCTTTTGCATTCCCAACCCTCCCCCTAACCATCCTTTTTGTCACTGACACAGGGCAGTAGGACAATGGCCTTATAGCTATCTCAAGGGCTTCGATGAATGGACCGAGAGGTTCTCCTTCAAGTTGCACCCCGGGCTAATGTTTTCGTATGCACACATTGGGGCTGTAACAGGCGGAACCTTCACTACGGTGGAAGGCGATCTTCATACTCATTACAATGCAAGCGGCGATATTGGACTAGGTACATTCTTTTCCATTTCAATTCTCGGAATACTAAATAGCACCCATGTCTATCTCCGGCGCCTATCATTGAATAGGAGGAATCAGGCTCCTTCACGGGACACATAGCTGTTGGCGCATTTCATAACTCAGCCGAGAGGTTCGATCCTCCAAAATGCCATCCAAGCACACGAAAATCCATTCTCAAGCGGATAATGGACTGGGTGAAGGACGACGATAAAACACACCCATTCTTATGGTTATATGGCCCAGCTGGATCCGGAAAAACGAGCATCGCTCAGAGTATTGCTGAACTGTGCGAAGAAGAAGGGATCTTGGCCGGCGATTTCTTTTTCTCTCGGACATCGCCTGGACGCAACGACGACCGCTATCTTATCCCCACCCTCGCTTATCAGCTCACGATCTCCATACCAGGCATTCGCGAGTATATGGTCGAAGCCCTGGACCGCGATGCGCTCGTATTTTCTCGCTCCATTAAAGCTCAACTAGAGACCTTGATTGTCAAGCCACTTACCGAGCTCTTAGCTTCGTCCCGCAAGAAGGGAATTGTGACCAAACGACAACCGGGCCTCATCATTATAGATGGTCTGGACGAATGCGGCCAACCCAAGTCCCAGCGCTACATACTATCAGTACTTTCTTCGGTTATGAAGGAATCAAACATCCCCCTTTTTTTCTTCATTGCCAGTCGAGCGGAACAGGATATCCGGGATGTCTTCAACGGTCAAGAAATGTGCAGTCTTTCCCATCGGCTTGTTCTAGACGATACCTGCGATCCCGACGCTGATGTTAGGATCTTCTTGGAGTCAAGATTTGAAGAAATCAAAAAAGGTCACCCATCTGGCTCCTTTCTCCCCGCTCGCTGGCCCCACTACTCCGATATCGATCGGCTCGTCCGAAAGTCGTCGGGTCAATTTATTTACGCCTCCACAGTTCTGAAATTTGTCGAATCCTCGCGCCATTGGCCTTCAGACAGATTGAACATCATATTCGGGCTTACGCCCCCTGGGGCTAATACACCGTTTGCCGAGTTGGACGCACTATACACCCACATTCTTTCCTCAGTCGAGGACATCGAAAGGGTACTGGAGGTATTCAGCTTCCTTTTCTTCAAGGAGTCGAACGTAAAAAGCCGCATGGATCTCGTTGAGTCCTTTCTTTTCTTCAGGCGCGGAGAGCTGCAGATGGTCCTGAGCGATTTGCACTCGATCATTTATGTACCTCCTCCCGGTGATGGCTCACGCAGTCTTCGCATGTACCACGCATCTCTCAGGGATTTCCTCATGGATAAATCACGATCCGGCAGATTCTCCCTCGACGCTGGTTTGGCATATGCTCGTCTTGCGATGCATTGCATCAAACATATGACATTTCCTCGTCTGACTTCCGGTAAGATTTATACTTATAGCAATTCTGTCGATATCGATGGTAATGGCTCAACGTAATTCCTTCTCCCTTTACTTTATAGCCCCGAGTCTTCTAAGGCTCACTGGCTACACGGGACTTATGCAATACTGTATGAACGCCTATCCGACTGCAGCTCTTCTCGAGGGGTTGTATCAATTCAATTTCGAGGCATTTCTTGGTCTCCGAATCAAAACAGAAAATGATGTTGCTCTGAGGGGCTTCTTCCACATCTTACCCTCATTTTTCGAGTGGATTAGAGCACAGGTTTGGCCCTTCTTATCATTAAACCCAGAGACTTATTAATTCTCCCGTCGTGCAGCGTTATCCAGATGACAAAAACGATCTTTATGACCGATATCTTGCCCACTTTGACGGCTATCTGAAGGCAAAACTTTCAGAATACCCGCGGAAGCCCACCACACTCCACTTCTTCACAGCTTCGACCTTGAACGGATTTGATGTATACTCAAGGTACATTTTCTATATTTTGGCCCTAACCGCGCATGAAGAATACCATGATTCCTACAAGTACTACCTGATGCGTATTGACGGCGATCTCCTTCATCTGGGATCCGCGTTTAAAATGCGCAAGGTGTGGGCCGGGTACTACTCGATGATCAACGACTTTTTCACCAACGCTGAGCGATCTGTGATGTACCATGTCAATGCATCAAGGTACCGCGATCTTGCTATGTTTTTTGTTGATATTTTGGCGGATCAAAATAATCCGTGAGTCCAGCGCACCTCTCTGAGCATGATGCACAAATTAGAATGCATTGCTTAATTTCCTAGCTTCCCGAAATTCCATCTACAGGATGACAAGATCGAGAGTGCTGCCTTAGATCTTCTTCTTGCGATTCTTTCACGCATTCCAATGGACAGTGAATTGACGAAGTATCTCCAAGCCAAACCGATTGAACGTGGTGCGGGTTATTTCTCTAATTTGGAAAAGAGAAGGGATGTGGCTCTCGAGATCAAAGGATACATAAAGGTGCGACTCCTTAGAAATTCCTATAATCTTTTGATGGCTTTTAATAACTCGTCTTCATCTCAGAAACAGGAGTGCATTATAGCAGAAGTGTCAAACCTAGAATCCGACATGGCCGCTCCATGTGACGTCGAAAAAAATGATTCACTATCCACACAGCCAGAAAACCTAACGGAAAAATTACCCACATTCTGGGTGCAGCTAACCAGGAACTGGTTACCTTCCTGGCTTGAAGGGCCATGAACGCTGCACGGCTTGTTCCAGTTATTCCTTTAACTAATATAATATCATCTGTTACCCAAGAGTCTCTCGTTACCTACATCATAAACCAAGACTGCAGTAAATAGTCAGGACTTTTCTCGCGTGTAATTTGTGAGTCAGTTTAGTACACGTTGATCAAGCTATCTCGTCATTGAGAAAAAAAATGGAGCTGCTACTTTAAATATTCCATAGACCTTTAATAAGATCAGCAGCTCTCTCGGCGACGATATACGACGGAGCTTGAGTATGCGC
Source organism: Galerina marginata (assembly GCA_023014335.1). NCBI lineage: Eukaryota > Fungi > Basidiomycota > Agaricomycetes > Agaricales > Galerinaceae > Galerina > Galerina marginata. Next base: position 2,638,989 of record JAECYW010000008.1, on the reverse strand, counting down.
AGCAGGAACGATAGGCTGGTTATTCTTAGGTGTCAGTACCCTGCTTTTAAATGAAGAGACTAACTAACCAATACGGAAGCATCTACCACCCTCAGCCCTGACACACCTTTCACGAGTAAATCGGGATCGACAACGCCATGGGAGGCGCCTCTCGGAGACATAGATGCCGTGCCCACAGGGTGGAAGATGGTATTTCCGTTAGCACGAATATAATCATCCAATTTGGCGTCTGTATTTGTGTTTTCGAGCCCTCCAAAAGGCGCGATAATGTAGTCTTTCCACGCTGGAGCGGCCACGAACCGTTCTGCACCTACGGACGGCTTCTCGCATGGTAAAAAGGTCAAACTCAGATCCTAGGAGATTTGGATCAATGTTAGGTGCTGTCGAATGGGTTGCTTGTGGCGAGCGTAACGGAACCGCGTGAGAGGAGATTATGACCTTCATTCATAGGGAAGGAACTGTGCGCTTACGTGCAACAGGTGAAACAACTGCGGTTACGATAGTCAAGAAGTTACCAGTCGCGGGTGTATTTCCTGGAATCATGCCGTTCTGCGAAGAGGACCCACTAGGTTGGGTGAGAAGTAAGAAACAAGCAAAGGGGAAAACTGACTACGAAGAGGAGCTCAAAATGAGCAGTATTATGCCAGACGCTGGATCAGGGAACTTCTAGAAGATAGAGGCATTTCGTAGGCAAGCGTAACCACCCAAGATGATCCAAGACCGTGTCAACCAGAGGTCCACTTTGCGTTGTGTTCCACTGCTCTAACTCTTCAGCGGCTAGCGTTGCATTCCGTCCCGCTTTTTCAAAGGTTTCAGTTGAGTTAACGAGCCAGACGTTAGGCAACAAAGGATGATCTGAGAGGTTTCTACCAACATCGGGAAGGTCGACGATCGACCGGGATTTCGAGTGCTTCGAGCGCTTTACGCTCTCCTATTCCTGAATGAAGGAGGATGTGGGGCGTTCCTATTGCTCCTGCAGACAGGATAACTTCTTTGGAGGCTTTTAATTGAAACCGTGGGCCTAACTGAACGCTTGAGGTCGTTTTTCATTGATCAAAGAGGAAAATGTACCGTTTTCGCTTTGAGCAAATTCAACGGACGTGAATTGAGGTTTTCCCTGACTTCCTTCCGTCACGATGAGACGGGTTACTCGGGCACCAACCAGAACATGCAAATTCGCTCGATTGATGAATTTTGGGCCGAGGTACGAAGTAGCAGAACTGCTCCTCCGGGCTCCGTTGATGGTCGTTTGTATCCAGCCTTATTATGACGTTTGAATCGGTCTGTGGCTATTACAAGTTTTGAGAACTGGACATACCGATCCCGAGATGATTTCCAGAGTTCATGTCGAGGTTAAATGGAAATTCCTGGCTTAGCTGTTTGGTCGTTTCGATGACGCGGTTGTCAATTGGATGCGGGAACCCAGCTAGGCTAACGGAATTGATTCCTGTCGTGCTGTGTAACGCAGGATCGAATTGACCAGCTATGTTGTGCTTATCCGCAGGCGGTGTCCAAAGCTCGTTCTATCAGGGCATAAAAATAGCAACTGGTCGAAAGGTAATGGGACCCCACTTTTCGAATGTACGGCTGGATGGCATTCCAGCTCCAGCCTTTGTCGCCTGTTAATGCAGCATAGCGATTCCAATCAGATGACGAGCCACGTAAGTAGGCCATGAAATCTGTAGACAGAACGGTGAATACCGAAACCGGGTCAGATTAGGTGAAAACGCACTTATTGAGCTTGTCCCGCCAAGGATATGTCCTCTGGGATAGGCTACTGACCTGCCATTGAGCCCCACTTGAGGGGTCGTGGTGAAATTCCAGTCGAAAGGCGTGTCGGGCGATGCCCTGGTGCAAAAAAATGGAATAATGGAGTCAGTGGCTCCCTTATTCCTGGGTTTAATGTTTAGTGAACATTTTCGGACGGTTTGTAACTTCCCGACGTACGATCCGCCTGCTTCAAGCACCAAAACCGAAACCTTGGGATTTTCTGTTAAACGATTTGCGATGACATTGCCAGCTGTTCCGCCTATGCAGAAGCGATTAAATCTCGCCCTTCCAATCCTTCTATAGGACCTACCTCCAATAACGATGAAGTCGAATGGAACATGCGGCAGATCTTTTACGTCGCCAATTAGAGCCGCATTCGCTGGAGAAAGCAAAAATATGAATAAAACGGTCGCACAGAGCCCAAGAAGCGCGGTTGACATGTCTGGGGGAATACTGTCGCTTAATGCGAAGGCGAATGTTGAAGAGTGGCATTATATACCAAGCCAGATAGACTGTCGCGACGGAGTCGTGGGTACGAGTGGGAGTAAGCCCTAGTCTTGGGAAAAGACGTCGCCTAGGTCAGGTAGAAGAAGAGAGATTATGACCCATATTCGTATTACATGCTCAAATATCCATATGAACATAGTGGTGCAAGAAGAACGTGGATAGAGTTCTGAGTGAAACACAAGTCACTACAAGTCAGGTGGCAGGTCGACAAGCAAGCAAGCATCGGGAATGAAAGGACCAATAAGTCAAATAACTCCATTGCAAAGTACTGAACGCGGAGAGAACCATATATACGTGGTAATGGCGGGTAATAATTGACAGTTTCGAGAGATTGAGGAGAGGAGGAGTGAGCGTTTGTCCGATTTGAAAACGATATTTTGAAGCGGAGACAAAAGGGAGACAAATCGAGTGCTCTTACCCGGCTAAGGATTATGTTTCGCAATTTTATAGGCATTTCCAAGTCGTGTATGGTGTAACGGCTAACATTACCGCCTTTCACGCGGTAGCTCGGGGTTCGATTCCCCGTACGCGAATACTTTTTGCATACAGTGCTTCGCATTTCACCTTCATCTTCCTTTTCAATCCCATGAACACCGAAGGCCAGAGACGCCCGCCAATCTCAAATAGGACTTCGCAAAGTAAATTGCATTTTATGATGTTTTTAAATATACATTATATCTACAAATGATTCTGTAACCGGCCAAACCCATCGAGAAGCAACTAAATAGAGCACAAATAACGTAACTAAGTTGGTGGCTTCATAACATACGGAGACACAAGGCTGCTGCGGAGGGAGAACAAGATGAAAAGAAGCCTCGTATGATACAGGAGAGGTGTTGGATGTTGGTACAGTAAGTATATCATGATGTCGTGTGCTGCTGCTGAATCCTGATAGAAGTACACGGCGTTCAACGTCTGGGTGGATGTGTGTGTGTCTGCGTGGGGTGTTACAAATGCAAGGGGTTCTATGAGTTTCGCGGGTCGTTCGGGTCGTTATCGTATGTGAGGTTATTAATGAGACAGGCCGTTGAAAGCCAGTCTCCTCATGATACGGCTGATGTGCCGCGGACGAACGACCAACTCGTTGTCCTTGAGGAGCAGCTGCGCGCTTCTTAATCTTGCATGACTTGGATGCCGGCTTCGACGTCGACGAAGGCTGAGCAGGAGCGCCGCTGCCCGTGGGGGTAGCGCTGGATCCGCTGGCTGCCGTTCCAGAGACGAAGCTCGCAATCGCGGGTCCGGGGAACACGTACTTGGCGTTCGTGTCGAATACACTGGGGTCGAAGATACCTGGGTCGCTGTCGCTGTAGGCCCCTGGTAGGCTCACTAGCTCACTTGGCTGCGGGGCACCCGTCTGGCTGCCGCCTACACGGATTTGCGCGCATGCTGGGTAGAACTCAGCCCCTCCCATGGATGTTGCCAGATGAAGCGCGATGATCTCGTGCCGCAGGAGGTAGTTTCCAGGTGCGAGCGTGCTGGGGAGGGTGGCACTAGCCACTCCGCCGGTCACTAAGAAGGGTAGACTTCGTAAGAAAAATAAATAAAATAGACACAATGGCAAAACGCACTGAGATCAGCTTGTGCCCAGTCAGAGCTTCCGCTCTTCCTGCCAATTTGCTGGATCTTGAACCATTTAGCTGTCGAAATATCAAACTTGTCGCAAGTTGTTGATCCACAAGAAGCCAGGTAGGTCAGCATCGGCCCAGTGTTATGAGGCCACTAAAAATAACACCGACGATCATCAGTACCGACGACGTAGAAGCAATCGAGAACACCCACATGGCTAAGATCTTCGCCCCGCCAATCGAACGTCAGAGCGTCTCCGGGATTGGCATCTGCGATGAGCGAGCCGGCAGGTCGAGCCTGGTCCGCAGGTTAGAGCTGGGTTGCTTGCTCCCTTGTTGGGGTCTGGAGAGGTGACTTGACGGATTACGCTGGGTGAGGTGCTGCCGCTAGGTATGTTGCCCTTGAAGGCTTTTCCGTTGATTGTGACGGTGCTCAGGAAGCCGTGAGCAGAGACGTAGGCCGCGGTGAGGAGGGGGAAGAAAAGAGATGTCGTCTTCATTGTAATGGGTGGTGAACGTTAGGCTGAAGTGAAGTATAGGTCAAGGAGAGTCGAGTTGAAGGAGACTTGAAGCGTGAATAATAAAGTGTGATCGCTCAGCGACGGCTAGAATGAGAATCGTAAAAGAGAAATGAGTCGGGGACTGGGAGAAAACAGACAAGCTGTGGTGGGTAAATACCGACCTTGCGCTGGCTTGACTTTATAGGCGGGCTGAGTTTCCTTTGGGCCACCGATGGGCTTGTGAACAACCCCATCATTGTACCGACTCCTTTTATTGTTCCTCGAGGTGGAGGCAATGCTTTTTTTTGTCTTCCATCAACAAACTGCGCCGGCTATTACCATATTTGGCACCGGCCGAGGCACAACAATGGAAGCTTTGTTTGGTCATATCCGATATGACCAAACAAGAGATCCTTCCTTCTCTCCCATCCGCCCATTGTCCTTTTCGACGTCCAAAATAACCGAACAAAGAGATTTATTTTTGAACGTAGCGCCTCCTGCCAGATAACGAAAGGCGTACGTCGTTACGATGGTCGTGAACATTTGTTCTCAAAATTCCACGAAAAAGCCGTCGAAATGGAGCCGGTAAATTTTACCCACTGCCTGGACAGAAACTGACTCAGTCATATGCAAGAAGCGACGATAAATTTATCCCTTCTCAAAGTTGCCTGAAGGCGATCTATACATAGTATTAATGTATAGATTTTGCAGAACACCGAGGATGGCCAGCGACAGCCGTCCCAGGATCTCCTTCACCTCCTTAACTAAGTACGACCGGCCACCAGGAGAAAAGCGGCACCTGGAACGGTGCCCCCACCCCGGCGGAGTCACCACTGCCTAATTCAGTCGAGCTGGCTAATTATGGGCGGAAATCGTGGTCTTGGCCTGTCTTGGCCCGACGTTTTACACGTTCCCGTCCTCGAGGCTCGCAGCATTTGCCTCGCGATATCTGAGCCTCTATCACGCTGCATGTAGATGTGATGCACGTACCTTTGCCTGTATCGATACAAATTGATCTGGTGACTGGGTTGGCGAACTCGACCTTCTGGGTTTACCTTCATGATTCATTCAGAGCCTGCCTGTCCTTAATAATATCAAGGGAGTTGCCCCGCTTTCCTTCATGTTGAACTTCGAGCTTTCACTGACATCGCTCGTCTCTAACCTAGCCATTCGGAGATTTTCGCTAATTTCGGTCGAACTGCAGAAACTGCGACTGGGTCTTTGTCCCTTTGCCTGTCGGATACGTATGACAAGGGATGGCATCCGGGCTTTACATGTGTACACTGACTACAGGTTTAATACTGTGCTTGTTCGGTTTTCGTTATCTTCGCGTCTGGTGTGACTGGTACTCATGGATCCATTGGCTTTCCGATTTCGAGTCTAAGCTTTTGCCATGCTAAGTACATACCCTGCTCTACACTGAAGGACATCAATGCGACATCATTCATTATTCCGTCTATGACCTTGGCATGTTCACAAAGTCGTGGTCCTTTATTTGAGTGAGTCGTCATTCCGATATTATCAATGACGTTTGGCGGTTCTGTTGAACTAGGAGAAACATACATGTAGAGTTTGCGCAAGTCAAGCATTTCGAAATCGACCTCTGTTATGGCAAGTCGGTTTTATCGGCGTCACCGCAATCACCGGATCAGATAGTCGGAACAGGGCTGGACTTGATTTGGCCGTCGCGTTTATTGGACCAATGAAATCTTGCAATTCTCATCCTTATCCATACCTACTACTCAACATTCAATATTCGAAAACCAGCACTTATAACGCAGCTATCTGCCGATAAAGTGCTTATTGGCAAGGAAGAAAAGTGTGCCGCCCATAGTCTTCGACGCGCGCAAGGAACGGATCACTTTCCCTTCGGGCTGCCATCGGCAGAACTCTATCCCAGTTATGCGTCATTGGGCCATAACCTTCATGCCCTCTTCTCGTCTGGTATCCTCTGAGATATGGTTTACATGCTTACGGTGCGTCAGGAAAAGAGCCGTTTCGCATCGTACATCGCACAAATTCGGGGAATTCGCCTAAACTATAAGAGCGGTGAAGTGAACGACCTCAGACCTAGCAGTGTCCTCTTATATCCCTCAATGCCCTCCGAACCCATCGAAGCTGAATTCTCCCTACCCCCTGCTCTTTCTCCCGAACAGGAGGAGGCATTTAGGACCCTGGAAATCGAGAACCTCCCATCATATCTCTCAAGCTACTCGACTGAAGTTTCGACCTCACAAGTCACCGCTGAGGATGGCAAACTTAGTCAATTTCCCCATATCAAGGATCTGACAGAAGAGTTCACTAAGGAAGGTTATAAGATAGTTACTTTCGAAAAAGGTCGAGGTGATGACCCAAGAGAATGGAGCGTTGGCAAAAAATGGTTCGTCCTCTCAGCAAGTCTTGATCATTCGTTATTTAAATACAGTAACCCCCGTAGGTATCTTACGGGTACAACAGCGACGCTTTGCCTATCAGTCGCCATAGGAAGTTCCATTATAACGGGAGAGTACGCGCAACCTTTAACTCCATTGCAAACCTTTTACTTACAGACCTCTCATCCCGTCCAGTATGATTGGGCCCACCAAAACTTTACATACCCAACAAGAGATAACCGACCTCACTGTAACATGTTTCGTCATGGGCTTCGGGATTGGGTGAGTTTTCTCATATTAAATATCGAATTCTAGGTCTTTAATCTCGGTGCTTCTCAGTCCACTATTCATGGCTCCTTTATCGGAAGTTTTTGGCCGGAAACCTATCTACTGTGCTAGCATGTTCCTGTACTTTATTTTCACCCTTCCAAGCGCTCTCGCACAGAATGCCGCCACCCTTGTCGTCGGGAGAATGCTTGCCGGTCTTTGTGCCAGTGCACCTATGTGTAATGTAGGAGGAAGGTGAGCGCTTGAGCAGCTTGAGCATGGCTTTCCACGAAGACATCAGGCTGAAGCCCAACTAGTATTGCGGATGTCTGGGCCATTAAAGATCGAGGAACTCCAATGGCGGTCTTCTCTGCCACTATTTTGTAAGCTCTTATCAAAACTTGTCCAACATGATGTTCAAGTTCGACATAATAGCCTCGGACCATGTTTAGGCCCTATTATCGGAGCGTGGATAGGGATGTTTGCCGGTTGGCGATGGATCTGTGCGTTTTCCCCAGGTCTACAACACTGATATCAGCTTTATTTAATAATTCTTCTGCTCGTCTTCAGATTGGGTTTTGTTCATCTTCACTGGCGTTTGTTTTTGCCTCACTTTGTTCATTCCCGAGTCGCTCGCTCCCGTCCTGCTTCGCCGCAAAGCCGAAACCTTGCGCAAGTCCACCGGAGATGATTCATATCGTACGCTGGAGGAGCTCGAAAAAGAGCCGTTTAAAGAGAAAATCAAAGTCGCTCTCACTCGGCCATTCTTAATGCTTCTACAAGAACCTATAGTAATTTTTATGAGCTTCTGTGGGTATCCCCAATCTCTGATTTCTTTAAATTTCTTGCTGATACGGGCGTGGTTAGATCTCTCTTTTGTTTACGGTCTCCTATGTATGTCCCTTCAATCCCGAAAATTGCTTCCCGTCAAACTTATCATCATTTCAGACCTGCTCTTTTTTGCTTTCCCTATCGCTTTCGGTGAGATTCGGGGCTTTAGTAATGGAATAACGGGAACGACCTTCGTTAGCATCATGGTAAGTTTATTCTTGTCAAATCCTTGCCTTTATCAACCTCATAAATTCATCTTCAGTTGGGAATTATCTTCGCGATGTTCCTGATACCGATTCAAGAACGGTTTTACGCCAACGCTACAAAGCATGGGTCGTACCCCGAAGCTCGGCTGTATCCTATGATGTGTGGTGCTTTGTAGGTTGTTTTCTTTCAGCCAAACTCTCGCTAAAGCTTTCTTCCAACCCTAGCATTCTTCCAGCTGCACTTTTCTTGTTCGCTTTCACTGGAGCATACCCATGGGTCCATTGGATTGGTATGATATTCATCTATCATAAATGTCCTCTACTCGACTTACCTCCCGTTCTTCGCTCATCTTAGCTGTCTGCATTGCCGGAACCCTGTTCGGCTTTGCTATGATTCTCCTCTACGTCTCCGCCAATTCGTACATCATCGACTCGTACAGTAATTACGCCGCGAGTGCCATGGCGGCCAAGACCCTTTTGCGTTCCGAGGTCGGCGCGATGATCCCGCTGTTCGTGAATCAGATGTTCCACGGAATGGGCTTCCAGTTTGCTGGACTATTGCTCGCTCTGATTGCGACTCTGATTGCGCCCATTCCTTTTATCTTTTACAAATATGGCGAAAAAGTGCGTTCCAGAAGTAAACGGGCGACGCAAGTCAAGATGCTTAGATATCCAGATGGGAAGCAGGTTGCTTGATTCACAACCAATTTAATAACGGCGCGATTGCCTATACAGTGGCTTGTTCCTCGCCTTTCCTTCCTTTCTCCGTGTGTTTGTTGCTTCTCCCCACTTTCTGGTGCAGTCTTTTTGTGGTTCAGCTCATGTTTATCGGCATTTAATTATTATATATCCATTACGCATTTTTTATCAAATTTCCTCGCCTTTGCTTTGGGCCTCTTCGAAGCGGTCCGGAGCCGTGACCTTTTCATCAAGAATTGCCTTTCTAAGGAATGCCCCTGATCTGCTACTGATCTCGAGATTAGACTTTCACTTGACCCTCATCCACCGATTTCAAACCATTCTTTGTCCTTTGATACTTTAGCTAACATGGCGTCGCAGGATGTGGCTATGGACGTGGATGCGCCAGTACAACCAGCATCACCAACAACACTCGCGCCCAAGACCCCTCTCTTCCCAGTGGCAGCTTCAAACCCTTTGTTCCCAGTTCAGAAACCTAAACCCGTCTGGGTTGCTGCGCCGTCTCGCCCTGAGGACCTAGGATCCTGTTGGACAGAGGAAAACTCAACTGAAAAGAGACTCGTGCACTTTCTCGCGCGTTGGCCACCAAGTCGCACACCCACATCTTATGGTCCCTGGATTTTGGCGGACAGAGGAGGGCTGACGCACTCCACCCCCAATCTTGCTGGACTTGCGGCTGATTTCCAGTCCCTTCTCTCTGGAGACAACGTTAAAATAGAGACGCTAGACCAAATCGCGAAGACAAACAACGTGCTTGCAGGCAAATGGATGGTGTTTGAGGAGTCGGCGAAGATCGACATGCTCTGGGGCAAGATTCTGTACGACATGTGTATGGAAAGGAAGAAGGGGCAGGCGAAGGTGTCCACATACAAGGAGGACGAGAAACACGTTATTTGTGTTTATGTCGACGACTATACCGACAAGGAGGAGGTTACGGCTTTGAGGAAGGCGTTGAGGAGTGTTGGTGTCAAATGGAAGATCGGCTTCAAACCCGACGCGTATACCCATCTGAACATCTACAAAGATAACCCCTGGAAGATCCGACCTTCTCGATATTTGGAATGAACGATTTTTCTGGAACCGATTGCGATTTGGTAGCTGGCTCTTATTTTTTGGCTCTTCTTGTAGGAAATTTGCAACCTATTGAATATTGAATTAGATCTAACAGCTCCCATTAGGCCCAGCAGGTCTCATACCCCTCACCTCCTCAAATTCTGTCAACATCCTCGTCCAATGTCTTCCGACCCTTATTCCCTTTCCAGTTCTATTTATTCTGCATCTGTATCAAGTCACTCAAACATTATCCCACTGTCATACTGGCAAAAAAAACCTACTAAACACATCCTCCAACTCACGAATTTTCAAAGTCGCAAAAGGGGCCTACTTGAAGAATATCATCGATCTCGAAATCTGTACACTGTGTAAAAACAAAAGAAAATACTTAATCCCAATTTATGCTATATCTTACTACTATGAAATCATGCCGTTAATACCCTCCAGTTTGACTAGGCAATTGACCTCAGGTTCTCGTTATTCCTTCTGAGCACCATATGCAAATCTAAACATCGTCTTTGGCAAACACTGCAGGGGTGACGTGTTGACACGAGCCGACAGTCGATTTATTTTTAGCCTCATGATCAATATCTTTTGATGCCGCTTTCTTTCTTCACCCTTTCTTTTGCTCCTTCACAGCCATGAAAGCCAATATCGACACAGTACTCATGGGATCGAGAGTGATATTGGTCCCTTATCGGCCAGAGCATGTTCCAGTGCGTGGACGACCATTGGTCTAATCCAATCCGAGTTGGCTGCAAAACTTACTGCCTTCTGACTCTCCTTTGCCTTTGATTGGAATCACCACTTTCGTTCTTCAACATGCATGCGGCTGCCTTTATTACGACAGAAATACCACGAATGGATGTTAGATGAGGAGTTAAGGTCGTTGACTGCCAGTGAGCCCTTGAGTTTGGAAGAGGAATACGAGATGCCAGGTTCGTCGGCTTTGTAAAAAATAAACCCTTGCCTTAATGCTTTCCTCAACGTAGAAAAATGGCAGCTTGACGAAGACAAGCTGACATTTATTATTCTATCTCGTCAATCCGAGGATGGCACACTTCCTGAGCTGCCTGAGCCTCCAACGAAATTATTGCCCACGGACGACCTGATAGTAGGACTTCCAATGGTTGGGGATGTGAACATATTTCTACACGGAGTACAACCTCATCTTCGTCAACAAAAAGGATCTTCAGCCGTCTCAGACGTGTCAGCTTCTGTGGGCCAACAGGAGGAAAGCGACGAAGATGACTTTCATGCCGAAGTTGAGATTATGATTGCAGGTACGCATTCGTTCATTTCTTCCCTCGTCCCTTACCTCCCTAAAATATAAGACCTACTAATTAAGATTCTTTTCCTACACCCAGAGTCCTCATTCCGACGGAAAGGTCTTGCCATTGAAGCCCTCCAGCTCATGCTCGGATACGCAACAGGCCAACCACCAGCACTCTTTTCGACCGTCCTTCCAGAATCAAGATCACCGGCAACCGCTCGTAGCATCCAAGATTCTCTTCTGAACATCCCCCCAGAGTGCTTGATTACAAGAATATCTGACACCAATTTCCCGAGCATCCGACTTTTTGAGAAGCTCGGGTTTGAGATCACGAAAAGGGTGGAAGTGTTCCAGGAGGTCGAGATGAGGTTTAAACTGCGGCTTTGAGTTTTAGGTGTGCTCGACGTGGGTTTGTACGGCGTTGCAAGCTTCGGACTATATTATACAGAGTTTGCACTGTAAAGAGAAATGGAGCAGGATATAAGGCAGAGATAAGATAAGATGACGATCGCAAGACGATCGGTTCCTGAGCAGAGTCTCAGGCTGCAATTTCGCTTACAACCTTCACCGCAAGCCATTCACTTGCTTCCATCGTTTCGATCCTGAGCATGGTCAGGATGACTCGAATTGTCGATAGAAAATGACTCGTTTACTATTTCCATTTAACTTTAAGCCGGCCATGTCCGCGTCTTTCTTTATTCGAAAACCGACACTCTTTCACCAACGTCGAGCCCTCAGATTTACCCAACACCGATACTTTTGTGATTTTCAACCAGCAAACATGCAAAACCCAAAACCTACTCAGAACGGCGCACAGAAAACATACAACAGGAACAGGCCAGCGAGACCACCTCCGCCCGGCGAGGAGCATCTCCTCCTTCCAACCCCACCCTCGGAACTCTCGGTAGTGGATACGCACACGCATGTCCTGTCGACATTCGACTTTTATCGACGGCAGTACAGGAATGGAAAGTACACTGATGTGTATTCCTTTATCAAGGCGATGTATGAAGGCAGGAACGTCGACGCCATTGTGGATGTTTGGTGTGATGCCCCGGTTAAGAAGCAGTGGAAGGAGTATGCGGATGCGGCCATGGACAAGGAGAAATGGGGTGGGATGGAGTATTGGTTCACTCTCGGTACGGAATTATTGGTTTCTGTATACCCAATTGCTAACGTTCCCCCCTGCCGTGGCTTAGGTGTCCATCCGTGAGTCATTTATTGTGTTTTCACCCTCAAGATGTTTCTGACTCTCAGACCCCCAGTCACGATGCCAAAAAATATAATGATAGAGTAGAGAACGACATGTTGGTCCTCTTCCATTTTATTCTTTTTTACTACTGACTAATATTTCGAATAGTCTCGAGGCTATGGAACACCCCCGCTGTGTTGGCCTGGGTGAGATTGGCCTGGATTACCACTACAATCATTCCGCTCGCGACAAACAGCAAGCCGTGTTTACACAGCAGCTAAAGCTCGCTGTTAGGCTTGGCAAACCGCTCGTTATTCATACCCGTGAGGCGGATGAAGACACCGAACGAATAATGAAGGCTGAAGTGCCCAAGGACCATAAAGTAAGCCTCAATTGGATATCTTATGGTCATGAATTTAATAGGGTTCGATTAGATTCATGTGCACTGCTTCTCCGATACGCCTGAATTTGGGAAGCGATTGCTGGACCATTTCTCCAATCTTTATATTGGTATTACTGGTACACTCCATTTCACGTTTTCAGCCTCATCGTGCATTTGACTGATAATCTTCCCGTCGGCAGGAGTTATCACTTATTCAAGTAATAAAAACACCTCCGCCGTAGTTCGCAACATGGCTGCACCCTCTCGATCTCCCAACGTACCAGCGCCTACTCCGGAGTCTCTACGCATCCTGCTCGAAACCGACGCGCCTTTCATGACGCCTGGTAATATGTACGGCGACCTCGACCTCGCCCGCGGACAGAAGCTCCCTCTTTGTCATAGCGCTATGATTCCATGGACAGCCCAATTCGTAGCGGATGTTGCGAATGGTGCTCGTGTGCCGAGGAATGCACCCAGACCTGTTGGGGTTGAGCTGTGGAGTGCGGATGATATTATGAGGGTGTCGAGGGAGAACACTCGCAAAATGTATGGTGTCTGATTTATTGTTAGACGTATTTATTCTTAGCATTAGAACATACCACCACACCATTCACATACCACCACCATTTACCATCTTATTCATATTTTGATAGAGTCCTGAACAATCCTGAACTGCCTGAAACGAAGAATCCAAAGTGAGGAAATATAGTCCGATCAGAGGCTATTCAAACTCCAAGATTCAATCCCTCTCCCTGACCGAAATAATACTGGCCAATACAGAAAGGCAAAAAATTGTGAACACGAAGGATATGGCCCTTTGACTACTCGTGACTGCGAAAAGGCGACGCAATTGCAAAGGAAAATCTCTTGCCAAATGGTGGTAAGCAAGAAAAACCTGTGCCGGTGCCGGAAACCAAGGAGCCATTGGCCCATTCGCACCTTTCTTAATCCCATCATGTCAATGTTTATCAAAATGACTCACTGGCCTTCCCCTTGTCGAAAAAGCTATACAACACCTTACGCTTTTATAGACCTGAAGTCGTTAGGACGATTTCCCTAACATCGATACCTATTGGGTTTTGACTCCAAGCTTCAAGCAAATCCAACAAGCCGATACCAAGGCACTACAAAACCCAATGGTCAAGGTCAAGAAAAAATCACCGACACCAAGCGAGGAACATCATCTTCTCCTTCCGACACCCCCTTCAGCACTCCCAATAGTGGACACGCACACCCATCTGGCACCTACGTTCGAATATTATCGGGCTAGTTATCCAGAGGGCAAGCACCATGATGTGTATGGTTTCGTGCAGGCGATGTACGAGGGGAGGAACGTCGACGCGATCGTGGATGTGTGGTGTGACGCGCCGGTAAAAAAGCTGTGGAAGGAGTACGCGGATGCAGCTATGGACAAGGAGCGATGGAGTGGACTGGAATACTGGTTCGCTTTAGGTAGGTTGGATTGCTTGACTGTTATTCCGTTTCGCTGACCTGTTCTGTGACCCAGGCGTGCACCCGTGAGTGGTTTGTGGGGTTAGCCCATAAAAATCCTTTTGACCGTACGACGCACGGCAGACACGACGCTAAAAATTATGATGACACCGTCGAGAAGGACATGTTCGTCCTAATTCCGTTTTTTTTACTGATAATCTTCCTAACTGACATCTCAAACAGTTTAGAAGCCATGGCCCACCCACGCTGTGTCGGCTGGGGTGAGATTGGGCTAGATTACCGTGACGAGAACGCACCTCGGGAGATACAGCAAGCCGTATTTGCGCGGCAGCTGAAGCAAGCTGTTAGGCTCGATAAACCACTTGTTATCCACACCCGCGAGGCGGACGACGATACTGAACGGATACTGAAAGCCGAAGTGCCTAAGGATCACAAAGTACGTGGGCTTGGTTCAACCGTTGGGACGATAGTATCATTCATGAGGCTAACAGTTGACTAGATTCATGTCCATTGCTTTTCGGACACGCCTGAATTCGCGAAACGATTATTGGACCATTTTCCAAATCTTTACATTGGCATTACTGGCGAGTTTCTAGTTCCATTTCCACTGCTGAAAAGCTTACACAAAGCAAACAGGTATTGTAACTTATGCAACCAATAAAAACACGGCGAACGTCATCCGCGACATGGTTTCTCCTTCCGAATCACCTCCCGACGTAACAGCCATACCCCAAACCTCCCTGCGGATCCTCCTTGAAACAGACGCGCCTTTTATGGTACCTGGCAATCTGTACGACGACCTCCGAAAGATAGGGCGTAAGAAGCTTCCGATTAGCCATAGCGCCATGATTCCATGGACAGCCAAGTTCGTGGCTGACATTGCGAATCGCGTGAGGATACCTACTCCACCGGCAGCTGACGTTGCAGTTGGCCCGACCCCCATGGCGCCTGCTGAGGCGCCTGAGACACCAATCAAACTGGTATCTGAAGGCGAGGAAGAGCTAGAGTCAATGGAGAATGCTGGCATGCCTGAGCCACGTATACCACCGATATCTGAATGCCTAGAAGAATCAAGCCCGACTGAGGAGATTGAGGTGTCCGAGATAGTGCTCGCATCTGTTGAGGTAGAGCCATGGGATACGGACGTCGTGATGAAAGTGGCCAGGGAGAATGCACGCAACGTCTATGGCGTGTGATTTATCGACACGCAGGTTTCTTTCTAGAAAATTATTTGCAGTAATATTAATATTAGATGGATTCCAGGTTACATGGTGAAATGGGCGAAAATCTTCAAGCTTCGTCTTGATGTCCGCATTGAAGCTTAAATTTCGCAAACAGGGTTATCCAAAATGCGCGTTGTCTCTCCCTTCGTAACTCTACCTCTACTAGACCGGCCACGCTCGGAAAGGCGGACTCAAGTCGCGTTTGCAACTGCCTTAATTCCTTCCTAGTGGCAAGGCCCTGCTTCGTGATCGCCCATAGCACAATGGAAAATACCCTCTGCACGCAGAACGGCCGCAAGGGCTGGAAAGGACCCGTTCTTACTTTGTACGGTTTCATTTAGGAAGCTTCGAACTTCAGCGACAAGGTCTAAGGCCTGAGGAAGATCGTCGTTTGCTGATAAGGCAGACTGCTAGGTTGAACTGTGCAGACATGTATATTTCTTCAACTTCTGACCAGGGCAAGGCAGGATGCTCGGATTTAAGGAGCAGGGCTTCGTCGACCGCTTGTTGAGCCCGAATTAATGATTCAGCTTCTTTGCCTACATCGGCTAGGTTTTCAGAAAGAGCCTGGGTACACTGTGGGAGGTGCAGCAGTGTGTATTTGTTGGTACTAGCCAGCTCCTTCATGGAATCTGTTTGGCAGAGCTCCAGTGCCTCATTCAAAGAGATAATGGCCTGCTCCGGCTGTCTGCTAAGCTGGAACGCCATCGCTGAAGCCTCCAAACACCCAGCGAGGGCGTCCACAGTCCACTAGGGGCTGTTGGCGGGCGAAAGATATGCTTGAGCGGCTTTCTTGAAGAGCTTCTTGTTCGTGTCCTAGTTCGCAGTGGAGGTGCGCCAGACGATACATGGCACTGGCTGTTAGCGAGGCCAGCGAAGCGTGTTCAGGGAAATGTTTGCCAATTTCGATGGCTTTGCCGATGGGCGTCACTGCCTGCTCTGCCTCCCCTTGATGATCGAGAATACTTGCATACAGGATTAAAGAGGTCATGTACCCCTCGACTACTTCTGGATCGCCAACAGAGGTGTCGTCATACAATTCGAGGGCTGCTTGAATCTGGCGACTGGCCTCTGAGAATCGTTTGTGTTTCATAAAAATATAAGAGTAAATTGTGATAACACGCCTTAAAGTCGAGCTTGGAATGTCGGCAGGATATTGCGTGATCAACACCTGGTAGCGATAAATAACATCCTTGCAGCGTTCCACCGACTTTGCCTCGTTGTCTGCAACTAGGGATAGATTCGAATTGATATCTAAACAATCCGTGTATGCGGATAAATTACTGGGATCTTTTAACAGCAAGCTCTCGTATAGTCTGAGCGCTTCATGACCTTCGTTGAAAGCCTGGTCATACATAACAGCACTAGTGAGGATGCTTGTAAGCGAGCTGAGACCTTGCGCGAGGTGCTTCTTGAATACGTCCGGGTCCTTGAAGGCTAGCGTACGGTACTGCATGATAGCATCTTGAGCTGCACGGATCGCGTCCTGATGTCGACCGGCAAGTGTAAGGTCGATCGCAAGATCGTGATATCCATTCGCCGCCTTTTCTGACGTTGCTTTAAGGATGGATTGATAGATCTTGACGGATTTTGTCCGAGCCACGGCTGCCTCCTCATGACGTTTCAAATGGCGAAGACTCCACGAAACTTGATACAAAGCGTCCGCATAGAGAAGTGGATTTTCCTGCAAGTCCCTGGTCAAGATTGATATCTCGTTCCATTCAACCTGAGCTTCGTCAAATCGCCCCGTTTCTCCCAATATACTTGCATTTTCCCAGAGGGCACAGCAGAGCGAAGTAACATGCCTCTTGGGATCCTTCTTGTAAAACCTTCGACAGATGCCGACGGATAACTGTGAGAATGAGAATGCTTGGTCAACCGGAATCACAGGACGGAAAACCTCTTGTGAGAGTCGCGTTAACGTTGCTGCGAGCTCCATCTCCAGTTGACCGCCAGGATAAAGGGAAACGACCTCCTGAAATTTTTTTGATGCGCTGATCAGAGCATAGGCAGCTTCTTGGATCCGCCCCATTCCATGGAGGCTGTAGGAAAGCTGATGAAGAGCTCGGGCGTAATCGCAGTTCGCTTTGTGAAAGGAAGGTTGTTGGAGGACTGGACCATCATCGCAATTTTCTTTCTCAAAGGATCGGTCCATAACGTTCCCACATTGGAACCAGTTGAAAAAATGCTTTCAAAAGTTTCGACAGCTTCTTCTGCTTGTATTAGAGACCTATCATTGAAGCCCCGCAACCCCGATATTGCAGCAGCAGTGGTCAAAACACCACCTAGCTGAGTCTTGAGTTCTAACCTTCCGGAAGTGGCCAGACGTCGACTGATTGGTAGACATTCCTGGACTGCGTCTTCTGCGCCATCGAGGTTACCGATATCGATATAAAATTTTGTAAGGTGGCGGAGTGCATGGACAAGATAAGGTGTATAAATGGTCGAGTTCGTTTCCGCCAAAACTCTGAACAGGTTTACAGTCCAAATGCCGATGGTACTAGCCTCTTGGAGCATGCCTAAGTAAGATAGGGCGATAGAAAGGCCTACCATTTCCCATGCGCCGCTTTGAATCGATAAGGCGCCGGAATTGCGCCTCAAGACCGCCTGGATTTCTAGTGTTCGTTTGGTTACATCTTGCTGGAAAACATTTCGATCCTCGATGTGGAAGGGGGGTTCTAGGAGAGGTTGGAAAGGAACTGTGTAAAGCTCCAGTGGTTCTTCGTTGCAAAAATAGTACGCGGACGATAACTCGGTTAATGACTGATCGATAGCGTCGATTTGAAGGCGAAGATACGCGTCGGAGATAATGTCCACTGAGATGTTAGATGGTAGCTTGGATAATGCTGTCGAGCTTGACCCAATGAACGTAATAACCCTTTCGTCATTAACATGGAAGTTGGCCGTCTCCTCTAGGATACGACTGCGTTGCCTCTTGTCCACGGTTTTCAATTCCCGCATTCCTTTCTCCACTCTCAGGATAGCGAACATCTGTGAATATACGCTTCGACGGGAATGTTGGATATCAAAGGTTCGATGGGCAACACACCATGAATTGCATGTGGCATGTATTGACTCTATTTTTGAGTTCCCGGATGTTTGATTCTACCTTATTACGATTTTTCCATGCGCCAAGGGTAAGTTTTAGCTTGCTAATATTCGTTCCGAGCATAGGAGGGAGTAATTCGCAGCATCCATCGTAGACTGACTTCATGTCCCTATGACAAGTTCGACATTAATCAAGTAAACTTTAAAGTGACAGATGCATCCAAGGATTTCCTTACTTTATGAGGTCGATCAAAGCTCTTTTCATGTTATTCGAATCGTTGAGAATCTCGTAGTGCTCCTCGCAGAAGTTCTGCAGTTGTTGGACAGTCTTGAGTACCTCAGCTGACAAAGTTTGAGCATTTTGAAAATTCCGAGCAACCTGACGCCGGTGAAAAGATTAGAAGTTAGCTTTTTAGAAAATAACGAAAACTGAGAACCTTTGCAAACGAACGCTCGAGTTTCTGAGCCAGCTCAACAATGTCCTTCAAGGCTGTAGCGAGGGATATCGCAGCGAGGGTGACAGATAGCGGGTCCGCCATTTCTTGGAGACGTTCTCATTCGGGTCCCAAGAATACACAGGTCCGTCCTGTGTTACACTTTATAACGAGCGTACTTCGCAGGGCTGTGGTACTTGTACCCCACATGCATCTGACGTCGGAACTAACCATCTTTTGTTGTCTTGAAATAACACGACCTGTATCCTCTCCATCAGATCCTTCGGGTGAGAATAGTTTAACTAGAGTATGGTTAACGTTAAATGAGACTGTTCAAATAACACACAAGCTAAAGCGCTAATGACTCACTGGATAAAGTATTCTTGGGAACCCTCCAATGACGATGAGTCCAATCTACATTTTTCGCGTTTCACCTACGCTGAATATGGCGCTTGTATAGTGCACTGTTGAAGATAATGTTGAACAATGATGGAAGACAGGAAGGAAAATGGATCAGCAGCGCGTGAGAACAGTGCTGGTTGATACATGTACTTGAAGTGGACCTCGAGTAAATAATACATGTCCATAGTAAGAATAAGTAAGATGAGAAACTAGTCCCAAGGTCTAGCCAATAAATTCTCATATGAATTATATATTTAATCATGGTGGTGGCACTGAAGGTCAAGTTTAGAGACAAGGGCGATCCAGGAAGCGAGGTTCTTTTCGCCATTCAGTTCGATTTCAACCAACCGTGCAAGACTCGGGAAGTCCGTCTCCAACCGCTTCTGCATCTCCTCGAGTTTGGACTTGGCCGCCAGCCCTTCTTCGTGTCGCCCAGAAGCGCAATGTAAAATCCCTTCTGCAAGCAGTACACAGGCTAGTGCCGTATACGCACCGTTTCGGGTCTGCGAACGTCCTTCATAGTAAGTTCGGCATTGGACTGTCAATTCCAGAGCCCGCGGAAGGTCGTCGTTTGCCGCTAGACGGGTGGCAAGGTTGCTCAATGCGCTCATGTAAGTTGGCTCGATGTCTGACCATGACAATGTCGCAAGTTTGTTTTTGAGTTTCAAGGCTTCGTCTACAGATTCCTGGGCCAGAGGAAGCGCGTCGGCTTCCCGCCCAGCAGCTGCGATGCTGCTGGATAGGTATTGAAGACACTGGGGAAGGTAAAGGAGAAGGAGGACCCTCGTTTTGGCGAGCTCCGCAATAGCCTCGCTACGGCAGAGCTCAAGAGCTTCCTTGATGGCATCAATGGCCTCCTGCGCTTGCCCAGTATATTTGTACGCTATGGAGGCGACCTGTAGGCAGCCGATGAATTCAGCAATGTTCTCAAGTGTGGCTTCACGAGCAAAAGCTACAGCTTCCTCACTGGCAACGACGCCTTCAGCATACCGGCCCATCTCGAGGAAGAGCTGAGCACGACGATGCATGGAGCCAGCCACCATTGACGCAACGGGAGGATTGGACGAAAACGGCTTCCCAACATCGACAGCTTTTTGGATAGGCACTAATGCCTTCTCGGTGAATCCTTGGTGGTCGAGTAGACTTCCTATTTCGATGAGACAGTCCATGTGCTGGAACACCGCTTTATGGGAGGTAGCGGCGTTTTCGTCGTACCAGTCAAGGGCTTCCTGAACGACAACACTGGCTTCTGGTAGGCGGTTGAAGTTGGTCAAAATGCGAGAATAGTTGATAATGGCCCTGACAAGCAGAGATTCTTCCTCCGCTGTAGGCGGGAATTGTTTGATCAACTCTCGAGAATGCCGAATGACGTATTGAATTCGTTCGATAGATTTGTTCTCGTTGCTCGACACCACGCCCAAAAACGAATTCAGGCTCAGGCACCGGGTATATTCCGACAGAACACCAGGATCCTCGTGTATGAGAGATTCGTAGAGTTTGAGAGCTTCGTGACCTTCGTTGAAAGCTTGTTCATGTTCATTAGCATGGATGAGAATGCCCGTGAGGCAGTTGAGACCTTTCGCCACGTTCTTCGTGTATTTTGCTGGGTCGGTAAAGGCCAGTGCACGGTATTGTGTAACAGCCATCTGCGCAGCGCGAACGGCTTCTGTGTATCGCAGGGCGAGCTGCAAATCGACGGCGAGGTCATAATACGTATCTGCTTCTGTGACGGAGGTGGTTTTGAGAACAGTGTTGTAAACTTTGACAGTCTCCTGCGCGAGTCGAGGCTGCCTCATCATGGCGTTTCAAACGACGAAGACTCCATGATACTTGTTCCAGGGCGTTCGCATGGAAGAGCTGGTCGGCCATAATATCCCTGGCGAGGGCGGCAATTTCTTTCCAGACGGCAAGAGCCTCGTCATATCTGGTTTGTTTGCCCAAGATATTTGCCTTGCTCCCACAAGGCGTGACAGAGTGATTTACTGTGCTTTTTCGAGTCTTTCTCCGCCAGTTTCCTGTAAACCTCAACTGCCTGCTGAGCGTACCCGAGGGCCTCATCGAGAGGCACGACGTCATGGAAATCCTGGTGGGAAAGTCGGAAATACATATCCGCAAGCTCTGGCTCCAGCGTGCCTTCAGGATAATAGCGCGAAATAAAAGCCATTATCGTCGTGGCTTTTTGCTGAGCGTCGATAGGCTTCCGCGAGTCGTCCTGCATCTTGAAGGCTGTTCGAAAGCTGCTGAAGAGCACGGGAATAGTCGCACACTGCTTTATCCGAGAAGTTGGCTAACGCCTGCGCCCATTCTTGCTCAGTCCGAATTAACTGTATGCTCGATTCATAAGAGCGCCGATTCTCCTGAATCATGCCTTCAAATATCCTAACGGCTTCTTCTGCATCCTCGAGGGCTCTAGTTATTCTCTCCTCGTCGGGACGCCAGATAGGCGGACATAGTCAAGACGGGGACGATTTGCCCCTTTAGCTCCAAGTCCGTAGACGAGTTGTGAAGTCGCCGGCTGATGGTAATACACTCCTGGATGGCGTTGCGTGCGCCGTCGAAATCACTGATTTCAGAATAGTACCTAGCGAGGTGCCGGAGACTGTGTGCAAGATAGGGTGAATAGATGGCGGAATTGGTAGCTACAAGGGTTCGAAAGAGGTTTACGGTCCATAGACCCATCGTCGCCGCCTCTTGGTACATCTCTAGGGAAAACAGTCCGATAGAGAGATTAACCATCTCCCAGGCCCCGGTTTGCACTGACAAAGTGCTAGAGTCGTTGCGTAGAAATTCTTGAATTTCCACTGTCTTGGCAATAATATCTTGTCGCAGAGTGTTAGTGTCTTGCGTCCCAAGGGACACGACAACAGGCTGATACGGTTGCAAATAAGCATCCATGGGTTCTTCGACGGGATATGAACCCGCAGACGACAACTCGACTAGATACTCATCAATGGCGTCGATTTGAAGGCGAAGGTAAGTGTCAGAGATAATGTTGAGACTGAGTTCCCGGGGTAATGTCGATAGCATCGCCGAGCTTGTTCCTAGGAAAGCAATGAGTCGGTCATCAGGAATCTGCATCCTCGCGATCTCTCTCTCGATTATTGTGAGGATTTGTGAGCCAGAATTATCCATAGGAACCAGCTGGCTCTCGGTATTCATGAGCGCGAACATCTTTGAAAGCAAAATATAATGAATAAAAACCAAGAGTAATTTAACGGGAGGGCTCACCATGACCTGAGTATGACATTTACTAACACGATTCCGCAGCTCCAGAACGTCAGATTCGATCTTGCTACGATTCCTCCTAGCGCCGAGCGTGACCTTCAGTTTCCTAACCTTCCCTTCTGCCGGCGCCACTAGTAAGTCGCGAGACTCGGTGTATACTAGTTTCAAGTCCCTGTTGTTCTTCTAAGTATCGCTTGAACTCGACCCGGTGCGTTTCACTCACCTAACTAGATCGAACAGGGCCCTTTTCATGTCGTCAGAACTGTCACAAACTTCATAGTGCTCATCGCAGAAGTCTTTAAGTTGTTTCACAGTCTGGACGATCTCAGCCGCTAGACTGTGCGTATCTTGCAGGTTCTCGGAGGTCTGGAGAGGAGAATATGAATAAGGAAACTAGATAAAATACTGAGCATACCGACCCTTATGAATAGGCGCTCTAGTGTCTGAGCTACACTGGTAATCTCTTCCAAAACTGTGGCGAGTGTTCGTTGCGGAAACAATAGACAAAGATTCTGCCATGTCGTAGGAATAATCTGGATGAACCTGGCGTGCAAGGGAGGTGGGGTATAAAAGAGCCTAGGCAATGCGCCTTGTTCAAGGCGGTGTTCCCTATTCACGCCCAGTGTCGGGCTCTGGCATCGGATCGTAGATGGCACTGCCAGCTTGTAATTAAGGCTTGGCCTATATTAAGCTTGTCTCCTGACTTGGACCCTGGTCCTGATATCCTAGGTGAAGCTGATAAGATGAAGATAAGATCTGCTTCGGTTCCACCAAGAAATATTGATGGAGGTTGAGTACCGAGGAGTAGTGTGTTCTGCAGAGTCAAATGTGTGGTTAAGAATCAGAAAGTCAAAGAAACGAAACAGCGCTGGTCAACGTCGGTGGAAGCCAACTGAATTTCAGGCGGAGATTAAATTTATTTCCACGGCTGTGAGCAACGGCGCATCAGTCAGTCAAAAGTCAGGATCTTTCAGTTTCTAATGCCACCAGGTAAGTGCTTCAAGGACTTTCAGATAACATATGGTAGTCCTGACTCGAAATATAGGTGTCAATGGCATTCTCTATGTTTTCCCTCGGGCACTCAGTTAACGAGAACGAGGTCTAGGATACGGCAGCGACTCGGATACGGAATGCGATATTATAATAAGTTGGTCATGAGGACAGTGGACCAGAGTGTGGCAGTGGGAAATGGCGAAAGCCGGCGGCCAGAGGTTTTGGTAGTAACACTGTCCGTAACGGCCGCACCCATTGCCAGCATCAACGTCAATGCAGCCTATCAAAGCCCTGTTGTTTGACGTGTTCGGAACCGTCGTGGATTGGAGATCGAGCGTCGTCGCCGAGCTCAAGGCATTGGGCGACAAACATGGAATAGATTCAGGTATGGTCTAGATAATTCTTGATGAACACCTCATTAATCTCGTACCTTAGGGACTGACTGGGTTAAATTTGCACAAGAGTGGCGAAATGGCTATTTGCAGAATACGTCGGTGGATTCTGCGTTTCAAGCCTCGCCATCGGCTTGCTGACTGCGCCTCCTATATTAACCCAGACGTCGTGTCGCTGATGGTGGTTCAGGGCCCCGTAATGTTGATATCATGCATAGAGAAGTAAGCGGCTTTCCTTTCGTTGACGATGCCATAGGCTCACAAACCTCAGATCCTCGACAATCTTTTAAAATCTTCAGAATGGTCGCATATTGGCCCTTTATGGGACGAGCCAACTCGCGAGCATATAAATCTTGCATGGCATCGTCTAAACGGTAGTTCACCTCCATTAGAGTTTCAACGAAGCCATGCTAATCATTTGGGATTGGCAATTCAAGGATGGCCAGACACGGTTGAAGGGCTACATGCACTCAAGAAGCAAACCATTATCTCAACATTATCGAACGGAAATGTTCGTTTATTGGTTGATATGGTAAACTTCTTCTCGACAATTACTTTTTTATAGCAAAAGCTGAAGAGATGCACTTTTTTTCAGGCGAAACACGCAGGCCTTCCTTGGGATATGGTATTCTCTACCGAGCTTTTTAATACTTTCAAACCGTCAGTTTGCTACCATTTTCCTCGTCTTGAATTTGAGATCAACCCACATTTAGAAACCCAAAAGCCTACCTGGAAGCCATTCGTCACCTTTCCTTGCCACCAGAAAATTGTGCAATGGTCGCGGCGCATATCTACGACCTACGTGCCGCGAGCAGCCACGGCTTACGCACCATATATGTCCGCCGCCCGGATGAGGATACAGAAGCGCTGAAGACAGTGCCGGAGGTGAAGGGCAAAGCAGACGGTGGGGAGGTGGATTACGTTGTTGATTCGTTCACAGAGCTGGCTAAGATTCTAGCGGCGGGTGATGTATAGATTATCAAGGAACACGGAACTGATACAGGCAGGTGATACTATAATAACTCGGTCATGAGGTATGGCCAATGTCAAAGTGTGGCAGTGAAATGGCGCCAAAGGTTGTGACCCAGGTTGTTTGGGTACGTACTATTACTTATACTTGACCGTCGTCCTCGTTGCCAGCATCAACGCCAATGCAGCCCATCAAAGCTCTGTTGTTTGACGTTTTTGGAACGGTGGTGGACTGGAGATCGGGCATCGTTGCTGAGCTTGAGGCATTGGGTGAGAAACATGGCATAGACCCAGGTATAGTGCAGACAATATCTTAATGACCACCTCGTTACCCCTCCATCTATACATCCACTAATCTCTTGGCTTAGGCACTGACTGGGTTCAATTTGCGCAAGAGTGGCGAAATGGCTACATGCAGAATATGTCGGTGGAGATCTCAAGTCTCGTCGTCTCTTGCTGAATGCGTCTCTTATATTAATTAACCCAGACGACGTCCTCGCTGCAGGTGCTTCAGGGTCCACAGAATGCCGATACTATGCCTCAGAGAAGTAAGCACTTGTCCGTCTTCGACGAGTAGCGTCAGCTCACATACCTCAGATCCTCGACGAGCTCCTAAAATCTCCAAAATGGTCACATATCGGTCCTTTGTGGGACGAGCCAACCCGCCAACATGTAAACCTTGCATGGCATCGTCTAAATGGTACCTTATCGGTACTAGAACCCTGGTGAGGCCACTGCTAATAATTCGGCAATTTAAGGGTGGCCAGATACCGTTGAAGGACTTCATGCGCTCAAGAAGCATGTCATTATCGCGACATTAGCGAACGGAAGCGTTCGTTTGTTTATAGACCTGGTGAGTGCTCCTCAACGATTACTTGCTCATCGCAAGAGCTTAAAGAGTGCCCACTTTTTTTACAGGCGAAACTTGCCGGTCTCCCTTGGGATATGATATTCTCTCCCGAGCTTTTCGATTGTCTTAAACCGTCAGACCTTTTCCATTCAGTCCCTTTTATATACCTGAAATTACCCCACTTTCAGAAACCCAAAAGCCTACCTAGATGCTATTCATCACCTTTCCTTGCAACCAGAAAATTGTGCAATGGTTGCTGCCCACATCTACGACGTGCGTGCTGCGGGAAGCCTGGGGTTGCGCACCATATATGTCCGCCGCCCCAATGAGGACGCAGAAGCAGTGACTGAGGTGAAAAGCAAGGCGGAGGGTGGAGATGTGGACTATGTTGTTGACTCTTTCGTAGAGATAGCCGAGATCTTAGCGGCTGGTAATGTAAAGTAGGGTAAATGAAGAAAAACGGTTGTTTTAGGTCTGATACTGGGCGACGGACATGCAATATAAACTATACCTTTGAAATAAGTGTATGAGGTTCCTAAGGCTTAAGCGCTCAACGGTAGGCAACAGCAGCTCTCCCAAATTTACCAAACTAGCACATTGGCTGGGTCAATTTCATTTTAAAAAGCATATATAATAGAAAGACTCAGCTTGAAGGTTGTGTCATAATAGGTATAAAATTCAGCCGTTGACTTCGACCGGCGCATGCTGTAAAGGACTGCACGCTGACCTTAAACCTAGACTGAGTGCGTCAAGATGAACAGGTCCAAATATTTTATACATTTTTACTTACGAGGACTTGAACTAAGTAATTAACGGGTTCTAAAGTCTGCGCTACTTTAGTATGTACCGGTCATTGAGCAAGAAATCCGAGTCAGCGTCAGCGCTTCCAAGTCATCTAGGACCACGGCCTCCCACTGGGCCGCGCGTTGTCACAGAGCCTCCCTGTGGGTTTTATAAAATATCTGCGCTGTTTCAAGAGACGAGAATTTTTCGAAATTTCTCGGAAACCCGCCAGACTTGTGCCAGATTCAAGACAGCACAAAAACTCAGTCAGAGAGCTTTCGCAAGGAGCGAGTGTCACAACATTGGCAAGGTCACGATGAAGTCACACCGTGACCAGAAAAAGTCGATTCCAAGAAATCTCGATGAATACCACAGCCAGAACAGCCTCAGCCCTCGTCGGTCAACAGCGCCAATGCCAATGGTGGCTTCCAATAAAACCAGCAAAAAGAGAACAGCCCCGACGCAGGCAGGTCCAAAAGCCAAAAAATCTCATCTGGAGAGCACAAAACCGGACAAGAAACGAAGTCGGCCTATCACCCAACCCATCCCGGACAAAGAAAAGGAATCCGAGTCGGACAGCGAAGCTGAAGATGCTATATTCGATGAAGAGCAAGTAGATGAAGCAGCAGAAGATTATGAAGTGGACGAACAAAAGATGGAGGTCGATTCCAAGCCAGACCAAAGGCCAAAGGATCCGAATGGTGTGTCTTTATTTCCAGAAATAAGAATCAATATAACTGATCTGAAATTGTAATCAAATAGCTGCTCGAGAATCTCACAAGGTCCAGAAGGCTCTGCAGGAGCAACGGCGTGCATGCCAAACCGCACTCGACACTACTGGTCGACTGCCAAAAAAGTGTGGTCGCTTGCGCGACAGAAAAATATTCCAACGGCGGAAAGACAGAAGCATGTCAGGGCTCTCATGGATGTTATCCGAGGTAAGGTGAACGATATCGTCTTCAAGCACGATGCCAGCCGTATCGTTCAGACTGCTGTGAAATATGGAACTCAAAAGGAAGAGACGAAGTCGCAGGTGAATTGAAGGGAAAGTACAGAGAACTTGGCCCAGAATAAATATTCAAAGGTTAGCTGTGCTTCGCGACTTCGTCCCTTCGTCTATGACACGACTGTTCAAATTTCTTTGCAGTTCCTAGTTACAAAACTCATCAAGCTATGTCCAACTCACCGGACGTCTATCCTCCTCGAATTCCAATCACATATCCTACGGATGTTGCTTCATCGTGATGCATCCTCCGTCCTTGCAGATGCCTTTGAATTATACGCGAACGCGTACGAACGAACGATCTTACTACGAGAATTCTATGGCAAGGAGGCTTCCATGTTCACTCTGACGACGGGGAGTGAAGACGAGAAGGAACGGGCAAAGAAAGGGCTGACTGGGATATTGGAAGGCGCCGACAACGAACGGCGGCGAAGGATATTGGGGTCTGTCAAAGATAATTTGGTGACGATGTACGTTCAAACTCAATCTTTCTAGCCTTGCCTTGACGTTCCCCTCCTCAGCTTTAACAACTCTGATAAAGGTGCCGTCACACATGCAGTCGTGCATCGTGCTTTATGGGAGTACCTCACCGCTATCAATACTGTCCCTGAAGAAGCCGACCAAGAAAAGATGAGACGGGAAATTTTCGACAGGTTCGGGTGCCTTCATAGTTCCCAGATCCCGAGTTAACTTTTTGCTTTTTGATAGTTGTCAGGAGTTGCTAGCCGAAATAGTCCATACAAAAGATGGAAGTCGAGTTGTCCGCCAAGTTCATCGCCCAGGGCACTGCCTAAAGTTGGTCATCTTGCCATTTCTTCATTGTTCCTCAATTTTAACGATGTCATTGGTGTAGGACAGAAAACAAATCTTGAAAATTCTGAAACCGCATATCGAGCGAATGTGCCTCGACGATGAAGCACAGCTAGTTCTCTTTACGGCACTGGATGTCATCGAGTTTGTCCTTTCCATTTGTCAAAGTACGTCCTGGTGTTTATCTTTCTCCAGTGATACGAAACTCCTAGCAAAGAGCCTTGTCTCGTCAATCACGGCATCCTGCCCAAAAACTACATTCCAGCCCACAAGGCCGTCGCAGTCTGCTTTACCTCCTGCTGCCTCGCTCACGACGACATTTTACGCCTGCTATGATTGTATCATTGTCAGAAACGGACGAAATCCGGTCGCGGACGAGCAAGAAAAGCACGACGAGCAGAGAGGAAGAAGTGCGGCGGGCAGCAAGTGAAGACCTCATCCGCTGGGTAGAAGAGTCAGGAGAAAACTTGATTCGAGAACCGGCTGGATGCTTGGTCGTCGCTGAGGTCATGTTGTACGCCGAAGGAGGTTCGTTGATTCATGTTTTTGAAATGGTTTGGTATTAAACCTTTTGATTTTCACAGATAAGACTGGCG
The DNA here is from genome assembly GCA_023014335.1 of Galerina marginata. NCBI lineage: Eukaryota > Fungi > Basidiomycota > Agaricomycetes > Agaricales > Galerinaceae > Galerina > Galerina marginata. Next base: position 2,610,192 of record JAECYW010000008.1, on the reverse strand, counting down.
CTGTGCAAGTCCTTCTTCAAAACCTAGCTTCTCCGACAATAACTGTTCCTCATCCCATCGACCTTCCACCAACATCTCGTATGTACAAATCCCTTCTCAAGGTGGACACTACAACCACAGTTCGAACACTATTGAGCGGGTTCCTGCCGCTTTATGGGACTCCTCATCGTTCGCCGAACAATTTCTCCAGGTCGTCGGCCGCGAGCCCACAGTAGCAATGTGTCTTGGAGATGGTGCATTTGTCGTCTCGGAGCTCTTGTGAGGCGCTCATTCGTGGAGAGGCTACTGATGGAAGACGGACGTTAAAAGACTGGTTTGGGTCTGATGTTATGAAGCAGATAGAGAGTAGTGAGGCGAAGGGGAAAAAGGTACTATTAGAGAAATTGTCCTTACTCTGAGGTTATACTATTCCATTATCCTCTTGGAGGATGATTTATGGTCGTTGATTGAAGATTCTCTCCTGAAATTTAAGAGTTGTGAATACCTGTTTGGCTTGAAGGGGCGATGACCTACGGAGCTTTTTGACGCCGTTATAATTAGATTCCTGGCTTCCTCAAGCTTTACTTAGTCCGTCAACTCCTCGTTACGCGCGTCGACAAACGCCAATGTGAGTTGTAATTCTCTACCGCATTGCAGTGACAGAGCCAAGCGAACTCCAGGCCTCCGAAAGGCGGATTCAAGAAAAAAGCACCGTCAGATGGAACCTCGACACCCTCGACGCCAGTGAGCATCCGAACCAACTTATTCCGGTAGTAAATGGACTAAAATTCACCTTTACAAGTCGCTAGCCGTTCAACTATCCTACTTACACCAACCCAGACCGTTCAAGAACCCTCACTACACCAAGAACGTCAATCGGAGAGCCAAAAACCTCAAGACCGTCCTTGCGCAGGAACGCGAACGGGAGAGGGCGGAAAGAGAGGCGCGACGCCTTGAAAGAGAGGAGTTGATGAAAACGGACCCGCAGGCGGCGGTAGATATCCCAGAAGAAGCTCCTACTTGTGAGCAGCGTCCACTTGGTCGTCAATTCTTTGGCTAATTATGTTCATCACCTGCAGATACAACGATCGACGCACCACCGTCGGTTATCCCTCATAAGCATCTTTGCGACATCACGGGCCTGGAGGTGAGATATTCCGAGATTCATACAAGGACGCCTTCTGATATCCTCGTTCCAGGCCCCATACACAGACCCTGCAACAGGTCTACGGTATCATGACAAGAGTGTCTATGAAATCGTGAAAGGGCTTGTAAGTTAAAACTCGCCTTTGCTTTTCTGAACAATTCTTCATTATGAAATCCAGAGCATCAGCATCGCAAAGGACTACCTATCAGGTATCGAATCTTCTACAACGTTTTGTCCATTTCCTGACATTTCCAACTTCAAGCCCGAGGTGTCAATTCGATTGTCAAATAAACTTAGTGTGTATCCAATGTTGATATTACGACCTAAACGAAGGTCATTCATTGTATTGCAATTCATATCTATGTGTGTATATATATATAATAATAAAACGAAGAACAATATAGAACGAATGTTATGCTATGAATGCGTATTCCACATCAAATGACAGGCCAGTATGCGAGTAGTGCTCTGAATTAAAATCTCAGGCATCAACATTAATCGGGGGTGAGGATAAGAAAACGACGACAGAAGCGAAAGCGAAAGCAATTATGAAAGCAAATTAGGCGTACGTAGCCATTATGAGGGCAAAAACCCGATCTCTCTCCAGTAGGCGACCCATTTTTCCACATCGTGCTCGTTGAGAGGCTGGACGGTCTCGTCTTGCAACGTCGGCGAAGCCTTCACACCCTTGTCGGTCGCGACTTTCGGAAGGAGACCCATGCTCTCCGTATTATGCGAAGAAGCATTCAATCCCGATGCGATAGAAGTGAGTGAGCTTCAACGCCGCGCGTCTGTTTTCTGCACCAGGTCCAGTCTCGTCCGCGTCGTGCGCCGAACTCTCCAGTCGAGCAATCCACTCCACGTAGGGAACGAGAGGAACGTTGAGAGTTGTGGCGAGCACCTGCATGATGTCGTTCCATTGGACTGGTTTGGGATGAACTAGGTGAAGAGTCTCGTTCTCCGTGCCGCGCATGTCGACGATGGCTGCTGCCGCCAAGTCGACAGGGATCCATGAAATCAGCTGCAAAATAGAGTTGAGAATGATGGACAAGAAAGTAAGGCATCAAACGACGTACATCGTCTCCTTCAGGCAGACACCCTAGATAAGTCGCCGACTGAGCGATAGCAGGGAACCACTGAGAAGGATCCCAGCATCCGTTGGGACCTCCGCTCAAGAGCCCGACTCGGATAACATTGGTGCGAAGTCCATGGTTCTCCGACGCGAGCTGGAACAGTCGTTCGGCAACCCATTTCGATTCGATGTACCCGGTCTGAACGGAAACTTTAGGGTCCAGGACTGGTGACTCGGGGGCTTCGATGACGGAAATGTCCTTGGGATCTGGAAGCAATGTGAGCTACTATCCATAACTTGCAACCTGCTCACTTACGCTGGAAAACACCGATAGTGCTAATGAAGGATACGGTGGGCTTCATAGCGAGCGTCGATTGCTTGGCAAAATCGAGCAAATTTCTGGTCCCTTTGATCAAGTCTTCGTGATCGTGTAAAGACGTCGCGAAGTCGACGGCCCAGGCTGAAAATAGATGAGCCCATCTTTATCTGGAGAGAGCAATTAAAGTGCTTACCGTTGTGGATGATACGTGAGACAGATGAGAGAAGCTAGAAAAATATAAATCAGCAATTTGGAGGACAAGAAACAAATGATGACTAACCTTATTTGAGACGTCCTTCGGCAAGCCAAGGTCATCGGCAACGAGATCGCCCTCCAGGAGTACGAGTTTCGGAGAGTCGAGAAGTGATAAAGGAAGGCCTTGACGAGAGAAGATGGATCTCTGACGTTGAATAATCGAATTATTGCTCTTTCCAAATCGATTGAGCGCGTATACGAGAGTTATATCATTGTTTTGAAGTAGTTGAGCCAATATATTTGATCCTAGTGTACCGGTCGTCCCAGTAATGAGGACGACGTCTTGGTGATGAGAGGTAAAGGGTGGCGAGGTCTCGACAGTCACTGTTGACGTGCTATTGTTCATCTCACGGCTGTACTTCGCAAGCATTTCGCCCATCAGTTCGGCTTTGACCTTGGCTGTCGCAGCTTTGGGACGTTTCTGAGTCTCGGTGGGTGCCGAAACGTCACTTTGCGAGGAGCGGAGGAGGTCGCTGAGGGAAAGGTCGGCGAGTAACTGGATTTGTGTGACTTCAACGAAAGGCCGAAGGAGGAAGGAGATGCGAGACTGCGGAAAGGGAATCGATTCCATAGGCTGTAAGTGGGACGTCGAACGAGAAATCAGCTTCCGGAATGTCCAATACGTTCCTCACGATCTTGGACATGTGTGAAGCAGTCGTCCATATCTGACGCGGCCTCGACGGTTTCGTTCGGCAGGAGGTGTCGACCCAGACGAGGCATCCCTTGGGTTCTATCCAAAGCTTCCCAGTTCAAGTCCGGGAGATAGCGAACCACACGTTGGCCTCTTTGGAATCGGGACATGGAGTCATCGAACCATTGAATCATATCTAAGCCATCGAATTAAGTAGGACACACAGACAATAATAAGTAGAAGCATTACCTTGTGCGGAGACCGACCACGGTATCAAAGCGCTCAGTCGCGATTCATTAGCTTCTCCAGTACCGGCAAGCATCAACGTCGAATCGAGTATGCCAGGACAGACGAAGGAGAAACCGTTGGAAAGTCGTGACATCTCCTCTTCTAAAGCCGTGTTCGCACTGGGTAGAAAGTCAATAAGGAACATGTATAAAAGAAAGAAGAATAGGACTCACGCGCCATAATTCGTCTGTCCTCCAAACCCGAATAAGCCGGACACCGAAGTAAAAGAAACAATGAAATCCAAGGATCGAACATCGAAGATTTGTTTCAAGATCTCATAAGCGCCGAGTTTAGCAGAAAACACGGTAGAAAAGTCGCTCTCTTGTAGGTGGCGGAAGATGCCGTCTAAGAGTACTGCGGCCAAAAGGATGCAACCGCCGACCTTGAATTGACCAACGCTGTTCAACATTGCTTTCATGGCCGAGGCATCGGTAGCATCGACAGCGAGAAGGCTCAAATGAAGATCGTCCTTATGTTCCAAATATTCGAACATCCTCTTGACCACAACGTTAGTATTGACTTCGAGGCTCTTCCTGCCTGAGCGAGACGTTAAAATGATGTGCCTTGCGCCTCTCTAGAGTAAACAGTAAGGCGTTAACTGGAATCACTTGACAAGGCATTAGGCCAAAACTTACCTCATACATGAAGAGAGCTAAATGCGCCCCGATGGTGCCAATACCCCCAACGATGATGTATGTCTTGTTCGAGTCAAAGGACGTTGCGTCAGAGAGTTCGGCAGGCCGTTTGATGTAAACCTCACGGCCCAGAGTCGTAGCCGTTGCATTGGCTGGTACTTTGAAGGATTCCACGTCGGTGTCGATCATAGAGAATGAATGTCGGAGGGCATCCGCAATGGAGCATGGATCCCGACGGAGAATGCCAGGCAAGCCATTCGCATCGTCGTTCCAAAGGAAGAGCCTTCCATGACGCGGGGCCAATAATGTTTGCAAGATCTGGATGTAAGCTTGGTCGGTGTACCCAGATATGATGATGTCGTAAGGTTCGCCATAAAGCTTGGCAAGATCATACAGGCTCGTTTGCTGGCCGATGCGCTCGACCCGCAGGCCGTTCTTCGTGGTTAGGCTGCTCACATTGAAACCCGTCACAGTGTCGGCATGTGTAAGGAGGACGCGAGAAAGCTTCATACGACAAGGTCGACTGAACGCTGCTCAGACCTGGAGCTAGAATGGCGGTGACAAAGCCAGGAATGAGAGCAGGGATCGTGCTTGCCTTCCTTCGCAAGCTCTGATGGAACACGGGTTAAGGTGGCGGCGTCGACAACCATAAGTTCCTCGATCGGCGCATCGACCAAGCCGACAACTATCTCGCCTTCCTGGAACCCTGACGATGGTCCGTCGACGATGGATGCCAGAATTCCTGAAACTGCGCCTTGTTTCGAAAAGGAGAGAGGTCGCAGCAAGACATGATGGGGGGGAAGAACACTCCGGTCGTCGGCAGATTGATTTGTCTCGACAATGCCAGCTTCAATTTGCGGAACTGGGACGATGCGAGGCACAAGGAGCTTGCTAGAATCTCCGGCCGACACGATAATATCTTGCTCGTATCGAAGTTCGAGGGGCAAGTGATCGAGGAAGTCCTGTCTCATATCGTCGTCGTATTCCGGAGGGAAGACAACCAATCTGATTGTCCACGAGATACATTCTCGTCGCAATGCGCGAGCCAGACCTTGCGCCGCGCTGCCATCCCTCCCTTGTGTCGCAGTAATCCAGAGGTCCAGGGTTTGGGCAGTGTTCAGCCCAGAAAGTTCCCACTGCAGGTCAAGTTCGTTGCCGAAGGTGTATTCGTAAACGAAGGACTCTGATGAATCGAACAGCGGCGACTCCGGGGTTTCCTTGACAGTCCATGCACTCTTCTGACTCTCGACACAGAAATGGAAAGGATCGGCATCTTCGGAGTTATGAACCCGGAGGACGTTAAACTTTGCCATCGATTCCAAGTAGGATGCGAGGGGGTAGATTTCCCCGTTGGTAGGAGCACCGAAGGTGGAATCAGTACCACATCGTCCCAAGTGATCCCATATCCCATGCCTCGAGGTTCCTTTCAGTGAGGATGAAAGTGCCGCCCGGAACGAGGAGACTGTGGGCAGTTTCAATGGTGCGCTGAGGGTCGGTTTGGCCATCGACAACATTAAAGAAGAACACAATGTCAAACAATTGGTCTTCGATGCCGGAGGGGCCAGAAACGTTGACCCGGGCATTGCGAACCATGCCAGATGCCACCGTCGGAAGGGATTGCGATGGGTGTTTGTTGTCGACGAAAAGGACTGACATGAAGCGAGGGGAATTCACGAAGAACCTCCTCGATGCCAACTCGGAAGACATCGGTTTTTACTAAATGAAATGAATGAGTCAAAAGCTAACTGAAAGAATGAACGAGTAAACTTACCGACACTAGCGACGAGAATCTGGACCACGGTGGTGTCAGAATTATTGAAGCTTTTGAGCGCGTTTCGCAGGGAATTCAAGCTGCACATTATTGCTTGATCGAAGTGAGGTCCTTCTGACGGTAGAATGGCCTGGTACCTAAGGTAAGACGACATCCATACGAATTAAAGAAGGGCTTACTTTGTCACTGTCAAGATGCTCGAAATAAGCAGCCCAACGTTCGTTGCGACCAAGAGGAGAAGTCGCAGACCTGTATAAGAAAACGATTAGACTTGTCAACAATGTAGAAGAATACAATCTTACTTAGTTACTTGGCCGGCTTTCATGCGCATTTTGGTTCGAATAGCCACTTTATCCAATGTCGCAAAGAGGTCTGAGCGGTCTGCGTGATCGCACTGCTCCTTCGCTTGCACGCGTGGCGAATGGAAGACGGGCTGCATAACGACCTGAAGGGGTCGAGAGGCGTCCGAGACGGGGTTGATGTAATGCTTGGCAACTTCCAGTCCTACAAATGTGCAAAGACGGACTCCCGAGTCGTCGACGAGGCAAATATCGTACTGCATGGAAGCTGGATGGCAATGTGTGAGTTGAGTTTATATAAAGAGAGTGAACCGAAGGCTTACTGGGTTTCCACTTCTTCATCTCGACATGAGCATATAGATGCGCCGGGAAGTAACCAGTTTTCAACTGCTGATGAACGATTACTGCGTCGACATGTGCAGGAAGATAATAGACATTGGGGTCATAGTCGCCATGGAAGGGCTTATAGGCTGACACCTGGATGCAGGCATCCAGGATGGCGGGGTGGAGGAAGTATTTGCCGTCGCTGATGACAAGTCAGCAGGGGTAACATAACGGTCGGCAACTCGACCTTACCTTGCTAAAGTAGAGTCCATGCCTTTGATGGACGCGAGCGCTTCATTCGCATTATAATATACATTGGTTACTCTTTGGAATCGAGTCCCATACGTCGAGAAATACGACAAAGACGGGTAGAATCTTTGCAAACAGATCATCAGTATTGCATACGAAAGGAAGCAGTAAGGATTCTTACCAGAGCCGATATGACCAGTACATCTGTTTCTGACCGCCTTAATGTCCAAGGGTAGGACAGCAGCTTGGAATTTCGAACGACAAGTAGCCGTCGGCGTGCAACCGGCCGCTCTACAACGAATCATGAGAAAATAAAAAGGCAAGAAAATATATAATGCTTACGCTGCCGGGTCCGACGTCTTTACGCGACTTAGGGGTTGAAGAGAAATGACTTGATTGTCCAGAACGCTCCGTCAAGGTTAATGTCGACCTTCACAGGTTTCTCGGAAGAGAGAGACAAAATTGAACGAAGGTTGACGTTCATGAGCGTAGACGCTCCAAACTCGAGAGCCTGAAAGAGCAAACTTGAGTAAGGCGATTATAGTAAACGACAAGTTCACGTACCATCTCCAGATACCCAGCAGCGGGCATGATAGGCTCTCCCCTGATAATGTGCTCCGCCAACGTCGGATGCGTCTCCTTGTTAATGCGAAGGTACCCGTGATTAAGAGGTCCACGAGGGCTTTCCATTTGCTTCATTACGCCGGGTGTGTCGGGATACAGAGGGTACTTCTTCCTCAAGAAGGGATACGACGGCAATGGAAGAGTGAACTCGGAGCATTCTCGACCATTTAGCGCAGTGAAGTCGACGCAGTTATGGCCAGCGACAGTGACCTTGCCGCATAGGCGTAAGAGGTCAAGTTGTTCGGTGGACGGACTACCGCGTTTGGGGCGCTGAACAGAGTGAAGAACTGTGGACGTCTCTGACGCCATGTTCACGATATAAGACGCAAGGACTGGATGTGGTGCGAGCTCGACGAAAGTGGCGTTTGGGCTCGTCGATCTCATGGCCTCCATGGTCTCCGTGAAGCGAACAGGAGAACGGGTGTTACTCCAGAAGTAATCGGCGTCGAAATTGCCATCAAAGAGTGTGCCAGTAAGAGTAGAAAATGTTGCAGTCTTCGGGCTATGAGAGCCGGGGTAACGCTCGAATAGGTCTTCGAGTGCAGAGCAATACACATCCTTCGATTTTTCCATCATCGAAGAATGGAAAGGGACCTTGGTGCGAAGCTTCCGGGCAAAAATACCGCGAGCATCTGCGAGACTCACAACGGCATCCACTGCAACTTCTTCTCCCGCGATAGGCGACGGCAGAGGGAGAATTGAAGCAAGCGACTTCGACGAGGCATTGTGGATGTTCATTGCGATATTCGAGCAAAATTTCCTCCATGACTTGGGCTGTGCACCCAACAGCGGCCATGGTGCCGCCAAGTTCCTCGATAGGTGCGAACGACCTGCCACGAATAATGGCCAGCTCCACAGCCATTGCCTTCGGAGCAGCTCCCGAGGCGTAGAGCACGGCGGTTTCGCCAGCAGAGTGACCCACGACGGCATCGGGCTTCATGCCTAAGCTGACCAGAAGGTCGAACAGAGCGATCTGGAAGATGGCGATCGATGGAAGAACCAGAGCAATAGGCCAAATCTCTGGCAAACTCGGGGCAGATGAATGGTCGAAAAGACCGTAATCGTGGATGATTGACTTTCCTGTGGACTGGCGGAAGACGTCGTCCATTTCGAGAATGCTCTGTCGGAATACAGGGAACTTCTCAAAGAGCTCGCGACCCACTAAAATAAACAAGTCAGTAAATAGGTTTAAAAGCCGATACAATGGGAACAGGCTTACTGTCTTTGTGTTGAGGGCCTTGACCAGAAAACACGTAAACGAGGGAATTGACATTGCGAGGGCAATGCTCAGGAGAACCCAAGTCGGGTAATTCGGCCTTATCAGCTCCAGCAATCGTATAGGCCCTCCACGTCGCTTGCTTGGCTCGCCGACCAAGAACTGTTGATAAGCCTGGGAGGTCGGACAGATAGAGGGAGAAGCTCTTCTGGATTGACTCGGAGGAAGCCGTTACAGCCCTCGAAGAAAGGCCGCCGATCATAACCAGGACAGGGCTATTGTCGCTGCGCTGAACATTCGAAATCGTAGAGTAAGGCTCAAAGAGTGGAGGACTCTCTAAGACGACGTGACCATTGGACCCGCCGATACCAGAGCCAGCGATGGAGACGAGAGACTTGTTCTTGGAGCGAACTGAGAGCGGTGTGGGTTCCATCGGCACCCTTAGACGATATTCTTCCCATTTAATGCCGGGATTTAAATGGCTAATGTTGACCTGAGGGGGGACAGTCTTTCGCTCGAAGATGGAAATGACTTTCGAGAGCGAGGCGAGGAAGGCCACGATTTCGGTGTGTCTACGTAAAATGGCTCAGCGAAAGCGGAAAAGGAGGTGACTAGAACACATACCCGATATTGGCTTTGACGCTTCCAACAAGGAGTTCGTCTTCGCGGTGGAAGTGTTCGCCGACCCAATTGGCCTCCGTGGGGTCGCCTTTGGCAGTGCCTGAAGACCGTCCGAACGATCAGTAAATATAAAAATGACAATTCAGGAAAAGTTACCTGTGGCGTGAAGTTCCACGTAGTCAACCTCGCGTGGACTCTTTCCCGCACGTTCGAAAGCTTGAATCATGGCGTCGCGTTGAGATTCCGCCACCGGGGCACCTGGTGGCGCGGCGGAGCCAGTAGAATTAATGGCAGTACCAAGAATCTATACCCAGTGAGCTACAATCCAGAAAAAATGGCTAAAACTTACAGTTGCGTATATGTGGTCTCGGTCTCGGACGGCGTCTTCAAGAGGTTTAACTACAACGACGGCACATGCTTCTGCCCTTGCAAACCTGAAAAACGATTATCTTAAATAACGCTCGAGATGAAGATTAGTTGAAAAACATACCCATCCGCAGCCCCATCGAAAGGCTTGCACTTTCCGTCCTTCGCAAGCAACGATCCCTGACTATAAGTAATCCAATCGGCGAAGCTAAGGTGAAAAACAGTGATCAGTATAAGTAATAGAACTAAGATATTAATTACTGACCGATGGTTTAACTGACATCCTCCAACAACAGCGGCTTCACAATCTCCGTTGGCGATCGCCTGAACGGCAAGGTGCATGGCAGTAAGCGTCGAGCTACACGCAGGTGTCCACTGGGAGAGATGGTCCCAGAAGATCTAGGTGGTTGGAAATGCGGTTGGCTATCATTGAGGGGTAGCCAGCAAATGAACCGCGAGAGTCGAACTCATCCTAAAAAATCGTCAAGGTCAGATAAATACTCCAAGTCAAACTTTCGTCGCTTACTGGTTCGGATACGTTCATCAGGTCGATAGAAGTACCTGACGTAAAGCAACCGACTTTCTTCATTCGGTAGTCGATCCCGGAGTCGAGAAGCGCAAGGAAGCTATTTTCAAGGAGCTTCCGGGTCGCTGGCGCCATAGCTTGAGCATCCCTAGATGAGATCCCGAACTCGACATTATCGAAGGTGTCGATATCTTTCAGAAAGGCGCCACGGTTGACATGAACTTTGCCGATGCCGGTACCCTTCCATCTAATCCGGATAACCTTCAGTAACAGCGTGAGGATAGCTGAACGAGAGAACTTACGCTTCTACGTTGAATCTCCCAGAAGGCATCTCCTCGTAGGCCTCCCCAGACGATAAAAGGAACTCAAAAAATGATTTATGGTCGAAGTTTTCGGCAGAGTGGCTACCGCTTGGCAGCTCGACGGACACGCCCACCTTGAATAAAATCAGTAATCCATCGTGGAGAGCACATTGCAAGACTTACTATCGCAATAGGAGGTGGCATATTAGACCTCATAGAGCAGAAACGCGGGAGCAGGGTGTCATAAATTTGGATGAACGAAATTTCCTGCGCTAGGTCCTACTTATATCTCGGGATCTATTCAAGTCGCGCTCCTCCGAGCCCTCATTCCGGTATTGAGATCTGTTTCGTACATTTCCACGCGGCCTCATTAAGGGAAGGAGACAATGAGAGCTATGATCGTGGCAAGGCAAGGAGGATGTATGGAGTCAGGCGGGCCAGCCCGATTGTTGACGCGTTGTTGGCACTCGTTACGTAAGGCAATTCGGGGTCCTTCCGGATCTTTTTATTGTCCAATCTTGGTCCCACCACAATTTGACGCCGAAACAGAGTACAGTCAATCTAATATCCGAGTGATCGTCCGGGCTCGCTATTGTTCTCGTCGGCTGGATATACTCAGGAGACATGTTTCGACCATTCATTCATGTTTTTATCTGCTTTTGCTCGGTAATTTAACTGCAATTTCTGCAGGCCGTTCTGGGCGACTCCGAGTCTGAACAATGCGTGCGCACTTGGCCCAGAATATCTCCATATTTCCATTGGACCTGCTTATGTATCGCTTTCTCCGCCTAATATGCTACATCCTTGAGAAATCCAGGCAATCGATGTCATGTTTTTCCTGATCGGCGTGAAGGTTAAATCAATGTTGACGCTTGGGCAGTTCCGGTCTCACGTCCCTGTTAAAAAAGCTTGTCGATAGCCTCGAATGGTATTTCAAAAGCACCAACTCTCTCCTGTCGCAGGCTCTTGTGAACTTTTTTTTGATTGTCTCACCGATCCGAGGTCCCGATGGATATACATTCCAATGCCCCTCTCCTTCAAAACGATCCACCCTTGACTGCCCGTCGTTCCAGCCAGCAGATCAAAGATATGGACGCGAAGACCATGCGATGCGTTGTCACCACAGGCGACGGAAAATTCGAGCTCAAACGCCTACCTATTCCCTCCCCGAAGGCGAATGAGATATTAGTCAAAGTTGAGGCTTGCGCTCTGAATCACACCGACTGTATGCCCATTTATCTTCTCACCTTTTCACGAATAAATTTTAACATTTTGAAACAGGGAAATCCATCATATTGCACAAACGACCCGGCAACATCGTGGGTTCTGACTTCGCTGGAACCGTGGTTTTCCTTGGAGCAGCGGTACCGGTCGGCTCGAGGACGTTGGGCGAAAGAATCGCAGGGGCTGTACGCGGGAGTGCGTAAATTACTTTTCCGGTCTCCAGTGCCGCCTCCGTTGCTAATTATATCACGAAGATATCAACCCAAATGGCGCATTTGCCGAATATTTGGTTACAGACCCAGCGCTTGTCTTCACCCTGCCCGATGATGTCCCTTTTGAATTAGGAGCGCAGCTGGGCGTTTCGTGCTACGCGACTTGCCAAGCGCTATACCAAACCCTGCGCCTCCCAACGCCCCTGAATCCGTCTTCGAATGGGAATGATATCTTAATCTGGTCGGGCTCGTCTTCAATGGGACAGTACGCCGTGCAATTCGCGAAGCTATCCGGACTGCGCGTCATATCAACTGCGTCGCCTCAGAACTTCGAATTGGTCCGAAGCCTCGGTGCCGCCGAAGTCTTTGACTACGCAGACTCCAGGACTTCGAAAAAAATATTTTCTGCTACCTCGGGCAGGTTGGAGTACGCCGTGGACTGTATCAGTGACGGAATGACTCCCGTTCAAGTCAGCGGGTCGCTCAGTAAAGAAGGTGGGACCATTGTCACCGTTCTACCATACCAGAGCAGGAAAAAGGGCGTCAAGACGGAGCTTATCCTCGTTTATTCCATGTGGGGAGAGGTGCGGCCCGTGTTTTATTATCTCATCCGTATACGGCTCACCGTAATAATCTAGGACGTCGAGGCTCCCCATCTCCCTCAAGGGCAACCACGAACACTATGAAAACGCTATCGATTATAATCGCATGATCTCAGACATGCTCTCCAAGAACATGCTCAAACTTGGGGCCATCAAGATCTTCCCTATGGGACTGGCCAGCGTGCAAGAAGGCGTGGACTATATGATGACCGGAAAGGTATGAATTAATTATACCAGACAATAAGACGAACTAAATGGCCGTTTACTTTAGATTCACGCTGAGAAGGTCGTGTATAGGATTTCAGATACGCCTGATATTTTGTAATAGTATGAATGGCGAACATTCAACCGGCATTCTTTTCTTACTCCCGTAACTTCTGTCCACTTCTCAGCACGGCATATTGTTTCTTTTAGTAATGAATACAATACATAGCCTGCAGAGCGTTATTATTCGCGCCATAAGTAAGTTTCTGTGGTGATGTGGATGGATCCACACCGCCGCGCGCCTAAGCGTCAATACAACACAGTTGCATTCCGCTTGCAACTTCGAAAAGCATGGTCCACCGGATCTACGTTCCCCGTAAGCCTAAAGGTGTATTATAGGTTGGAAGCGAACTACAGCGATTAAATATATCTTGTACACGACTTTTAAGATAGTAGACGGATGGCCTTGAAGACCGCAAATATCGATCTAGAAGAGGGTCGCTCGCCCCAGATACTGGGTGGTCGGACCGAGTGAAGATCGAATAATTCTATTGTTAAAATTAATATGCCGTTGTATCAAACCATGTTATGCTCCTTCGTATACCTACTCTCCCTACTCTCCTTGTCCGAAATATCGTAATCATGCTCGATTGTTTTGGTAATCTCCACACCGTTGATCTCGTTGTGTGGAGCAGCCCTGCTCTGATTTCCTTTTCGGAGCGATAGCGGAATTATCGTAGTTGGTGTCTCTCCACGCGACATGAGTTTGCTGTTCGACGATATCGTAGGCTCTCTCGACATCCCGAGCTTGGTGTTCCTAAACACTCGACAGGCCATAATGTTCATGAGAGTGATATTGGGGACAGTGAACATGGTTCGGTAGGTGATGGGCACGGCGGTGACGTAGAGCATGATAACTGTCAACAAGTTCGTCGTGACAGTCGTCCTGAACCCAAATTAGTAAGAAGGGAAGAACCGACGGGCAACGTGTACTCACAAATAATACACCTGGCCATCTTGGAAAAGAGTCTTGGAAAATGCCGGTAAGTATTCACCGAATACAAGGGTCTTCACACCGGACCGAATGTTGTAATCGATGTGGGTATTCGTCATGAGCCGGAAAGATATGGCGAGGAAAACGAGTGTGTCATTGACCAGGGGTATAATGGCCGCTGCTGATACATAATTCTCCAGGGCGGCGTTGAGACAATAGTCGGTCGGACCGATGTTGATTCCAGTAACTCCCCGGGTGACGGTGATACAGCCTCCCAGGACTGCAAGCCACATAAAGGCAAAGAACGCAATCACATATTTGTTGCTGTCGAATACAGCCCGAACTCGGAAAAAGAAAAGAAGGGATGTGGCTGGGATGGCAACGGGATATAAAGCGCAAACCACCTTCTCGAACGTAGCGCAGTTTCCTGCATGAGCCGCTATTTCAAGGACAATAAGCAAACATTAAATTAAAAGAACTCAATAGCTTACTTTCGAAAATGGTGCTGCCCAATACATAAGCCAGAGAGCCAATTCTTTGAAATTTGAGTGGTTAGACATTCATATTACCGGTGCTTATTGTTGCAAGGGACGTACCGAGAGAGAAAGTAAGCGAGTGTGGGTGGACCAACTCGATGCTTCGTTAACAGCTTGTAGTCGCCTGAAAGATTGTTCAGGATGTCCCATATTAAAACCTATATCGCGTAAGGTTCGTTATTTGAATAGCGCTCGAAAAAGCTTACCCCCAGTGACCCCACAAGAATATAACTGGCGACGGTAACCTCGAACGCGATGTCAGGCGGCAAGAATGCCATGGGAGTGAACGGGTTGGGCAGCTGGGGGGAGGCATTGCTGGCCATGATGTGGATGAACAGAAATAGTCCTTCTATCGTCAGGACTATATAATCAAGAAAGCTTGCCAGCCTGAGGACATCCCATCTGGTACAGAACAAGTGAACCACCGCAATCAGACATCGCTAAACTTTTGTGGTTCTTCCTTTCGCTTGTTGACGCTTCGAATCATCGAATGCCAACAGTTGACAGCCGTATTTTGGGCCCTTAAACTGCTGGATGAAAGGGAGTTTGTTTTTTCTCCATGGATCCATCAATAATGCCGTAAGCGCAGGTGAGAGGATATATCAGGAACAAAGCACCCCGCTTAAAAGGCCGTGAGCCTCCCTGACGATGGAGGCAAGGGTCAGAACTTCGCGGGTCAGAGTATCCACTCCGTGACCATGTCGCCTGAGACGAAAGGACTCGCCCCAGCCAGGTCAGTCTGAATAAGTGAAAAAGAAGTTGCACCCCCAGAAGGAGAGCGTTCGAAAGGGAGTTCGTACCCCGACTCAGCGCAGGAAGGTTACCAATTCAAGTGGACTTTTGGTCGGTTCCATTAGCCTTCGCCCGGGAGAGTCAAGGACGTGAGATTATTCCGGGGTCTGCGGGCAAAATTCGACTTCCAAGCAAGGGTTTGGGGAAACAGCAGCCTGGCTGCTGGCTTTGAGCGATATACTGAGTGGCTTTGATCTTGAGCTTGGTTATACTGTCGATACATGGTTTCCGCCTAAAAAACGTTCTTTCAAGTTGGGCCCTGGCTGCTGGAGTGAAGAAAGGTCGAGCACCGTTGAACTTCAACGAAACGGAATAGCCGTAGAACCACGTGACACTCATAACACTTCTTCAAATTTCCGAGTCTTGGGCGCAAATTGGGCTAACTTGGGCGTTGCAAATTTGTGCAATGGAAGAGCGCAACGTTGAGCGATTTATCGATATCGATTATCGGAACCACATGATGGTTTGACTGTACAGTTCTGTACTGACTTTAATGTCCTTTCTTCTGGTTCCCGACTTCCCAATCGGAGCGGTGGTGGAAATGACTGACAACTCATTCATTTCCTTTCTTAAACACCTCCTTCGAGATATCTCGCATTAACAACCCCATTGCTTTCAGCAGATTTCGCATAAAAACTCGCGCTGTAACGGTGGAAACTGCTCTCTCGTATGTAGATGCTGAGGTGAAACTCGCAACCGCTTGGCCACTTACGAAAACTTCGGTTCTAGCGGTGGATCCACTGGGAGTAGCGGTGGCAATGGCTATTCAAGTTTGAGTTAGTGGACTAGCGGCTAAAGTTCAAGGCCTTTGGCCGATGAACGGGATGAATTATCAGGGAGTGGTACTGTGGCGCAATAGAAAGCAAGGGGAAAAAAGTACAAACGAACTTCGAAGAGGATTCAGATTAAGACAAGTTACAACTGCATCATCGAAGGGCCGCCCACAGAGTGGACAAACGATCATCCGAAAAGGAACCCCATGGGCTTGAAGCGTTCTTACTTAACAGGTCTAGCTTTAAGATCGATATGTTTACAACGCCAAAGGGGACAATTGTATTGAGTCAAATAGTCGTGAAGATAAGATAAGAATCATACAGAATGTTAGTTACTAAGTAAGTAGTAAGTATATAGACCACGACGATGACAGGATACAGATTTCACGGAGCCGCGACAAGGATGTCGGTCTCACCGTTAACTTCGGCTTCATCCGCCTTGATGAGCCCAAGTTCACCCCGTTTGACATTGGCCTTGTAACCAAGAAGAGGGTTGCGACCCATGTAAGTCGCCTCGACGTCGTCGCTGAAGACCTTCAAGGCGTCGAACTTCCTCAAGACGCGCTCGCCATCCTCGTCTCCCTGCACCAGCTCTTCGATCTTCTGCTTGCCAAGAACAGGGGCTTGCATTTTGATGAGGTCGACGCCATAGCGTTGTCGAGCGGTGTGAATGTGATCCTCGTCGACCTGGGGGTCGAAGAAGCTCTGGCATATCTCCATAACGTCGTGAACCCTAGCGTCAGTCAATTTCTTCTGACTGTCAGCAAGGCCGAATATGACTGCCCAGTTGTCATTAATTAAAATGTTCAAATGACACGGTGTATAAGGACATACCGGGTCTGAACATATCGAATGCAGAGTCGAAGTTGTCGGCGTTTATGTCGCTGAGAACGGGAACGGACTGCAAGTGCATTTGCTTGTAGGCACCTAAGACGACGAAGAGGAACCTGCCCAAGAGTAAATACAGGCCTAGGAAGTGTAGGCATAAACAAGGAATACCTAGTGTGGGCGATGCCGACCTTGGCATCGTGCCAGGCCTGCGAGGAGACTTCGTCGACTTGGCCTTTGATTGATGCGCAGATGGTGGCGGAGGCGGCGAGTGCACCTGTCATACCAATATGAACACCTGAGGAGAAGAAAGGATCGACGAAATCTATTTTTACAGTGATCAGCACAATTAAATCGGTTCCGGACAAGAAAGGATTCTACGCACTGGCAGCATCTCCAATAATACGGAAGTGATCCCCGGAATAGCGCGTCGCAGAATAACTGAAGTCCGAGGTGCTCTTGGTCGAACCAGGAATGAAGTTGCCTTTCTCGCCGATAAGTTCCCTGACGCCGGGAACGAATTGGAGTTGATCAAGGTAATGTTCGGTGAGAGAGGGTTTGGTCCCGTCGGCCTTCAAGGTAGCCTTCTTTGCGTTCGACTTCGTCTGATGCATGACAAAGCCGACAGAGGTGGTGCCGTTGTGAAGAGGGATGATCCAAGCCCAGCCGGACTCGTCTGAAGTGATATTCAACGCTTGGAAACATAAAAACCATAGCAAAGTACGCACCATTGAGCGCTTCGAACCAAGCAGAATTAGCCTTCTTGGTGCCGACACCGTAGCGGTTGACGTCGTTCCAGTATCCCCACACAGCGACGTTGCGGAGGCTCTCTCGCATCTGGCGATTACCGAGATACTTGGTCGACATGATACCGGCCCTTCCGGACGCATCGATGAGCCAGTCGAAGGCAATCTTGCCTGTAGAGCCATCCTTCTTCGACCAGGTGGCCGAAATAGGACGAGAGGTCTTGGGGTCTCCCTCGAACTGGATCTCTTCGGCCTTGGTTTCCTCGAAAACGTTGACACCTTCCTTTTGGGCATGGCGGAGCATTAACTCGTCCATTTCGGACCGAATCTAAGTCAGACTGGAAGTCAGAATATTGTTCGCAATTAAAGGAACAGCAAGATATACTGACCACGTTCCAAGTCGCATACCCAGGGCCCAAGGCAGTGAAGTCGGTCCCTAATTCTGAGGTCAATTATGGAAAGGCGAGTTATAAGGGACAACAACTGACAACTTTCACGAAGGCCGTGTACAAGCTTGAAACAAGCGCCGGGCTGATAGTATAACTTATGAGATAAGATTGTCGTGGAGTTAGGAGGGATTACGAACCTTCGGCAAGAATCCATGTTTGACGAAGTCCTCCTCGAGGCCGATGAAGTTGAGATAATTGCGAAGAGATGGAAGCATCGACTCCCCGACGTGATACCTGAAAACCCGGTAAGCTTATACGCGTCGAAGGAAGATCAAAAATTCTACCTAGGAAACTTAGAAGATTCCAAGAGAGTAACATCGTGGCCTTCACGACGAAGGATGGTTGCAGCGCAGCTACCAGCTGGTCCGCCGCCGATGACGAGGATCGTGGTTTTCTCGGGCTAGACGAGGATGAAAAAGTGTGAGTATAAAGTTGGGCGACGTAAATTGGAACGCGCTCACCACGGTAGCAGTTGTGGTCGACATAGTGTTGGAGAAGAACTTTAGACTCGCGAAAATCAGGGAATCTGATCGCTAAATTGGTGAAGAACTTCCAGCCTCATATACCCTGGCAGATGGCCATAACTCAGACTGGAATATGATCATGGTTAATTTTCGAAATCATTCAAGTTCCCCGAAGGTGACATTGTTTTCCGCCGCGCTTCACATGAAACCAAGTTCCGCCAGGTATGGAGATCGGCTAAATTGAATATTCGCCCACCAAATATTGCACTGGAAACTGTATGGTTGCCGTACGATCTCGGATTTGGGCCTCGTTTCGCGATTGGCCTCTCGGTCCGGTTTGCCTCACAATAGCGACGCAATTAAGACGCTGGCCCTTGCACTTGCACCTCCCATTCTTTATTGTTCCGATTGAAGCTCTATTGTCTTCTGGTTGAGGCCGTATGAATGACCGGTCTTGTCCCTCTAACCCAGGGCATTTTCATCTGCAAATTAGTGGATATTGCCCCTTTCCCAGAAGATCGTTAGAGTTTTACCTCGGGAAATCTGGGATGATGCAGGTCGATCGGGCGAAGTTCTTTGGCTGTGTGTGTCCAAGGAGAGCCGTCATCAACTTGAGAAAGTAATAGGAACAAATACTGCATCTTTCCTTTTCGGTGCCGGTGACTGGGGTCCGCGCTCCCCTTGCAGATTCCTGTCTTCACAATCTCAACATCCCTGTCCTTGGAGTTACAGGAAAAGGTCCATGTGCATGGGTTTTCCTCGAAACCCATGGGATTTCAGAAAAAAAAAGTTTTCACGTCTCGCCTCGAACCTATACAGCTAAGCGCCTGAGAATCCATCTGACGATGACTCCAAGGCTTTCCCAGACGCAACTGAACTCTGACTCCATGGCGAATCGCGATTATGGTATATCCGACGAAGGGCTTCCCTCGCGTATAGGCCTTTAAGCCTCTCGTCTCTGGATACCACTTGATCTTCCCCTCTGACGAACTGCTAGTGGTATCGGTTCGATATCTAGAGTATCTCATACTCCTTGAACTGGAAGGGTACGAGTGAGTTATGGGTGACACCAGGGCGTCCTCGGCAACTGCGCTTGATGGTAGATTTACGGCGGCTAGTAATAGGGACTTCACCGCACTGAAGGACCTCTCAAAATCGAAGAAAGTTCTCGTTTTAATCGTGCTTTGCTCGGCGCTATTTCTTGATACATTCAATAATTCTTCGCTCTTCGCTGCCATTCCTCCAATTGCAATCGAACTGGATATCCCGGACAGTCAAAGCGTCTGGTTGCTCGGGGCGTATCAATTGACTTTCGCCGCCCTGCTTCTGGTGGTGGGTATTCTCAGTACATATTCCTCCTCGTTGACAATCTTATAATGGCTTCAGAGCGGTCCGTGTGAGCGACTTATACAATCCGAGTACGATTTTTTCGAACGGAGTGTTCAAGTTCTTTCACTGATTACCGCCTTAGAATGGGTCTTTTTGGTTGGGGCCGTGACTATGGGGATTTTTGCGTTAGTCGCTGGATTTATTAGAAGCAAGATCCCACTCATCGTCTTTCGAGCACTCATGGGAGCAGGTAGAAATTACCTGCTATTCTCGTGATCCTACATTAATAACACTGCGGTACAGGCGGAGCGTTGACAATTCCTTCAGCTCAACACCTTATCGTCCATATGTTTCCTGATCCGGCTGAGCAAGCAAAGGCTATTGCGATATTTGGTGGTATGGGCGGAATTGGAATAGGTCTGTGCACGATATTTTTCCGTTAACGGCCGTTGATTTTCTCCTGCAGTTGTTGGACTTATAATCGGTGCCTTGTTCGTGACGTTTGTATCATGGCCTTGGGTGTTTTACTTCAGTGCAATCGTTTCTACGGTCATTGCATTGTCGTTCTCCTTCCTTGTACCGAATGTCTCTAGAATTGGAGTCAAGGACATCCGGACTGCTCATCTGACGAAGTTCAAGCGACTTGATCTTGTTGGCGTTGGGCTGTTTACTGGTAAATGTTCTTCCTTCTGGATTTTATTGCTGGTGTAACACGTTTCCATCACCAGCATCTCTGATTCTATTTATTTTTGCCGTCACCACTGGCTCTGTCAATGGATGGCGGTCAGCCAAAGTGATCGCGCCGCTAGTAGTCTCCTATCGTCCTCATGGCCATGTTCTTCGCATGGGAGCAGGTATCTTCCTGAGTGGTACGCAGCTTTGTAGGTCCTAATTCCCTATACGGGCCCTTCGTTTTGGTTGACACATCTTATAGGCCGCCCAAGATGTGGCGCTACGATAATGTCGTCATTCTAGTTACTATTTCGCTTGTTCCCTTCATGTGGTGGGGATCCATTTTCCCGCTTTTCTCATGGATTTGGGAGGTTGTTTATGGTTGGTCGGCGATCAAGACTGCAATACATTTGTGAGTCCGAAATGAATAGGTTGCCCCGTACCGTCGATCGTGGCTGATTCTGTCAATTGTCAAACCCATTCCTTTACCTAGCCTGCCAGTTGCTCTAGGAATTTTTCCGGCATTACCGCTTGCAGCGGTCTTAGCAGTCGAAATTTCAGCTTAAATGGGTAATCCTTTTGGGTTTTACTCTACTCCTCAGTAGGAACCATTCTTCTTCCGTTTGGCAATTCAGAAGCGCGTTACTGGAGTTTCGTCTTCCCTGGGTTTTTACTCGGAACTGCTGGTGCAGCAATTATTTACGCGACTACCAAGTAAGTCGGTTTAATGTCACCTGAATTTCAACTTCTAATCTTAACGGGCTCAGCATCGCTCTTCTAGCCAACACGCCTCCAGAGGTTTCCGGAATTGTGTCGGCAGGTGTTCGTCTCTGTGTTGCAAACCGGGGGTGCTACTGGGCTCGCCATTGTAACTTCCATTCAGACAAGTGTTCAGATCAAGCACGGTGGACCAACGGGATTTGAAGGCCGTGCTGCAGGCCTTTGGTTTCTTGTAGCATTCATTGGGCTCATGATGCTTCTGTTTATTGCTTTCATGAAACAAACCCCTACTTCTGCCAGTGCTGCTGTCGATCATGAAGTCCAACGATGGATGACGAAAAGATTTCATCTGCTTAGACTTCATTAATAACTACTAGATATATAGACCTTTAGATTAGTTTCACTTACTTTGCTCTCACTGCATAATAGTTATTGACCAAATCGAAAAAGAACGATGATTATATTAATAATTTATAATATTTGAGTAGACACATAGTAACTTGAAAGACCAGGTGTGAAATTGGAGCCTAGTCAACAGTAGAAGGAACGTCGGCTAGTAGGGTCATTGTCTGGTGCGAGCGCGGCCTCAATCTCATCTCAAACGGCTCGGGGAAGCTACGTGGGGCAAATACAGTGAGAATTCGAGAAGTCAGTGATGCTGGGAGTCGACGTACGTGATAGTTCCGGGGGTATAAGCATATCTTGGTAAGACCTCGTTACCGTTTTTATCAAGACCGGGAAGAATGTCGCAGGTCGCGAGAGTCGTCGCGATGATTGCAAAGAGGGTTCCCTTCTGCGAAGTGCATTCCAGGGCATACACGTCGTCCGAAACCCAAATGAAAGGCCTGTCACTTTGGCCATTTCCGAATCAAGTCCGTTGAAACGTTCGGGACTTGAACTCCATGGGATTAGGGTAAAGCTCTGGGTCATGAAGCATGTGCCTGGAGGTCTCATCAGTGCCGGGAGATAAGAAACAGTTCTGAGATATGCGCACCAAACGTTGGGCATGATCAAGGCACCTTTGGGGATTTCATATCCCTCGTAGACATCATCCTGGCTTACGGCGTGCGGAATACCTAGAAAAGCAATTCGAATGAGGGTTAGTAGTCCTGTGGAATAAGTTAAAAATACTAACCGAGCGGAATAGCAGGGCTCCATCGGAAAACTTCTGCCATAATGCTCCTGATGTAGGGCAAGTTGGGCCTGTCGCTGATTAATGGCAAGCCTGTCCTTGCCGACGACAGAGTCGAGTTCGGCCTGGGCTTTAGCCTGAATTCTAGGATTGAGGATCATAGCCATAAAGAATGTTAAAGCAGAAGACATGTTCTGAGAGAAATTTTGAATATAGATCCCGACAATGAAGGGAGGTACGCACAGTGTCCAAACCGCCACCCATCACACTTGATGCCGCCCAGACGAGTTTGGCCTCATCATCAGGGGACATTTTACCGCCAGCTTCTTGGACAAATGTCCCACAAAGGTTGGGCATCAAGGTTTTGCCAGTGTCCTAACATAATTAAGATCACGATCGTCAACCAGTCAACATCGCCTTCAACATCCGACGTCAAGCATACTTACCAGGTTCTTTTTGCACCATTCGTACGGATTCCAGGATGCGTCCCAGACCAATTGGCGCCATTCGTCGGCGATCTTCAAAAATCCGGAACCTGGCATCCAGCGAGGGACATGCTTAACTGACAACCTTGTCGTTAGAGAAAATCTTGATGTATTACGAAAGACTCACGGGCTGGGATGAAGTCGACCAAAAAGTTACCGGGTGTCGTTGCCTTGCCAAAGTTACCATTGCTTGCAATGGTGTTGTTAGGAATGGGTCATCAGCCGATTGGATGTAATATCCATAAGTTACTCGGATGATAATGATGCCTATCCTCCTGCTTAAAGTTTGAGACTTCTGACGAGAACATGACATGCGAATTACTCACAGTTTGATTTGTTCGAGTAAGGAACTCGAATCCTTGAGCAAATTTCGAACAAGAATAGCAGCCTCCTTTTCCTGCAAAGAGTGGTAACGAGGAGTCATGCTCTGACTAAAGTCCTGTGCAATAAGACGCCTCTGTTTTCGCCAGTTGTCACCGTAAGGTTGTAGGACGAAGGTTTCGTCATACCCAACACTAATGGGCAAACAATCTCAACTGAACATCCCCTGACATGCAAACGGATATACTTACAGGTCGCCTCCCATAACCTAGGACATAGGCTTAGAATATAAATCATCACATTGCGAAGAGAGGTGCTCACAAAGTGTGGGCGATCGGAATAGATCGACGAGCGCTTATCAAGCAGATCCTTTGCGATTTTGGTGGAATTAATGATGACCAAAGGCTGTCCAATAATATCGACGTGCATGATGTCACCTGTTAGAACGAAAACCCATGATTTAGTGGCTGTAACGGGAGTCTAACGTTGAAATGCGTACCGTACGTCTTGCCCCACTCCGAGAAAGCCAACCAAGGCGTTTCTACTGGCATTTGGTGGACATTACCTATCACAGGGAGGACGACGTGGCCCAGGAGGTAGCCGCTTACGCCGTGCCAACGACAGGGCGTAGAAAAACAGCACACCACCACACACAGTGGCAGCGGTCAGAGCAGAACGGGGGAGGTAATCCATAGCACGGAACGCCACTAGACAGGACGGTCCTTTAAGTTAAAACGAGTGTGGTTGAATGGGTTGATAGGCTTCTTGTTCTGGGGTTGGAAGTCGTTGGAACTGCGTCTAAATCCAAGCCCCACATCTGCACAGGGAAGATGGATCCCGAACATCCGGTGCTGTAAAATGGTCGATTTTCTCTTTCTGTGGCAAGACGGCTGTTGAGCGGCCAAAATTTTCACACCAGGTGGCGAACCTGCAAAGGGATCACACCTTTTTGGGTTGTCCTTGTTCCTCTGGAACAGATCCCTGCGACCTCGAGGCTCGAGGATCCAGCTGTACCGAAGTCTCAACCTCGGGTACCGGCTCTACCTTTGAACCTCATCGTCGGCGACGAGGAATGACTCCATGGAATGTGGGTTGCAGGCTCGTTAGCAAATTCAGTGGATCTTGTATGTTCAGGGTTACACTTGAGAGAATCGTCCAACATTTGCATTTTGTCGAGATAGAGGAGTACATGGGGATCGAGCTCTACGCGTTTCATATTGATGCACAGAATGTATCACAACTTCTCGGTCCGAATGGTCTCCCAAACAAACCCACAAGTTCCATCGCCAGTGAGCACATTGTCCGGTCATAAAAGAACCAGAACAAACGAACCGACATTTGGCGATACCTCTCATACATACACCTAGCGTCCGACTAGGTTAACGCCTGGAAAATTGTTCCGTAGTCGCTTCAAGTAATTAATAGGAAAGGATTCGAGACCAATGTTACGTTTCGACCTAAAGGATTGACGAGAAAAAGATCTCAGGGGTTGGTGGATAAAGCAAATACATGCTCACATCCCGACGTGGATCCAAAATACAGTAAACGGAAACGGAAGTGAATTCTGAAATGACCGCGACGATCAAAGCATCGCAAGATGGTGACTCATTTTGAAGAGATGTGATACATGTCAAGTTTGAAAGGTAGTAGGCAGTTGAATGAGAGGATAATTGCTTGCAAGAGGCTGACGACAAGGTGCAGTTCTCGGACAGTTCGACAACGACCGCCAATTCATGCTTAGTCAGACTCAAATTTTAAATTCAAGCTCCGATTGGCCACCACCCTGCAAATATTGTGGATCCACATATGTCCACAAAATCAACAAAATTCGAAATTGAAACCCATAATTACGACAATTACAACACTGAAGAAAGTAGAAATAGTGCTTGAAATGTTATTTAATGAAAGGGGCATAAAGCGACCTATTTATGCCCAACCTTGTTGAGGATGATAATTAGACTCCGATGATCAGGATTTGTTCGTCAAAGCGAGAAGCTGGTATATGATTATAGTAGATAAAGTAGACATTATAAAGCACGCGGTCAGAATTAGTAGAGTAAACTACTGTATTTTATGAACGAAAGGAATGTGTGTTGAGAATGAATGACGCAAGTTAAACCATCCCTGAGCGGTCCATTTGGGATACCGAGCCTACACCTTCTTCAGTTCTGAGTGACGTAACGTAAAATATTAATCACGTACCAGTATCAGATGTAAATACAGACATACCACCTTGTGTGTTGAAAGAAACAGGGCGGGTTACTGCCATTGGAAACGATCTGTTGCTTGTGCTTGTTGATGTACTAGTATCCCTGTACAATCCAAGCATCGTATTTCGAAAAACACGGCAGGCCATCACATTCATCACCACAAGATTTGGAGCGCCGAACATTTCCCGATACACAAGGGAGATGGAACCGTTATAGGTGATGATGGTCGTCGCGAAACTGAAAAATATTGTGCTCCTGTTGATTAGGGTGGTAAGACCTTCTTTAGGGGGATCAGAAAATGGAAACTGACAGATAGTACGCCTGGCCGTCCTGTAGCAAAGCCTTTGCAAATGTCCGGAAGGTCGGTACCGCGAAAAAACCTGGCCACTGCGCCTTTGAAAGTCCATGCGTTGCTGGGTGAAAATTTCATTACACGCCATGATATGGCCAAAAATACCAGAGTGTCGTCTATCACGACTACGAGTCCGCTCATGGAAACGATAGCTGTGAAATTTCCTAGCGTGCAATATTTCGTGGGTCCAATGGCGGTCCCGATTGTTGTAAATACAGTGGTCAAGCTGCCAGCACAGACGGCTAGCCACGATATGAAGAAGAAGAACACAACATAGATGTTATCCTTATATACGCCTCGTAAGCGTAAGAAAAATAAGAGCGAAGTTGACGATATGGCGACGGCGAGCATTGCGGACATGACTCTGGCAATTCTAGCGCAATTGCCTGTGGGAGCAGCTGCAATATGCAATATGTGCTTCGAAATTCCGGACTTTCAAAGAGAAACTCACTTTGGAAAACGACTGTGATCACGAGCCATGCAGACGTGCTTAGCCTGTCTAAATTCAGCGACAACATCCTTGTGTCTGTGTAAAAAAAAGCCAATATTACCTTGAGACGCAGTAGATTAACGTAGGTAGTCTTATTTTGTGGTCCGTCAGAATTAAATATTCGGCTTTGAGGTTGTTCAGCAGGTCCCAAACCATGACCTAGAGCACCGTTAATTGAAGTAATTGAACCGTGACGAGGGAAGAACTGACCGACAAAGTTCCAACATAAACGTAAGTTAGGATAGTGAGCTCAAATACCAAAGGAGGGGAAAGGTATGCCGCAATGGTCAAGGGATTCGGAGATTGAGGGACATTCGTGGCAGTGGAGTTCATGTCGGGAAGATGAGAGGAATATCTGGTAGCCCAACTGGACTCACAACAACAGTTTAAATACTCGATCTACAGTTTTAATTTTCCGGACGGCTTGGCCAAAGTTCGATCAGAATTGGGTTATCAGAGACGATGGAAGGAGCAGGAAAGCATGGTCACAATTAGGCGCTACCGCCGTTTGACCTCATTAAGAAAACCGTCTGACATCTCAGCCCAAGATACTTCCAGAAGGCTCGTGATGGATGGGATAAGTGAGCTGGGCGGACTGGTGGACTGGCGGATCGGCGGCAGTTCGGACTCTCGGAATACGGAACGTCCTCGATAATTCAAGAGGATAGACAGTCGATCGCTTCTGGCGGTCTGCACGCCAACAGGGCACGCCAACAGGATTGTAGTCAACTCGACCTCTCCGAGTTATTGTTAGCCTGCGCTATTAGTATCATGATAGATGGTGTTTCGCGGGAGCTGTCACCCATCAAGTAGATATGAACACGAAGCAACAGGGAAGGTGGGTTCAACCAAGGTTCAACAGGCAGTTTAGGTTCAACAGTTAAAGAACATGGCCGTGTGAAGTAATGAAGCCGAGAAGCCGAATTGGTGCCCAGAGGCCATTAGCGGCCCCGGCCCCTCAATTCAACTCACATTCGCCATCCACCTCGACGGCACCCAGTGCCTAGTATACTCATCCGGCGTACATTTCGGAGCCATTTTCTGCGTCTAAAGGCTACCAAATATTTTCTTCGTCCCCAGCACTTGTGTTCAGCAACAAAAAGCGCACCAACAGCCACAGGATATGCAGGCTTATCTGTTCCATGTTCTTTCATACACGACTCCTTTCCAAGACTCGCAACCACCGTTTCCACTACGATACGATTACTAGGTAGATATGAATGTTCATCACATACAACAGCATCCAGTAGAACCGTCATGGCCGCGAATACATGTACCTGATTATACTGCTTGGGGACTGGACGGAACGACTGCACAACTGGGACATAAATCCAGCTGATCAGGAGTTGATGCCAGTTCATACTCAGATTTTATTCGCTGCGATATCAGCACTCGAATGTTGTGGATCCACATATGTTCAAAGAATCAAGACATTCGAAATCGAGACTCATGATTATCATGCCAGTGGCAATTACAACACCGAAGGGAGGAGGAAGAGTGCTTCAAAGGGATATGTGCATGAAGTAACCTCTTGGTGCCCAACCACAGCACTGACGATCATTGCACCCAGATGATCAGGATTTGTTCGTTAAAACGAAAGCTGGTATACGATTATACCAGAGAAAGTAAACATTATAAAGCATGCACTCAAATTCCGTAGAGTAAACTACTTCTTTATTAACGAAAGGAATGTCTGTTGAGAATGAATGACGCAAGTTAAGCCATCTCTGAGCGGTCCATTCGGAATATTGGGCCTACACCTTCCTCGGTTTCAGTGACGTAAAATTGTCCAAATATTAATCACGTACCAGTATCAGATGTAGATACAGATATACCACCTTGTGTACAGTAGGAATTATGGCGAGTCATTGGATACGATATGTTGCTGATCACTGTTGATGTACTCTCCCTGTACACCCCGAGCTTCGTGTTTCGAAAAACACGGCAGGCCATCACATTCATCAACATAAGACTTGGATTGCCGAGCAATGCTCGATACACAAGAGAGATAGAATCTGAGTAGGTAATGATGGTCGCCGCGAAACTGAAAAAGATTGTACTCCTGTTGAGTAGGGCGGTGAGACTTTTATCCTGCTATGGAAAACCAAGAAATGAAACTGACAGATAATATGCCTGGCCATCCTGTAGCAAAGCCTTTGAAAATGCCGGAAGGCCAGTACCGCAAAAAAATGTAGTCACTGTGCCTTTCCACCCATTGCTGAGTGAAATATTCATGACACGCCATGAAATGGCCAAAAATACTAGAGTGTCGTCTATCACGACTACGAGTCCGCTCATGGAAACCATAGATGTGAAATTTCCGAAAGTGCAATATTTCGTGGGCCCAACAGCGGTCCCGATTATTGTAAATGTGTCCGCCAAGCTGCCACCACAGACAGCTAACCACAACAAGAAGAAAAAGAACACAACATAGTTGTTGTCCTTGTATATACCTCGTAAGCGTAAGAAAAATAAGAGCGAAGTTGATGATATAGCAACGGCAAGGATTCCGGACATGACTTTGACGATTTTAGCGCAATGGCCGATCGGTGCGGCTACGGTACAGCATCTTCAATATGGACAGCAGAATTGAGCGAGAAACTCACTCTGGAAAACCACTGTCATCAAGAGCCACGCAAGAGTGTTTAGCCTGTCTAAATTCAGCGACAACATCTTTGTGTACGTGGATGAGCCAATATCACCTTGAGGTCACGTAGATTAACGTGGGTAGTCCTATTCTGTGTTGTGTCAGAATTAAATAATCGGCTTTGAGGTTATTCAGCAGGTCCCAGACCATGACCTAGAGCATCGTCAATTACAGAGAACCGTAACGACGAAAGAACTGACCGATAAAGTTCCAACAAAAACGTAATTTAGGATAGAGAGTTCAGACACTAAAAGGGGGGGAAGGTATGCCGCAATGGTCAAGGGATTCGGAGATTGAGGTAGATTGGTGCCAGTGGAATTCATGTCGGGAAGATGAGAGGAGGATTCTATAGCCAACCTGAATATACGGCAACAGTTTATATGTTCAATCTAGCAGTCTCAATCTGGCGAACGGCTTGGCCAAAGTTCGAACAGAATAAGGTCATCAGAGGCGACAAGAATAGAAAGGCACGGCCAAGATTGGGCGCCACCAACGTTTGACCTCATTCAACAAAACATTCTCAGCCCAGGACAATTTAAGAGGATAGCTGGTTATGGCGATCTGCACACCATCAGGATTATCGTCAACTAGACCTTTCGAGTCACTGTTAATCTGCGCTAGAAATGGCGCCTCTGATTTCGCTGGTGTTGTCACTCACCAAGTAAGTCCTACCACAAGAACTCGAACCAACGGGAAAGGTGGGTTCGACAGGCAAACGGTTGAGGTTGGAAAACATGAAATCCGGCAGCCCTTGCGCTAATAAAATCGCTATTTGCACATATTTTATTTTGAAGACTACGTCCACTCGTGACGTGCTCGGTTTCTTCCAAGTTTCTTCAGGTTTCTTCACCTTTCTCTGAGATCGTCGTTCTTCTTCTCGTGTATTTTACGCGCCCAAAGCTCATTAGCGCCGAAAATGTCCCCACATTGAACATTCATTTTTACCTCTCCGGCAGTGACCCACTATTCCTGAACACCTTTCACGCCTGCATCTCCCAAATTCCAATCATTATAATTAGATAAAGTAAACATTATATAGCACGCGCTCAGACTTGGAGTCCGTAGGGTAAACTACTTTTTTCAGTTATCGAAAAGAATGTGTGTTGAGAAAGAGTGACGCAAGTTAAACCATCCCTGTGCGGTCCACTTGGGATACCGAGCCTGCACATTCGTCAGTTTAATGTGCCAGTGTACCAATACTAATCACGCACCAGTATCAGATGTAGATACAAACATACCTACCTTGTGTGTTGAAAGATGTAGGGCGGGTCATTGGGAGTGATCTGTTGCTGGTCTTTGCTGATGTACTATCCCTGTACATCCCGAGCATCGTATTGCCGAAAAACACGGCAGGCCATCACATTCATCAGCATAAGATTTGGAGGGCCCAACATTCCGCGATACACAGGAGAGATGGAATCTAAATATGTGATGATGGTCGTCGCGAAACTGAAAAAGATTGTACTTCTGTGGAGTAGGGTGGTGAGACTTTGCATTCTGATACGGAGGACCAGAAAATAAAACTGACAGATAGTACGCCTGGCCGTCCTGTAGCAAAGCCTTTGCAAATACTGGAAGGTCGGTACCGTGAAGAAATCTGGCTACTGCGCCTTTAGAGACTCCGTGCATCGCTGAATGAAAACTTCATGACACGCCAGGATATGGCCAAAAATACCAGAGTGTCGTCTATCACGACTATGAGTCCGCTCACGGAAACCATAGGTGAGAAATTTCCTAGAGTGCAGTATTTCGTGGGTCCAATGGCGGTCCCGGTTGTCGTCAATGCGTCTGCCAAGCTGCCAGCACAGACGGCTAGCCACAACATAAAGAAGGAGAACACAACATAGATGTTATCCTTGTATACGCCTCGTAAGCGTAAGAAAAATAAGAGTGACGTTGACGATATCGCAACGGCAAGGACTCCGGACATGACTTTGTTAATTGTAGCGCAATGCCCAATGGGTGTGCCTACAATGCATCATCTTCAATACGCGCTCCAAAATTCCAAACTTTCAGGCAGAAACCCACTGTTGAAAATGACAAATATTAGGAGGCATCCAAGAGTGCTTAGCCTGTCTAGGTTCAGCAAAAATTTCCTTGTGTACATGGATAAGCCGATCTCACTTGGATCTCACCTTGATACAAAGTATATTAACGTGGGTAGCCTTATATTGCGTTCCGTCAAAATTAGATAATCGGCTTTGAGGTTATTCAGCAGGTCCCAAATCATGACCTAGAGCACTGTCAATCGAAGACAACTGTTACGAAGGAAGAGAACTGACCGATAAAGTCCCAACAAGAACGTAATTTAGGATAGAGAGTTCAGACACCAAAAGAGGGGGAAGGTATGCCGCAATGGTAAAGGGATTCAGGGATTGAGGTACATTGGTGGCAGTGGAATTCATGTCGGAAAGATGAGAAGAGGATTCTGGAGCCAACCTGAACTCACAGCAACAGTTTATATAGAGTATTCAATCTACCAGTCGCTATCTGCAAGCGGCTTGCCAAAGTTCGATCAGAATAAGGGCTACAGGAATAGAAAGGCATGGCTACAGTTGGTCGCTACCAACATTTGACGAGTCATAAAACAAACAGGCTTTAGTCTCAGCCCAGAGATAATTCAAGAAGATAGACAGTCGATTCTGGCGGTCTCCACACCATCAGGATTGTGGAGTCAAGTCTCTATTAGTATTAACCTGCGTAGTCAGTAAATGGTGTTTCTGATTTTGCGGGAGCTGTCACTCACCAAGTAGATGCTACTACATGAACTCGAAGCGACGAAAATGGTAGGTTTGGCAGACAAGTTCATTGTAGGCAAACTGTAGGTTGAAGTCCTTGAAGAAGGCTGAGGAGCCGCCTTGCACTCATAAAGCCGGAAAGCCGAGTTGTTTGCACATGTTTTATTTTGAAGACTACCTCCACGTCGTGTGCGCTGTGCAGCGCGTCGTGCTCGGTTTCTTCAACTTTCTTCTCTGAGACCGTCGTCCTTGTCGTATATTATAGCGCCCGGAGCTCATTAGCGCCCAAAATGGCCCAATTCAACTCACATTCGCCACCACCTCTCCGGCACCCAGTTCCTACTCATCCGGCGTACATCCCGGAGCCACCTTCTACGCCTGCATCTCCTCAAGGCTACCAACGGTTTTCTTCGTCTCCAGCACCTGTACTTCAGCAACAACAAGCACAACAGCAACCCCAAAATATTCAAGCTTATCCGACTCATGTTCCTGCATACACAACTCCTTTCCAACACTCCCAACCACCTTTGCCACCCCAATACCAGACAGGCATGAACATGCATCATATGCAGCAGCATCCAGTACAACCGCCACAACCACAAATGCATGCACCTGATTATACTGCATGGGGACTGGACGGTACGACGGCACAACTGGGGATGCAACTTGGACATAGTGCCGTAGCCGCTGGACAGGACTACGTGCAAAGAAATGTAAGTCATTGTTTTGATTAACGTGTTTTCTGAGAACCAAACCGTCATTTCAAGTTCGGGACCTTCATTCCGTCGAACAACATCAAGCACCAATTCAATGTGTCGAATTCATACGTCATAAGAAAATTACGGCTTCTTCTCTTTCCATGGTTGCACAAAACATATTTTCGTCGGCCTCGCGCTCAAGGAGAGTGGCTTCCGCCCAGAGAGGACCTGAATAGTCCGGATCTGTACATTCCTGGTGAGTTAATGTCTCTTGTCGTACCTCACAACATGGTAGATCTTGTCTGTTTTACGGACCAAGTATCTTAGTTCGTATCAACCCTACGATGCGTCGCCTTCACTTCTTGCCGTGATATCCGGTTGATTTTCTACCCCTAAATCCCGTTCATTCTATTCATGGTACTCACTGTTTATGTCCGCAGTCATGTCTATATTCACCTATATCCTCTTGACGACTCTGCACTCGGGGATTAACGAGCGATTTTCTCCTCTGGTACGCACAGGGTTTCCAAGCTATTTGATGTCTCAATATACATTGTCAACATCTAGATACTCGGCGAGTCTGCATCACGCGCCACTGTCGTACTTCTCCTCGATTTCCTTTTCGTCAAACTTGGATGTTACATTCTTAACATTCAAGGCTCATCACAGGTCACTGACCTGCTTGCATACGGGGGCTACAAGTTCGTTGGGTATGTACTCTACGTTTTCTCCTTTGCCTATAAATAGAGACTAATTTTTTTGCCTTAAGTGTCATACTCACACTAGCGGCTGGTTTCTTAGGCCTGAAAGGACCTCTATGGTCACTCGTATTCCTTTACGCTTTTGCCAGTTACGCGTTCTTCCTGGTATGCGTTGTTCCCTACAATTTGCTCATTTTTTTCCCGTCATCTGATAACTGCCGCAGCTCCGCTCATTACGCGCTGTTATCCTCCCCGACGCGTCCAGTGTTCCAGCCACACATGCAACAGGAACAGTCACACAGGCACAGCGTCGGCGGAGGATCATATTCCTGCTTCTGGAAGCGCTGTTGCAGATTCTTTATATGGCATGGCTCGTTCGCATCTGAGGGCCATGGGTTGTGGCGGAAGTTGCGATGATGAGGTTGTTAGTTGGTGACTTCGTTGGACCTTGCTAATTATATTAGATTATCGGAATATATTTTCGTGAGTTAGAAGATTATATTTGACTTAATGATCGTAGCGAACACCACGACGGCTTTCCTGTCTGCCTTGGGTGGGCAAAGGTGACAGTTGTTGCTTTGTCCTTTGGCAGTTTTAGAGGTCAAAATAGACATTACTCATGATGAGTTCCACCGACACTCACTTGGACGGCCACAGCATCTCACTCGAAGCTTGTTGTGCATCATGTTCCCGACAATAGAAGGTAAGTACTACAATAGAGAACCTTTCTTGATTCGAAACTAACATTTATATTTAGCAGTTCTAGTTGAGTTGTGAGAGGATCACTTCTGCATCACTCAAAATGAACAGTCGAACATCATGATCGTGATGCCCCTCCCAGCACTGACCACTTCTTCACCAATTTTCACTGTCTCCCACCCACTCCAACTTTCACGGGCTGCTTATTTGTCTATCCATCATCTCGGCGATGAGCTGTTGCTCCAAGAACCTATGAACAGATGTCTTGACTCCCTATCTTACCGATATAACCCTCAAACACAACGAACATTCTGTCTACACCCTTGACACCACTTATACTCGGACAGGTGAAAGAGATAATAAACCTGGCCTCAGTTCGCACAACTGAGCTTATCCGCTTCTCACCCTTGAAGTTACTGTTGTTCTTTGCTTATAGCATTTAACAACGGTACTATCTCATTAACAGCGACTGCGATGACCTCTGGTACTTCCTCAATCAGTGACACCCTCAGGCAGGGTTTTCCCGCTCATTTTCATGTTGGATTCTTGGCCGTGAGTGGCTTGCTGCTCCAAGAATAAGAGTACAATTGATATGCTTTGTCTTTTCTTTGCCTCTAGATCATGATATGGGATGCTCTACACAACATTAGAGACGATTATCACCTTCTCTTCTCGCATGAAGTAAAGATGAATACGGTTGTATATTTTATATCAAGGTGGGTGCGAGAGTTATTTCGTCGGCTTTTATTGAATAAGTTCTCCAGGATGACTACATTAATATATGCACTGGGAAAGACTATATTCCTGAGTGAGATATTTACATCCATATGCTAATGCATTTTATTAAGCGAGCTCTCATCGATATGTTCTTATAGCTCTCCCCTTGTACGACTGCAGCTCCCTTGAATCTGCCCTCTCAGGGATCTACGTCATCGTCATCACTTCGACTCTCCTTCTCGCTCTGCTCCGTATCCGCTCAATATTTCGGACAAATGCCCTGGTTTTCATATTGCTCGGCATTTCATTAGCAATGGTCATTGGTGTGAGCATGACCTTCGTGGCAGGTGTAGACGGGGGGCGAGACCTTCTGGTCTCGCATTGCAGTGATTATATCGAGGGTCAGTACGTTGGTGCGGGCCTTGTCCTTATCTTCGTACATCATGCGTTCCTCCTGGCTGCGACCACAATTTTTGTATGGAAGAACGACATGGCGAAAGATGGAGGAATAGCACATTGGCTGGAACATTTACGGCGGTTATCGCATGGCAGTGCGCCTTCTCCATCATCGAGGTACCTACTCCAAGACCAGTACTGCTTCCTGTAGGTCCAGTTTTTCTGACAGTAAACGACCACACTTTGCTAATAAATACACAGGATGACCATGGTAGTCAGCACGATCAACATGATATGGTTCTTTGCCAGTTCGTCCGACGATGCTTCTCTGCGAATAACAATGGTAGTCGCATATTGTGTCATTTCCAACATCATGATATGCCGCGTATACAGAAATACGACCCTTCGGCCAGCCCCTGACGAGATAGCCACCGCTGTCTCATCAAAATTCTCGATGTCAGGCATGTCGAGTCCCCACCATTTTGCTGTAGGCCGACAGGACAATTTCCACGACGTGCGCTACGTCGCCCCGAGCCCGGATGGTAGCTCAAGCTCGGGATTTAATTCGGAGTTGCAACTAAAGGCGAACGCCCTGGAAATTGAAGTTAGCAAGGTCGTTGAGCATAAGCGCGACACTCTCGTTGGGGCCGAGCAGGCGTCAGCAGATCATGATAGTGTATTCCATGTCAAGATGGTTTGAGTCTTGGTATAAACATGTATTATTTTGAACTTTAGGGTGGTTGACGCGCAGTGATAAGTTTTGTAGACTAGCGACTTCGTGGACAGCTGGTGTTGATTACTCTATAGCATATACGCATTTATAATGCTGCCTATTGCGTTCGCCCAACCGTGAAGTCAAACTAATGATAAGTTAAATAATTCCAGGTGGAATCGCACCTACTAGTAGCGTACTCTATAATCCGACTTTAATTCTATTTACGTAGTCCTTGGATAATGCCCTCCTAATACTTTTTGTCGCAATTCGCAATGGACTTTAAATGTCAAATGATTTGAATTCTGAGGGCAAATATTACCTGGTTTGATCTCGGCTCTGTACGCTTTAAAGACGCTGAGTTGGAGCTCACCGAAAGCTTTCCGGATGGATGGATGAATTTTAGTTGGCGCGGGCCCTATCACTGGGAAACTGGCGGGAGTGGTCTCAAATTGTTTCTCCTCCTTCCAGAAATGTGAGGAAGTCATGGAAATAGTTGTTGAATAAATCATGATTTGCGGGCTGTATGCATATATAAAGGACCATCTGCGGTGGTTCCACTAAAAATCCAACAATTGAGAATTAAATTGGAATTAAGTGTGATGAGTCCCTGAGCACACATCAATGAACTGTTTGTAAACCACTGGCCGTAAAATCGGCCCTCCGAGAGCTCTCCCGAAATGCAACGGGTAGACTGAGTTCCACTCCGTTATTCTCCCTATACACTCCTGATTTTGTTCTTCGATAGACGCGGCATGCCATAATATTTATGACAGTGAAGTTGGGCATCGCCAAAATTGTTCGATAAACGATGGGCATCGACTGAATGAAGAATATTATTGTCGTCGTGAAAGTCAGGCCAAGGGTCGTCCTAGAGGTTTAAAGCAGAACCGTGGTCAACTTTTACTACCCTCGACCTCGGAATAAGTCCTATATCGTACGCACAGATAATAAGCTTGCCCATCGCGCAGCAAGGCTTTTGAAAATGCAGGAAGGTCCTTGCCAAAAATAATGACCTTAACTGCATCTCTAATTCGAACGCGCTCCCCCAATCCGACCAGCATAAGACGAAATGATATAGCGAAAAAGATGAGGGAATCGTTAACAAGGGGGACGATGATGCCAGTCCAGATAAATGTCTTCATAGTCCCGCCTATACAGCGTTTTGTGGGTCCAATGTTCGATCCAGCGTCACTGAGAACACTGAGAACGCTGGTAACACCTCCTGCGAGGATGCCAAGCCACATCAGGAAGAAGAAAACGACGACGGATTTGTAGTCGCTATACATCGCAGTAACACGGAAGAAAAATAATAGCGAAGTGGAGGGCATGGCGATGCAAAATAACCATGGGATCAACTTGTACAACCTTTCGCAGTTTCCTATGGAAGCAGCTAAGTGTAAAATACCCATGCTGGTAAGACTGCTTCGTGATACTCCAAAAGCGACACAACTCACTTTCGAATATTGTAACCATGAGCATATAGGCCAAAGTAGAAAATCTACTCAATATATTAGTATGTGTATCAAACGTTATATGATATAATTTGCCTACCTGGAGATGAAATATACAATTGTCGGCAACCTCAACTGATGTCTTGTCAAGAGTTTGTAATCAGCGTTGACATTATTTAACATGTCCCAAATTTGCACCTGGCAATAGGAATCCATAAGGAAATAACAGCAGAGATTCCAAAGTCGAAAACTCACGACTAAAGCGGCAATGGAAACATAAGATTCGATTGTCAACTCAAAAATCAATACCGGAGGCAAGCACGCGGATGGGTCCAAGATCGACGGCGTTGGGTGTAAATCAGAGGGGGTGGTCATTGTTTTTCGAAGAGTTGGAAAGGCAAGCTAAAGAGAGGGAGTTTGTAGGTTGATCCTGGGTGGGCTCGAGGCGACATATTTATATGTCAGAAACCTAGCCATTCAGCCACATTTGGATTCATTACCTGCGAGGACACGAGATTCAGAGACTCTCCACCCCCTGTTCAACCAATCGAACCGCCCACGAAGTCGAGTTCATCGACCATAATGATAGAGCGATCCTAACGCTGATCCAGGTACCAGCAGCTTGCATGTGATATGAGGGAGCTAGCGCTTGTAAGTCTGGTAGCCTTGTTCGAGCCTGTATTCCACCTGTCGGGACCGCAGGTTCAACCATCTGATGCTGATGCACTGCCCCGTGCTGGAACGGCCAAAGACATGGAAAGAAACGGATAAACACGACCATTTCAGCAACATTTCAGCATAATTTCTTTGCCTTCCTTTAATCATTCTTTGGTTCATAAAGTGAAGGCAGGCTGCAACCTGGCAGCGGATAGTCCTTGCTTCGAACCTGAAATAGGTTCATCCAGCAGTAGTGGTCCAAGTTGCACGGAGGTGCAGTGCCATCACATATCGAGCTGTGTTTTGAATCTTGATGGCGTTTTCAACACCAGAATGAACGCAATTGCGGTGAGGGCTAGCCTGTTGCCCAATGGCCGACCTGAGAGATGAGATGGTGAACACCAAACAAATGAGTTAACTACCTATATCCCCACCGTTGGACTGGAGGAGAGTCCGGACATCTCAGCCTTCAGGAGGGGTGATGCATTGATGAAGAAGAATGGTGGTTTGACTGAAGGCGGTTCCGAGGCGGGCGATAGAACACCGGCTACGCTACAGTAGGTTCCGAGGCGGGCAATAGAAGTTATTATTGAACACCGGCTTCGCTAGACTCCGGTCAGTTCAGAATACTCTTGGCCGATGAGCAAAATAGTAGTGTTAGTTGCGAGAAACGAAGATACTATCGGCTGAGCCCACAGCGTCTTGTCATCCTACCACTGACCGTCACACACAAATGTTCAAAAAAATTGTGTTTTGAGAAATCTGCCTCTCAGAGAGCAGAGACGACGTAAAGATGTATGTAAAAAACCCGTAGAGTCGATCCACAGGACCGTGAGGGTATAGAGAGTAAGCATAAGCAACTCGCAGGTCTCCTGAGGACCGCGATAGAAGAGAGACGCACGCCACTGCGGGGTCGTACTAGAAGGTGGACTGAGAGGTTATGGTATAAGAATATGTACGTAGATGCAGATGTGGCTAGCTGGGATGGCCCCCAGAACGATCTGGCAGGCTCAAGAAAGAGACGAGAGAGGGAGAGAGACAGAGATGGAAATGACAAGAGAGATCAAGAAGAGGTGGGTTCCGGGTGTTTGATGGATATGATGCAGATGTATGGGCGTAAGAGTGCGGTCTATGCGAATAGTGGCGAATATTAGGTGGGAGAAGATTATGGATCCGGGTTGATTGCTATGCTGATGGACTCGTGATGGCTTGATGACAGGCGCGCGCCGCATGAGGCGGAGGTTCTACGAAAACGCTTAAAGCTCGTCGCAGAAGGGCAGGTCATCGTCGTCGTCGTCATCGCCGTTGTCGCTGGTGCTCGGAGCGGGTGTCGTAGCGGGCTTCGCAGCAACGGGGGGCTTGGAAGCAGCAGCGGGAGGACTGGGGGGGTTGTCGTCCGCATCGCAATCGTCCGAGTTATCGTCATCAGCGGACGTGGAATCGTCGTCGCAGTTGTCATCGTCAGCGGGGGCTGGCGTGACTACGGGGATTGGGGCTGCTGCTGCTGCTGGCGTGGCCACGGGGGTGGCGGCGGGCATTATGGCAGCAGGAGCAACGAGGGTGGTCGAGGAAGCATTTGGAGCGGGGAGGGCGACGCCTCCTGCGGGGATAGGAGGAGCTTGAACGGTTTTAGCGGTGCAAAGAACCTGTACAGAGAATGAGCTCCTGGATTTCGAGAGGCAAAAAAATGATACGAGCCTCGCCATCGTAAATGTTGCTGCAGGCTTCGTCGATCTGAGGGTTGTTGAGGTAGAGGATAGTGGTGTTCAAGGCATTCTTCTGAGCAACGTCGGCGCAAGTATCCCCGGGAAGGACAATGTATGTCGTCCTGCAGTCCTCTGCCTCGTTCTGGGCCAGGCAAAGGGACTCTCCGGGAACGAGGTTCGAGCACCCCGAGTTGACTTTGTCGCTGTTGACAGCAGCGATTTGATACCTAAATATGGTGACAATGTCGGTCAGGGCCAATTCAATAACAAATGACCACCACTGACGTCGATACGTTCTGTGCCTGCGAGATTTTGTCGCAGTAATCTCCAGCTTGGATAGTGTAGCTTCGGGTGCAAGCTGCTGCAATAACGGCTGGAAAAGAGGTTGAAAAATCAGTCTTTGTTCGTCCTTCCGTCAGAGGTGGGCCAACGCACATTGAGCAGAGATGGCCAAGGCAGCGACGGCGACAAGTTGGGCGAACATGGTGAATATAATGAGTGTAGGTGATAAAATGAAAGACTGGGGGTCGAAGACGTGGACGACGCTGACGGGGGAGAAGGAAGAAAGAACGGCGAGCTCGAACGTGCGGAAAGAAGTGGAAGAATTTGAACAGAGCCTAAATTAGCCCCAAGCTCAATGATTTATCAA
Organism: Galerina marginata; assembly: GCA_023014335.1. Classification (NCBI taxonomy): domain Eukaryota; kingdom Fungi; phylum Basidiomycota; class Agaricomycetes; order Agaricales; family Galerinaceae; genus Galerina; species Galerina marginata. Next base: position 2,570,259 of record JAECYW010000008.1, on the reverse strand, counting down.
CCGGCATATTCCAGACTTGGCACTTCCACACGGCGTCGGCGCTCAAATCACCTAGGAGACGGACATCCTTCCCGCGCCTACTTCATTGACTTCAATGGCGAATAATTCTCTAGTCAGAGTTCTGGTGAACTTTTGACGTAGTCATTTCTGGACGCTTTCTAGTGCTTGGTGAGTGGAACATAAGGGTTTTTGAACTCGAGGCCTGTTACTGGTGACATTCGAACAGCAAAACATAACCTTGGCGTTGGCACTGGACGCGGTCAATCTTCCCCGATGCTGGCGGCTTGGCCTGATTGTAGTCTCAGGTAGGAGTATATCACCGGTGAGTCCCATTAATCTGTCATATCTGACATACATAACTCAATACTAATAACGACTAGATAACAACTACGACTAATAGTAAGAAAATACCCCGGAGGAGACTCCTTCTCCCCCTATGCCTTGGATTTCTTTCAGAATGTTTAGCTGCTGCTAGAAAAAAAACTGAGGCCCAAGTAGCTGCCCAAGAAGCCTCAGATGAATGCTTAAACCTCAATTCCCAATATGCGATGGTCAGACGAGGAACCGACTTAAATGGATTCCCTTGTGACCGCCTGGCCGCCAACAACCACATTCTGCAGGCACTGGAATTGATAAGTCGTCTGGGACCTGGGTAGGGCGTACTGGAAACAACTTGCGCAGGGCTTTAATTCATTTCATATCGTTGGCGTACCCTTGGCGCTGAAGGACTTTTTTTTTTTGCTGTGCTGCCAGACGACAACTTGAACGAAGAATTGACCGCGGCAAGGATGAGGCCATCTCCAGAAGCGCCTTGGGGCCGAAGGTGTGCTTCCGAACCTCACAGGTTACACCAACACCGATGCGACGAACAGAAGAAATTTGCTTGGCCTGTTTTTTTCCTTTTCTTTTCGTGTGGGGTATCTCACCTCCCAAGGTAGCCATCGAATTTCGAAGCCGAGCACTGCTCGGTTCGTCAAAACCAACCATGGCTTGATCATGATCGACACCAATGCCACGCTGACCGATGCCGTATCTTGAGGGGCTTTTCGACTACCAATCGATGATCTCTGGCTGATTTTTGTCAACATGACGAATGGCCTTTTATCCTGCGCTCAGTAGGCCTGTTCAGAAACCAATTTACTGAGGTGTCTTTTATCGGAATTCGAGTTCTCGTAAATCAACTTCCCCAGCGGCTTCTTTTTTTTGTTGTTTTGGCATATCTCACTAACCCACAAAGGCGTTAGCACGATCTCTCGGGCAGCACATTTGATATTATGATAAATATCTTAGGCTGGATTGTGTATCTTGGTGACTGACCACGCCTCGTTCACCACTCCTCACTCAGCTTATGGGCGTTGTTTGCTCTGATGCGGACAGCATTTTGTTCATATATAATGTCGCTTCTGTGCATCCTATCACAAATTCTGAATTCTGTTCAAGGCCTTGCGATGTCTATCCAGTCAGGCTCATCGCCTCCGATCGCGCACCCGTCTGCACCCCCTGCCTACAGCCCTCCTTCAGCAAACTCTGACTTAACGGTCGCGTCCTACCTTCCTGTTGCTGCCCTAGTTGTAAGTTTCTAGGTCTGGGATTTCATCTCTCTGGCTTCGTTATAATGTTTAATTCCAGGTACATATCTGGGATATGTTGAACAACGTCAATGCTGATTATAAGCTTCTGACGAGACATCGGTTGCGATTGCCCTCAATTGTGTACTGCATATCGAGGTGGGTGCTTGGGATTCATTTGGCATTTACTAAGCTGACGGATCTCCAGCAGGCTATCTACTCTGGCCTGTCTACTTGTGGTTACAATATATACCAGTGAGTTGTCATCCAGAAGCAGTATAGGCTTATCTGGCTTGTCTTGCTAGTTTTAACACATGCCATTTCCCAGGTGCATTCTTTGGACAATGCGATCCGAACTTCAATTTGAGTCCTTGGCTATATTGCATTGCCATGCAGTCCACATCCCTATTGTTTTTCTTCCGCGTCAGCGCCATGTACCATGACCATAAACCCGTCATCGTCTTCTTTTTCCTCACGTGGCTCGGCATCCTTGGAGGAAGTCTCTCCAGCGTTCTCATTGCCCACATTCAAGGTGTAGGACCGACGAAAAACTGTTTGGGTAAAGCGAGGAAATCTTTCATCTGGACAAGTTTTATCGTTCCCCTCGTCAATGACACGCTCATCTTTATCGCCATCTCCTTTCGCCTTACGTTGATCGGACTTCCGGAAAATACTCGATTTAAGGATGCATTTAGAGTCATTATATTTGGAAAGGACCTTCCGTCATTTTCGAAAGCATTGCTACGGGATGGGCAGGCATATTACTTGTGCGTGCAATACAGAACTTACCTCAGGCTCGAGAAAATATGCTCATCAAGCTGATTATTTTCTTATTTAGAACGACACTCGTGCTCTCTTTCACGGTGATCATCGTCTTCTTCATAGAATCGATCCCGTCGGTCTATCGGGTCCTTCTCTCGCTTCCCAATCTCACCATAGTTAATTTCATGGCATGCCGTGTTTATCGAAGGACGAAATCCGGAATGTACAGGGAGAATTCGAGCGTGGAACCCAGCATACCATTGGCATTTTACGATTGTGCTCGAACACCTGAAAATTCCACTAGTTTATTGTCGGTGAATCCGGGGTAACTCTGAGGAACTCTGCTTATTGCAAAGTTTACTGCTACAAATAGTACCCTATATACGTGCAGATCGATTGAAGCCTGGTCCACAATACCTGCTACAGGGAGCCACATACTTCTCATCGTCGCCCAAGTCGCGGTCATTCGGGGAAATGTATTATGTATTTTATCAAGGAAAATTCTATGTCAGAGGGGGAAGAGGTGGATTCCTGGCAAACAAATACCACATTTCACTGTTTTGAGTGACTCGGACAAATGTCAGATTCAGGTTTGTGATTGAAAATATAAGGCAGAAGGGTGACGGCTTGCCAGTCAAAAAATCTAGTTGCCAAGCGCCAAAAGGGAAAACCACCTAAACAATCTGCGCAATCAAGCTAGAGTAAAGTCCGAGGACCCCTTATCCCACTGCGGCGGCGCACGTCCAACAATAATTACACTTCCTGCCCAATGGTCCCAAAATGGTCCTACAAATTCTTCCCTAAAGAACGTTTTTATTATTGTGCGGCCGGACTGTAACAACATGAATGAAAAGTGACCTCGGCAAGGATGAAGATATCTGCAGAAGCGCCTGGAAGGTGTGTTTCCGAACCTCACAGGTTTAGCTGAGGGCGAATTTGAAGCGGATCTGGACCGAGCTCGCCGTAGATTAGATAGTGTAGATCCCATCAGTGGCTGTGCACGGTATGTGTGCCAGCCAGCGTAGTTGAGATATTCACCTTTGCTTGCCTCTTGCCATCGCGTGCGACGCGGTTCCGCACTGCTCGACGCGTCTCCGAGCCTCAGCCGCCCAGGTCCGGACGGATTAGACTACTCCACCGGAACCTTTCCTTGGCTTGCTCTGATCGACGAACCATACCAACTTTCAACACCAATGCGACGAACAGAAGAAATTTGCTTAGCCTATTTTCTTCTTTCTTTTTCGTGTGGCGTATCTCACCTCTCAAGGGAGCCATCGAATTTCGAAGCCGAGTCCAGTTCGTTAGAACAACGGCAGGATCATGATCGGCTCGACGGCTTCGACACTGCTGACCGATGTCGTATCTTCGTCGGACGTGCTTTTCGACTACCAATCGATAATCTCTGGCTGATTTTTTGTCAACGTGGCCAATGGCTTTTAATCCTACGCTCAATAGGCCTGCTTCAGAAACGAGAGTGCAATGTAGTGAGGTTGGTGATCGCATCCTTTTATCTCCTCTGCCATTATTATTGGAATTCGAGTTCTCGTAAGTCAACTTCCTCAGCGGCTTCTTTTTTTATTATTGTTGTTTTGGGATATCTCACTAACCCACAGAGGCGTTAGCACGATCCCTCGGGCGGCGCATTTGATAATATGATAAATATTAGGCTGGGTTGTGTATCTTGGTGACTGACCACGCCTCGTTCCTCACTTGACTTATCGGCGTTGTTTACTCTGACGTGGACAGCGTTTTGTTCATATATAAATGTGTCGCTTCTGTGCATCCTCTCACAAATTCTGTATTCTGGTCAAGGCATTGGGATGTCTATCCCTTCTCCGAGTCAGCTAGGCTCATGGCCTCCAATTGTACACCCGTCTGCTCTCCCGGCATACTTCCCTCCTTCACAAAGCTCTGACTTAATTGTCGCGTCCTACTTTCCTGTTGCTGCCCTAGTCGTGAGTTTCCAGTTCGGCGATTTCTTCTCTTAGGCTCAGTTATAATATTTAATTCCAGGTACATATCTGGGATATGTTGAGCAACGTCAATGCTGATTACAAGCTTCTGACGAGACACCGGTTGAGACTGCCGTCAATTGTGTACTGCATCTCGAGGCGGGTGCTTGAGTTTCTTTTGACAATTACTAAGCTGAAGGATCTCCAGCAGGCTATCTACCCTTGCTTGTCTACTTGCCAGTGTGGTTACAATATATACCAGTGAGTTGTCATCCGAGTCCTAGAAGTAGCATATGCCTGGCTGGCTTGTATTGCTAGTTTTAACACACGCCATCTTCCAGGTGCTCTCTTTGGACAATGCGATCCGAACTTCAACTTGAGTCCATGGCTATATTGCATTGCCATGCAGTCCACATCCCTATTGTTTTTCTTCCGCGTCAGCGCCATGCACCATGACCATAAACCTGTCGTCATTTTCTTCTTCCTCACGTGGCTCGGCATCCTTGGAGGAAGTCTCGCCAGCGTTCTCATTGCCCACATTCAAGGCGTAGGACCGACGAAGAACTGTTTGGGTAGAGCCACGAAATCTTTTATCTGGACCGGTTTTATCGTTCCCCTCGTCAATGACACGCTCATCTTTATCGCCATTTCCTTTCGTCTTACGTTGATCGGACTTCCGGAAATTACTCGATTTAAGGATGCTTTTAGAGTCATTATTTTTGGGAAGGACCTTCCGTCATTTTCGAAAGCGTTGCTACGGGATGGGCAGGCATACTACTTGTGCGTACGCTACAGAATTTACCTCAGGCCTGAGAAAACGTGTTCGTCATGCTGATTATTTTGTTATCTAGAACGACACTCGTGCTCTCGTTTACAGTGACAATCACCTTTTTCATAGAATCGATCCCTTCGGTTTATCGAGTACTCCTCTCGCTTCCCAATCTCGCCATAATTAACTTCATGGCATGCCGTGTCTATCGAAGGACGAAATCCGGAATGTACAGGGAGACTTCGAAGTTGGAACTCAGCATACCAATTGCGTTTTACGATTATGCTCGAACACCTGAAAATTCCACTGATTTATTGTCGGTCAATCCGAGCTAACTGTAAGGGAGCCCACAAACTTCTCATCGTTGCCCAAGTCGCAGTCATTGGAGGATATGCATTATGTATTTTACAAAAGAAAATTCTATCTCAGATGTCGTTATTTATGATCTGATCGCTATATATCCACGTCCTACAATACACTTCCTGCCCAATGGCCCAACAAATTCTTGCCTATAAAATTCTTCATTGGTAGATATATATCCAAATGATATTGAGGCGCAAGAATACTAGCTGGAATGGTGCATGGTACTCCGTTTACGCGGGGTGTAGGCTGGATTTGAGGAATTGACTTTTTGTTAACATGGAGGTAGTCCAGGAGGTACCCCAGTTGATAATTGGCGTCTCGAATTTGCAGTCGAGTGACTTCAACGGTGTTTTGCAGTTTCGTTACGAGTAACTGTGCCTTTCTGAGCTTTGATACCACTACCTCTTCCTCGGCTAGTAGCGTGTCTCGGGCGCCTTCAGGACTATGGGTTACATGCCCGGGTGCTCTTGGCAAATCCAAATTCAGAAGGTTTCCTGATCCATCTCTTTGACAGTGTGAGTTACATGATACAAATTCAGAAAATTTCCTGTGATCCATCACCTTCACTGTCAGTTTCATGAGCCCTTGCTTTTGACAAATCCACATTCAGAAAAATTCCTGTGATTATGAAGTACTCAGCGCATGCCCATGGCCTTGACTACTCTTACTGTGGCTTCGAAAAAATCCTCTGTGATCTAGGTTAAAATTGGATTCCAATTGCAAGTAGCTGGACCAACGGTCGGGCGCTCGGCGCTAATTTAAATTTGTGACCACGTGACTTAATTGCGCACAGACCACCCACGAAAAGTATATAAGCCATGCCTCCCGCTTTTTGGTTTCCTTAGAACATACTCAATCAGGATCTGTTTACAGAAACTGACCGAGTCTCGCATTTTTACAAATGCCGCATTCTTCATATCCACTCGATGACATTCGCGCTCACTCGTTATACTGAGAACATGGCCTCCTTCATGGAGGTCTCGAGGACGTTTGGCGGGTTTTAAAGTTTTGGTCGCGCTCGTATGAGACGTTCGAACACCTTGCCAGCGAGTTGAGCGTCTGTCTGATGGATAATTTCTTTTTCTCACTTGTACTCTATCGTGACTTCTGTCGTTTAGCAAATACATGTGTTTTCTGCAACTTTTTTTTTCGATTGAGTGACTTTTGCGTTGTAAAATCTTTCGCTGAAGCGATGGAAGGAAGTGAACGTTCCACTCTCCGGCCGTCCCATCAATTCTACGGGAAGAATGGAATTTTGTTGATGTTGTGAGCTCTCTTCAACTTTCCACCTTCGCGTGAGTTTTTCGGCCTAGAAGGTATTCTTCAGATGCAACTGAATGCGTGGTACAGCTTGAAGCAAACGCACTCGCGGTGTCGGGGCAGGCAGGGGCGATAGTTGGATAGGAACGATCTCAGTAAGAATATTACTCTTCTTTTACAATTTTCGCCTTTCAAGGTCTAATTACTGGTTGTTGTGCCATACAGTTATGCACCAGCGATGTATTACACGTCTTTCACGCGACACTGAGCACAGTGTACGACTTCGCGGTGCGGTGCGTACACAAACCAACCTTGCGACCCATGGTGTTCAAAAACCCAGGCCAGACCCCTTCAAGTTCCTACAACCTCAACTTTCCGATCTGCGAACCTCTTTGCTGTCCATGCTCGGGTCAGGACACCCAGCAATCAGCGAAATCACGAAATATTACTTTCTACATCCATCCAAGCAAGTGCGGCCAGTGATTGTCTTGCTGTTTGCACAAGCCACGAACGGTCTGGGCGGAGACTGGAGTCGGAAACTTTGGGAATCGGAATGCGAAGGTGCAGGGGGACGAGCAGACGAGCTGGACCGGACGTTGACGCGTCCCGACGTGTTGAACGACTGGAACCCGAGCATGCCGCTAGAAACAGCCAGTTTTGACCCAACTTTCTCGTTGAGGCCAACAAAATTGCATCGACGCCCAACACCAACCGGAAGCATCCAAACGTCACCCACCCCCCTTCTCTGACCAATGTCGTCCTCCCAACGCAAACACGGCTGGCTCAAATCGTCGAAATGATGCATACCGCCTCGCTGCTACACGACGACGTCATCGATGAGTCGGCACTTCGTCGTGGCGCTCCCTCTGCGCCCGCTTCATACGGGAACAAGCTTTCCGTCCTAGGAGGGAACTTTGTTCTGGGTCGGGCATCAGCTGCACTGTCGCGGCTAGGCGACAGCGAAGTCACTGAGCTCATCGCGAGTGTCTTATCCAACCTCGTTGAGGGCGAAATTCTGCAAATGCGCGAAGTCAAGCTGGATGACGATGCTGCTGCTGCTGCTATAGGTGACAATGTCACGAAGAGGCTGTTGGAGACCAGTGGGAAGAGCAGAGGTGGCCAGACGAGCCGGGACGCGTGGAATATCTATCTGCAGAAAACATATCTGAAGACGGCGAGCTTGATGGCAAAAGGGGCGAGGTCAGCGGTCGTGCTGGGCGGATGCAAGGAAGGCGAAGTGTGGAAGGAGATTGCATACGCTTATGGCAGAAATCTGGGGATTGCGTTCCAGGTATTGTTCTTTTTGAACCTTTTCCAACATGCACTCATTAATTATTTGAAATTAGTAGCTCGTGGACGATGTACTCGACTACGAATCCGCTTCCGCTACACTAGGCAAGCCTGGAGGCGCGGATCTGCAACTCGGGCTAGCCACAGGTCCTGCCCTCTACGCATGGGAGGAACATCCAGAGATCGGCGATCTCATCCAGCGTAAATTCGAGCAACCTGGGGATGTGGAGCTGGTGCGTTCTTCCTTCCATCATTCCCCTTTCTACCTTTTCCCCCAATTTTTGCCCTAGTCCATGGTGTCCGATGCCCATACAATCCCAGTTGATGATAAACCAACTGATGAAATCAACTACTCAGGCTCGAGACTACGTACTCCGGTCTTCAGGCGTTCAGCGGACGCGAGCGCTGGCACGGGCTTATGCGGACAAGGCCAGGAGGTGCTGCAAGAGCTGCCGGAGAGTGAGGCCAAGGCTGGGTTGGAGGTCTTGACGGAGAGGGTCATCGGGCGGAAGTCATGAACAGCCTAATTATCTGCGTGGTTTGGCGACAGCTCTATGGCGAATAAATAGTTGAAGTGGAATTAAAAGTATGTGCTTTATTCCATATCGAAGGCGAGAAGGATGACTGACCGTGCTTATCTAGTTACATATAGCATCAGATGATCATCTAGAGTCGTTTTTAATCGATGCCGTCTTTTTTGTGCCTGCCACCATCTTTCAGCCTTCGACAGGTGGCCCATTTTGAAACAGAGCCGTACACTGGTCCGGTGCTTATCGGAGACTCACGCATTTGAACGTCTTTTTCAGGTTTAGAGTGTGCTTCTGCATCATTAACGTCGGTGCCATCAAGTAGTATTTTTGCCATGCGGAACCGTTGGTTAAAAAGGTGTGTCTGATATCTGCCCTTTAGCAATTTTTTAAATTGTTACACCTTTTCAGACATGAGGTCTCGCGAAAAACCTTTCCTCGTCAAGATTTCGAGTAGTAAGCCGTTTTCAACAGCAACTGTGGCCTGTTCTCGTTCTCAATTCATGCCACTCGATATGCCACTGTTCCCTTGCCATCGACGACAGCAGCTTGATGATTTGATATTCTTGGAACGCAAATAGCTAGGGCAAGTGAGGTGAGAAACCCGGGGACCCACGGTTGGATGATGTTGTCTGGCTGACGTGAGAGTGGGGTGGGGAGTACTCAGTACTTGCTGTTAAAGATTGCACCTCGGTTCTGATTAGCTCTCACCAGGGGGCTTCCAAAGTGCATATTGGGTGGACACCGAGCAAGGATCTGCTGGATATGGCGATTGTTGAAGGACCGGAGCAGCATAAGCTGGCATATATTAGATAGCGCTTGTGGTGAGAGCGCTGGCGATTGTCGCTTAAATCCTTCACCTTCTTCCCCCCAAGCGTATCCCCTTCCTTCCTTCCTTCCAGACGTTTATCATCATGTCGAAGGAACTAGTCTTGGTACGTGGTTCTAGCTGTGATCGCGGGAGCTGAGTAATAACGCCGTGGTTATTACAGGTTACTGGTATCAATGGGTTTATCGCCGGACATACAGCTGAGGAACTTCTCGAACAAGGTTATCGAGTGCGAGGGTGAGTAGATCGACTTCGCTGAGAGACGTGATTAACGTCGATGCTTTCAGCAGGACTGCCCGAGGCGCGAAGTATGATCTTCTTGTGGAGACCGTGAAGGTACCTGGGTTGGAGTTCGTACAGGTGGATGACATTGCCACTGGAAGCTTTACAGAGGCATTGAAGGGTGTCGACGCTGTTATCCATATCGCATGTCCCTCTGCCGGGGAGAAAGGACATCGACGAAACATTCAAGGTGCGTGTCAATGAACCGATTCGATTCCTTTGTCATTTATCTCTCATTTTCCCACCAGAGTGCTATTGACGGTGCGCTGAATGTCGTGCGTCAAGCGCAGAAGGCTGGCGTCAAGAAGATTGTGGTCACAAGCTCTTTCGGGTGTCTCCTCAGTCGTATGTCTGTTTCGACATCGTTCGAGCTACCTATAATGACACGAATTATATTTGTGAAGCGACCCACATTCCCGCGTTCCATGGCCTGAACTTGAATGAGACGAGTGAGTATCTCCTTTTGACAGCTTTGAGAACACGATTCGATTCTAACTTTGGATATGTGTAGATTGGGGATGTGGCCGACGACGAAGAGTATGAGAAGAACAAGGAGGATAAATATTATGTCTACTTCACCGGCAAAGATCAAGGCAGAGAAGGCAGTTTGGGACTTTGCTGCCCAGCATCCCGAGCTCAATGTCGCTACTGGTGAGCTTAATATGTATCACATCGGTCGACTGAAGTCTGACATGAGTGCTTAGTTCTCCCCGGATATGTTGTCGGACCTTACCCCAAGACTTTCCCTCTGCCTACCTCAGTGGCCACGATGGGCACCAACGACTTCATCCACACTGTTATCAATAAAGGCGACCCCCCCTTCGCGCCCAACTGGATCGTCGATGGGCGAGATGTAGGAAAGGGTACATGTACGAGTTCTCCAGCAGTTGCCGCTCCCAGAGACGGATGTCAAGCGCTTCATCATCAACGGTGCTACTTACACCTGGGGCCAAGTGGCTACCCACCTGAAGAAAGCCAAGCCGGAGATCGCAGATAGGATTATTGCACTGGAAGACATCAAGCCTCTCCCAGGCGTGCTTACGACCTTGGATACCACGAGAGCGAAGGAGATATTGGGCTTTACCGAGTTCATTCCTACAGAACAGACGATTGAGGAGGGCGCGGACGATATTTTGGAGTTGGAAAAACAGTGGGCGAAGAAATGATTTCTGGTTCATGCAAGGCGAAAATTGTTAACTCGGTAATTTTGGTATGACAATTATTTCAATGTTCGATCAGGCTCCATCAATAAGCTTACTGGCTTTTCTGAAGGCGCCACTGTGGTTTCGATCGCGCCAGTTATAACTAACGCCTTTTCAGTCCGTCGATCCATCCCCCCGCATTCTAAGGCTTTCCTCTTTCTAGGTCATGCCGTTATCGTTGTCAGATGGTCGTCTCTTGTTCCTGATAAGAGGAACGCTCTTATCCAGTGCACCATACGCAATCTTCTGAAGTTCGTCGAGATCAGAGATGTTTCTAAAAGCCTCCCTAGGGTCCACAAAGGCTTCTCTAAATCTGTGACTATATTGGAATCCCTATGAAGCTACAACGAATAGCCTCTGCTCTCTGATAGGGATATAATGCATTTGAGTCCAGACTTCCCAAGTCTGAGTGCGTCATTCTATCCAACCCCGCCGACGGCTGTCAAAGGTCAAAGCATGAAGTCGGGTCCCTTGATTTTCATTCCCACTTCATTCCCAATGAAGCTGCACATATCCGTAGTCCCCTTTGTCCTCAAAAATAAATCAGACATTCCGAGGAAGTTTCGAAGTCGATGGAAAGCATGCCGGTCAAAGAGCGCAGTGAAGCTATTCGTACGCCGTATGGGTATCTCCAAGACTACCTATCCTGTCTTGTCTTCAAGTTGATCGTTGCAAATCATTTCCCAAAGTTAGCTTAGCGTCTACCCCGCACTTCCAACTTGAAGAAGATCGCTCACGAAATTGGGGTTCGAATTCACCTTCAGTACTCATGGACTCACTAGTACTCCGGGTGCAGGTTGTTGTTGGCTGCGCAGACCCCGAAGTATCCGGCTTGCTCCAAAAGCATTCATTCGCTCGCCTAAGCGCTGAAAGTGATCGGGGTCTGACTCTGAGAGTTCTGAGGACTTTCCATCATGATAGTATCATCAACACCTATGCCGAACCACAAACCCACAACGCTGACGCTCCACACGATCTGTCGGTAGCAAACTGAGCTTCCTTGACCCACATCACATCCTTCTTCATCCCAGACTTACCGAATGGCTTTGGAACGGAATTAAAATTTTCGCTTTCCAAATCGGCTAGTTCGCCGTGGACAGGTGCGTCTGCATGCCATCTGAGTGTCTGCTCGTCCATAGAATCGACTTTTGGTATAGGTGCATAGTGTATTGAAGGAGGGTCTAGCAGAATAAGCAATTCCCCTTGTCAGATTAACGGATTCAGATTGCCGCGGCAGACCAAAGAAGGGAACATGTTCTGAGTCTAAACCCTGCACAGGTAGGTACAATGTTCCCTTTCATACGTTTTTCCTGACATTCTCATCGCGTAATGTCTCCAAGATACTCTGGATTGGATTCCTTAAAGGAAGGAAAATGGGACTAGTTATCTCCCGCCTCTGTTTCGAGTCCCCCTCGCTGGTAAAATGTCTGGCAATGCTTCTGCTGTGCCTCAGCTCCCCAATCCTTTGACGCCTATGGCGTTTTTGCCTCCAGACCTGGCTTTCCAGGTGACGATCGCGATCTACATTTTGGTCGGTTCCCTCGGGGTGAGTTTTCCGCCATATTTCTAGCGTGAGTGCTCCGATTTACGCTACGCGTTACAGGTTATGATTTGGGATATCCTGAACAACCTCAAAAGCGATTACATTTTACTTACTAAGTATCGCATTACTTTACCGACGATTACCTATGTTATCTCCAGGTAGGTTTTCGCTCCCGAGGTCGTTCATTACATGGGACCCTTACCTATTGCGATGACGTCTTGAATAGGCTTGGATCCTTGGGCTATGTTCTAGCGAGCACTATTTTCGAGAGTCAGTAGTCCTACTGAGCTTCTTCTTTCTGCGTACAAAATTATTGACACAGTCGTCTGACTTTTAGCCTGCACCTACGGGGAATTGCGTCGCCTTCGAGAAGGGATTGGACTGGCTATACCCCATTGCCATTCCAGCGAGCTCCCTTCTCTTCTTCTTCCGTGTTCGCGCTATTTTCGACAAGAACATTTTCATTGTCACCTTTTTCGGGTTTATGTGGCTCGCCGTTGTCGCTGGATGCCTAACGGTAACACAAGGGGTCACTGGCGCGCATATCGGCACCACCGATTACTGCATCAATGCCAGTCTCGAAGGCTATGTCGCTGCTGCGGCAATTATCCCTCTCGTTAACGACACACTCGTTTTCCTTGCCATTTCATGGCGCCTCATGACTAACTCTCATGTTGAATATACCCTAAAAGGAGGCATGAGGACACTAGTCTTCGGTGATTACATGCCCGCCTTTTCGAGGTCGCTGTTGCAAGATGGACAAATTTATTATCTGTACGTTCTTTATTCCGATTTCATTCTTAGTTGATTATGTGCTTATTAAATGTGCTCTCTTACAGAACAACCGTCTCGACCAGTTTGTTAACCGTCATCATGCTCTACGTATCCTCCGTACCAATCGCCTATCGACGATGTTTACGGTGCCCAACATCATGCTCATGAACATCATGGCTTGCCGGGTATTCAGGAATACGAAGTTCGGCCTATTCAGAGAAAACACGATCTCCACCAGCAAAATGAGGTCGAAAGACGACAGGACCACCGCTTCCATTATCCCACTTTCTCTCACAGGAAACTCGCGAGGAAAAGGACCAGCTTCAGATACGACGGTCATCAACATGGATGGCATCGAAGTAACCAAAACTGTCGAACGCCTCACGATTATCCTTCGGACAACAAAATGGAAAGATATCCTTCCCGTGGAAGCGGGACTGTATAAACTCGGAGAAACGGTTTGTAGAATTTTGACAAACATTCAATATTCCGAAATCGAGTGTGCCACTCTTTATTTAGTTTATTTAGAACATGTACAAAACTGTAGAGCGCAGACAAAGCAATTTCAAGTCAAACTACACCTTGATATTCTTGAGCGGCCTGTGTGCACCGCAACTGTAACAGTGCAAGTCAGCGCATCCCATGGTTGTCCGTTCAGGCCGACCAGGCACCAAGCGGGGGTAAATCTGGGATGATGTGGCTGTGCATTTTGATGAATTGCCGCTTCCGGAACAGGGTTGCAGGTTGCCTGTCAACCACCTCCACCGCCTCCACCGCCCCCACTGCGCCACGCCCTCTTCGCACCCCACACCGCAAACCAACAGGTAGGTAAATAAACTCCTTTGAAACTGAATGTTCAAGTTTCTCATCCAAAGTTCTCTCAGCAACCATTTTTTCTCCGTCTACAGCTTCTACCGTTCTAAACTTTTCGGTGCAACTATGCCTGCTTTCACACCCGACTCCGAGCTGGAACTCCTTTTCTCACCCGCCCTTATTCCTGCTGAAGTGAAGGCTCAACTCGGGAATGACCTGCATGTGCGTTCTCATGTTCACTTCGTCTTGTAAAGTAAGCTCACTATCCCCACTTTCACAACTCAGATGCGCCCCTTGGCAAAGACCGACATCTCTCGTTCACATTTGGCGGTTCTTTCTGTCCTGACGTCCACACCCGACCTTTCCGAGGCACAATACACCCAGGCCTTCAACGCCCTTCTTTCATGCCCAAATACCTATTTCACCCTTGTCATCGTTTCGCGCGAAACAGACCAGATTGTCGGCGTTGGATCGATATTCCTTGAGCAAAAGTTTACCCGAAATCTGGGCCGCGTTGGCCATATCGAGGATATTGCGGTCGACAAAAGTATGCAAGGTCGCAAACTTGGCTTGAGAATTATCCAGGCGCTCACAGGCATTAGCGAGACTGTCGGATGCTACAAGACCATCTTAAACTGTAGCGACGCCAATATCCGTAGGTGTTTCGCCTATTAGCCGTGCAACTTTCTGACCTGCCCCTTAGCGTTCTATCAAAAATGTGGCTTTGAAAAGAAGGAGAATGAGATGGCGAGATATCACAACGTCGCGTCAAGCGCAGCTGCCACCACTGCTATCACCGCCATTCCTGGTATCCCTGACCGACCTGTGCATACCCCCAGACTCTAGAATGCCGGAGTTTCGGTGCCAAAACCTCCTGGAATAGATTCAGTATAGACTGCTCTTGACAACGGACAGATTTTGGACTTGTTCCAAACGGACTGGCTTATATTATTCAACTTGTATACCTTATGTTCATCTCAATATCCACTCTTATTACTGGAGACTGAATACGTTATCCAGGGGCTTTCAACTCATTTTAAGGCATCAGCATGAAGTTTTTCCAACGACCTCTCCTTGGTCAAACGTCGAAAGAACATGTAACACTTGACCGCGACCTAACATTCACAGCTCCAAGTACCGATTTCGCTCGGCTCAACAGCGACTCCAACTCGATTTGGTCTTTTCTTTTCGTTGTGATGTACCGCGTATCTTCACCCGTGTATCCATGGTCAGCGACAGTTGGGAGAGGGCAATCGCTTAAGTACTAGGTAAGTTTCCCCTTGTGTTGATGCAACATCATTTAATCTGAAGCATGTGTTACGATAGTTCCTAATTTATTTAAGGAAAAGCGGATCCTTCTCCCTCAAACAACTGAACACACCGAACACCGACTCTGGAATATGGTCTCAAAGCTTCGATGCCCCCGAATAGCTATGACAGGATGACCTAATACCGTTTTTGTCGGTATACCATGCTTCGAACTATCGTAAGTCGCAAGTGTTAAACTGCCGACAGTTATCCTCTGGACGACTCGTGGGCTGACTCTTTTAGCCCAAGCCAGTTACAAATCAGCTCACCGATAACACGAATGACTCAACGTTTGCCCAGAACTCCCAAGCCGATGCACAAATGTACGGCTATCTTGACTAAGAAGAGGCGCCATTGGTCTTGCAGAGTTCTTGACCAGAAACCAGCGAACAAAGCGGACCACCTAAATCTCTATCGCCCAGCCATCTAGCTTGAATACTTCTCGGCGTTACTGACAAACACTTCTGTTTGCGAAAAGCGCAGTAGCTGACCACGAGAACAATCGGCCACATATAACTAAAGTTTATGGTCCATTGGAAGACCTATTTGACGGAATCCCCTCACTCGAGAAACTCCCTTCAAGCCCATGTCTAATGACCAACTACCCAACCCATATACTCCGTTGGCATTCTTGCCCCCTGATTTGGCGTATCAGTGGACAATCGCTACATATGTTTTATTGGGTTCTCTATCGGTTGGCTCACTATCACAAAGGAATGAACGAAATTTGAAGCTTATGATCACGATAGGCATTAATTTGGGACATCCTAACCAATCTACCTTCCGACGCAAGAATGTTAGCGCATGGGAGAATACGTTTACCGATCATCGTTTATTTCATTTCAAGGTTGGAAACATCTTTACTTGTCGAACGAAGATGCGTTCAACTTCTGAACAGATTTGGATCTCTTGCGACGCTCCTTAGTGAAGGCGGTTATGCTGAGTATGTGTGCCCCCTCTTCTCTTTCACTTTACGACTTATCTCTGTTGGTCAACAACAATATACAGCGGCCCCAGTCGGACATTGCGAAAACATTCGATATATTCAATTTCTGTTCCTGTTGTCCGTCCCTCCGACATCCTTTCTCTTCTTATTTCGGGTCCACGCATTATACTTAGGGAAAAAGTTTGTCACTGGCTTTTTCTCCCTCATGTGGCTCGCGGTCGTGGGGGCATGCCTTACTCCAGTCTTAGGCGTGTCTGGCACTTACATTGGAACAACACAATACTGCATTCACTTCCCAGCTTGAGCCCTATGTCGCCGCAGCCTGCATTATTCCGTTTGTGAACGACATTCTTATTTTCTTAGCAACGAGTTGGAAACTTTTTCAAAACGCACATGCCGCTATGAACATTAAGAACGGCGTCCGAATCATGATATTTGGTGAATACCTCCCTGCGCTGTCAAGAGGGATTTTGAAAGATGGACAAGCTTATTTCTTGTACGTAAATCTTCGTTATGTCTACTACAGATTACCTAAATCATATCTTAGAACCACCATCGCCTTCAATCTTGCTACAGCAATTTTATTCAATAATTCGGCTGTACCTCTGGTCTACAGAACCTTCATTGGAACGCCAAATATCGTGCTTATGAATTCAATGGCATGCCATATCTTCCGAAACACTAGACTCGGTGTTTACAGAGAACCTACCCTACCTACAATCAATGTGGTAACCGAGGACAGTCGTGGCCCTCTGTCAATTATCGCATTTCACGACGAAGTTGCTTCAAGTACCAGTGGATCGAGGACTGTCGAACTAGACTCCGCTGGGATCGACGCAGTATAGGAACTGCTCTACATATTATAAATTGTTCAAAATAAGATGGACTAAGAAACTAGTAAATAATCTGAGTTAAGGAACTCGAAATAACGAACACGTTGAAGGGTCTACTGTATTACATGGACTCCGTCGAAAGGCGCTTCCACAAAACAGAAAGCGAAGCGGTGCATATATAGCACATATGAAACACCGGGGGTTTGTCCCTTAAAATAGACGATAGATATTACTTGGGTGGGAGAGTGGAATGGTCGTTTCTACGATCGTCAATCAATGTTGGGATTGAATGGGATTGGATTGGATAGGATCGTGACCGGCAAGGTCCCAATATAGTGAACAGCCAATGGATATCGGTATGTAACTAGTCGTGGCTATACGACAGTAGTCACTGTGCCGGGAAGCTTGGGGTTATACCTCGAGCATGTACATGTATGGCAATGAGCAGAATCGTTGTGGATATGAGCTCCGACGCTCATAGAAACCCTCATTCCCTTTGAGGGTTCTGCTATCTGTCCAGAGGGATCTCGACTGTTGACAAAGTTGGATATATTCCCGATGTCGTTAGGGTAGAGAGAGAGAGAACGGCTCGTTGGGGGGCAAGTCGCGCATTCCTTGTAATAGCCAAATTTGATATTTCGATATACGTGGCAAGCCATGACGTTCATGATTACTATGTTGGGCACGCCGATGAAAGACCTGTAAACGACTGGTACCGATTCGTTGAAGAACAAGCAGGTTGTGAGGAGATTCAGCGATATAGTGGTTCTGAGAGGACGTTAATTATAATGCATACGAAAAAAAATAAGACAGAACAATACCTACAGATAATAAGCCTGGCCATCATGAAGAACGGCCTTTGAGAACACAGGGAGATACTGCCCAAATACGACAACCTTGAAGCCATTCTTGAAACTTGACTTAACATGGGAATTTGCCAGTAATTTCCAAGTCGTGGCACAGAAGATGAGCGTGTCGTTAACAAACGGGACGATGCACGCAGAAGCGACGTATGGTTCTAGGCGATCGTTGAGGCAATATCTCGTTGATCCAATGCTGGAACCAGAAACACCGAAAAATCGGCGTGAGGGAAGCTCCAATCACCGCGAGCCAGGTGCAGAAAAAGAAGCCAATAACGACCTTGTTCCCAGCGTACATAGCGCGTACGCGAAAGAAGAAGAGGAGGGTGGTGAAAGAAATCACAAACGGATACAGGAATTCAACCCGGCGGATAGTTTTCACAATGTCCAATGGGAGCGGCTGTCCAGAGAGGTCAATTGGACGTATATGGCAGATTAAGGAAGGGAAAGCCCAGAAAGAGACTAACTCTGAAGAATAGTTATAGCGAAGAGGTAGGCAAGGGATGTCAGCCTGAGCACTTGTCATCAGAGAGGTTGCCAAATAGGTAACGATATCCCTCACCTTGACAAATATATATACAGCTATTGAGGGCCGTATTCGATAATGGGTAAACACCCTAATATCGGCACGAATGCTCGTTGCGATGTCCCATAGTAGGACCTATCGTAGAATTTAAGGTTAGACTTTACGCTTTCGAGGTCAAAGGAATATGTAATCACCGATAGTGACCCTACCAGGACATACGTTGAAATCGTCAACTGATACGCGAGATCGGCGGGCAGGAACGCCATGGGCGTAAGGGGATTAGGAAGGTCATTTTGAGAGCTATTAAACATTAGATTCCAGTGCGACGCACACGAAAGCTGGGGAGGAAGAATCGGAGTCGAAAGGCGACATAACATTATATAGGTTCTGTACTTTTCAAGCCCAGACGCGCCAGGGCTTGCAACCCTGATGAATTCAATTAGAAAGTGTTCGTTTTGTCAGCATCTGACATCGGTGGAGCGTCATTCATATCTTATCTGGCTGACCCTTACCGACGGTTGGACAGGACAACGTATCCAATGCGTCGGGGTGTTGATCCATGCTTTCTAATACTATACACAGCCGCCTGTTGTAGACTGTTGGGTAAGGCCCTTAAGTACAGAGGCGCGTCGGCGGCGTCAATAAATCAACAATTAAACTGCAGCCGCACGATTAATTATAGTGCCGACTCCCCAAGGGGTGTAAAGTGATTGCGGGCAAGTCCGGATCCCTATATTGATATGGGCGCTGAAAACTCGTATTTGAAGCCAAGATGTTTCCATTCCGACGGAAAACTGAACTGAACAGAGATTTGGCGTGGGGCGCCAGCCTCATTACGATGCCGTCCTTGATGTGGGTCGCAAAACGAAGAGATTATGGTCACACGCGGGAATTTCTGTTCGACGAGCGCATCCCCCGAGCCGAAGCGACTGTCCACCAAGCGTGCAGAGAATCATATAACAGGCCGTTAGTCAAGGAGTTTTCCATAGCGAGGCGGCTACATGCTCGGCGAACTGTGCTTATGTTTGACCTCCAATCCGACACCTCCGTCACCGTCGTCTGCTTCGACAGTGCTGAGCTGCTTCAGAACATAGGGATAGCCACCGTCCGAGCTAGCGCTGACGCCTTCGACGAGAGGGAGTTCTCCCAGGACAGATACGTCCAGCCGTTGCGCGATTTTGTGGAAGCTATCAGGTTTTCCTAAGTGTTCTGGTCAGGGTCTAGGATTAAATCAAAGAATACAGTGTGATTGCTGACCGAACAAATATCGCGGAGTCGGTGTGTTGCACCCAGAGCACAGGTAATATGCTTGATTGAGTACCAGCCCAGTTATCTGGTCACGAGGACTTGAGCGGGTCATACAGTGGACCTGAAAAATACTAACCGGAACGGAGACCTTCCTTAGCATAGCTATCCCTTTTCTCACGTCGGATAGAGCGACGTCTTGAGGTGTGGAGACAATGACCGATCCTGAGCCAAAATTGCGGAATGAGACTTAGAAATGACCAGAAAAATATAGCCCACGAACCGTCGACGGTCACCAATTGGCCCAAGGTTAGAGGAACATCACCTGTTCCAGGGGGCATATCAATTACAAGGACATCCAGTCCTTGGCCGTCTTTTGACCAGTCCACATCAAAAAGAAGTTGCTGGACGGCCTTCTGAACCATTAAACCACGCCAAACGATAGGTGTGTCTGTGTTGTCATTCGACGCAGAATTTGTCGACGAAATGAGGAACCCCATGGACATACATGGGAGCCATGATTAGTTAAAGGACGAATAGACCCAACTAAGCAAGCAGAGGTAAGGATAAGCTCAAACAACCGAAGAGGCAAATCACTATCGGTCAATTCAGGTTCGCCAGCGTTTTGTAACCCCATGAGTGTAGGTATGGACTGGCCCAAAAATGTCGAGATCAAGAATTCCAACGCGCAGTGGGGCATTGGTCTTCTGGTTTTTGCGCAGTGCAAGAGCAAAAGCGAGGTTAACTTGAAATTTGATCAGACGCGTCGTATGTAAGGAGTTTGCGAGACCCACGTGCTATTGTGCTTTTACCAACGCCTCCCTTCCCACTGGCGACAGCTAAGACTTTTTCCACATTCGCAATTGGTCGTCTCTGGATGGCGCCTCCTTTCCTGTGGAATCTGTGGTGGTAGCTGACGTCGAGGCAAACCCTGTGACATGTAAGACCCTTGCTGGTAATTGTGAGGTGCTGATTCACTCACTAACGGATTTTCATGATTTACGCGATTAGAGGATGATAAAGAGCGATAATACGTCGAAAAGCATCCTGGACGACGGCGGTAAGTGGCTAACATGTGAAGAGTAGCATTGACCTCAGGAGTCAAGACTCACGGCAAAGGGAATTTCTTAGTCACGTGCAATTCAACACGGCCCGTTTTCGGTGGCGGTAGTGCCTGCCCTGCTCTCGACCTCGTAATACGAATTGACAACAGAGGACAATCACACTATGACAGAGCTTGTCTGACGAGAATTCGAAGCTCGCTTACAACATGTCTTGCAAATCCTCATCAACCGTTGACAGAAAAAAGGCGTGTATTTGCGTGTAGGTCCCACAATGGCTGGCTGTGGTGATAAAAGGCCCTTCGTTACTCGAAACCTACCGACTCAAATTCCTCTGCCTTTTTCCCTCGACCGCCTACCATGTCTAGCACCCAGGAGCGTCAAAATATTGTGATTGTTGGTGGAGGTAGTGTCGGCCTCACCACCTTCGACGCTATTGCTGCGACGCTTGACACGTCTAAATATAACCTCGTTCTCATCACTCCTCGCCCATTCTATACCCACCTTATAGCGGGCCTTCGTATGGCCGTAACCTCGGAGGGGGCCTTGAAGATCGAATTCTTATGCCCCTCGACAAAAAGTTCGAAGCTAACCACAAAAACAAAAAATTAATCGTCGCTGAAGTTACCTCTATTACCGATGACGGCGCCAAGGGTCAGCATGTTACTCTCGATAACGGCGAAACCGTCCCTTTCTTTATTCTTGTTCTTGGCCCGGGTTCCCTTTGGGAAGGTCCTCTCGCGTTCTCAAATACGAAGGCCGAAATTCTGGAGTCTGTCCAGAGTTGGCGTGAAAAATTCAAGAACGCGAAGGATATTGTCCTCGTCGGTGGAGGGGCGATCGGAGCCGGTAAGCTTTCGGTTTTCAAAGTGGAATCGATTTGACGAACATTTATAATTAGAGCTCGCTGGAGAGATCAAAGACCTGGGAGCGGTATGCTTTCCTTGACGTTTCCACACTCTTGCGCGTCGGCTCATTTATTATTTACTTCTAGAACAAAAATGTTACCATCGTTCACGCACAGTCTCACCTGCTGAATGATGCCTATCCCGTACGCTGGAGAAAGTCTGCCTCTAAAACTTATCGGGATCGAGGTGTCAACTTCGTGTTCGATGACTATGTGGACGACTTGGAGATCAAGGACTGGTCCACATCACCACTCGCGCCAAGAAATCAATCAAGGCAGACCTCGTAGTGCGTTTCATCTCTGAGCTTATTCAAATTCGATGAACTTCTTCTCTAATCAGTGACATGTAGGTACCGACACGAGGACCGCGTCCCAATACGAAGTTCGTGCAATCTCTCGGTCCCAACGCTTCTAACCTCCGCCGGGTATATCAAAGTTACCCCCACGCTTCAACTACCAGACCACCCACACATTTTTGCGGGAGGGGACGTCATAGACTGGAACGAACAGAAGCAAGCGTTCAAAGCCCAAGCGCACGCTAGCCCGTGATTGCTAAGAATGTACTCTCCCTTTTGAACGAGAAGAGTCTGGTCCCTTACAAGACGGCATTTGAGGGTGTCTTGCTGACAAATGGCAAGGTGAGTTCCTTTGTCCACATTTCCTCATTTCGTATAAATGACTCCTTACTCAGAATGGTGGAACGGCCTACTTTGGCATCCTATGGGGAATTACCTTGGGTAATTGGTTATCCTCTCTGCTCAAGTCCAAAGGCCTGGCGGTTGACATGGCCAAGAATAAATTGGGACTGTGATTTGAGGGACAGCTTATATTTCAATACCCTTTATGTTCGATTTTTAAGATACCCTTTTCGGCTCGTTTGCCTGTAATTGCTCTTGCATTCTTGTTCAGATCACGTTTCACTGGTTTAAATTTAGGTACTACTAGTACTGTGCGCTTTAAACATATTATATTCCTCCCTGATAAATGCTCTGTCTGATTTATGGTCACCGGTATAGAAGGGGACGAAGCTACCGTCTAAGAAGCACGAAATTTGGTTTTCTTTTTATGGAAGTTTAAGCCGAATTTGGACGCCTAATTTTCGATCAGTCATGTCCAATTTAGTCAGCAAGGGCAATTTGCATCCGTACAAGAAATTAGATTGCATCAAACCAGAACCTCACCTGGCCCACTTCTGCCATTCTTGTCATTTTCAGACGCGCTTGCGAAGTCAAAAGGCTGGGAATGATTGCAAAGCTTTGCTACTAGTACCTAGGCGTTGTGAGCCGCGATAATGTCTAAAATCTCAATGAATGAATCAACAACATAATCCACTTCTCCTCCTTCTTCCTTTCTCTTGACGTTTTCTTTTTCACCAGGGTTTTCGTCTGGACGTCGCACGTATATTGTGGGTATTCCAACACTTGCTGCACCACGCAAGTCAAACATATGGCATGCAACCATAAAACAGTTCTCTGGAGGCAACGATAGATGACGCAGTGTCTCTGAATACACTTTTGAGTTTCTAGCTCGGAGGTGAAGGAGATGAGAGTCGGGTCAAGTCATCACGTTCACCACAGGACTTACGGTTTGAATGTATTAAACATTTCCGTGGAAAGGAGTGCATCCCAGGGAAGATCGGTATTTTTTGCCTTTGAGCAGCGTATGACAAGTTTCAGTACGTTTTTACTAGGATTCGAAGGATGGATAAATACCATATCAATCAACAGGCTGAGATTTCCGTTAGAGAGCCCGACTACGATAACCTGTTTTTTGAGTGCGTACAACCCTTCAACCGAATCAGGCCAGCCTGAAAGATCAATTAGAACATCAAGATGTAACGGTTTATCCTTACCTTTGAGGCGATGCCAAACGTAGACGAGATGCTTTCTCGTTGGTTCATCCCAGAGGGGGCCGATATGTGACCATTCTGGGGAAAGCAACAGCTCATCAAGGATCTATTCCCTGTGAGACTTTTTACAGAGAGCAGGACGAAAGAATAACTTCTCTGTGCATAACGTCGACGTTCAAAGTCCCTGAACCGCCCGAAGCAATGTGGTGGCTACCGGTATGGACCTCCCGGGTTAGACAACATGAAAAGAACTGGGACTTGGTATAACAGACATATTTTTCATAAAGTTGGCCCTCCATTGTTGAGCGAGTTTTCCCCAGTCGGTACCTACAATGAGGTACAATTATAGGCTCGACTCATCAAACGGGGATGCGAATCTGTGTACATACCCGAAGGTACACCATGTTTCTGGCCCATAGCCCCAAACTCTGCGACCACGCTGGATCTCCAGTCTACCGTCGTTCCAAGCACATCGAAAATAAGTGCCTTGACTGGTGGCATATTATCAGCGACAGGGATGCCGAAAGTCCGAGAGAGATTTATATAAAAGTCTGCACTCCAACGTGTGAGTCTTTCTGAACCGGCAAAACCGGCATCATAACCGACCAACTTCGTCTGTCACTGTCTGTCATCCCGCTTCGAAGTGCTATAGATGTGCCTCACCGTCTTGTTTGCTTCTCAGATATATGGGAACGGATTCGATTGTCTGGGAAGCTCCTAGGAAGATGATTGTCGTTGAAGGCGGTTCCGCGGGTCATGTTGAGCACTGTACTTGCTTTTCTACCCCTCCTCTAGCCCTCATTGATCATCTTTCGTCCTCCAAGGTGTTTTCACGCTCATTCTAATGCTGTTCAACTACCTTCATGGGATCAGTTCCCTTGCTGCTTGGAAAGCTGAAACGGCGTGAAATAATAGTCCTATCACAGTGCCTAAACATTTCGCTGTCTACTCTCCATTACCTCCGATTTAAGTAACGCGCTTTTCTTGATCTTCGTCGACATAATTTCCAGAACTGGCTCGAGAGCTGTCCTTACGTGCTGATGCTTCGTCACCCCTTCGCCTACCCTGGTCTTGGTCTTTTACACAACCGTTATGCTTACTCCACCAAGGTTACCGGGAATTTGTTGTGGGCTTCCCAATAGCAGCTCACGCGGCCAATATTACGAAGTAAAGTCTATGGGATCAAGCCTCTGCAACTTTTTCTGACATTGGCATGCCGCGTTTGGTTCGTCGAAGCAATCAACGTAGTGAAGGTCCGCTGCTTCTCTGTCTTGTCTCCATCCTGCGAACTTTTTTCTAGGCACGATTCTCTGTCATCGACCTTCTTTTGCGAGTCAGCTTCGACAAATATTGCTTACGGTGTTGCAATAATCGTCAGTTATATGGTTTGTTAGGAGATATAAATAGGCAAGCAATTATTGAGAATTTGTCGCCTTCGTCTACTCGATGTCGCAGCTAAACATTACCCACTTCCTTTTCTCTGCTATACCGGCTTGGGGTGGGTAGTTCAATTGTGAATTGTCAAGCACGACTAATTTTGACCATTAGGACATGTTAGGCCGTTCTGCATCCTTGCAGCACGTCTCGTGAAAGAAAATGAAAATGTTGTCATCACCATGATCGTTGGCTCAGAGCTCCTTGGCAAAGCCGATTCCGAAATATCTGCAGAATTTGGCAATGAAGTTTCTGACCAGGCTCGTCAAAGAATTAGGTGATTTCCAAACTGAAACTATTAGCAATCGACTCAACCACGCCGTAAAAGGGTTCTCTCAACTGTCAAATCGACTTCTGACAATATGCTTGAACTTATGGGAACAATGGCCGAAACATATGCCGCCGCATATCAAGCTTTGTCGGCAGCCAACTCAATCACTTGCGCCGTGAAGGAGACCGTTTTTGATACCATTCCTCCACCAGTTGCTGTAATACTCGATGTATGTGGACTACAGTCTATGTTTAATCATTTTTGACCTCACCACTTTGCTCTTGCAGATGTTTGCATTGCCTCAGTTGCTGGCCACCCGTGAAATCACTGGTACGTTCTGTGCCCAATCATGGCTTGGATGACAGGTCATGCATCTTCACTGCTCCGATTATTTGGTCCCGAATCACTAGGTGGTATTGGAGATATCGGTGCCAAAATAGACGCCGAGGCCACCTAGACTTGGGGTTACACCTGAAGAAATTGGCGAGAAGGTAAGTCACTACATTTTAGTAGCCGTCCGTATTTGAGTCCTTTTGCTTTATCTAGATGTACAATCATACGGATGGGACGCTTGTTAAAATTTCTGGCCTTCCAGCCATGTATGATTATGAGTTTTTCCCTCAGAAGGTATGTTCTCATGCGACAAAAGCCGACACCGACTAACCAAGGGAGCCTGTAGCGTCCTTTCGATATACCCGTTTCCATGATTATCAGAGGATGTTATTCGTGAGTGTTTCATACATTGAGATTCGTGAAGTATAACATTTCTTTGGACAGCGTTGTCCACGAATGCGATGGGGTTTTCATGGCATCTGCTTACGCCTTTGAAAACGAGGCGCTGGACACCACTAAATCCTGGCTGTTAGATTTGAAGAAGGATACATACGTGATCGGACCTCTTTTACCACGTGGATATGGGACCGTTGCGCAGAGTTCTCGAGGCGCGGGTGAAATTGAAGAATTCCTTGATGATATGCTCCTTCAGCGTGGTAGAAAGGCGGTTCTCTTCGTTAGTTCCGAGGTGCTTGGTCCCGTGCTGGTGCTTATGTTTCGTAGATTTCATTCGGCACCATATTCTGGCCGACTACCCCAGAATACGTTGATGAAGTTATAGAGGCCTTAGTGGAGAAAAAATTTCCCTTCGTGCGTTCATAATCATTTTTGTTGAACCACAGTTTGACATTCTTTCCTGACAGGTTTTTTGCTTTGCGTCGCCGTTCGCCAAGCTCTCAGATCAATTGGCGGAGAAAGTGAAATCCTCCGGTTTCGGGATGATAACGCAATGGGCGCCGCAACAATTTATTCTCAACCACCCAGTAAGTATTATTTCGTTTGCCTTTTTGTTAATCTATATGATGATAAACGCTCCAGGCAACTGGGTGGTTCCTTACCCATTGTGGTCACAACAGCATCACAGAGTCTCTCGGAGCTGGCATTCCTCTGTATGTTCTAATTTCTCGGAGACTGTAATCATCTAAACGCGCTCCATTCTATCTCATAGAATTGCTTGGCCGTTTGAGGCTGATCAACCAGCCGCGGCTGCATATCTGACGGAGAACCTCAATGTCGCATTTGAATTGATTGAGGTTAGAACTGGCGAGAGGGGTCTTAAGCCCTTGCACAGAAATGGTCGTTCAGCCAAGGGAACCCGTGCTGCAGTTGGGGTTGAAATAAGGGACGTCCTTGACGCATGTCGAGGCAAAAAAGGAGAAGAACTACGAAGGAATGCCGAAGCGATAAAAGCGAAGCTCTTCGAGGCCTGGCAGGAGGGTGGGGTGAGCAGGAAAGAGTTGCAAGCATTCCTAAAGAATTTGAATGAGACTGCTGTAACCCCGCCACATGATTAAGAAGCCAAATCTCCTCCAGTAATCTTCGTAGATGGACTCCAGATTCAATTATAGTTATTAATACTGATTTCTCAACGATTCGACCAATCACTGAACGCAACACTGACGGGATCTTCCTGACCGGCTACGATGATGTCACATGTATGTCTGTTTTTGGCCAATTTTAGGCATTGGTTCCTTGGTAACTGCTTTCCGTGGCACCAACCCACCTTCAAGACTTTTAGTCAGTGAGTAGTGCCACCAATGATGCGGAAAGTACTAATGTTACTGATAGTTGTAAGACTAATGCCCTGATAATTGTCAGACTAATACTAGCACCTCGACTTATTGGCCCAAAACTTGTGAACGGTAAGATCATTTCCCATTTACTCCGACACCTGCGCGGCAGTGCCATCAGTACTCGGCTTTGGCACAGCGCATACTATTCTGTCCTGGAACTACTTTCCGAAACGCACTCCGTGGTACGCATCTCCTGCGAAATGGGCGGCATGGGCTCCACGTTTTGTCGCATGTCTTGGAGATACTCCTCCGGTAATGGTCAAGATCACTTTACCGTTTCACCGCTATGCTATCCGATATTCTCATCCCGGGCTACCGAGCGATAGGCTGTATCCAGAACGTGGGATTGCTCTCCCGGATAGGGCGCGTTCTTAATGATAATGGTTTCTCCGTTGGGGACTAGGCTAGACCCTCTGCTTTTCCTTACCACTTGGTGCCACGTCCGCCTCTGGCCTCTCAGAACGCCAGCTTGCTTTGGTTACTTATAGCGCGTTGATTCTTTTATTTCACGATGTTCAATATGGCCGGAAAACCGAACATCGTCATCGTGGGAGGTGGTGGATGCGGGGCTCAGGTCGCCAGGCAGCTGTCTACCGCCCTCAAGCCTGAGCAGTACAGTATCCTGCTCATCACCGCCCGGCCGTACTACACGCACCTCCCAGCGTGGATTCGCATGTCTGTTACTGATGAGGGACATCTCGAGGACAAGGCGCACATCACGTATAACTACACCTTCGTAAATGGGAATGGCCAGTTCATCATTGGGAAGGTCGCATCTATTACTACGGAGGAAGGCGATAAGACAGGCTTTGTGACCCTCGAAACTGGAGAGACAGTGGAGTATTCAATATTGGTACTCACACCTGGGAGTATTTGGGAAGGACCATTGAATATTCCGGATAATAAAAAGGAGACGACGGAGCATATACGAACTTGGCGCCAGAAGTTTCAGGATGCGAATGATATTGTTCTAGTAGGCGGTGGAGCCGTTGCTCTGGGTAAGTACCTCTCCTCTGTTCGCCAGCCGATTTTCTTTCTTATCCCCTACATAGAATTTGCCGGAGAGATAAGAGATATTTCTTCAGTACGTAGCACCTTCATTGACCAGGAGCTGTTTGGGTGGTGATACACGCAACAGACGAAAAGGGTGACAATCGTCCACGGACAAGAGCTCCTTCTCAACGAGGCGTATCCCCAATATTTCCGCAAAGGCGTCGCAAAAGACATCCGGAAACGTGATGTTGAGGTTATACTCAACGACTGGGTCGATAACCTGGAAATCTCGGAAGCCAGCACAATCCAGACTCGGAATGGAAGGAAGCTCATTGCTGACCTTGTTGTAAGCTGAATACCCTCTCCTAGATTTTTATGTTTATTGCATTCAGATTCCCTGCCGTGGACCGACCCCAAATACTTCGTTTGTCACCCTCGTACCAGAAACGCTTTCCGAGACACACCACATCAGGGTTTCTTCAACCCTCCAAGTCATGAAATATCCGCGTATTTTTGCTGGAGGCGACGCGATTGAATGGGACGAGCAAAAGCAGGTGGACAAGTACCAGAAACATGCCTCCATCATCGTTGCCAACATCGTTAGCGTTTTGAGAAAGAAACAACCGAGCGCCCTCTATCATGGATCGTTTGAAATGATCTCCATCTCGAATGGGAAGGTAACTTGTCTTTGCCCCCGCGCCGAGGAGAAGTTAAGCTGACTTGCTTTTTAGAATGGCGGATCAAGCTATTGGAGCATTTTCTGGGGCCCGACATTTGGTGACTTCATCTCCTCGTCGATGAAGTCGAAGGATCTGTTCCTCACTTGGACTCGCAAGAGTTTGGGCCTATCATATTGAGATGTTCCTGGATACCCCTTCCTTCTCGATCCATCGCCGTAGTCTGTCATGCTTCAAAGTACATATCATTTGTCGGTTTCCAGATACTTCACTAGCTTTCTTGCACCTCTCCTGGAACGTAGATCTTTTTCCCTTCTTAGTCCCTGAACCGCATGGAGATGGTTTACAAATCGTGTGGCGCATTTCGGACCGGAAATTCTTGCAAACCAGTTCACAAATTTGAATTGATCGGGGACTTCCCTCTCCCTAACGTCTGGGGCTACATAACCATCTTCGTGCTCATCGGACTGAAGTGAATGAGGTAGTTTTCAACTGGCAGATCAAAGCGGAGTCATTTCTGAACGAGATGAAGGTCGACATGTACAACAATTCGAAGATCGAAACTATCTTCCAGCTCCCAACCGTAGCACCCGTATCGCTTGGATAACCCTACAACTGCTTGCGGGACCCCGGTCTCTATGCAGTGTAAAGGAAGCTCAAAATAGCCGCGGAGACGGCGATCAAAAATCCAGTGGGCGCCTATTCTCCTTTCGTCTAGTTGCACGCAGCTGAACTGCATGCCCTTCTGTCTGGGGCAAATTCGGAACAGAGACCTTTGATGCCGTTCCAAATTTGACTAAGTGGGTTGATCAAGCCTCCCATCGCTGATCCCTTTCCAGAGTCCTGTTCTCGGCATTCTAAGCACTCGGTTTTCTGTGAACCTTCGGTAAAGGCCTAGCAAATAATATATCTGGCTGGAGAACGCCGACGTGTCCTGACAGGACAATAGCGCCACTCGTTCGCTTTGAGGCCGTCATGTCTAAAATCTAGGGAATCAGGATGTTTGCGGCGTGTCATGGGGTAAATTCATCTTGGACTTTACCAGCCTTCCTCTACCGTGCGGTGGTCGTGGAATCGCGATTTGCTTTAGTAAATTCGAATTGGTAAGTAGGTTCCATGATCTACTCTGCTCTATCCAGATGAAATCATGAAAGTCGTCAAATGAAAGGCAAATTGCGAATCCGAGCCCAGGCTCTATCTAAATCTTATGTCAATTTGTTCGCCCTGAGCGAAAAACAACCTAGTGTAAGCTTCCTTGACTCAGAATCTCAGACCAAGTTCACGTACTTAGCGGTGGTGGCTCCAGGGCTGCCCCGCAATCTAAGTTTCTAGGGTAGGAATCAGGGATTTTTAATGTTCGTTCACCCCTTCAATCGCTTCAAAGTGCCGCGGATTTAGCTAATAAGTGGTTAGAATGTCTGAAGGCGGGGTAGTAAAATGGTAATCCTGCAAGTTACTGACCATTTCTTCAAAGCGTCCACTACTTAAGTTATTGGGAAAGCGTGTGCCTTGGGCGAGGTCTGTCTGACGAACTGGTTCGTCAGACATAGCAGTTCGACGGCAAACTGATGCCAGTGGGTTTTCGTCGCACACGCCAACCGTATGGCCTCTGAAGTCTGGCAGTTCGCCTCTGTCAATCCCCGCATGACACAGGCTCTTTGCAAGCAAGCATTGTTGACTTGACGATGACAAGGTGAAAACAAGTCAGCATGCGTCGCAATCAGTGTCACCGGTGTTCCCGGTCCGGACCCTGGAAATCAACCTCCTTCCTAAAAAGGGATCCCGTCGGTTGCGCCTGAAGGTTACCGATCTGGGCAGCTGTGAACGTGCGGGTTTCTTTCAACCACCACCTATACATACCCCCGTCCTTGGTTTTTCTGCCTTTTCCACATTCTTTTCCTCTCATAATTCATATCTCTGGATATATCTCTCAAGATACCATGAATTTCTTCAAGACGAAACCAAGGACACCTCCAGACCTCGTTCGTGGTCTTCGTGACGCCATAAATCGATTAGAGTCTGGAGCTCCAGGGGGGGAAACGAGGAGAAAGGTATGTCAGGATTAAGCCGATGTCATAGATGTTTTGTCGTTTATCATGGCCCTGTTCTTATTCAACGCAACGTATTAGGCTAGCGAAGACGTTTCGAAGTATCTGCAGCAAGTCAAGGGTATCTTGTACGGCGATGGTGGTGTGTAATATCTCAATTTAATGAGCGATATCCATCCCTAACGGAATAACCTCAATTTCTTGTTATTGGTGATTAGAACCGGCTCCTGAGCTTGTGGCTCAATTAGCCCAGGAAACATACAACACGGACTTACTGCTCCTCCTGGTTCAGAGCATATCTCGATTCGAATTCGAGGCGCGGAAGGACGTAGTGCAGATATTCAACAACCTCCTACGACGGCAGATTGGCTCGCGATGGCCAACCGTGGAGTATCTCTCTGGGAAGCCTGACGTTATCTTTGCAGCCTTGACGGGGTACGAAAACGAGGAGGTGGCGTTGAACACGGGAATGATTTTGAAAGAGATGTTGAGGCACGAGCAGCTAGCCAAGATACTACTTCACTCCGAACAGTGAGTCATCGTCGCCGTTGAACACCTTGGCGGACCCAAATGACCCTCTCCTAGGTTTTACACATTCCCGCACTACATCGAAACAACAACCTTCGGTATCTCTTGCGACGCATTTGCAAATCTCAAGGAAACGTTGACACGACATAAACCCATGGTCGCTGAATACCTAGATAAGAACTACGACCGCGTAAATAATCTGACACACTCCTTGTCTGTCGGCGCTAACTAACAGCCGTAGTTTTTCTCCTCCTTCACCACGCTCATTCTGTCGACCAACTACGTGACGAAGCGACAGTCCCTCAAACTTCTTGGCGAAATCCTCCTGGATCGTGCCAACTTCAACGTTATGACACGTTATATCGCCAACGAGTCGAACCTGAAGATGATGATGAACCTACTCAGGGACAAGAGCAAGAATATCCAATTCGAGGCATTTCACGTGTTCAAGGTTGGTCATACCTCAATCATATGCGCATTCCGTCGCCCTATTATCTGTATGAATGCCAGCTGATATATTGTATAGGTATTTGTCGCGAATCCCAAGAAGCCGCCCCAGATCGAGACCATATTGAGAAGAAACAAGGACAAGCTACTGAGTTTCTTGAAGACATTCCACAACGATAAAGAGGGTGAGTATATCCTAGATTAACTGAAACATCCGCTAAATATTTTTATTGTTTTTTTTTTGTTCCCATAGACGAGCAATTCAGCGATGAGAAGCAATTCCTCATTGTCCAGATCCAGAATCTATGATTCGCCGTTCAACCTTTCCTCTGGATGTACATTCATCTGGTCATTCCCGCAGAGCCGACACCTTTACCCCTCATTCCGGATCTCAACCAAGATATACAAACTCTTCCGGCTCACCTCCTGTCTCCGCCTCCACCATCGTTGTTGTTTTGTCAGTGTTCCTCGTTTATTTTGTCGTTATTTCGCCCCTCTCTTCTTCGCTTCCGCCTTCTCTTCGTAATTCGTCATTCATCTCGTCATATCAAGTATTATCAGCTCTCCCATCGTCCTCCCCATCACTATTATCACCCTCATCGTCCAAGACTCGGACCTTGTTCACTCATCAGTGCATCTTGAATCGTACTGTACACTACGTCATCCATCCTTTTTATTACTTCCACCATCATTGCGAAGTTATTCCAATCGGTCGATTGCATCATTGCCCGTGATATCATTTCCGGTATATTTAGCTGCTTTGAAGTGATTTTATGAGCAGTTTTCTATATCTAAATATGTAACTTTACATATGCAAGATCTCTGCTTCCTGGTGACGATTGTGAACCGGTTTATGTGACTCTGTAGAGTAGTAAGTAAGCACGAGCTAAGCGGTGGTCCAAGGAAGCGTGTAACTCCTTCCAGCTCCTGTGGACCCCGTTCTTCAGCCAGACCTCCTCCGCCTTAAGAGGACTGGTTTTTGAACGCGTAAGCTGATGCCGAACCATCCCGTTTGGTAAATGGTTCCAGAAACCCCGATCCGCCTGCGATGTTCCAAGAATTTCACTTTACTTACGTCAAAATGATAAACTCCTCCCAACTAATACCGTCTACAAAAGTAGTCAAGTATTTTCCAGGACGAAATGTATTTTTTAAGCCAACTAATAAATAAATAGCATTTCCTTGCGACTCGGAGGTGTAGAAGTGCATCGAAAG
The DNA here is from genome assembly GCA_023014335.1 of Galerina marginata. Lineage (NCBI taxonomy): Eukaryota > Fungi > Basidiomycota > Agaricomycetes > Agaricales > Galerinaceae > Galerina > Galerina marginata. The sequence continues at coordinate 2,537,051 of JAECYW010000008.1, read as the reverse complement.
GAGATGATTCGTCTATGAGGAAGCATTAATGGAGAACCGGTCTATCCAGAGCCAAACCAATCAGGCCTGTAAGAGTCGGGATTCAGGGTCTATTCAAAGATTCATTATTACCAACGCAACAGGGCAGGTATGGAACGGGTATCGTCGGAAGTCTGACCGACGTGGTCTTTGCAGTATCTCCTCGACGGAGATCTTTCTTACAGTGCGGAGGTATCGGGGCATGTCATTGGTGTGCCACAGTGGGTGCGAAAGCGATTTTTTTTGTGAGAGTACGACATGTACAGCAGCAGGCAGGAGATAAAATGTAAAGGGCAATGATTTTTCACTGGCGAGGGCTCGGAGGAGAGGTTCATAGCAATTGGAAAGTAATGCCAAAGACGGCAAAGACGTTAGAACCAAACCGTCCGGAGTGGTTTCGATTGTGTGACAGAGGCAGAAGTAGCCTGAGTCACTAGAGACATAAAAAAAAGTTACTTACACTTGAAACACCTCTTACCGGGCTTGTTTCACAAACAGAACATTTCTAGCTTCGAGATGCCTAACCAGTCCATACTCGTGCAGGCGTCGCGGCGCCAGTACGCCTGGGCATAACAATACAAATCAAATGCACCATGCTCAGAAAAGGCCGGATATTAGCCATGTACTCCGCGCTGGCGTTTCAGTTAGTCCGCAGGCATATCGAAAGCGTAGAATCATGGACAATGAGGCGTAGCTCGTGGTGAGGGAAGGTATCCAAGATCATCTCGGACCGCGTCTGGAAATGGTAGGCGGGTACCTCGAGACGATGTGTTGTTTTGGCCAGAAATTCTCATAGCTCAGCAATTCCAGAACTTGGAGTCCACTGTGGATGGGCAAGCGGAGCAGAACCTAGGTGGTTAAAGATGACAACAGCCTTGCCAGGTGTGGAGTCCTCTGGAAGATATTCCGTTGGTTGGTCTTGTACGCAGCATCATAGCCCAGCTTGAGTTTCCTGATAGGAATATCAAAACAGTGCGGCAGAGGTCCGAAATACATGAAAGCCTGACTGGCCTGCTTCAAGCAATGGTGGTGATGGTCGTTACGTCTAAAGAGCAAGCCGGCCTGGGAATCGCGAATGACTTGAGAATTACAGTGAGCGCCAAAGTTTTGAAGTAGGTTGCGGAGCATGTAAGCTTCAACCAATGAATTAATTATAAGCGAAGGTTACTCGAGTACGGACAAACAAAAAGTGCATACAGTAGGTTGGAGGAATATAGCCATCAAAAACAATTTACTCGGAAAACATCGGACAACTGCAAAATAACTTGAAATCATAAATACCTGAACCTAAATCCTGAAATTTCCAACGCCAAAAATCCCAAAATCCAGGTGAGCTATATGATGGGCGAGGTGGTAGCTTGCTTCAAAGGACTAGAAGAAAGAAACGAACAAAGGAACATAAAAAAAGCATAGCGAGCGAGAACAAAGAAACGAAACTTCACGATTCAAGTCAACGAAAACCCACCAAAATCCAAGAAGGCTTCTCCAAGCGACATCTTGCGCACCACCAGCGCCTCCACTATCAACCGCGGCTGTTCCGCCTCGCCATCGCCGCCAAGGGCGCCGCCTACAATCCCAATCGCAGCCGCGTCCACGTCTAGGTGCGACTCCCCCGTCGACGACGCGGAGAAGGTGGGGAAGGAAGGATGGGCAGTGGTAGGAGATGCGAAACACGTCATCGTCGTCGTCGAAATCCTCGACGTTGGCCATGTCAAGGGATTCGGAGTCTGCGACCGAGGCGATTTGGGCTGGCTCCTCGACCAGGCCGACAGTGAAGAGACTCGAGGCCAGTGATGAGAGAGCCGGCGTCCTCAGGTGAGGATGGCTGCTGCTGTTATGGTGTCCTGACGGGAGGCGGAGTCGTCAACCTCGGTATCGACGGCCTGCGTGGCACGGGCTTCCAAGGCCTTTCTCTTCTCCTCGCGACGCCTGTCTCTGCCTTGTCTGCGGTTCAGTGCTTTGATATCCTCGTTCGGCGCCTCGGTGTGATTATGAGACGAGTTCAGCATGCTGAGGTGCTTGTACTTCTTGACCTTTTTGCTCTTGCCGCCAGTAGAGTGAGCGTAGTGGGGGTGATTGTGCACCCGAGTGCGGATCGGGCGAGGCTTGAAGACGGACGATATTTCGAGGTCGATGGAGAAGCGTGTCTGGGTAGCAGCGGCCAACCGCTTCGTCGTCAGCTATGTCCGCTGGATCCTCGGTGTCGATATCCATTGAAAACACAGGATACGGTGCCGGAGGAGTCGGTGGCCCGCTCCCGGGGCGAGCCTCGCTGAGCTCCCTTTGTCAAGGACAACCGTCACCGAAAGGTCTTCGTTAAGGTCCACCTCCGTGCCCGACAAAGAGTCAGGGTCGGTCTCCGTGTCAGGCCACCGTCGAATAGCCACCAGTTGAATAGCCACCCTCCAATGAAGACGGCGTGCCAGCCCTCAAGCCTCGCCGCCCTCTTCTCTGCACCCGCCCACTCGCCACTGCGCTTCGCAAGACGAGCCATGACCGCCGGGACCTCGATCTCCTTGACCACGATCACGCTCGCGCCGATTTCGCCAGCCATCATCTCCAGCGTCTCCAAGCTCTGCTCGAGCTCCTCCCGGGGCAGCCCAATGAGGTCCCCGGAATCTGCGACGCCGAGCTCGTAGTACGCCTGCCCGCCGCCCTCCAGGAGGCGCCACTTCATCTGGGTAACGAGGCGCGCGAAGCGGGCTGCAGATGGGTTGAGAAGCTGTAGTTTGTACTCCACATTCCCGTCGTCCGCCTCCGGAACGAGCCTTGGAATAAGCTCTGCTGCCAGTGGGCTGGGGGTATGTGTGCGTCTTGGCCCAGCTACAGGAGACGGTGGGATGGAAATGAGCGAATCCCAAGGGCTGGGAACTCTAGGGCTCTCTGATTCGGACTCTCCGAACATTTAGTTGGTTACAATGTGGCTCTTGGGCCTACGTGAATCGATAAGTTTTCGTTTTTTGCTTTGAGTGAGAGCCTATAAAGTTGCGAGTAATCATTGTCAGGTTTGTTTGTGAGGCTGGGACTTGAACTGCGAATCTGGGAGGCTTATAAGTTTGTGAAAGACCAAAGACGAGTCAATTTACCGCTCAGAATGTGAACATGACTCGAACAAGAAAAAGTGTTGTGGTGGCAGGAAGTAAAAGGTTTCCTCTGACTCGAATGCCTTTTATGTCAAAGGCTGTTAAACAACCATAAAGGCACAATTCCACGTCTGACTCCGACTTGCACTTCGAACGTGTGTCCTAGTAAATTAATTGTTCTTCATACATAGTTTCTGCTTTCAAATGTCACAACATCTAAATCCCTAATGATACATAATAAATACACTAATCTACCATTTTTTTGGTCTGCCATAATCGAATTAGTAAACATCTTGCAAGGGCGGCCAGGCTGCGTACCCGAACGTCGTTCCAGGGCTCAGCTTTCGAAGAGGAGCACTTGTCCAGTCCAAAGTCTGCGTGTACACCGTGTTGCCCCACCTGAAGGTTTTATGACATGAGCGATGAAAAGACTCGGATTGACAGGGCGCCAATAGACAGACCATTTTTGAACTGTTTCTCGTCCGATACGTCCATCAAGAGGGTATTGTAGACTTGATGCACGCAATCAGCTTCCATGCCCGACGCACACACTGATATGGGACCCACCAGAAGAATACTAAAATCAGACCAACGGCGGTTCCAGCATCCAGAGCGGCCGATAGCACATCTTAAAAATGCAACCACGTAAGCCCATGTCCACACAAAGCCCAAGACACCCACAATTGTATTTCGCCCAATACGAGAAATGCTTCCGCCGGACAACGTACTGGAAGATGAAGCCGATAATAGCCCACGGCACATAGTTGACTGCGGTGGCTGGTGGAATCTGGCCAACGCCTGAGAAAATAAGCCTAGGTCGCGATACCCAAGTGGGCGAAATTAACAACGTGTACACGGCGACGATAACCAAAAATTACTCACGGGAAACTATGTGCAAAAGAAGTAGCTTGAGCTTGAGCAAACACACGAGGCTAAAGGGTGGGACTTACTTAAGATAATTTAAAATGGTATTGGGGTATCGTCGGGTAATTAGCCAGAGCGCAATAGGGCAGGCAGCGCCGATGAGGAAGAAGAAACTTAAGCCTGCAATCACCTCGTTCAAGGGGTCAGTTCGTAGGATCGGCAAAAGGAACACGAAACCGCTACCGCAAAGGTCAGAGGTGATTACACAATGGTAACAAGAAAGGAACTTACTAGTAGATTTGACCATTCGTAAATATTCTTCCAGGACCAATCAAACCCCACTAGGCAGCATCGTTAAAATCTAATCAGCCATACCGGCAAATCATGGGGCTCACAATTACAGAGGCCGTTCCAAAAACCTGTGTAGAAGCACAAGTAAAACTAAAATGAAAAATGATAAGAAGCAAGTCAAGGAGAACCACCGGGCCGCATACTTGTTTTTCTGTTTCTCCTCGCAAAGCTCGCTGGAGAGATGATCTCTATGTTAACGAAGAATAGGAATAGAGACCGTTAGGGGTTGTACTTACGGAATATTCGAGAACATCCTGACACCAAGTGTCAGTATCGTGAAAATCGTCGTATTTCCGATGGGATGCTCACCAAGATTGAACGCCCAGCTGGACAGTTCCGGCAACAACGGTAGCAACAACCTGAAACGAAGTTGTCAAAAAAAAGACGCCATGACCAAAGTTCTAAAGTACTTGACACCAGAACATGGGCCGCGGAGGGATCTAATAACAACGTGTTCGAAGCATATACAACCTTTAGAGCATGTCGGAAATACCTTCATGTAACTATGATAAAGGACGGTCAAAAATGTGCGCCGGAAGAAAGACGTGGCAACTTACTGGCCAAGCTTGAAATCAGCTGTAAATTGCATAGCTTGTGCCATCGTGATATATCCGTAAGTCTAGTCAATAAGTGCCATGAGTAACCATCTCAAGATGATGGGCAACTAGACACTACCTTAAAACTACAGGTAACCAGTGTTTCAGTAATAAGCAGAAAGGGGTATAAGAAAGGATATGCACATCATCATAGCGTTAGGGTTGCCTAATATCAATTGGAGTTGAGGATTTTATAACCAAATGATAAAAGTAAGAAGCGCGTACCGGGTAGAATGAAGCCAACGATAAGCTCTGTGATCACGCTATCGCAAAGATACGTCAGAAACTACTACCTTGATCAACGAAAAGAACGACTCACTTGAGTCCAACCTGCCGGTTCGTCACCGCTTGGATCATCCCAATCGGGACAACATAAACAACAGCTGCATCATCTCGTAAGCACCGCCCGCAATGGAAACTCGGAAGATCAACAACATACATATAAGGAGTGCGATAATTAGCGCCCATATCGTCATTCCCGACGGCCATAGTTGTATACAAACACAAGCGAAAACAAAAGTAAGAACTGCATTTTCAGAGCGTCAGTTTAGCGCGCGTTTAGGAATGTGAGAGAAGGCATAGAACTCGCCAAAAATACAGGCGTAGTACCAGTCAGGGACTAGAAATTTTTACTGATCGGATGTTAGTGCCCTGATCAAGTTCGAATGGACAGCTTTTTGAAAAAACTACCTTGGGGATACTGGGACATCAACCGGGCATGGATGTCCGGTTGCTCCCGCATAGAACGTCCGAACTGCAGTCGGATAGGCTTCCAAAAGTGTATGGCAGCTGGATTGTACAAAGAGTCAGTAAAGAGGTGATTGGGCGTCATTCCTCGACGGCGAATGTTCCTCACCATGTGTGATAGTAGCTGGTGATTCGAAGGGAATAAAACGGTTCAGCAGGGGGATAAACAGGTAGACAACGCCAAGCAACGCACCGGTGATAGACAGGAAAGACAGTCCATAGGACATGGCAAATGTTGTGCTGTTAAGCAGTGTTTCGTTAAGTCCCCCTGATTCTCGACAGATACAAGATCACCCACGGAAGATAGAGAGGGCTATATTCCTTGTACGCTTCCAAGTTAAGAGTAGCGTCAGAATTCTTGACTCGTGATACGTTATAAACGTGTCCAGTGTTATCGTAAGCGTATGGGGAAGATATGCTTTAGATTTCAAAAACATAAAAGTCATCAGGCACTCTTGCAGAAAAATAAGACGAGGGATGACGATTACGGCATATATTGGCTATGCCACACATTCTTGTACTGCGCAGATTCCCAATATAAGTAAGCTTCCAGAAATGGGCGAGGTGCTTTGACCCACATAGAGGAGGGGCGTCAAGAACCCTATATAGGAAAGAAATCGTCAAATTGGGTTGCATTCCTCATCGTCCGGATTTGGAAACTCACAGTAGAAAACGAAGAAGCCTATCATAACATTTGCTTCTGCCCACCCTGGCGTCATACAACACTTGTTAGTCTGCAGCTCGATGACAAACGCATTGAGGCATACATGGTGTTGCTAGTCTAGAGAAGGAATGTTTAGAAAGTCGAACAAATCTACATTAAAGAACTGCAGTACTCACGGACTACCGATGAACGCGATTTGATTCCAATCAAGCGTGAGCAATGAGAAGCCCAATCCACTGTGGTATCTGAAGATGGTTCGCGGGACGTAAGGATCTACAAACGTCTATCATGGAGAACCAGTGTAAACGTACCCGAAGATTTGATTAACTTTCTAATGTATCAGCAAAAGATGAGCCACTGATGCTCCATAAAATGAAGAGCTAATTACTCACGACATTGTCGGGCCATATCCAGCAGACCTGCGAGAGACGTCAGGGCGGAACAAAAGCCGCGGTACAGCAGGTACTCACCCAGCTGAAAACGCTGCAGACGAGGCAGCAAAGCAGCCACAGGTCAGTTCTACTGCCAAGAAAGTACTGAACAAGAATAATGGCGGAAATACCTGAGAGCTTGGAACAGATAACCAGGAAAGATGTCTAGAAGGAACAAACAGCCACCTGATCAGCATCTCGGCTTAAAGGCGGAAGGAATGGACGGAGAGGGGGATCGGAGATAATGGGACATTAATAATGGAAGAAAAATTGGATGCTTACACCAGACAATAGCCGCAACGAAAGCGTAGAGAAAAAATCGCTCTCTGCTGAGTCCAGTCTCGCGGGCCAATGCCAGCGTAGGTTTGAGAATGGAGGGTATTGAACAGGGCGCATGAGACCAGGGTATTCGGCCAAACTGCGATTTCAATCATTAGCACCGGGTGTTATCTTGCCGACTTCAGGGAACTCAGGGCGTACTCATAGAAGGAGGGGCGACAAGGAAACGGCGGGCGATACCCCCCATGGAAAATCCGATAAGCTGGGTAGACATCACAAGCATCCATCTGTCTAAAGCGCAGTCAAAAGTTAGTGTATCTCTGGGCGGGTCATTCAAAATCAAGTTACATGAAAAGTTCCATATTTGACCATAGGTAAACCGTTGGACGGCAACAATGTCGGTTGCGTAAGCGCTTTGCGCACCCACACTTGCCATTATGGTCACCAAAACCTGATAAAACGTCGCGTAAGCATCATGATGTCCCATATACGCTTTCGCGCGCGCTCGCCGTCTGACAGACGGCGAGTTGTAGACTGAACTCACGTGTTCTTTAATAGTAAAGGGGCCCGGGTTCAATTCCTTTCCAAGAATCGACCAATGAGGGCAGAGCCGGACCCACGCTCGGCCAACGGGGAATACGAGTAGCTGAGCGACAAGCTGTGTTGTATGCGGATCGGTTAGCCATCAGATTGCGCACTCGAGTTTGCCGACTTACCCCTCCGATGAGTACTGAAGGATAGCGGAAATAGAAGAATTGGTTCATGCCCGGCAAGAGGATAGCCCAAATTAGGCCCAAAACCCATGCTCGTATTGTCGACGCAGGCATGTCGGGGTCGTCAAAGTTCGCCACTGCAGAGCGGACTTCAGGATATGGAGAGTCATCCTCTGCGATAAATTCGGAGAAATGAGCACTGGTGGAAGTTAATGCGGACTAACAGGGCTCACGTACCGAGAACAGAGTTGCTATCGTAGTTGGGGTCGAAAATGCTTAGTATGCCACTACCCCGTCCAGAATACGTGGATGTGGAATCGGCGTGGTTCTCTGTCCGGTCGTCAGTTCTGGACGAAGTAAGAGCGCAAAATGGGTAAGACTCACCTAGCGATTTCTCTGCGTCCTTTAGAATGAATTCCAAAGGGTGTAGCTCATCCTTAGAACCGAACTCGTTCATGGCATCCCTCCTCCCACTATTCGCGTGACTGCTGCTGCTGCTTCCCGGAACAGGAGGATAGGTGTGGGCTAGGTGTTCCAGCGCAATTGGGGAATCCTATCTGGACAAACTGACGCAAAAAATGTGAGCCCGTGCCACGAACTCGACGGTGAAGTAACCACGCAACCTGTTGGAAAGAGATAGAGGAGTGATAAGGGTGAAAATGGTCGAAGAGGGGAATTTGTCGGGCAATATGTGAGGTAGGGTGTATCGCGCGCGGCTAGGGTGGATGGCGTGTGCGAAGAAAGAGAGGAAGAGAACCGGGGACAGTTGTAGAGGTCCTCACTCCATTCGAAGTGGGACGGGAAGATGGACCGACTCGGTTAAGGCACCCACTATTCCCCATGTCACGTGGATATTACACATCAGGCCAGATTCGAACTCAGATCTACGAAAAACATCCACTCTCTTGGCGATCTTCCTTCAGAATCACTTTCTCCCCTGCGCAGACTTTCATCGCTTTTTACATCTCTCGAATTTATCCACTTCTTATGCATGGGTCTTTCTCGCTTGCTCGCTCAGGTTCCATTCGCTTCATCGATCTCTCTCGTTTGTCTAATCTGGGACGTGAGAGATGCCGTGGCTGAAACAAGCAACTATCACAGAACCTACGCGGACTTTGAGCTCTTTGCAATCGTGCTGCGTGCCTGAAGAGGCGGACATTTTTGGAGAGATATCATGAGCGTTAAGATATCACCGGCCTATTTTTGTCCACCACCGCCATCAGAACCTGTCTGGATGCCACCGGTTCTCCATTCAAGTATCCGCCATCTTTTTGCCACCAAAACTCAGCAGAACTCAGCCTTGCTATGGCATAAACGCCCGCGAAGATCGACACGTTCGAATACATCTCAATTAACCTCCCAAAAAATCCCCGGTAAGATCGCCTCCCTCTATCGCTAGCGTCCTTAAGATCCAGATATCGCACGGCGCAACCTCGCAACGCTATCGCCCAACTATATGCTTGTTCTACCCACCGCTTCGGCCCCCTCTTGCTTAGTCGCCCTCCGGCGCTGTGTAATTGACCTGAGCATTCTGACTCTCCGATTCTGTCGGCGGTCTAGTTCTACACCAGCCCTCCTGGATCAAGCAATGGATCACTTCATCCAGGCGCTCGGTGACTGGTGATTGTTCCAACATTGACGTTTCTGGTTACACTCCTAAACCCTATGGCCTATGGGTTAGCACAAATCCACTAAGACAGACGGGCTTCCGAAGTCCGCTCCCATATTTACATAGACCCCACAGCACCCATTGGCTTGACAGCGATTGAACTCGCTGATGATCTACAAATTTGGAACTGCACCCGACAAGACGATGACATCGCTTGCTTTGCTTTGCTGGCGGAAATGGCTTCACCTTGAGCCCAAATTGCCCTATCGTGAGATCAGATGTGGCGCTTGGGTCACATGAGGCTCCTGGTCTTCATTCATGTCCTGATTATAGCGCACTCGCTTCTTCTCGAGAACCCACTCCAGGCTGCGATTCTATCAGGTCCAAATCTCTTGTCTATCCAGAAAGTATCTCTGACATGAGAGGCCAAGGCCGACAACACGGCCTGCCAATGTTAGCCCCACCTCGAGTCCATGTAAGACTATCATCCTGAACTCGGCCCTCGAGCTCGAAGAATCCACATCATGCACGTCAAATAACATCTTCAAATCTAAAGACTGTCGTGTGCCCCCACTTGTTGAAGTATCGCACAATATCCAAGCATAAGTATGGTCCGCCCTATCTTTCGTACTCCTTCGTTCTCTCTACGACAACGCTGAATCCTTCACAATCTTCACAATTCATAACACAGCCCGCTATCGTCCATATGGCATCATGTCGTAACCTTAAAGGGCCTTTCCCTGTCTATCTCTACCTACATCTTGTGGAGGCCTCACACAGTTATCAATCCATCTGCACCCCATCCAAGTCGCCTTTCCCAATCACTTCCAATTGCAGCTAGTTACTCAGCGCGGTAGCTCCCACGACACCTTCTAGACCGTAGTGGCCAGGGCACGAACATGTGTAATAGCACTCTCACAACATAAAATAGGCAACCTCTAGAAGGAGACAGCGAGCACATTTCGCCGGCTTCAACCAAAATAACACCTACTTTCAAGGTCAAGTTCAACGCTATAGCCCAGTATATACTAATCTCCTAATCCCATCGGCGTCATCGCCGTCCATTTTCTTGTCGGGATTCTCTTCTATCTGACGTCACTCCGTCGGTGCTGAACAATCCACATACCCAACTTCCAGCTAATCCCCGCCAGTGACCTCAGCCACAGACCGGAATCCCCGTCGTTAATGAAACAGCTGGAGCTGCCGACCTTCTTCAAGATCTTCTTCCATTCGGCCGTATAAATATGGCTCTCGATAACGGTCAGTAAGTGCGCCTGCCATGTCGAATGGAGATGTTATCGGACTGCGCATGTGTAACGATCTTATCACATGTTCGTTGTGCGATTGCCTTAGGGCCGCCTTTAAGCTCGCCTCTCAGCTCTGAGAAAACTTGCATAACTTTTGGCCGCTTCGAGCCTAGTCGAGGGCTGAAAGAGACTGCATCCATGGAAGATATTTGAAGCAGGGATATTTTCGACCGTCATTCGTCCTCTTGGGGGAATTGTTTTTCCTAAACTTGTCGTCAGCGGCGTCGGGATAAACTTGTGTCGTGTGAGGTCGGGTGGATGAGTAAGATGAGTTTCTGGTTATGATTCATGGCTCTGTTCTGACGTATACATATGAGATAAGATTCTCTGCCATTGAGTTGGATGAGTTTGATGTACTGGGCGCTGTCGCGAAAACGGATACACCGAATGGGCTCCTACAGCGAAGAGAGGATACGAGACCGGACCGGGAGGAACCAGCATCATCTACGGCAGTGTGTTCCAATACCCATGACGACATCAGCCATAAGTAGGCTCAGATGAACGACAAAGGTCATGATCGGACTGGTAGGCTTTAACTTCCTCTAGATTTCTCTGGAACCCAGCTGCAAACTCAAACACCACAAGACATGAAATCATCCTCTGAAAGTTCTTCTAGAGCGTCGCGCTAGAGCCTAAACCTGATCACGATCATCTGCGGCTTTTGCGCCCAAGCAGGAATAAAGCGGTCTAGTCTTTGTCTAGTCTCTGACTTAGTATACTGATATCATGGCAACGTTCATAACGTTCAAGCCAGAAGTTCAAACCTCTAAAATGCCTTCTGATGCGATAACATCCTAATCCTATGAAGAGTAGTCTTCCAAGAGCAGCATATTACCCAGCCTGGACCTTTGATAATCTCGGATATCTATTACTAGGGTGGAGGAGAACCAAAGAAGAACGTTAGGTCCGAGGAAGAGCGCCGCGTTCAAAATTTCCGTTGAAGGAGAAGATTTTTGATTCATACCTGCTAGGTTCTTTCCTATCGTCCATACAACTTATTATATTTGTAGTAGCCTTGTTCTTAGCTGGATTTATCCTTTCAAGTTAGAGCACTTTGATTATTGCGGATAATTGGCGGGTAAACCGTCCTTTTATGGAAGACCGTATCTCGACTTTACGTAATCACTTCTACTTTGCTTTCTCCCGTTTCCTCTTGGTTTTCTCCAATGTTTCCTCTGGTCCCTTGCAGCTTTTCGCGCTTGTCTCCGGGTGTGTATGTCTCGGTCCGTGCCGGTTATAACTTGTCCATCCATCCATCCATCCTAGGATTTCCAGATCTAACATTGATTTGCTTGCTACGCCTGATGAAATGTCAACCGCATAAAAATACGACGCATTCAACGGGTGCGCTCAGTCGTGACCTCCAAGTATACCGATGCAGATCACCTGTTAATAAAAGGTATACTTGAGCTCAGTGCCTGGAACGGGCTTTTCAAGATTGAAAGATCCTTACTCCTCATTAAGCTTCGTTGGTTGCGGGACCGACATGGGAGGAGATGAGTTTGGCCGACTGTCAGTGTAACTGATATAAAAAGAGAGGTCATCGTTGGCTGACCACCTCGCCCCCAATTATTCAATAATGTTCCATCCCAATCTCACTCACTTCCTTTTCTCAGCGATTCCAGCTTGGGGTGAAGGCTCTATCAGTAGTTCAGTCGTTCTATCGACTAAATTTCGTCTACAGGACATATCAGGCCGTTCTGCATCCTTGCAGCAGCGGCTGGTGAACGAGAACGAAAATATTGTTGTAACTATGATACTCGCCCCGAATTTCCTCGACAAAGCCCATTCCTGAAATATCCGCAGAATTTGGCGAAGGAGGTTCTGATCAAGTTCGGCGACGAATTAGGTGATTTTCCACTCGAAATTGTAGGTTAAACACTGACGGCTACAATGAAAGGGTTCTCTCTACCGTTCAGTCCACGTCTTATAACGGCTTTGAAACTATGCGACCTAATGGCGGAAACTTATGCAACCGCCTACCAAACACTATCGGAGGGCAAATCGATTACTTGCGCCGAGAAGAACACCGATCTTCGATGCTATTCCTGCACCGCTTGCAGTGATTCTCGATGTCCGCAACCACACTCATATTGGTTTGTGCAAGGACTAACTATCTGCTTTTATAGTTCGTTGCATTGCCTCAGTTACAGGCCACTCGTGCGATTACTGGAGACTCCGTGCCAATCATAGCATGGGTAACTGGGCATGTTTCTGCTCTTGTTCGATCGCTTGGTCCAGAATCCTTGGGTGGTAGAGGCGATATCGGCGCGAGGGTTGATGCAGAGGTGGCACGTACTGGAGCTTCTCCTGAAGAAATTAGTGACAAGGTACGAGCATAGTATGTTGGAATTGGCAAGAGTCGACTAATCATCGAATCGACCAAGATTTACCATCTGACCGATGGAACAGCGGTTAAAGTTGCTGGCTTACCTACGATGTATGACCACGAATTTTTCCCTCAGACGGTACGTTTTACCCTGAGCAGGAAGGCCAAGAACATTGATGGACGAGAGGAGCTATAGCGTCCCTTTAATGTACCAATGGCGATGATCATAAGAGGATGTCGAACGTGAGTGCCGATATCAAGTCTTACTTAGCTAATATCTGCCCTCGGAAAGAGTTCTGCAGGAATGCGATGAGGTCTTCATATCGTCTGCATACTCGTTCGAAGAGCAATCTATAGCTGCCAGCTAAATCTTGGTTTTCCGAAATGAAAAAGGGTACCTATGTCATTGGACCCCTTTTACCATTTGGTTATGGGACGGTAGCGCAGAGTTCCCGAGGTGCGGTTGACGTTGAAGCATTTCTGCACAGAATGCTTATACAACGGGGTGGAAACTCCGTCATCTTTGTAAGTTCCAATGATATCTCTACGCTATGGCCGTGAGCCCATTTTCTTAGGTTTCGTTTGGTACCGTATACTGGCCTACAGTTCCGGAATATGTCGACGAAGTCATAGAAGCTTTAATCGAGACAAAGTTCCCATTCGTACGGTTGTATCTAATTCACTTGAAGCTTTTGACCTTCCTTCCCGCAAGATTTTTTCCTTTGCATCGCCGTTCGCCAAGGTGTCGTCCGAATTGAACGCGAAAGTGAAGTTGTCAGGTCTGGGAATCATAACACCATGGGCACCACAGCAGTTCATCCTCAATCACCCGGTAAGTTTTATTCCACAATCTCTCAGCTCTTAGTTAGTATAACATGTTTTCTTGCAGGCTACAGGATGGTTCCTTACTCATTGCGGTCACAATGGCATCATGGAGTCTCTCGCGGTTGGGGTTCCGTTGTAAGTATACTCTGGGAGGTAAATTATCCGTGCTCATTTCAATTTAACCTTACAGAATTGCTTGGCCATTTGAAGCTGATCAGCCTGGCGCTGCTGCACATCTTACCGAGAACCTCAATGTTGCATTCGAGTTAATCGAGGTTAGGACTGGCGAGAGCGGTCTGAAGCCCCTCTACCGGAATGGACGTGCAGCCATGGGGACTCGAGATGCAGTTGGAATTGAAATAAGAGAAGTCATCGATGCTTGTCGTGGTCAGAAAGGAGAGGAACTGCGAAAGAACGCTGAAGGCATCAAAGAGAAATTCGTTGAAGCGTGGCAAAAGGACGGTGTAAGCAGGAAGGAGTTGCATACATTCTTGGAGAAGTACGTATAATCCCTTCCACGCATATTTTGCCTTTGAACCTTGATCCACCTGGACCTACTTATGGTGGAACGGGTCACTGGCACAGTTATAAAATAAAATAAGTGATGTACATATCTCAATATCAGAAATAATTTTAGAATAAATGTTCGATCAGGAGGACTTCCTTACGTCGCGGATTCCTATGCAAGAAAAGTACTCAGGTTGCCGGGGCTTAGCCAGATATATATTTTCAAGGCAGAGCACTTCATGAACGCGGGTAAGCGCTAAACGGCAAAGAAATTTCAGATACCTGCCGTGATGAAGCGCGTCAGGCTTTGACTTGATGTAAAACCAAGTACCCACAGGCTCAACTTGCGAGACTTCGGATTGCGTAGATATGTGGACCCTGGAATATGCTGGCTGCGCATGATGAAACGTCAGCCGCGCTACGAATCACGATGCGACGCGTTAAACGGGTGCGTTCCGTCGTGGCCTCCAAGTACTTTCTCCACGTATATATACCGTACGGTGCGGATCACTTGTTAATAATAGGTATAGTACGTGGGCTTGGTACCTACTATCTGGAGTGCTTTTCAAGACTGGAACATTCTGACTCGTTATTAAGCTTTATTGGTCGCGGAACCGACAGGTCCGGGGGAAAAGTTTAGTTTGTTCGACTATATCCTTGCATTGGTTGGTGGGTTGCCTACAGTATAAAAATGGTGGTTGTTGTTGGGAGACCACCTCACCCCCGATCATCCAACCATGTCCCATCCAAGTATCGCTCACTTCCTTTTCTCTGCAGTTCCAGCTTGGGGTGAGCGCTCTATCATAAATAAGCTGTTCTATTGACTAGATTTTGCCTACAGGACACATTAGGCCGTTCTGTATCCTGGCGGCTCGCTTGGTGAACGAAAACGAGAATGTTATCGTGACTATGATAATTGCTCCAATTTTTCTTGACAAAGCACATTCCGAAATATTGGCTGAATTCGGGGAAGGAGGTTCTGCGCAGGCTCGGGGACGAATTAGGTGATTTCCAAATTCGAAATTGTAGCCGTTAGAAGTTAACTTAAACCTACCTTCAGAGTTCTTTCTACGATTCAATCCATGTCTCAGAGCATTTTTCAACTTATGCCAACAATGGGCGAAACATTTGGAGTTGCCTACCAAGCTCTATCCCAAGCCAAACCGATCACTTGTGCCGTGAAGGGGACAATCTTTGATGCAATCCCTGCACCTGTTGTGGTGTTCCTCGACGTGCGTAAACAACGCTGATGTTTGTCCATCCATATTCCAACACCCACCTTTTTGCAGTTCCTTGCATCGCCTCAGTTACAGGCTACTCGTGCGATTACTGGACGCTCCGTGCCAATCATGGCATGGATAACAGGCCATACTTCTGCGACTATTCGAATGTTTGGACCAGAGTACTTGGGGGGTAGAGGTGACATCGGCGCGAAGATTGACGCAGAAGTGACACGCACTGGAGCTTCTCCGGAAGAAATCAGTGACAAGGTACGTGCCTGGTGTGTTATAACTCGAAAAAGTCGACATAACCCTTGGGTCATGCAAGATATACAATGTGACAGATGGGACGGTGATTAGAGTTCCTGGTCTGCCTACCATGTTTGACTACGAATACTTCCCTCAGAAGGTGCGTTTACCCTGTCCACGAAGGAGAAAATTAATGTACAAAAAGAACTGCAGCTTCCCTTCAATACACCAATTGGGATGATCGTAAGAGGATGTCAAACGTGAGTGCTGCAACAAGTTTTAGCCAATAGCTCAGACTTTTGGACAGGGTTCTGCAGGAATGCGATGGCGGCTTCCTATCGTCTGCACACTCGTTCGAAGAGCAGTCTATAGCTGCCGCCAAATCGTGGTTTTCCGAAATGAAGAAGGAAGTCTATGTTATCGGACCTCTTTTACCTATTAGTTATGGGACAGTAGCGCAGAGTTCCCGAGGTGCTGTTGATGTTGAAGCATTCCTGGATAGGATGCTTGTGCAATGTGGTAGAAATTCTGTCGTCTTTGTAAGTCCAAATATGTACTGACCAAGCGCGATTGATCATCAATTCATTTTTCTTAGATTTCGTTCGGTACCATATTTTGGCCTACAGTTCCGGGTAATGTCGACGAAGTTATAGAAGCCTTAATCGAGACAAAGTTCCCATTCGTACGGTCGTATCCATTCCACATGAACCTTTTGACATTCATTTCCGCCAGGTTTTTCTCCTTTGCAGTCGCCGTTCGCCAAGGTATCGGACGAATTGAACGAGAAAGTGAAGTTGTCCGGTCTAGGGGTCATAACACCTTGGGCACCACAGCAGTTTATCCTCAATCACCTAGTAAGTTTATTCCACTATCTCTCAGCTTTTCGTAGTTAGTGTAACATGTCGCCTCCCAGGCTACAGGATGGTTCCTTACTCATTGCGGTCACAATGGCATCATGGAGTCTCTCGCGGCTGGAGTTCCGTTGTGAGTACACTTTGAGATGCAGGTTATATGGGCTGATATCAATTTCGTCGTACAGAATTGCTTGGCCATTTGAAGCTGATCAACCTGGCGCTGCTGCACATCTTACCGAGAACCTCAATGTTGCATTCGAGTTAATCGAGGTTAGGACTGGCGAGAAACGGTCTCAAGCCCCTTTACCGAAATGGACGTACAGCCAAAGGAACTCGAGATGCATGTTGGAATCGAAATAAGAGAAGTCATCGCTGCTTGTCGGGGTCAGAAAGGAGAGGAGCTACAAAAGAATGCTGAAGACATCAAAGAGAAATTCGCTGAAGCGTGGCAGAAGGACGGGATAAGCAGGATGGAGTTGCATTCATTCTTGGAGAAGTATGTATAATCGCTTTCACAGATACTTTGTTTTCAAGCCTTGAACCATGTGGAGCAAGTTATGCCACCGGTCGTTGTATGTATCTCAAGTTATTGGAATATCAAAAATACTTTTAGAATAGGGTACAATTAGGATTCACTTCGCAGATTCCTATGTCAAGAATGGTACCCAGGTTGCAGACTTGCCTGACATCACAGCTTGAACATAGACTTACATTAGTAAATTGTGGAGGAACCGGTAACGTCTTAACTCGCCTCCACACGAGTAAGTAGTGCCAAAGCATACCTACGGTGAGGGAATTCGCAACCACAACGACTCCAATAAGTACTGATTATAAATTTGTGCAATCAATTACCGATGATGATATAGCGAGTCTAAGGGCTATCGTAAGGGCGAACTGAACAGCCCGTGATGCAAGAATAACATGATAAATACACCTATACCGAGAGGCGACTAGCCCAGCCAACACCCATTCTTCCAGAGAGGACACATATCCCACCGGAGCTTACCGGCGCAAAAGGGAAGGTCGTCTAGGCGAGCACTAAAGATATTTTGGATGTTCGAGGACGTCGGAAATTACTGGGACGACGCGAGGAGTCACTTTGTTTTGTCGCCTAAATCCAATATCCAACACGGTTAGTTAACCACTCCACTATGGTTGTCTTACAGGTTCAGCGTGTAGTGTCCATCTACGCGTCTTCCTTAGACGTCTTGGCCCGAAGGTGTCTAAAAAAAATCAGGTCCGAATGGTTGGTGGGCTAACCCTTTCCCTCCCTTCCCTCTACACAAACCGCTAAAGCCTTAAAAGAGAACTGCCATCTCCGCACACACAACCCCTAGCCCAACAGCGGTCATCACCACCACTGGCGCCAAATTCCACCTCGCAAACGTCACCTGCCGCACTTTTATCCCTTTCTGTAAAAGGATCTGCTTCCACAAGAGCCCAGCGAGCGATGCTGAGAACGTGAATGACACAGCGCCAATATTTGACGCGACCGCGAGTGCGATGGCTGCGCTCCTATTAAACGCGATCTAAATTCGCAGTAACATTGGGCTCCTGCAGCAGCGGACACAGTGGCCGCTCGCACGACCTTGGTCAGCAAAATCGTCGCGCCGATATTCGTGCCGCTCATGTTACATAGCAGCACGCCGAGCACGCCGACTACCCATATTGTGGGATAAATCTGCCTTCCAGTCATGATTACCAGCCAGCGGCGCGAATATGGTGATCCAGCCTTGGGACGCGAGCGCTTGGATCAGTATGAATTGGGAAAATGCGAAAGGGATAAGGGCAAACGGAAGGCGGGGGAAGGCCTGTGGCAAGGGTAGGGAAGTGAGACTGGAAGCGGTGCTTGTGCGAATTGAAAACGAGACGCGTTTTGGAGAGGAAGGGAAAGGGTAAAGACTGGCGGGGCGGTTGTGGTTGACTCCGAGGCAGGAGGGACTTGTGGTCGTGGTCACGGTGTTGGCGGTATTGGAACGCGTGTTATTTCGGGTCTCAGATGGGGAGGGCACTAAGGACGGGATGGACTGCAAACTAGGATCGGCGGATTCAAGACCGTTCTTGGGCTCATCGAATGTCACAGCGCGCGGTGGCGACACCCCTTCGTCCTCGTTCCCATCGGCAGATGCAAAATGGTCGTCAGGCTTCGCTGCATGAACATGCGCTTGGCCATTATGCTGCGCCAATTCGCGACGCACGAATGTCATCCTCAGCATTGCTCAAGTCTTCGTTAATATTCTTCTCTTTTCGTCCCCGCCGTCCTCCATTAAAGTCGATGCCCTTCACAGACCGATAGTGATCCCAACCCAAATCGTACGCAAACTTGGCAACAGCAAACGGCAAGCTGATCTTCCAGACGTCCACATGAAAGAAGCTAACCACGATGATAACCACCAAACAAGTCAAGAGCAACACACTGCCTACCCACGCGCCAGGTGGGGTCGAGCAGAACGGAGCGAGGGTCTAGGTCGGTTGCTACGTTTAACTTCTTAGGCACGTATTTAGCTTTGTGAAATTGAGCGAAAAGAGCGAAATAGCATGTCAGGCTGCACGCGAGGAAGGGAAGGATGGTGTACGCAGTAAAAGCTGCATTGTTAACGGAGAAGCCTTCGCAAATGACCACGTTTGTGGGGTTCCCGACGAAGAGGACCATGGACGCGGTGTTGGCGGCCGCGAATTCGGATATGAGCCAGGCAATGGGGTTGAGCTGGTTATCATCGCAGATTTATGGAAAGTATTTTTCCTGTCATAGTGGAACTTGACAGGACGAAACGATTTGACTTACCTCGTTAGCTTTGGTATAATAAACCAAAAACGCCGTCCCGCTTAAAATAACAGGGTCGTTTCCCAGAACCACGCTCAGAACAGTCAGCATCATGTAGAAATAGAGAAAGAGCCTGCGTCCGTTGGAGCCGCCCTTATTGGAGACCCAGAATGCAGCGGCTTGTAGGACGCCAGTAATGTCAAGGGTGATGGCCATGTAGGCGAGGGTGAAAAAGAGGATAAGGATATTGTATGGCTTGACGCCGTCTGTACCACTATAAAAACGCGGTGTTATCAGAGAGACGGAACTAGACATCGAGGTTCGAGAGAGAGAAATGGCGTACACGATACCATCTCTAATCTGATAAAATTAAGTACGCAGTTAGCAAACGTTCATGTATGCGTATTCTGGGAAATTGCTCACTTCGAGTGGGCCCAAACATTGTGCGGCCCATAGAACGAGGATGGCGATGATAGGAGCTGTGGTGAGGTTAAGGTGGATGCGAGTGCGACGCAGGCCGAGGTAAGGAAGAGGCAAGGGGACCGGTGAAAGAGAAGGAGTGTATTACGCAGATTATAGATAGGATGAACACCACTAACGTGGCGATGGCTGGGCCCGAGACCATAGCAAAAAATTTGACAGTGAGAGGGAGGTCAAAAGCGTTGTACGGTGCATTCCATTCTCCCATTGCTGCTTTTCCATGTATAAGTATCTCGCCCCAAGCGAAGGCGTTCCTTTCGCACCGTCCGATGGGTGGGGCAAAATTTAAATCGGGACGTCACCAGGCTGGACAAGCACTGCCTCGTCCATATCGATTTCCGCGATAAGCCCGGCGTACTTACTCTCCTGCCTCCTTTTTCTTCAAGGCCCATCGTCAGAATTTCCAAAACGAATTTCTTAGACAAGTTGGGCAAAGAACAGACATCGATCGCCGCGAGAACCCCACCAAGCGCTGGATGGACAGCCTCTTTCATCCGAAGCGGAGGTTTTGCAAAGTTTGCTAAAAATGGTAGAAGACATGGTCATATTTTCTGGGCCTTGAGGCTTGAAATTGTAGCTTGAGGCATTCTGCGACGCTGAGGAGGTGCAGGCAATCGTTGAGAAGGATAAAGGCAAGAGCAGAGATGATACACAGCCGTGCCTGATCAGGACCATGCTGGGCTACGTCATCAGTCCAATTTTCAACTTGTCCATCTATCTAGGGCTAAGTTACGGTAATACAAATATATTTGATAGCATCGAGAAAGGGTTTGTAAATGACTTGCACTACGTACATGTGGCTGCATATATATTATGCAAATGCAAGCTAGGTCAAAGACGTGAAATTTTGGAGTAAGTTCTATGACACCAGAATTAATACGTCGCAGGAACTCGACAAACCAGCAGAGATTCAATGGGACGAGTTCCTTCGTCTGCAGTCAACAAGTAACACGTCTGGTGTCCCACTCCCACATACGTACACCACATCAGGGCATCCATACGAAGAGATTTCTACTTCGAGGCCAGGGATATCTTCTAGAGACTGGAAGTCTCCTGACGAATCGTAAGCCATCCGGATGGAGAACACAGGGATTGGCTTCCCTTGCTGCAGTCTGGACATGAGGAATGCATGAGCGTCGCTGACGGTACCTGATGCAATGAGGGAGTTATAATGTGTTGAAAGCAATTGAAGTTGTGGCAATACTGGCTCCTGCACTTCATTCGAGAATTCGCGGAGGAAGTCAAAGGTCTCGAAGGTCACGGTGAGCTTTTGGACAAAGTGAAGTGATCCCATGAATTCTATGAATTTCGGATGGGACACCGAGAGGCCACAACCATCAAGACTTATGTCCAGAGAAAGATTGCATGCCTTCAAAGGTTTGGAAAACTCCAAGGCGGAGAGGAGGCTTTTGAATGTGCCATCTGGGAAGACATTGTACGTGTAATTCAGATCCAGGTTAAAACGGAGAACAGGTTCCGTGTTGGCCGATGCGATGAACGAGAAACTTTGGTTGTAAAGGATGAGCTCGATGTTTGTGGCCTCTGCCAAGTTGGCAAATTTTGCGTGTGTGGACAGGACCTGGGTTACAGCGGCCAAAACTTCTGCGTTCGGCGAGTACTCGGGTTTGAGAAGCACCCAGTCAAATTCCAAACAGCGTCTAGCATCTGGGTTGAGGTGATTTAGAAAGGACATATATGGGCTTATATCTGCAGACGTTTCTATGGTGATTTTTGTGAGCCTAGGTAGCGTGAGGCGGGGTGTAGTCACTGGGATGGGGTCTCCATTTGTGATAGCATTGGCTCTCAGATCCTCTAGTACTTGGAGGAGAGGCATATTAGTAAGAGCGGCGAGTAGTTCATGGTAAGCCACCGGAGGGTTAAGGGTAAGATGGCGAATCCTCGATGTCCAAGGTGCTTGCAACCTGAAGTGAATACCAGGCGCGGAAAACATCCTGAGCATAGGTGCAAAATCGTTGAATAATCGGAAATCGCGGGGTGAGATGATCGTGGATTTAGCAGTTGCCGGATTCGTTGTGAGAAACCGCGCCAGGACGGGTGCCGGTCGCTGAAGCAGGGGCCACAGACGAGAATCGCTTTCGAAGATGCTTCTGGGCTTGGAGTACGGCAGTTCGATGTCGAGCGATCGCACCCTGTGCCAGTTCTCCTCTAGTATGTGTATGGCAATGTCTTCTATATTGACGTTCCAGCCGTTCACGTAGAGCCACGCGCTAGTGCCTGTCCTGCGCAGAACCTCTTCCCGCCACAAGTCCTGGTCCAGATAAAGGAAATTGATGACGCGCCCCCACAGTGAAGGAGAGTCGACGATGATATCTCTCCAAGAAGAACAGACGTGCGACTCATCCTTGAGAGTCAGGATAGCTGCTTTTGCTGGTGGTCGATGGGGTTCGTGTTCGCTTTCCGTGTTGATCAGAAAAATATTCCAAAGTATGTCCCGAGACAGCTTGAGGATCGGGCTGTCCTGTTGACCAGACAAACGGTTGTGTGTGGAATTGGTATGGGAAGGGCGGGCCTCTGCTGTAGACATGGCCTTGACGTCGTCGAAGTTGGAAGAGAAAATTGCACAGCCACTCCGCCTGTTGAAACGGAAACCCCAAGGAAACCCATCCATTCATCCATTTAATCATTACTTAAAAATTCAATTCATACGTATAGGATAAACATGTATACTCTATAGTACCATGTAGAATCTTATTACAGGAGGAAGACCGAGCGGAAAAGGAATATACTTATTCAACCGTTCTGCCACACATCACAGACGATGATTTTCCATTATTTCATACTCATCACAGCTCCCTCCGAGTCGGCCTCCTCTCAGACAGCCGAAGTTGGAACTCCAACTGACAAGCAGGATCAGGACTAAAAGTCAGCAAGGGACCGCCCAAAAGACCACTGCGCCTCGCTCGACTGCACAAGCCATTTGCTCCAGGCCGGCAGTTCGCAGGTGACAAAGAGCAAGTTTCATAGGGAGATGAGGGGGATGGTGATAGTCTAGTGTGCTATAATGGCAATCATCCTAGGCCTCTCGTGGTTGCAGAGGCTGTCGCTTTCTTTTCTCGAGCAGCTCTTCATAACCCTTTTGCAGCTCCCCGATCGTGCTTACGAGCGGGATAAGAACCAAAAAGACAGCAAGGGACTGCCCGAAAGTCCACTGGGACTCGCCGAGCTGCACCAGCCCTTTGCTCCGCATAATCAACACCTCCGTACTAGCGACGAAGAGGATCTCCGTGCCTGCTGCGAGGAGGAGGATGAGACACCACGTCCTCATATTCCGTTTTTCCGTCCGATTTCGGGTGTACGAATCCACGTCAGACGGCGACTCGGGTCTGGGCGGGGCACGACGCGCGCGACGGCGCTGGCGGTACTGCATGAAAGGGATGTACACGGGGACAATCGCCGCCGAGAGCGCGAAGCTCCCGTAGAGGTAGAGCGCGACGACCCGGAGCCCCTGGTTTGTCACCGGGATGTTGTACCCGAAGATGAGGACGAACGTCCGCGGGGTGCAGTTCAGCTGGCTTCCGAATGTCTTCACGTCGCTCCAGACCCATATCCCAAGCCCAGCGACGGCGATGTAGTGGACCCAAACCACCAGTCCCCTCAGATGGAGCTTCCACGCGACCCTCTTTCTAAACTTCATGTCTGCCTCCGACTGCGATTCCATCAGCTTTCTATTGAGCACAGGCCCGAAATACGCCGTAGCCATGCACGGCACAAAGGTGATCCAGCTGAGCACGAGCACGATGTTCGCGTGGTACGTGCTGAGCCCGTACGTCCTAGCCTGGATGATGGCGGAGACTAGCAGCGCGCAGGCGGTGAGCTCGTTGGTCATGACGATGTCGTTGATCGCAAGGCTTTCTTCCAGCGTGATCTCGCCGTCCATGGCGAAGATGGCGAGGGGGACGAGGCTGAGAAAGGCCTGGGCGTAGATTGAGACGCGCACACCGATGCCGGAGATGTCGGGGTTGGGCTGGATACATGCTGTTGGGGAGAGGGAGGACATGGCGGTGGTGGTAGATGGGGGGCAGCTGCATTATTGGTGGCGGAGAGGATTCGTATGGCGACGATTGTCTGCGGGGACCCTGAGGCGTGCCTGCTTTAAGGTATGTAAAATTCTTGCTGTCAGAGCGCCAAAAATAGCCGACCCAAAACAATTGACGCTCATTTACTGTATGAATTTTAGAAGATTATTATGTGGGCCGTGGCCGTGAAATAGAATCCAAAACTGTGTGTTTTGATAAAGCCTTGATACTCGGGCGAGCTTGCGATTGGTTCCATAGCCATGGAATAAAATTAGAGAGTGATTTGTACCATGAGGACATAGAAGTGAAGATGGCTGAGAGATTCTTGGACCAGGCATAGACGACCAAGTAAATTGGTGGAACCGTTCCACCGACCCAGAGGATTGACATCGCAGAAGAACTAAAGGATCATCAAATGGCCATAAAAAGCTGTTTGTTTTCGCAGACTCCTTGACAAGCTGGGGACTGACAGAATCGAGGCAGTCAGGTGAATTCGCAATCGGCCTCATGGCAATGTAAAAAAAAATTAGCGAGAGCTTCATGCGCGAACGTAGTGGGCATCGATTAAGCACCGATGGCTATGGGTGGAACATGTAAGTCAAGGATTCAGAATGACGCGGAGAGGCCGAGAGATTCCAATGATATTCAAGTTAATGGAGTCGTGATCACTATATATTCAAACATTTAGGACGGAGACAGCTTATGGGAATCACTTACTACCTAGCAAAGGGGTCTGGACATGAATTTGGCCGCAGTGAAATGACAGGATGAGAGGCGATTAATTCCCAACACTGCAAGGGCGATACCTCTGACACGGAATGGCTTATGCGGGGCATATGAGATAGGTGAGTGTCTGGGCCTTGACGTTGTAACCTGAGGTATCCTGCGACGCTAAAGAGGTGCAGGTAATCATGGAGAAGAAAGGCGTGCCTGATCAGGACGGATGCCGTATTCACCTGGCTATGCTACGTCATCAGTTCAATTTCAACACGGTAATCTGAATATATTTGATAGTACAAACAAGCCTCGTAAATAACTTGCACTACGTACGTGCGGCTTATTTATATGGGGGAGTGCATATTTTTTGCAGGTAGAAGACAGTGTCCAAAGCTATAGATCGTTAGCCATGGTGACCTCCCTGCAGCACCCTTCGCCTGGAAAGGATCACAAATACGTGCTAGGTTCCTCAAAGCCAGAATTAATAATAATATGTCGCAGAACCTCGAGAAACCAGCAGAGATTCAGAACGGCGAGTCACTTCGTGAATGTTGAACAATTAACACCTCTGGTGTCCCATTCCCACATGTGTATACCACCTCACGATGCCCATTCAAAGAGATCTCTACTTTCAGTCCCGGGATATCTTCCAGGAACTGAAAATCTCCAGCCGAATGCTGATCCGTGAGGATGGAGAGCATCGAAATTGGCATCCCTCGCTGCAGTCTGGAGACGAGGAAATTGTGTATTTCATTGACCTCATACCTTGCAAGAGCACTGCGGGAGCCATAACATATGGAAAGCAACCGAAGCTGCGGTAACCCTCTCTCCTGAACTTCATTCGAGAATATGCGGAGGAAAGAGAATGTGGCCAGCGTCACAGTGAGCTCCTGGACAAAATTAAGCGATACCGTGAATTCTATCATTTTCGGAATGATCGCGAAGATGTCGCGACTGTTAAAACTTATGTCTAGAGAAAGTTTGCGCGCTAGGACAGGTTTGGAGGACCCCAAGGCGGAGAGGAGGTCCTTGAGAGTGCCATCTGGGAAGGTATTGGGGGTGCGCCTCTGATCCAGGTTGAAACGCAGAACTGGTTCGGCGTTGACTGATGCGATGAATGAAAAATGTTGGCTGTTGAGAAGGAGGTTGACCTGTGTGGCCTTTGCGTTGGCATATTTTGCATGTGTTGACAGGACATGGGTTGCAGCGACCAACGCTTCTGGGTTCAGCAAGCGGGCGGGGTTGAAAGGCGTGAAGCTAAAATCCAAACAGCGCCCAGCATTTGTGGTGAGGTGATTTAGAAAGGACATATAAGGGCTCATATTCGCGGAAGTTTGTATGGTGATCTTTGTGAGCCTGGGTAACATGAAGCTGGATGTAGTCACTTGGGTGGGGTCCCCATTTGTGATAGCATTGGCTCTAAGATCCTCCAGTACTTGGAGGAGAGGCATATCAATAAGAGCAGTGAGTAGTTCGTGATAAGGAACCGGAGAGCTAAGGGCGAGATGGCAAATCCTCGATGTCCAAGGTGCTTGCAAGCTAAATTGAATACCAGGCGCGGAAAGCATCCTGAGCATGGGTGCAAAATCGTTGAATAATAGAAAGTCGTTGGGTGAGATGATCTTGGATTCAGCCGTTGCCGGATTCGTTGTGCGAAACCGCGCAAGGACGGATGCCGGTCGCTGAAGCAGGGGCCACAGACGAGAATCGCGGTCGAAGACACTGCTGGGCTCGGAGAACGGCAGTTCGATGTCACTGTGGTAACCGCCTAGGTTGGATTTCAACCTATCCCTCAACCTGCGCCAGGATGTTAAGAAGCGCACCTTTGGTTGATTTTCAACGAGCGCTGGTTGATTTTGAGCTCGGGGTAGGTTGGTGCCAGCTAGGATGCTTTTCAATCTAAAATGGACAAAAGCATCCTAAGCTCGAAAATGGCCGGCTCCGCTGAATTCTCAACGGGATTTGGTTGATTTCCATCCTAACGGTATTCTGCAGAATCAACGGCTCATAGGTTGATCTCCAGCATTCGCCATAGGTTGACTTTCAGCTAGCTATAGGATTAGAACCAATGTATTGATGCTTTTATTTCTGGGCTTGGAGTACGGCAGTTCGATGTCGAGCGATCGCACCCTGTGCCAGTTCTCCTCTAGTATGTGTATGGCAATGTCTTCTATATTGACGTTCCAGCCGTTCACGTAGAGCCACGCGCTAGTGCCTGTCCTGCGCAGAACCTCTTCCCGCCACAAGTCCTGGTCCAGATAAAGGAAATTGATGACGCGCCCCCACAGCGAAGGAGAGTCGACGATGATATCTCTCCAAGAAGCACAGATTTGCGACTCATTCTTGAGGGTCAGTATAGCTGCTTTTGCTGGTGGTCGTCGGGGTTCGTGTTCGCTTTCCGTGTTGATCAGAAAAATATTCCAAAGTATGTCCCGAGACAGCTTGAGAATCGGGCTGTCTTGTTGACCAGACAAACGGTTGTGTGTGGAATTGGTAGGGGAAGGGCGGCCCTCTGCTGTAGACATGGCCTCGACGTCGTCGAAGATGGAAGAGAAAATTACACAGCCACTCCGCCTGTTGAAACCCATCCATTTAATCATTACTTTTTATAATCCAAATTCATACCTATAGGATAAATATGTATACTCTATAGTACTATGTAGAATCCGATTACACATATTATGCAGATACTGGCTAGGTCAAGTTTCTGTGAATTTTTAGTGTTTAAACGTTGTAGATTGTAGCCATGGTGTCACTTTGGCCCCAGCACCTTTCGTCTACGATTGCGATCGACAAGTAAAACCTCTGGTGTGCCACTCCCACATGTGTATACCACATCACGATTTCCATACAAAGGGATTTCTACTTTCAGACCCGGGATATTTTCTAGACACTGAAAATCTCCTGACGAAAACCGATCTATTAGGAGGGAGAGCGCCGGAATTGCGGTCCCTCGCTGCAGCCTGGAGACGAGGAACGCGTGAACGTTACTGACCTCATGCGATGCAACAGGAATGCACGAGCCATTATATGCGGAAAGCGATCGAAGCTGCGGTAATACTGTCTCTGGGACTTCATTCGAGAATTTGTGGAGGAAAGAGAATGTACCGAGGCTCACGGTGAGCACCTGGAGAAAATTAAGCGATACCATGAATTCTATTATTTGCGGATGGGATGCTGAAAGGTCGTAACCATTGAGACATATGTCCAGAGAAAGGTTGCATGCCAGGGAAGGTTTGGAAAATCCCAAGGCGGAGAGGAGGCCCATGAGCGCGCCAGCTGGGAAGCTATGGCCAGTGGGACTCTGATCCAGGGTAAAACGGAGAACGGGTTCCGCATTGGCCCAAGCGATAAACGAAAAATGCTGGTTCTTGAGAACGAGATCGACTTTTGTGGCCTCTGCCAAGTTGGCATATTTTGCTTGTGTGGATAGGACCTGGGTTGCAGCGACCAACACTTCTGGGTTCGGCAAGCAGTCGAGGTCAAGAACCGTGAAGTTAAGTTCCAAACAGCGTCCAGCTTTTGGGGTGAGGTGATTTAGAAAGGCCACATAAGGGCCTAAATTTGCGGTTGTTTCTATGTTGATCTTTGTGAGCCTGGGTAGCGTGAGGCGGGGTGTAGTCACTTTGGTGGGGTCTCCATCTATGATCGCGTTGACCCTCGAATCCTCCAGTACTTGGAGGAGGGGCATATGAGTAAGAGCAGTGAGTAGTTCGTGATAAGGGACCGGAGAGCTCAGGGCGAGATGGCAAAGACCCGATATCCAAGGTGCTTGCAAGCTGAAGTGAATACCAGGCGCGGAAAGCATCGTGAGCATAGGTGCGTCGTCGTTGAATAATCGGAAATCGCGGGGTGAGAGGATCGTGGATTTGACAATTTCCGGATTCGTTGTCCGAAACCGCGCCAGGACAGGTGCCGGTCGCTGAAGCAGAGGCCACAGACGAGAATCGCTGTCGAAGATGCTTCTGGGCTCGGAGTACGACTGTTCAATGTCGAGCGATCGCACCCTGTGCCAATTCTCCTCCAGTATGTGTATGGCAATGTCTTCTGAATTGTCGTTCCAGATATCCACGTAGAGCCACGCGCTACTGCCTGTCCTGCGCAAGACCTCTTCCCTCCACAAGTCCTGGCCCAGATAGTAGACGTCGATGACACGCCCCCACAGCGACGGAGAGTTGACAATGATATCTCTCCAAGAGGAACAGACTTGCGATTCATCCTTGAGGGTCAGTAAAGCTGGTTGTGATGATGCTTGGGCTGTCGTGTTGATCAAAAAAATATTCCAAAGTATGTCTCGAGATAACTTGAGGATATGGCTGTCGGGTTTACCAGAGAAATTGTTGTGTGGGGGCTTGGTAGGGGAAGGGCGACCCCCTGCTGTAGACATTGGCCTCGACGTTATCAGTGCGCAAGTTGAAGATGATAATTACACAGCCACTCCGCTCGTTGAAACCCATGGGCCATAAGTACATCCTCATCGATGAGCGCTGAGTATTTACTCACTACTTTATAATTCAATTCATACTTATAGGATAATGGTAAACCGAGCGGAAAAGGAATACAACCTTTCTACCATCACAGACGATGATTCCCCGTTGCTTCGCACTCATTTCAGCACTGCCAGTGTAACTTCCTTCCTCCTAACATGGCCTCAACTCTAAACTCGTGCCGACAAGCGGAATAAGGACCAAAGAACAGCAAAGTTCTGCCAAATAGACGCTGCGCTGGTCGGAGGGCCATGATAAGGTGAAAGGCGATGAATTCCGAACACTGCAAGGGCGATACCTCTGACAGAGGATGGCTTATGCAGAGCATATGAGATAGGTGAGATCGTTGACACTACTTGCCAAAGAACCTTTCGATACCCTTTGGCTCTGGCGAGGCCCTGGGCCGTTTGTTCGTCCTCGTCGTTGGATTATTGGACGAAGTGATCACGGGACGAGGATTGGCTTGCTTAGCAAGGTCCTGGGCGAAATGAAAATCGCTGTGCTCCTGTTTGGCCCTGGCGAGCTGATCTTGAACCTCTTGAGCATCGTCTGATACGGTCGAAAGCTCAAACGCCTTCCCACACCTAAAACAAGAATACGATAACGGTTCCAGATGAGGTGGGTTATCGTGCAGGGCTTGGGCATGGTTTGTTCGAATAGCCTTAGATCCCTCCTGTGGAGCTGATTCCTTATTATCGGGAAAGACAGAGGCGGTCTGCAGCCCCATTGAAATGGAACTTGAAGGTGGATTCAAAAACCCTTCTATGGTCCGTTGACCGGCCTCTGAGACGTCAATTCCCGTGAACGCTAAGCGTATGCCAGAGACGCTCAATATCGTGGAATTTCCAACCAATTCTTTCCATAGCTTGTCCCCAGCAGAAGCGATCATCTCGATAGTCACTTCTTTGGCGGTGGGGAAGGGACACTGCTTCGATCGTTTGCCTTCGTTCCCTGTATAATGAAAAATATTTGATCCGAAAGTACGCATACCATGTTGGCGCCTCTCACCTCCCCGAGCATGAAGCGCGATAGTCTTGGGCCGAACGTTCGGGGAAATCTCTCGGGCGTCATTCAGCCGCAAGTGAAGTTCAGCTGCAAGGATTCGGATCCATCGCTTCCCTTCCGAAGGTTTGGTAATTGGCCGTGTTAAGGTTTTGAAAGAGACCATATCCTTCATAAGAGTAGAGCCTTTGTCTTTTACTGGAGTAGACTATTATCCACCGAACACTTGGAAAGTGGGTGGCGAACATACCTTCACTTCTGTCAATTCCCCTATGAATTTCATGTATAAGAATGGACTCTATTGTGACTGTCTTTGACGCCCTTACCTCAAAGCATCGTAAATCCACACAGAATTGTCTCCGAATTTGTACTGTAGTTCCTCTAGTATCTGGTCAGCTTTTAATGAATTCGAAAAGAAAGGAAATCGCACCAAGACTTATATTTCTGTAATGAAACGAGGTTGAGGATCGGTGGGAGTAGCGAGAACTGCGCTCACAATAGGGCTCCGATGGTGGAAACATCATATTCCTTTGCAATAGCGTCGCCGAGCTTGCCACCGAGAAACCGGATCTTAAAGCGGATTGAGGTATTGGGCATCAGCCTCTGTTAGAGTCGAAAATGTTTGTGGCACCTTTTGGAATTGCATAGGCCGCAGATAGTCTGGTATTGCTGCATTTCTGAGAATGCTCTGTGTAACGATCAACTTCGAGAGTAGGCGAACATGCTAGCTAGAGTACATACTTGAGTATCAAGCTTCTTGTACGATGCTGTGAGCTGAATTCGAAACTTTAACGACCGGACAAAATGAAAATACAGAAGATACCCACCTTTGCAAGAAACTTATTTCTAGCGATACCCTGAAGGCTCTATTCAATTCTTAAATTACCGGAGCGACGATTGAAAGGACTTACAGCAGATGTTGTGTAACCAAGCTTAACCCTGACTACCTCTCTCGCTTTACCCATCAGTTCTGCCGCTATAGATAGAGCGACGTCGTGCCATGTAATTGGTGTTTCTATATCCTTGAGACCGTTCTTCCCTCCCGGTGATACAAGCTGGGGGCTCTGAGGTGCACTTCCATTTAGGTTGGGTTGGCCTTCTTGAAGCTGATCCTCAGGCGGCTGCAGTGGATCGTCGGGTATTAGATTTCCAAGGCCATTCCACGAAATAGGCATAGGCGGTGGTAATGGGGTATCAGCACCTGCGGGCGCGGAAGCGGGAATTTGTGCAAGATACGGATATCTTTGTAGCATAATTTCGCGAACGGGCTTTGTGAAATCAAAGAATGCTTCGTCTATAGATGCCTTTTCTTGTCGCAAACGAATTAACGAAATGGTCACTGTCAGAATTGGACAAGAACATACCAAATTCGCAACCTCGGAGTTCTTCTTTGAACATGGCTGCAATTTTCATGCTTTCCCTGCGATAATAGTCCAAAGAGATCTAGCGACCATACTGAGGATCGGAGTCATACTTACAGCTGCTTCGAAGAACGCTCACTTTATGTGTATTCCTACCGACATCATCCCAGTAGCCAGGCTCTTCCTCCCCCTCCTTGTACGTCGGCACATGTACGATCTTCAAATGCGGACACTTCTTCAGTGCGTCTTTCTTCTGGTCCAATCGTGATATGCCATACTTTCTCGCAGGATAATTCACAGCTAGTAACATGTCCCACTGCATGACGACCAATGGAACGTCCTTGTCAACTCCGAGCCGATTCATTTCACAGGTGGCATAGAAGGCGTCGCTGTCGCAAAGCGCGATTACACGCAGTGGATCTCGAACTCCAAGGTTGTTCGAGAGGATATGCCGATAAGTTATCACTGGGTTGAGATCATTGAAGTCGTCTGATCTTGGAGAGTTCGTCGTCATTTCGAATCGCCCTACAGAAACTGTGTAGAGGCACCAGGTGTCATGAGGATTTGAGCTTCAAGTCAGTGGCAAAGAAGTAAATCATGATACGCTGTTCGTTCGCAGCGGTTCGCTTCGATTTGCCACACAAACAACGGGACCAGAAGGCAAATTGTTTGGCTGGGACGACGGGCCGCTCATGAGTCATCGATCATCACGGTCGCTCTTCGCCATGCCACAAAAGGGGACTCCTAATGCCTACCGCAGAAAGAGTCCCAGTGTGTGTTTTGACCGATACGATTTGGATACGATAGTGTTGGCTCTTAAATCCTCTAGTACTTGGAGGGTGCCATATCAGTAAGAACAGTCGGTAGTTAATTTAAGTCGTGGTTGAGGAAAAGGCTGGTCGCCGAATGATTCCAGGCTACTTCAGACCGATTACTCCTCGAGGCTGCAGATGGCTGAAATGTCGGGGTTCGGCTGGAGGACTCGCAGAAGAGTCGAAGACGAGGACACGGAGGTGAACGATTCGTGGTCGTGGTTATCTTATCAGATCAGATTGATCCTCTTCCCACCCACATTCAACCGTATTCGTGGCTCACTTTGGCTACCCTTCTTCATGAATTAACGACATTCCTGTTCGTTTCTCTTTTCTATCAGGGTCTCTCTTGTACAGTTTCCTCGGACTGTACACCTCTATCAATCTGTCTTCTTGGATATTCAAATACCCCCAGCAAGCTATTCCCAAACCTACATCATCCTCAACGGCTGGATCGCACTGCGCAGCTAAGCACAACGAAGCTAGGCGCTAGAGGAATTATATTGGTTCATTACCCGCCTTTCACTTGAACATCCTTCCCACTACATCGAGGTCGCACCTCTCGCTCTGCAAGCCCCATCTAATGTTCTCCCGGAGCCACAACCTTCAAATTAATGGAGGTGTATTTACCCAGTACCACGGCCCTTCTAAACGCACTGGTAGGTACTTTCCCGAACGTTTTACAACGACGCTCACGACCCTTACTAATCCAATGCGTGCCGGTAGGCATAGAACTTCTTCTCGATGCCGCATCGCCAAGTGCTTTTCATAACTCCGGAGAACGCTTTAATCCTCCAAAGTGCTACCCAAATACTCGCACTGCTATCCTCGCCGAGATAATGGATTGGATCGTTGGAAAAATCGGATGGGAACGATACGTTATGTGGTTGTACGGACCCGCAGGTGCAGGAAAATCGGCGATCGCACAGACGATCGCAGAACTATGCCGCGCGAATGGCACCCTTTTGGCTAGTTTCTTTTTTTCTAGGTCGGACCCTAAACGAAATAACGTGTGGCCCCTGGCAGCAAGTTTAGCTTATCAGGTCGCGGTAAACGTACCCGAAGCCAGGGGTCTCATAGACAGTGTTGTTGAAAATGACCCAGCAATATTCCAGCAATCCTTTCAAGCCCAGTTCAAAGCCCTGATTGTTGATCCTCTGATGCATATCCACAAACCAGGTATATCATCGAGGTCGATTCCCTACGTCATCATAATCGATGGTTTGGACGAATGCGCTGACCCAAATATCCAACGTCACATCCTCGAAGCCACTGCTGATCTTTCTTCTTGCAAGAACTTCATTCCTTTAACGGTCATGTTTTCTAGTCGAGCAGAGCAAGAAATCTGTTTTACATTTTCCACTTCAGCTTTCGAGGGAGTTGCAACCCGAATTGCACTGGATGACACTTACCAACCTGAAGCCGACATCAGGAAATATTTAGACGGTTCTTTTTCCGAAATGAAGAAAACACATCTCCAAAAGAAACTCATCCCTCCGACGTGGCCAGAAGCCAATGATATTTCATTACTTGTCGACAAATCATCTGGGCAGTTTATTTATGCTGCCACTGTGATCCGATATATATCTTCTAGTCGATATACGCCAATGAGTAGCTTGGAAATAATCTTGGGTCTACGGCCTACCAGAAACAATGCACCGTTTGCAGAACTTGATGCCTTGTACCGAGATGTTCTTTCCCGCGTGGAGGATAAAAGTTCAACTCTGCGATTGTTAGGGACAAGAATTCATCTTTATCATGGGGGCAGTCCCGCGTATGTTGAGAAATTCCTGTCTCTTGATGAGGGAGATGTTGCTCGTCTTCTGGTTGACATCTCCTCCCTGGTCGTAATTGACTGGGAATGGGGTTCAGGTCGCATTCGATTTTTGCACGCTTCATTTCAGGACTTCCTTTTGGATTCAGACAGGTCAAAAGAATACTACATCAACCCCACAACAATGTTTACAGAGCTTGCCTGTATCGGTTTACATCATGTTGAGCAATACAGTAAGTATTCATTCGTGAAATTGAAATTCTGTTTTACATACCATCCCGTCAGATGTTGCTCCTTGGCCTGCCTTAGTGGTCATTGCCCAGTTAAGGAGCATGCTAGTCCATGCCAATCCCACAAATGAGCTACGGGAACTGCTCCTTCGAGCACCTTTTCTCGAGCTCCTATATTCTGGCCTGGGCAGCACACCGCTCAAAATTGGCATGCACGGGCCCAAGTTCCAAAAAGATGTGAATAATCTTTTTCTAATTTTGAAAACATGTGTGCGTTTTATTTTTTTCAAATTATCCGAACAAAGAAAAGGTTAACTCTATTATCAGAGGTTTTCTAACGCAGAAGAACTCTATCTCCACCATCGTGGAGTATGGGATGAAGTCCTCCGTAGACACTTGGTTCAAATTGAGCTCGATGCTGTGATGGCTGCCATTGTCGCTTCTACCCACACAAATTTGCGGATCGATATTCTGTGCAGGGTCCTTGAAACAAAGTTTGGACTTGAAAAAAAGGTACTGTTAGGACAACAGGTCTCTCACACAGGCATCAATTTACACACCACAACAATTTTCGACATGCCTGGCACTGGCATTGACTCAGGTGAGTATCGAAACTTGGTGCTGGGGTTCCTTGGAGATCCCCTTCGTGCTGGAAAATATCTGGTTGATGGTGAAAAAATGGCTATCCT
Source organism: Galerina marginata (assembly GCA_023014335.1). Classification (NCBI taxonomy): domain Eukaryota; kingdom Fungi; phylum Basidiomycota; class Agaricomycetes; order Agaricales; family Galerinaceae; genus Galerina; species Galerina marginata. The sequence goes on along the minus strand of JAECYW010000008.1, from coordinate 2,502,052 downwards.
CTCCTTGATACTCCTCGAAATTCTCAGTAAGCCTCAACTCTTTGCAATTCTGGAGTAGGTTCTTTGACAGTTGAAATAAAGTTGCACACACTAAAAACAACTATGAATAGAATAAATGAGGTGCCCAACATCTTTTCGGCGCTCCACGACACAATTCCGCAGGCAGGTCCCTTTGAGGATCTCATAACATTGATAAATAATCCCGAGATCAAATTTACGCACTGTTTCTTTCAGTGGTATTTCCCTGATACTATGAAGATGTGTAAAAGATTGGTCCAAGTATTTGGCAGATACCTGGACAGAGTTTGTGGTTCAGTACCTATCAGATTCCGAATAACTGTCGGGGGAAACAAGCAAGAACAAGTATCATATTATTACGATTCAGATGACGAGTAGGCGTTGGGCCTTTGCAATACCCATTTTGTAAATTGAATACATATATAGCACAATTGTTTAGAACTCCTTCTGGGTTGCGCACTGCGAGGAATGTAGTAGGTATCGTAACTTGTTGAGAATACTGTCCTAAATGTATCAGTGTTTAAACGTTTACTAGACATATTGAGAGATGGGAACACTCCGAAGAAGAGTGCGGAAAATTGAAATAAACTGTGAGGGGTTACAAACGAGTGAGGTACATAGTGTAGCTATCTCGTATTTATAATACTGAGTACCTAGAGCTACGAGTAGCTGGACTACGGAAATTATGGTAATTATTGCGGCGGCGCTGTCTCATCACGACCAGCGAGTAAATTCCAACATACTCCCTCGAGCACAGTAGGGATGAATTGAACAAAATATGCGAAATAAAACAGAAACATTGCATAAAAAATTACATACAAAAGTGTACTCGGTTAAACTGAAATTGTTCCTAAATTCAGATAGTGGCGAGTTAAATGCCGCAAACGGGAGGCTTCTGAGCTGAATGCAACTGCGCGCGGGTGCGATGAATGAAATACGGGCGTTGAGATTGTCTGATAGCTTTTGGGTGCGATGCGGTTTGGTACAACCGTGATGGGGCGACGAAATGAACACGATGACGACTCAGAAATGTTAAATATGGTGCGATAACGAACGCCTGCGGGCGCCTAAACCGTGGGCGACTTCCAAGTGTGCCAGAACTAGCGGATAAAATCGACGAGATAGCGAGCGACTGCGTCAACCGGCTTCCGGCATTGCGCTAGGGAGTGACTTCCAGGTGCCTAAACATAGCGATGGGCTAATAGCCAAGGAACTAAAAGATCGTTCATGGCCTTGGAGAGCCATTTGTTTTCGTTGATTTCTTGACAAGGTGGGGAGAGTTGAGGCAGTCAGGTGAATTTGCGGTCGGCTTTATGTGGTGTAATAAAATTAGCGAGAGCGTCACAACCATCGCTCAAGCCTCACAATCCAAGCGGTCTCCCATATCCTCGCCTAGATGACTGCCGATACACTCGATCGTGATCTAGCTATCAATCGCGAAGACGAGGAAGGATGTGGCTTGGGGACGCTTGAGAGCGAGATGTATGTGAGTGAGTGAGACTGTTCGTTTGGCCCTTATGGAGGAGTTTTTTTTTTGGGATGTTCAAGCGTGGTCGAAACAGTGGGATGGTCGAGAGATTTTTGGACGGATCTGTTTAAATGAGACCAACCCAGAGAATTGACGCCCATAAATTGTAGAAAAACCAAAAAAATCGTCCAGAGCCTTAGATAAGCTGAGGACAGTCGAAGGTTCAGAAGTCAGGTGAATTCGCAGTCAAAGTCCACCTCATGCGGTGTAATGAAATCGGCGAGAGTTTCACAACCAGCGCTCAAGCCTCAAGCCATATATCCTCGGATTTCTTGGTTTACACTCGTCAAGGAGCGCAGACCTCACCAGCATTTTGGTTTTGGCAATTTAATGATGGTGATAGTCTGACGCTCCTGAATTACGATATCGCCACCAATCACGAGGAAGTGGAAGAGTACGAGGCGGGGACGCGTTGAACGGGCACACGCGATGGCTGGGATGTCTGGTTTCAGAGGTCTGCCGGACGTATAGCTTTGCAGAAGATGAGGACGAGGTGGTGACTCGGAGGAACAGATTTGATTTTTTGTATGGTCGAACACGACTGGTCGCAACAACACGGTGGTCTAGAGGTTTTGGACCAGAAATAGGCGACTCAGAATCAACTCAGAATGGCTACATTTCTTGGCGAATCTGTAGAGAAACAGGTCCAGGAAGATCGTCGAAGGCTTATGAAAAGCGGTTCGTTTTCGCAGATTTTTTGACAAGTTGACGACAGAGGAAGTCAGGTTCGCAATAGTCCGTATGACCGTGAAATAAAATTAGCGAGAGTTGCAAGCGCAGACATACTCTAATAGCGTTCAAGTAGCTTATAGGTAGAACATGGAAGTCGGAGTCGAGGACGGACTCGGGAGAGGCTGAGATTCAAAAAAAACAAAAAGCCCGGTTATCTTATCAGATTAATGCTCCTGTGATTCTTACCACCCACATTCAACCGTACTCGTGCCTCACCTTGGCTGCGCTTCATCATGAACTAACGAATTCCTCTTCGTTTCTCTTTTGTATCAGGATACCACTTGTACACTGTACTCGGACTGTACACATATATCTATCGGTATTCTTGGATTCCCAAATACCCAAACTATTCCCAAATCAATACCCGCAGCTAAGCACGACCAACGCTAGGCGCTAAGCAAGCAAGCTCAAGCTAAGGATGTACCAGAACACTATGACATTAATACCCCAAACGTCGCCTAGAACGCACCCGCGGGTGCCGCCCCCAAGCCACAGGCACGGAGCGCCTTCAGGTGAGTCCAAGCACCAAAAGCACCTTCGGACTTTCTCAAATTTTCTACGCAGGACCATGGCCATTTCTCGACATAGACGACGAGGTATACTCCCTCACCAAGCATCATACCCAGCATATATACTAACCACCCCGTCCAGGTCGACCCAGACCGCATCGCCGACCCCAACAGCCACCTCCCCCTCTCCGCCACCCCCTGCTCGCACCTACAGACCACCTCCCCGCCGCAAGACTTCTGCTGGTGCAAATACCCACAATCCCTCTACCCGAACTGGACGCGCAGGCAGCAGAAGAAGAGCCGCATCGCGAAGGTCGTCGATAGGGATAAGGACGGGAGGGGGAACAGTACGGGGGAGAGCACGTTGCGCTATTTGGACGTGATGGAGGATGGAAGGTTTGTGGATGCTGGGGAAAGGGATGTGGAGGAGAGGACGCTGGATCGGGTTTGGGTCGCTATTCAGCAGGGGGTGAGTTTGGTGGGCTGAGCCGAAAGGGTTTTGCTGAACTTTCTTGCAGAGACCACCAGGCGTCCGTGTGCGCGCTCTCTTTGTGGAAGGCCTCTCTGGCCCTGTTATGCAGATGCTGGGACACAGGTACAACATCGAGCCATTCTTCTTCTCCTCCGCCATTGGATGGATACCTTCGCGGTTCCAATCGCATGTCGTCCCAGGGGAGTCGGATCGTAAGTTCTTTTCTTTTCTCCCGCTTTATTCATACATCTAACAACGAACATCTCGGTACCGACTAACCCACAAAGACATAACAATAACCCTCTCCTTCATCCGTCCCACCCAAAACTTCCCCACCACCACCCAGACAGCCGCACCAAGCGCCAACCCCAGCTTCGTCACCGTCGCCACCACCGCCCTCGGTCTCAGTGGTCTCGGTCTCGGGTCAACCCAACCGCAATCGCAATCGCAGGCGCAGGCGCAGCCCCTAGATCTAGACAACAACGCGACCAAGCCCCAGCAGCAATGGCACAAAACCCCAGACCAGGGCCTCATAATCGACACACAAGCCCCCCTCCCTCTACGAAGCTCCGACCTCCTCCTCGTGGCGGACCAGCTGGCGGTGCACATGGTGCGCGGGCGCTCGTCGACTATTATATCTCTACATCCTGGCTCGAACCCTGGGGATCGTGGCCGCACCCACACCCACACCCACACCCACACGAATATTGGCACCAGGACGCCGACGACGGGAACGACGGCGCAGACAATGCATGAGCGCGTGCACCTCGCGGGGCGCTCGGTGTATTGGGGGAATATTTTTAAGCAGACGGAGGACCCGACGTTTGTGTTGTTGAGTTTGTTGTGGTATGCGTTGTATGCGTGGGATGAGACGCTGGAGGCGCTGTATAACCATATATGCGTCCTTGTGAGTTTGGTTTTATCTTACTTTTGTCCTTGCCGTTCGTTCGATGAGGATGAGCTGACGTTTTTTAATGACTGGACTACATAGGAGTCCGAGGTGATGATAACCAACGACATACAGATGACGCAGGAGCTGCACGTCGTGCGCGCGCATTTGCTGCATTATGAGAGTCTGTTGGAGGATTTTAGGAAGACGGTTGCGTTTGTGAGGGACACGCCGAATCCGCGTATGGACACACGGCTGGGGTCGAAGACGAAGAAAAAGCGGGAGGAGGAGCGGGTGCGGCGACACGGCCGTCGTGCGTCTGTTCGTACCGAGTCGGATGTTGGAGAGGGTGTTGATGAGGACGAGGAAGGGAATCTGGAGAACCAGGAAACCAGGGTAGAAGAGGTCGAAGACGAAATAGAAGGCGGAGGGGAGGAAGAGGAGGAGCTGGACGAAGACGCCGAAGAGGCGTTCGAGAAGATGCGCACACGCAGCGCGGCTACGATGCAGCGCGAGTGCCAGACCCTGCTCTTGGAGATCGAGAGGTTGGAGCGGAGTCGAAAGTTGCAGGAGAAAAGGTTGAAGAACGTTATGGATCTGGTGGGTCTTCCTTTTGTCTTTTTCTTGTCCTTTGTCTCTATTGTCTTTTGGCTTTTGCCTATTCAAGCTTTTTTCCTTTCCAGCGGAGACGCATATACCGCATATAATTAACCGAGACGCATATATTTGTTAAATGCCAATGGATAAATAACTGACGATGGCTCGCCTTATTTATTGTAGGAGTTCAGCATGGTTAACATTGAAGATAGTAAGCGGATGCAGAAGCTTACAGAGGCGGCTGTTAAAGACAGCGCTGGTACGTCCTCCTCATCATTTAATTTCTCAATGCCACGGCTTATCCTCACTGACGACTTGTCATACAGCAATGAAACAAATCGCATATCTAACAATGGCCTTCCTCCCCGCCTCCTTCGTCGCCGTAAGCCCTCCTTCCCTTCATCCTTCATCCTTCCTACTTCTTCACTAATGACCCTACCCGCCCTTTCTTCACAGGCCGTATTCGGGATGAACGTCTCCGAGATCAACCCAGGCTCGCTCACAGACCTGCCGCACTACATCGCAGTCGCCGTCCCGCTCACCGCGCTCACGATCTGGATCATCGTGGCTTACCAGATCCAGATCACCGAGCCCCGCGTGCAGACGCTCGAGCTCGACGTGCTCGACCAAAATCAAAACAGGAAGGACAGCGGAGAAGGGCACGAGGGTGAGCTGGATGCGACGCAGTATAACTATCTCGGATTCAGGTTCGGCGCTGGCGCTGGCGGCGGTATGACCCGCGTTGGGGGGAACGCCAATGGTAACGTGATGATGGTAAGGAAGTTAAATATCTGGGACAGGCTATGGTGGCCCGTCATCCTGCTCTCTTCCGTGATTGCGCGGGTGAAGGGACGGAGAAGGGCGGAGAGGATGGAGAGTGTGAGGAGGGCGAGGGAGAGGGTGCAGACGCGGTTTGGGACGATGTGAGGCCTAGGGGCTTTGTGTTAGATTACGGTGTAAGTTTGGTGGGATGGGATGTATGTACTGATGTAGGACTTATTTATGACTGGCTTGCTGGTTGTCGAGCAAGAAACCCTGGTTTATGAGATTCGGCAGTTTAGGGCGAAATTTGATATAAACAAGTGTAGCGGCTCGTTTTCCAGCTTACGAAAAATGTTTTTAGCCAAGTTCAAGATGATTGAAGTACGAAAATATTTGCTAATAACGACACCCTTTTATTTCACTGGAATTTCCGGAACGACAATATCAATACCATTTTCCTTTGCTTTCGCCCACAGAGATAGTGTCGGATCCTCGACAGCAATCCGCAGCGTAGCAGACTTCAGGCGCGTCCAACCCTCAGGCGACCTGGTATTATCTCGGCTTCTCGTCAACATAGTCTCAAGCACAGTCTTTATAGAGGAGCATAGCCGATCTTCTAGCACGAGTTTCTCGAGATTCGGCAGCAATGGCAGATCGAATTCATCAAAGTAACAGTCGTCGTACCAAAAGTTCGGGATAAGGTCCTTAGTTGCGTTCGATACGATGAGATCGAGAAAGGTGAGCGAAGGCAGCTCTTCGAAGAGCTCCGCTATGCCGAATTTCTCCCATCTTGCCAATGGGTCGAGAGATGTGTGAAAACGTAAGTTCGGTGGGTCTGCATTGCGAGCGAGTGATCATAGAAATTGTGTCATGAACGGGAAATGGTGTTAATGCCTTGATACCGAAGTGTTGGAGGTTGGGCACGGTCATGGATTTGCAAATCTCGGCAATATAACCACTTGTGCCAACCATGCTGAGGTACTGAAGGTTAGGAAGGACAGCGGGGAGCATCTGGCCTGTATCTCCGGGCATCTCTCTACCATGTCCCCCCTCTGCGAGCAATGATATCAGATTGGTAGCACTGTGCAATATTTGCCTAAACTGGTCTTTACGGACTTGGCAATATGACAATCGCAAATGGGTGACTTGGGACCAGGGGACGGGGAACATGTTCATGGGGTAAGTCATGCCTTCCATGAGTAGCGTTTCCAACTTCGGGGCATTCTCAAATGCATCACAAGGGGAGGAAGGAGGTGCATGCTCTATAAAGTAGCATTTGATACCTAGGCAATGTAGATTAGGCACGCGATTTTTGGCCCGGGAGAGATGTGGGTGACACTGAGACAGGCAATTAACATCGATCTGAGCTTTTTCCCAACGTTCAGAGTGTTTAACGAGGGTTGAGAGGATGGGTTCGATAAATTGTTTCGACCGGGCGGAGATAAAGAACCGCAGTAGCTCATTTCCCGAGCGAGTGAGGCAGGTCTCGAGGAAGTCCCGGACTTTATGCACTCTGCGTGCTACAATGTCAGGATGTGTGTTGTCGTCCTGAGGGTCCCATAGCTGTCTGAGGTCCAGGTGGATCTCAGACCAAAGTTTGGGGAGAGATAGCAACACCGTCCTCCAATAGCTACATACCTCTCCCAGAACCCAGGGCATGTCATAGAAGAAAGGCAATCTCATGCCATGTCCCTGGGCACATGAGGCGAGAGAGAAAATCTCTCCAAGGATTTCAGGTGGGAGGCGTCGTGCGGGTGACATGACTGCTCGGTGTTGCTGCAGCTTCTTCAGCACCATTCTTGCGTAGTCTTCGAGGTCCATTACCATCTCGTAGACGTCCTTGAGAGTCGATTCCATTTCGGTGGTGGCGTTGGTTTCGTATCCTGGAGGAGGAACAAATGAAGAATGGAGATGGGGTAGAGGTGGCGATTTGAATTGGCGCTTCTGAATCCCACTTATCATGTCTTCACCCGAATCTCCATGTCCAGTGGATCCCCAGACTCTAAGAGACCGAATCTAAGTTTATATGGCTAGCACCGTTTACAAAAAGAAAACTCACAAAATTGAAATTAGACGCACCACCTCCTCGTATACAATGCTGAAAGAATATTTCCAGTTGAATTTGCGCCACATAACGGGTTGGAGTAGTAGGAACTTAGGAAGCAAGAGACGGCGTGTAACTTGAAACATTCTCGTTTGTTTGTCTGACATCTCCCTGTCTTCTCCTATTACAAAGTTTAGGGATAAAATAAATTATATTCAGGTAGAAGCTCGCCTTATAAACACGAACGATCTTGGAGGCGTCTCTTGGAGGCGTCTCTTGTATAAAGTCAGATGACGAATACAAAGGTGCACTGAACTGAAAGGAAGACGTCGCAGAACTTTGGCGCCGGGGCGGGGTCAGATTAACCTTGGAATCCAAAGCTTTGAACTTCGGAACAGAGCCTCCTCAGCACTGGAAAAAGCGGGTCACCAACGAGGGTGTTAACCCCATAAAATGCTATCCGCAGGCTTGAACGCGAACATCCATGTCAACATTGTATGCTGCTTGGACTGCACCGGTAGGGTCTTTCGAGAGCATCGATTCCAAAATCAAGGGCGTTCTCTGCGACTTGCGAGAGAAGATCAAGATACGGGTCAAGAGTCGAGAATCAGAATCATGATGTAGCTCCTTCAATTTGGTTTTTCCAGGGTTTTCCGAATCCGGGGTTGAGTCGCGGTCACGTGGTGAACCCAAACGTGTCCACGGTGTCGCGACTCGCGATTCACGCGTTCAAACTTCACGCGTCGAGGCATTTTCCTGAAGGACAATTAGGCGCCAACACACGGAGGCGTCGACGGGACACATTTTAAATCCTGCTTCGGCATCCACATCTATAACATCGTTTCGCGTGCAGACGCTCGACGTGCTTCAAGTTGACCATAACCAGAAGGACAGCAGAGAAGGGCACGAGGGTGAGCTGCAGGCTGAGCTGGATCCGACGCGGTATGAGTATCTCGGGATTGCTTTTGGCGGCGGCGACGGTTGCAATGAAGGGGTATGACCGGCGTTGGGGGAATAATAATGTGATGGCACGGAAGCTGAATATCTGGGACTGGCTGTGGTGGTCTGTCATCTTGTTCTCGTCCGTGTTTGCGCGGGTGAAAGGCGGAGAGGGTGGAGAGTGTCAGGAGGGGGAGGGTGCAGGATTTGCGATGATGTGATAGGTTTGAGTATTTTGAGTACCTACACGGATCCGGACAAAATATCAGTGCTTCGCATTCCGGTCATTCTCACTCACTCATAGGACGCGTCTTTTGAACACTTATTTACTGAGCAACGGCAAGGCACTTTCAAAATAAGTGGGATAGATTTTGAGTCGTTAAAGCTGTTGCACATAAAATATTTCTACTGAGTATACATGTTCCGATAGTTATAATAATATTCCAAAAGTGCCTAAATAATAACAAGTTCAGTACTTACGAAGTGTCCAAGAGCTTTGCGACGTACATAGTTCCTGATCACTGTGACCCCTCGTTTGCCGCTGCAGCCCATCTCCGGTCATTCCTGTTCCTGTTCTGATAACAACGACGACAGAGAGCGTCTCGAGGATAGGCTGTCCGATGACGAGGTCGCAGTCCATTGCTCGTTGAGAACCGCAGGTGGAAGGGAGCGGTGGCTCCTACTGACGCCTTAACCATCCGCGGCCTGTTGATTGTCGAGAGATTGCTGCTGGTTGCCTTGTGATGGCACGGAAACGTCCGCCGACGGCTGGGTGGAGGAGGCGGCTCGAGGACTTGAATCCTCGGACTCGAAGCTGGTCGTTGTGGATGGAACCAGAGAAAGAGGGGCGGCCTGACTGTCGGTGTTCGCTAGACATTGTATCGTGTCGTCGGGAGCAAGATGCTCGGCGTGGGGAGCGTCAATAGCGGTGGGACCACCGACGTTGTTGCTGATGCTACTGCTACTGCTGACATGGCCCTGAGAGCTGGACTGAAAGAGGCGGGGGAGGAGGGAGGGTGGGATGGTCATTGCCAGAACCTTCACATAGGTGACAATACGGTCGACCTCGTTGCCGCTCATCTGAAGCTTTGGGCTCGATGTCCGAAACTACAAAGGATTGTTTAGCCTGAAGTACAGATTGAGTAATACCAAAGCAAACTTACTTCGCGCAGACTGGGGAACCAAACAGTCTTTACCTGTACCCAGGCTTGGGCATGCGAGCCATAGTCGAACGCTAACGGGGCTCCAAACCCTGGCGGGGTAATCAAAGGCGACTGGCTGGAGGAAGAGGGAAGAGGGAGCAGCGTTCGGCGTGAATCTGGATTGGTCAACCTGGTGCCGATTCCACACTTGAAGATGCGTATTGGAAACGCGCCGACGACCGTTTGAAAGGTTTCAGCGCTGACTTGGCGCTTTACGACAGAGAACACGACGCAAGGATGGTACGGCCCTTTGGTAGCTTGTTTCGTCGTGTATCCGAGTTCTATGTCCTTATTGGATACGAATAATAAGAGGATATCGCCTTTGGAGATTTCTTTTGTTGGAGATTGTTCGTCGATGACGGTTCGCACCGGACGGCGAGCGAGAGGAAAAGTAGAAAGGACAGCAGTTGGCTGGGATATTGTTGCCTGCGACATGGTGGATTCAGAGGGATAATGAAAACGGATCGACCGTTGAAGATCTTACATAAATTATCTGAGGATGTCTCGGAGGTCAAGTTCTGAAACGGTCGAGAAGGGAGGCGAAAGGGCTGACCTAAAAGATAGATATGATACTAAGTTGGTCTGTGAGGGCCGCACTTGCGCACCTGGCAGGCTTCCTCTCCTCTCCTTGGCAAGTGGTTTGAAGAGTGTCCGCCTCTCTTATAGGTGTAAGGCGTCGAGTGAACAAAGGGGCACCAAAGGAGAATTCAAGAGAGAATCTGAAATGCGTAGCGAACGAGTCCGCCACTGCGTGAGCGCAAAATGTCTGATCGATCGACCCCATGCAGCAGCCAGCGGCATGATTCTAACTCATCCATTCATCCATCCAAGTCGGCTCCTAGGTTCAAAAAGCATGAGCAAGGGACTGGATTTGGAAGGTGGTGAAGCGCAATGAACCGCAGAACGTCGCGTCCTGGTAAAAATGACCGTGACCACCTTGTCACCACGTCACGCCCATGACCAAGAGACCTCAGCGCTCGTCTGGGAGTTCCTGGTCCCATACTTGTACATCGTTCATCTCGTCTGCAACAAAGCTTGGTCCTATTCACGTCTGTATGCCTTCAGTGTTTCTGTTGCTTACCCCTAACAGTCTTCCAGTGTTGGAATTTGACAACTTGGGGAAATCATAGTGCGAGGCTTTCGAGTGCCTCCGCCTCAACTTCAGTCAATTCTGGGTGCGGTCACCTGTGCTCTGGAGAGTCTAGGAATACGTGGCTCGGGGGCCATTGCCTCGCGGCTTGGTACGTCAAGCCTATCGCAGCACGAGCGCCAGCGCTTTGAACGGTCTGTTATGCCAGTGTTCCCTCGTCTTAACGAGGTGCGTATATTATCTTAATTTTTTATATATCAAACGTGGTGCCAATCTGAATAACTTTTAGCTGGTTGATATACCTACGAAGATGGGAACCTGAAAGAGATGCCTTAGGCTAAAACATGACACACGAACTCGACCCACGCCTCACCACACACACAGTGCAACCCACGCGGCGAAACTGACGCCAGTCACTAGCTCCAGTGCCTGTACACAACTGCCACCTCGTTTAGCTATACGCCGAACTAGGACGGTTCACCCTGTTGTTTGACGGTATGGGTGCCTTCGGTATTCCGGTCTGTTGCCTTATCTCGAAAACCGTCCTTACTTTGTGCATTCAATATAATATTTTAATCGCATACCCAAAGGTTTAACGATTGACTCAGCACTTGCAGTGTTCAAGTATCTCAAACATATTCTTCAACAATCATTAACCGTTGTTGACCTTCAAACTAGGATAACGACAAGAACGCATTCATGCTGTGCAAAAGCACTGCCCAACACCTGCCCAGTCCTAACTGTACTCGAGTACAGTTCATTTACCCAACTCTTTGAGCCCAAGCCGGCAACTTGAAATCAAACGAGCCGGGCACAGCAAGGACGCCGCGTGTTAGAGGATTTATATCGGTTCATCCATCCGTCTTTCCATTTACCATCCTTCCCACTACGCCAGATTCGCACGTCTCACTCTGCAAGGGCCTTCCAATGTTCTCCCGTAGCCAGAACTTTCAAATCAATGGAGGCATGTTTACCCATTACAACGGCCCTTCTAAACGCACTGGTGGGTACTTTCCCGAACGTTTTAGAAAGGCGGTCTGAGTCACGATCCCTACTAATCCAATGCATCCTAATAGGCATAGAACTTCTTCTCGACGCTGCGTCACCAAGTGCATTTCATAACTCCGGAGAGCGCTTCGATCCTCCAAAGTGCTACCCGAACACTCGCATTGCTGTCCTCACCGAGATAATGGATTGGATCGTCGGAAAGATCGGATGGGAACGATACATCATGTGGTTGTATGGTCCCGCAGGCGCAGGCAAATCGGCAATCGCACAGACGATCGCAGAACTATGCCGCGAGAAGGGCATCCTTTTGGCCACTTTCTTTTTTTCTAGGTCGGACCCCAAACGAAATAACGTGCGGCCCCTGGCAGCAAGTTTAGCTTATCAGGTTGCAGTAAACGTACCCGAGGCCAGAAGCCTCATAGAAAGTGTTGTTGAAAATGACCCAGCCATATTCGACCAATCCTTTGAAGCGCAGTTCAAAGCCCTGATCGTTGACCCTCTGATGTATATCAACAAATTAGGTTTATCCTCGAGGGCGATTCCCTATGTCATCATGATCGATGGTCTGGACGAATGTGCTGGCCCAAATGTTCAATGTCACATCCTTAAAGCCATTGGCGGTCTTTCTTCTTACAAGAGCTTCATTCGTTTAATGTTCTTGTTTTCCAGTCGAGCAGAGCAAGAAATCTGTCTTACATTCTCCAATTCAGCTTTTGACGGAGTTACAACGCGCATCGCACTGGACGACACTTACCAACCTGAAGCTGACATCAGGAAATATTTAGAAGGCTCTTTTTTCGAAATTAAACAAACACATCTACAAAAAAAACTCATCCCTCTGACGTGGCCAGAAGACAACGACATCTCCTTACTCGTCGACAAATCATCCGGGCAGTTTATATATGCTGCCACTGTGATACGATATATGGCTTCTAGTCGATATACGCCAATGAGTAGCTTGGAAATAATCTTGGGTCTACGGCCTACCAGAGGTGATGCACCCTTCGCAGAACTTGATGCCTTGTACAGAGACATCCTTTCCCGTATGGAGGATAAAATTGCAACTCTGCAACTGTTAGGGGCAGCCACTCATCTTCTTGACGGGGACCGTTCCTCGTTGCTTGAGGAGTTCCTGACTCTTGCTGAAGGAGATGTTGCTCGCCTTCTGGTTGATGTCTCCTCCCTGGTCACAATTGACTTGGAATGGGGTTGCATTCAATTTTTTCATGCTTCATTCGGAGACTTCCTTTCGGATCCAGACAGGTCAAAAGAATACTACATCAACCCCGCAATAGGGTCGTTCAGAGTAGCTCGGTTGGGCCTCATTTGACTTTCATTTGAGTCTCGGTTGGGATTTTAGTTGGAACTCGGCTGGGCGGCAAGGATGCGGTCAATTCCGAAATGGTGAGTTCAACTTTGATCACGGTTGGCCAAATGGAAAGTTCGGCGTTAGGCAGCCGTCGGAGTTTCAGCAGAACGTTGAGCAGAACATACTATTTTTAAAAATTCTTTTATTTTTACTCTCGTTTATTGGTCTATGTATGTGTCTACCCCATATGTAGAATATATCTTCCTCTTTCAGCGTGCAAGGAGCAGGTCGGCGACGATGATTATGCGATTTAGATTATCTCAATCAATGTGGTTGAAGCCTAACGCCGAACTTTCCAGTTGGCCAACCGTGATCAAAGTTGAACTCACCATTTCGGAATTGACCGCATCCTTGCCGCCCAGCCGAGTTCCAACTAAAATCCCAACCGAGACTCAAATGAAAGTCAAATGAGGCCCAACCGAGCTACTCTGAACGACCCTAATGACATGCACAGAGCTTGCCTTTGTCGGTTTACGTCATGTCGAGCAATACAGTAAGTATTCACTCCTTGAAACCACATAGAGAAGCTACATTGTAGCGAATGATTCGAAGCATTGAACGTTTACAGTGTGCCGACTCAATCGAGGCCAATGAATTCAATGAACGGGCCCTTAGCGCGGAGACGGCCACGGCAGCCCTAGACGGGCCCGAACGGCCTCACAGACGAGGCCGTTCGGCACCCATGCGGGCTCGGCCACGAGCCAAATTCCTCGGTCAATGGCACCGTAGGAGATCGGCATTGAAACTACAGTACATGCTAATAGTAAGGGTATTGTGTCTATATAATATAAACCAGAGGAAAGGACGTGAGGGTAAAACGGGAAAGCCTCAAAAGCACTATGAAAGCGACAGGCATATTGAGTTGAATTATCCAATTAAATATTCAGATTTGCTTTAGCATGGAGTCAATGAACAATTGGAAGTGTCAGCAGCAGTATTAGCATCAATACGAGCTGATGCCGGTTCGGGTAATGGCACCAACTGAAGCTGGCGTCGCAATTTCAAAGCATTAAATTGAGGTATCAAATGGGCAACTTCACAAATAGCACCCTCAAGGAGCTGAGAAACAGCAGACATTGTGAAAGCCGATGCAGCAGCAGCAACAGGAGATGAAGCCGAAAAGGCTACGGCACCAACTGAAGCCAGTGCCGCAATGGCAATCATTCAATTGATCCATCTAATTGTTCACCTCTTACAGTATATACAAAATGACGTAGTAATATGAGATCAGATTACGGAATATACAAATGCAGCAGCAGCAACAGGAAATCAGGGCGAATCGGCAACGGCAACGGCAAAGAGACGGGAGGGCGATAACAGTGTCAAGAGTTCAATGGTACAAGTGGGACAATCAATTACTCGTTAGAAGGGTTAATACAATGAAGGTAATTCTACTGTAGCTACCAAACTTTCTGCCTTCCTTTTGTGTACCCAGCTACGTCGGGATCATCCTAATTTGACTCGGCATCGGCATTGCAAGGGGGCTAGCGGGTTGGAGTGTCGCGGGGGGTTGTCGAAATCTTGTCATAAACGGACTTCAATCTCTCGTTGAAGCGAGACAATGAGTCACTGGTACGGGCCGACAACAGGGCAAATGCTTTCCGGGCCCGTTCCTCGGAACTCAACCTTTCGGCTTCGGCAAGATAAAGGCGATGGCTCGCATCCTTATAGGATATCCCCAAAGTGTCCCGGAGCGCCAGGACATCAGAATGAAGGCCCAGTAATTCGCGCTCAGAGTTGTGCTGAAATGATTGCGGTCAATCTCAAAGCCACAGATGCGATGAGTTCCAAACTTACGGGATCGGCAGGGAGAGTGATGTTATCAGCGCCGAGGAAACTTGGTGGATTGCCCTGTTTGTAGTTGAGACCCTAAATGTAAAAGGCTATGTGTTAAAACCGATGTAGGTAGTGTGCTTTAGGGACCCATAATTCGACAATGCGGCCCCGACAGCCATCGGCATCAGCATCAGCATCGGCCACGGGCACAATCAATGCCGTAGATTGATCACTTCGCTCCCTAACGTCGTGGGGAATGTAGAGAACGTAACACTCAAAATGACTTACCCCACCAGGCTGAGTGGTAGCTACCACTTTTATGATAAACTATAGGCAAGTGCCTGCACAGCTACATCCACACTGCCTAAGAAATTAATGAAATGAGATATCCAGGGAAATTAATGAGATACATATCTTTTTTACCCGGAGATATATCATAAATCCTAGGCAACTATTTCATACTTGCCAGACTATTTCATTTCATATCTATCTATGACAATTTCATAACTTTCTAGCCATCTCATTTCATTAATTGGCTGGGGAAGATATCATTGCTGCCTAGCAACAATTTCATACTTCCCTATCTATTTCATTTCATTGCTTACCAGAGATATTATCATTGTTGCCTAATCATTTCATTTCATATTTGTCTGAGAATCTTTTCATTGCTCTGTTTCATTATTGCCAGGCAAATACTTATATAATAAATTATGTTAAATAACTATCTTTTAATTATTAAATCAGTGCAATATTTTGTCTGCTTGCTGGCTGAGGGTCCTGGCCCTATTTCTAAATAACTTTCAATTTGAGGCCACAATATGATAAGGGTGCAAGGGCAGAAGCATGGGAAAGGCATTTGGGAAGTCATCAAAAAATTACATAAGCCATTCACATGAAGAATCTAATTAAAACATAAGAAATCGCACAGGCAGCAATGAAATATCCTGCCAGCAGCAATGAAATACAACTACCAGGGAGTTATGAAATAAAGCTAGAGGAACTATGAAACAAGGCCTAGCTGACAATGAAATAAGAAAGAAATGAAACCATCACAGAACAATGAAATAATCATGGCAAAAGAATGAAATAAGAAAATATCGCATTTCATAAAAATGCTAGGCAGTGTGGATGTAGGTGTGCAGGCAGTTGACTGGATTTTATCATAAAAGGTGGTAGGGACTAGTGCCAGGCTCGCTGTTAATACGATTTTCAACTCGATTGGTGTATTTTCGAAAGGCGAGATTTGTGGCCGGGATGAGGAAGTCCGGCACTATGTAACTGAGCCCGTCGGGTCCGACCACTGACACGAACCCATCGGGTATTTTTTGCGTAGTTGAGGTGAAGAGAGTGTTGTCTGTTTCAGCCATGAAAATGTGTGCAGATGGGTGAAGATGAAGGAATAGATTGCGGATATGCGAAGGATGCCGACACCGTTGATTGCGGCGTGCGAATGTTTGATAAGATCACGTGCATGTTGATTTTCATTTTGCCCCAATCCCGCCTCTTTTCTTCTCTTCTTCTACAACTAACTTCTTTGCCGTTGCCGCTGCTTCTCTGTGCCGACCGTCTCCCAACCAACCACCTTCTCAAAAAATGTCCACCTACACTCCTGCCTCTGTTTTGAACATCCTCAACACCGCTGACGGCCTCATTCGATTCGCGATCGCTGGCCGCAACATCGTCGGACATGTTGAGGGCATCAAGGCCGGCATGGTAAGTTCCAACCTCCAACAAACCCCTTAATGCTCATTTTACACTCTTTTTGTTACCTAGCACCGAATCCGAGAGGCTAGCCAGACCTTCAAACTGGAGAGGGAGCAAGGCACCGCCGGTCCCGAGGCCGACGTCATCGCCAAGATTTTCGATCGCCCCGCCTTTGCGTTCCAATTTTACCAGGCCCTCAAGAAACGCAAGTTCGATGGATCTGGCGTGGAGTTTTGTGACGCAATGTGGGCTGCGTTGCTCGCCTTCGACGCGAAGATTTCACCGCCTGACGGGATCCGGGGTCCGTACCCGTCCAGCTCTTTCGATTCGAATGACCCAGCGGGTGTTTTCGGGACGCTGGGCGCCCCTGGCCCCCTTGTCCATGTCCCCTACACTCCCCCCCCTCCTCAGCTGCCCGCGCCATCGAGCAAGCCAACCGCTGAGAACACGACGCGTGCCATGCCGGCAACGCACCGAAGCCGACGCAAATCCACCCAGCCCCCACCGCCATCCGAAGGCGAGCGATCGGATACGGAGAGGAGGACCTTACCGGGGCAATCCCGCGAACCCCCCGCAGCTGTCGTCGCGACCTCAAAAAAACGACGCGGTGACGACCACCATCCCTCCGATCGCGAGCACCGCGCTGCCCCCCCGTCCAACCACCATCCTGGCGCCGTCGCCTTACCGGTTCCCCCCCCCAAAACCAAGCAGTCGAAGGCAGCGACCCCGGCCCCAGCTGCCTCCAAAAAACCCAAGGTCATCAGGAACCCGAAGCCGAGTACGCGCCTCTTTGCGACGCCTTGCTCAAATTGCGTGGGGGCTGGGACCCAGTGTGTGGAACAGGCCAGCAAATACCAGCGTGGTGCATGCTATTACTGTGGTTGCAGGAGGATAAGATGCGATGGCGTCAGGAAGCCTCAAGTTTCCGGCACTGAACTAGCAGCGCCACGTACCCGCAGGCAGGCCAAATCCCCAGCAATGGTAGCCGAGAAGGACCTGGAGTCCGAAGACAGCTCTGAGGAGGACAGCAGCTCCAGTGGGTCCACAGCGCCTCCCAAAAAGGCCAAGCGCAGGAGGGTGGATTCCGAGGACGAGGCCGACGCGAGGCCGAAGCCGCCCACAACCGTGGTCGTGAAGTTGCCGAAGGCGTCGGCCCCACCGCGCCCAAAAGCGTCGACCTCCAAGGTGCCTGCTGCGATGGCTCCGCCCCCTGTTCCTGCCCCAGTGGTTAAGACGGCGAAAAAGGAGAAATCGCGACCACGGTCTGGGCTGCCCTCCGCCGTTGCTGCTGATTTGCGTGCCGAGCAGCAGATGGCGTACGTTCAGGTCCCCGATGGCGTCCTCCGGCAACGATCGCCTCCACGATTGACTGCTGAACAGAAGGGGAAGCAGCCCATTCGAAGTACGTAAAAATTTTACAGTGAAATCACCTTTCTTGAATTAATTGTTTTTTTTGAACCAGATAACGAGGACGCGATGGTCCCGCAATCGGGTGTGGTGCCGAGGCCGAATGCCGTGGCCGTGCCCTTGCCGCAGCCTACGTCGGCGCCGCCAAAGTTTTCCCAATTAGAGGAAGGTAAGTACATCCCTAAGTCAATATTTCCCGATCATTCCCCTCCCCCACACCCCCCCCACCACCCAAATTAGCATACTGAAATCAATATTATTCCCAGAACATGAAGGCGATGAAGGCGATGAAGCCGCAGAGGAGTCCGATGCCGACGACGAGAACGACGACGAAGAAACTCGCATCAATCGCCTGATTCGATCCCTCGACAGGCGCATGGGCCAACTCCCCGACCATCTTCCCTTCGCCCATAAATGGTCCCGAACGCGAAAGACGGGCATCCCCCTCGAAAAGCAGGTTGCCAATCTCGACGCCCGTCTCTCCGAGATGGAAAAGACGGCAGATTACATGGGCCGCCTCATGAGCGATACCCATATAATCTTCAAGGTTATGCTGGACTATGTGCGCGACCAGCAGCCGGCGATGATCAACATCATCGACTGTGTCACATCGTTGCAGTCTCATTTGGGGCTCTTGCCCTCATCGGATCCCGACGCCGATGGCGACGACACCACGATGGCTGCCGACCGCGATGAACCACGCAAGAGCGTTGCTGGTGCTGTTTGCGCGCCCAAAGTCGCGAAGTCACCCATCATGGTCCCTCCCGAGGACAAGGATTCGGCATCGGCCTCGTCGGCAAGGGCGGAGACCACGCAGCCCCCCACGGACACGGTTTCGGCTGTGGACAATCCGACCGTCCAGCTCATTGTCCCAACGCCGTCAAATTCACAAGACCAAGTGGCCTCAGCTCCCATACCGCTCGTCCCCTCTCCACCTTCGTCGCAGGATCCTCAGGCGACACCCAATGTCGTTGCCGATGCCGGAGCTGGCAATGTGGTTGCCGATGCCGCAGCTGGCCGGCCAGCTGCTGCCCCTGCTCCCCAAAAGCCTCCTGTTGCCATCTCCCCAGCTGGCTTGCCTAGTTCTGTGGAAGGGGCTGATGCCATCGTCGGCCTTGTTGTTCGGGACCCCAGCACCACCAAAGCCTGCCCCCCCCCTATACTGCCCTTGTCCTCAGCTGTCGCCCCCTCTGTCGGTGACGCCGACGCTATGCAGACGAATAACGCAGCGTCTCCCTGCGTTTCCCCTGTCGACCTTCCCGTGGCCGATGCCGATGCCGAGGCCAGTGCATCTCCTGGTGCAGGAAACGCAGGGGAAGCTCCAACAACCTCTCCCGCCCTTCTTGCTTTACCCACCCCACACAAACCCCCAAGATCGGTATCGCCCAAGTCGAATAGACAGCGTTCTTTGACGCCGGCACCGGCTGTCGGCGCCCGCCGTTCGCCGAGGAATTTGACGCCGACGCCGGAGGGATCTAACCCAGGATCATCCGCTGGAAAGAAGCGCAGTGCCCCTCCCGATGGCGAAACCGGCCCTGGCACCAAGAAGAACAAGACTTAGATCGGGGGGACAGTCGCGTTGCCGAGGGCGAGGGGACATTCGCGTTGCCGAAGGCGTTTTTTTTAAAAAAATGTATCATATATCGAATGCTTGCGCGGGGACTATTTACATATGTAATTACATCTTGTCATGTAAATAGTCCTCATATAATTACTTTTTGGATCCGTTGACTTCGACGTACGCCCTCCGAATTTAAGGTGCTGAGGTCCTCGGGGGCGGGCGTTGGCGTTGGGCGTGGTGTTGGTAGATTGTTGGTGGGTACCCGACCCTGTCGCCGAATTGGTCGAGGTTGGGGCCGGGTTGTGTTGGAAACAGCTAAAAGAGCTGGGTCAATCACAGGCTGGATTGGATTGGCATCATTGGAATGTGCAGTTGCTAAATTCGATGATTCGGCGGTCGTGTTGCCGTTGAACCGATGATATACTTCAGCACAAATGGCGTACTGAGGTGGTCCATCGGCGGGCCCGTTCATCGGCATCGGCATCGGCATCCCCTCGGCCACAAGTTGATCTACAACTGATTGATCGACAATAATATCATCTTGAGGCTCTTCTTCAGCAACAGGCAACACATCCTTTGATACAGCCTGTTTTGTTTGTTTTGTTTTCCTTGTAGCCGCTTTCCTTCGCTTACGCTTCTTGCTGCCGGAGTCGGTGCCAGCGTTCCCGTCGGCCACGGCATCATTATCAACCGGTGTCACGGTTCGACCATGTGTAGGGTATTCAGCTGGTGTTAGTTGTTTTAAATGCCAAACACTTTTGAATCTAAAACTGTCCTCCGATCCATAAATTCGTTGCCTTTTCTGCAAATGATCAAACAGCCTAATGAGGTCGGCCTTGTGAATATTTCGAGGGTGTTTCATCGTAAAGTCTGTGATCAGATATTTTGCCTCAATGAATTGTAATTGCTGGGCAGTGATCTGCGTATAAGGCAAGTGCTTTGTTCTCCCGTTTGTTGCCAATTCTAAAAAGCCACGGCATCGGCCTCGGCCTCGGCAACGGCACAGACTTAACGACTCACTGTAATGTTGCCCCATAAATGTTAGAAACAGCATCTCATAATGGGCTTTTTTCCAGTGCTCGGGAAATACTTCGGGCAACATTGGAAATCCGACATCAGTTACTTCCAGCATAACTGTAACCGTACCAGGCGCTGCGCTGGTGCCGTTTGCCAAGTCTTTTTGGCCGGCTCTCGTGTCCAATCCTTGAACATATTTTGTCATAGCATTTTTGACTTGCGAAACCACTGCAGGGAATGCCTCCTCGAATGAGGTCCCTGGAATGCCCATGATCTCAGCCATCTGGTCATAGCTGTCGGCGTCGGCATCATTCGGTGCCACGGGAACGGCCACGGGAACGGCCACTTACCTATCAACATTGAGTTTGCCATCGAGACGGGTGTAAGCAGCGATGACTAAGGACCTGAGTCCCATTTCTTTATACTGCTCATCCATTGTATTGTGTATGCACTTTGTCGCATACCGTTCAGCCATACTAACGAACATCACATTAATATTTCAAGCTCTGGGCATGAGGAGTGCGTCGGCACCCGGTCGGCACCGGCGAACTTCAAAAGCTTACCTCTTCTTCAATTCGGGTTCGTAGCCTGCATTGCCTTGCCGATCTCTTTCAGCCTCTAGCTCTTGCCTCTCTGCCGTCGTCATTTGATTGTATATGTTCTTGAGTGCAACTGTACGATATTCAAACCAGCCCGGGGTTGATGCCGATGCCGATTCAACGTCCAATAAACGAGCAATCTCCTTCCATGCCTGCTCGGGCCTGGTCTGCCAAATAACCTCTAATTTTCTCGGGCGAAAGAAGTTGGTCTTGCGGCTGACGGGGTGCGCCATCCGCCAATTGTTTGTGCACCAGTCGGAAAGCTCCTGAAACATTTGGCACTGATTCGTACGAAGATTAAGCAAGGACACCACCATGACTGACCTTGGACCATGCTTTGCTTTCTTCCAAACTGGTAGGTCCATTCCCGCTCTGCTCCCAGTAGTTAAACATAGACGACAATATTTGCTGTTTGAGAATAAAGACTCGTTCACTTGACGTTGTAGCATTGATGTAACTGTCCTTGTATTTCAGAATTTGTTGCATCTCTTCGGCGGAGTAGGTACAGTCCTTCCGTACTTTACGAGGACGGGCATCAGAAGGCACCAAGGCTGGATCCATTTCCGAGGCTTGGCCTGGGCGGGGTAAGTTGTCGTAGGAAACGTCTATAATGCCTTTGATTTGAAAGGCGTATCCGTGGGTTGCCTCACCTAAACCTCATGTAGTTCTGCCTTTCGTCGCACTGTTGCCTCGTGTACTCATTTGTTGTTTTTTAATTTATGACTGTGAGTTACGGGTTTTGCTTGCCCCCGCCATGCCTTCCATCACTGGTACTGCGAGGAAACGCAAAAGAAAGGGACGAAATGA
Source organism: Galerina marginata (assembly GCA_023014335.1). Lineage (NCBI taxonomy): Eukaryota > Fungi > Basidiomycota > Agaricomycetes > Agaricales > Galerinaceae > Galerina > Galerina marginata. The sequence continues at coordinate 2,480,022 of JAECYW010000008.1, read as the reverse complement.
AATCGACGACGCCGACGTTGTAACACATAAGAAGATCACTGTCGTTACACCATCTGGGACACTGAAAACAATCACAGTCCTTGTTCCTCTGGAGCCACTGGTCGACAACAATACCCCGTCTGAAAGCACTGCAAGCCAAGATGACTTTATCGACTTCAGCCTTGAAGCCGAGGCCAACCTCCAAGAAGAACCGGCACCGATTCGAAGGACTAAGGTGCGCAATGTTATATCATACTCCAAGCCGTCATTTACTTTATTCAAAATTAGCGTCAGCGAGATTATGTTCGACAGTTTGTGGATCGCATAACCGACCTACTTCAGGCAACCTTGAGCCGAGAAACGTTGCCGGAGACGCAAAGGAAGTGTACCAAGTGTCCACAATCGAGTTGGGCCCTTTGGAGATGCATCGACTGTTCCCTGGGTCTTCCAAAATGTCGGCACTGTATGCGACATGGGCATCACGAAGCACCACTTCATCGCATTGAAACATGGACCGGGAGACACTGGCGCCGAGCGGCATTATGGGAGGTCGGAACGTACATCCTAGTCCGGCACCATGTAGGCGAGAGCATCTGTGAGGGCCTAGCGTTCCAAACAGCACACCTCGAGAAACTTCAGTTACTGAAAGACCATGATGAACAGCAACTTTGCGAGAGGCGAAGCCGAGCCAAAGGGAAATCGTCAGTGCCCATGCCTTCATGGCCCTTCCCAGGCCAGGCATCGGCATCGGCAACGGCGACGGGAAGCCGCCCAATGGATAATGTTCTTAATCCGGACATGGCACCAATGTCAAACTTGGATGACACTGACACTGACCCTTGGTCGCAAAATGAGACACCTTTTGGGACTAGTGCAGAGGAACTATGGGAAGAGGAACGGGTCTCCGATACTGAATTTTTTCACTGGCTGGATATGTATCGTCAGAACGAGGAGGCCAATGCCGATGCCGACGGGTGTCACGATGGCCAGGACGACGCCAACGCCGGCGCTGCCGAGGCCGATGTTGCGGGACTGGCGGATTATCTCGGGACCGGCTTCGGCAACCCAGGGTTAGACATCCAGAGGGACGACGAGACACCTGACGTGGATATGGACAATTCTTCTTCAAACATGTTTGACACGACCACGCCAGAACGACCACAAAGCGATGGATTGAATAACACATACGTGCGGGTCCTACATACTAACGGCATTCACCACATCGCAATGGTGACATGCAACTGCCATGGTGCCGACGGCGTTGCCCTTGACTTAGTTGCCTGCAGATTCCTACCAGCAAGCTTCACGCGCATTCGGACATTATTTACAGTTGAAATGATGGACTACTTTCGTCTCTGCAATCTGGAACTAAAGGCATCGGCGTACCAGTTTTACCAGCTCATCCGTCGTCTGACGTTGCCGATCGGCAACGGCGAGATTGTCAATCTCTACCATGAATTCCGTCGAATGTCACGCCTGTGGCGTTGGATGAAGAAGCTTAAGTGGGCAGGGTACGGTCACAAAACAGAGGACCCCTGCAATCCACCGGCAGGATCACTTGCAAATTTTTGCCCAACTTGCCCACAACCCGATGCTAACTTACCACCGGATTGGAAGGGTGATCCTAATCGGTAATGATTCCAATGCCGTCTAGGGTTAACAAATCACATCTGAATTCCCAATTTGAAATAGCTTTGTCTACCGGCTACAGATCCTCACCGACGGGAATTTCAAGGCAACACATTTTCGGCAGAAATCCAACGATGACATATGGCTTTACGATGGTGGTGGAATGATGCCGAAACAACAGGAATATATTGACTTCCTTGCCACTGCGATCGAACTACTCACTGTACGTCTACTTGCTTTTTTGCTGTCGCAATGGTGTGGCCGAAGCCGTCGAAGCCGACGCCGACGCCGACGCCGAGGCCATGTACCCCACAGAATACTGATCTTACAATGTTCTCTTGATAGAAAGCGCCATGTGAAAATACTTTTCGAGCAATTACCAATGCCCTATTGGCCTCCCAGGCTTGCGATCTGACCGGGGTTGTCGCCTTCGTTTGTGCTCGGCATGGCTGCTATGTCCCCAATGCCCTTGTCGACATGTTCAAAGGAGAGCAACAAAAATATGTTGATTTTGGTTTTCTCCAGGTACTGAAGATCCTCAAAATCGATCCTCAACAGGGCGTCCTCTTTGTATATGACATTGTTTGTCAATATATCATTCATCTCCTCAAGCGAATCGGCGACAAGCTTCCCGAAGGACTCGCAATTGAACGCGCAATCGATTTATTCCACGTTCATGCCCACAAAGATGATTGTTTTTTTCGTTATGCCCCGTTATTCATTCCTGGGGCCGGCAACCTTACCGGTCAGATTTTGGAGTCAAATTGGTCTTCACTGAATGCTGTGTCGCCGATCGCATCCACGGCAACAATTCCACACCGTGCCGAGATACTGGATGACCATACCACTGATTCAAATCATAAAAAGATGCTTGCCATGCCAGAAACGCTCTGCACCAAATACCTTGATGGGACGGCAATGTCAAGTCAAGCCGACCGCTATTACGCCGACATAGCCAGCAATGTTGATCAGGTCTCCTTGGATTCTTGGGAAACGCAGATCGTCAGAGCAGAGGCATTGCGTCTCACAGATATTACCGCTATGGACATATATGCGGCCAATTTGCCAGATAGATTGGCGATGGATCCACCACTTGTTACGGGCACGGCACCGGCGTCGGCACAAACACCTATTGAGAAGTGGGTTGAATTTGCCCTGATGGTTGAAGAAAAGCAGTAAGTTCGTCCTTTTTGTGGAGGTCTATATATTCATCCCTGGCAGAATTGATTTACAGGATAGAGTCCGCCACCTTGGCGCAAATCCACATGAAGATGACCGGCAAGCCATCGAACAACAACGGCAAGCGTTGATTCCAATGCTCATGAAGCTCGAAAATCTACGAAACACAGCGGGTGCAACGGACGACCCTGCCATTGACCCTCATGACACCCCTTCCAACGAACGTGAGTTTGACGAGACCGGTGAAACAGATGAAATACCCATTCCCGAGCCGGAGCCGGTGCCGCCGGCGTCGACTTCACGATCTGGTCGTAGCCATCGACGGGCACCAAGGGATGATGAAATTGCACGGGTTGAGAGACAAAAAGTGCCATTGCAATCTAGGGGATGTTCCGTTGGAAATGCGCATGATATTGAGATTCGTTGCCGAAAACGCCAGGCAATCCTTCAAATTCATCGACTCCGAGATCTGATAGCCGACCTCTCCTTTCAATATTCTCATGTTATTCGCAATGCTGTCCGAAAAAGTGTTCGCACCGCTGCACAGAAGAGAGTCAAAGCAATGAAACACAATCTTGTGCTTCATGCCCGCATTTATTCGGTATGCCGTGGCCGACTGGTGGCATTGAATTGCGATGCCGGGTTCCTTTCCAATTTCCTACCACTTACCAGGGATGATCTTCATGCAAGTACAGCTGTCCTTCGCCCTAACGCCCCGGGGTCAACCTCTCTTGAACTTCCCTGGATATGGCAAACCTCACGGTGGTTTCTTTTGCATGTAGACGCTAATGCCGAAGCCGCACGCGATGCCGAAGCCGATCCTTCGGCACTCACAGAATGTAAGTCAAAATGAAGTGATTTCTGCGTGAAGTCTCATTGCCTTTGTAATCCAGTCAAACGTATTCATTGGCTTCGCGCTCGGGCTCAAAAATATCGTTGGCAGGAAGAAGTCATCTTGGTTACTTATGAAATGCAGTGGACGGTACGGTACTTCCTAAACAAAAGACAGCTGTGGTGGGACGCAGCAAGCATGGAAATTATTACCGAAGGTGCAAGAGCTTATGCTACACGCCAAAGCATTTACTGGCACCGGTTTGCACTGGTTGCCGACCGTGCATTTAAGCACACGTGCCCGCAGTATAGTTCGCCGATGTAAAATTTATTACCTAATCATCAAATGAAACTGCGACGCCGCCGTCTAGTATCTCTTGTCGATCTCCACTGATAACCATGCCGGTGTTCAACCCTCGTGAAGTGAGAGGATTTAGTTTTTTAGCCCTCCAACACGGTGCCGATGGGAATATGCACTACCACGTCCAGGAACTCGTCTATTACTTTGAGTCACGCTTCAGAGCTATTCTTCTGAAAATGAGCGATAAAGATCATGATACAACCTGGTGGATGCAAGGTTATTTGCAGCTTGAATTGGTGAGTAACAGACTTATTTTGCATTTTCCTGTGGCTTACAAGAATAAAGCATTTTGTCTTGATGACTATTGGCGCTGCCGCAGCCATCGGCCTCCCGTTGGATGTGCCGATCCTCATCAGATCTTTGGCCGATAGTCTCACAGTGCAGGTATTGGACCGTCTACCACTTGATTTCCACCACAGCTTCCTGGCAATCTTAGACAGGGGTTTGGAGGAAACTTCTCCCTGTGCTCTTGTTGAAAACTACGCCAATGACTGGTGGAACTCCGACACCGAACCCGACCCACCCAACTTCCTCGATCTTTGGGAAACACGCGAAGCCATCAAGGTCCATAAAGCCCAGAAGCTACGTCGCCCTCGGTTGGTACCTGCCGTGACTACAATGCCGAGACCACCGAAAATCCCCGACACGCAGCAAGAGTGCGAGAATTGCGCGGAGTATCTGGCTTTGGCAGAGGAGGCCGTGGCCGAGCTTCAGTCAATCCGGCAATACAGTACGGCCGCCGAGACATTCGCGCAAACCAATGTGGAAATTAATATCAAACGAACGTCGGGGCTATACATGCTTCATGAGGCTGTCATCTTGAAAGAATTGCAAGTTTCAAACGGAGGTGACCCATCGACTACCAGGGGCACAGGCTCGGCATCGGCATCGGCATCGGCAACTGACATTCGGACGCGATCCCAAGCTGTAGCCGAAAAAGCAGAGAAGGAACTTAGAAGAATCGCTGCCCTTCCCCCTGGGTCGCATAAGTGGGTCTGGGGCGAAGAACTTTCGGAAGATGAAGTGCGAGCTCTGTGTGATCCTGCAAGCCGCCCCCTAGAACATTCTGGGTATCAAACAGAGCTTACCGAAGGTTCACCATCCCAATTTAAAGAGGGTTCAATCAGGTCAATGGCCCAGGGTGACACCTCCTACAAGGCATCCACCCTGGCCTCCGACATACAATCAATTCCTGATGTTGCCGAAGCCGAAGTTCGCCCAACTGGCATATCGGATCCCGACCTTTTGGTCTTTACGGTTGCAGGTCTCGGAGAATTGACAGATGAAGAGGAAGAAAATGACGTTCAAATATTTACGTCGAGTGGCCTTGCGGAACCCCAACGGTCATCATTTAATGCCGTTGCCGTCGGTCCCACTGCCATTCAAAACGACGGTGCCGTAGCCATTACCTCCCTCGACGTCCAAAATATTCAAAGCTTTACGGTCGATCTTCTTGAAAGTTCTAGCGACGAGGATACTGGTTCTCCTGTGCACTCTGCCACTGCTACGTCCACCGCCGCCATCAAGCATTTTGGTGCCGGCGCCTTGCCTGAGGTGGATGTTCGGCAATTCACAGTCGATCTTCTTGACGATTTGGGCGATCAAGTTGCTTCTCCCACACCTCAGGATGTTCGGGGTTTTACTGTTGATCTTCTCGATAGCGCCGACGATGAACCCAGTGAAGATGTTCATGTCCAACAATCTGTTGCCGTAGCCGCAGCACAGTCACCACTCATTATCCCCCTGCCACAGGAGGCGCAGTTTCTGTCTGCCAATAGTCTCATGGATCTTTCAGATGACGATCTGGCCACCTCAACGACACAGCAGCCAGTACCCATGATCAATGCCTGGGATATGGCTGAGTCCGACAGTACCGGCTCCGATGTGAGCCCGAAAGATCGCACCACGGATTTACTTAATGCCAATGACTTTCTTGGCGACTGGAGCGAGAATGACGACGAGGTAGATCGTCCAAGCGCGTCCACGGAGGACCTTCCTGCTGCCAGCTTTAGGTATGCAACTGTGCATGACCTTGATAGCGACAGCGATGCCGACAAGATCAATGCCGATGCCGGTCACCTGAATGCTGAGCTCCCCTTTTCCTCCTTACCATCCACCAGCGGCATTCCGAATCGTTCACCTCATCGCTATATTCTTGGCACAGCCGCCCCCACTGCAAGACCCCTGAGTGTCGTGTCCGATCATTCCTCACCTGCCGAAGCCGACACGCAACCTCGCCTTCCCCGCCAAACCCATCCAAATCCCTCTGACCAAGCAGTTCACGTCAATGCCACTCCTACCACCTCTCATCGCTTCTATACTGCCGATAGTTTCTCATTTGTAGATGAATCTTGGGTGTCGGCGCCGGATCAGGACATAGAAGACGAGGAAAGTGATATCGATGATTAATGGTGTTTCTTTGTCAGTAAATGTTCCAAAAAAAATGTATCATATTGCTTGTTTGTCTTCTGTCCACCGTTCTGTGAATACTCCCTTTATAAGTATTGGGTCCCATTGCCGTTGCCGTTGCCATATGTGATTTATTTTGGTGCCGTTACTATAACGGCATGATCTGCTGCTGCTGCTGCTGCTGCTGCTGCTACCGCTTTTCCCAATTTCTGCTCTGCTATCAGTACCTCACTCCAAGATCCAGAAGGTGGCACATTTGATATTCCATTTCAGCATTGTGATTTCGGCACCGGCAATACGGATGGCGGCCGCTTCTGGCGGCATCGACAGTTTTGATAACTAGTATCACATTAAGTCCCATTACCTTCAATATACACTATCTATTTTGCATATTAACACATCTCACATGTTCATTATCCCTGTAGTTTTAATGGCGGGTCCAAGCTTGTTGATGCCTTCCCGGGTACCCCTGTCCCATCTTTCCTCTGGTCTAAACACTATAAATTTAATACAAGTAGTATTGTCATTCACTATATTACTCATGCCGCTAGCCAAATGTATTTTTTTTCGAGGAATTTGGCTCGTGGCCGAGCCCGCATGGGTGCCGAACGGCCTCGTCTGTGAGGCCGTTCGGGCCCGTCTAGGGCTGCCGTGGCCGTCTCCGCGCTAAGGGCCCGTTCATTGAATTCATTGGCCTCGATTGAGTCGGCACACTGTAAACGTTCAATGCTTCGAATCATTCGCTACAATGTAGCTTCTCTATGTGTTGAAACTCCATGCATTACATACCCTTCATTTAAATGTTGGAATAGATGCTCATCATCATCATGTGCTTGCATTGCGGTCCATCCAGCAATTAAAGGACCTGCTCCTCCGTGCAAATCCCACAGATGAGCTACGGAAACAGTTCTTTCGAGCACCCTTCGTTGAGGTCCTATTCGCTAACCTGGACTGCACGGAATGGCAAACTGGCGTGGAGGATTTCCAAATGCAAGTGCATGAGCTTTTTTTTGCTTTGAAAACATCGGTGCGCTTCTCTTTTTTTTTCCAATTATCCAAAACAAAAAAACAACAAAAAAAATGTTGACCCCATTGCCCCATTGACAGAGATTTTCTAATACAGAAGAACTCTATCTCCACCATCGTGGAGCATGGGATGAAGTCCTCCGTAAAGACTTGGCTCAAATTAAATCTGATGCTCTGATGGCCAGCATTGTCGCTTTTACCCACACAAATTTGAATATCCGCACACAGTGCATGGTCCTTGAAGCAAAGTTTGGACTTGACGAAAAGGTACTATTAGGACAAGTCTCCCACATAGACATCGGGTTACACACCGGCACGATTTTCTGCACTTCATCAAGCCAAGACGTTTTTTCAGAGTATCGAGACCTGGTGCTGGGGTTCCTTACAGATCCCCTTCGTGCTGGAAAATATCTGGTTGATGGCAAAAAACTGGCTATCCTCTCCTTGATACTCCTCGAAGTTCTCGCCAGGACTGAACCCTCTAAATGTCTGGAACACCTGGGGTACGTTCTTTTATGGCTGAAATACAGTCGCACACATTAACAATGCATACAATATGATACAAATAGATATCATATGTTAGAGACCTTTGGTGTGCTTAGCAAGACGATCTCACAGGCAAGTCCCTTTGAGGACCTCATAGCACTGGTAAATATTACCGAGATCAAATTTCCGCACTGTGGCTTACTGGCCATGGATCCATGGGATAGCTATAAGAATATGTACAAAAAAGCGGTCCAAGCATTTGGCAAATACCTGGACAGAGTTTGTGGTTCAGTACCAACTGGATTCCGAATAACTGTCGAGGGAAATGACAGGCGAGACCAAGTATCATTTTACTACGAATCAGACTACGATGCAACAACAAGTGGGCGTTCAACTCCAAGTTGGATCTTGGCAATACGCAGTTATAATTCGAGGGCGAGGAATGTAAAAAGAAGATAGTATTATTGAGAGTGTTGTCGTAGATTTATTACTTATATCCATTATGTGTACCAATGTATGCTAGACTTCGGTTTGAGGTGTCCAAAAAATAATGATCTAAACATATCGAGGAATACTCCGAAGAATTTACTCCACTCTTTTGGACTTCTTTTCTCGAGAAACGACCGTCTTTTCATCTGATCGATAATTCTTGGATCCTCTGAAGATTCAAAAACAATTAGGCGCCAACACAAGGAGGCGGTGATAGGACTCGTTTTTGAACCTCCCTCGACGGCAGTTCGCATCTACTCGAGTATAACCTCACCAGAACGACCTGTTGATTCGATTTCAGATTCCGGACGTCTGGAACCGATTACTTTGGCCACGATGAAGGCGAAATATGGCATGAAGGGTGCGCCTAGGTTTGGTGTATACACCGCTCCAAATTTGTCTGGATACCCCATTGGAGGACCAAGAGCTGATCCTTCGACGGCCTGAAGTACATGATCAGATCCAGTTGCCAGATTGCGATGAGGATGAGGATGTTAAAGCGGTGGCCTGATTCAGACGAATGGCGTGACTCTCGGTAAGAAATTTTATTAAGGGATGACTCGCCGTTTGTGGTATGAACATGTGTACTTCCTTCTATTGATTGCTGAGGCAAAGATATGCTTGAAACATGTTGGTACCAATTTTTCTGTGAAGTTGGATGAGGCGCGGAATTTGAATCCAGCGTGCTAGATTCAGAAGCGGCTAGTGGTTAAAAAATGTAAAGCTACTCACTCGAGAAAGGACAAAAAGGAGCTCCCCCAAAGTAGGAAAGGAGCGGCGTCGTGAGGGGAGCAGATAAAAATATTCACGGCGCAGCAGCCTTTCAGTCAACCGCCCAGGACTGTTAACTTGCGGCGACTTTGGGATAGATGGCCAGTAACAAAGAAAAAGAGGGTAGGATAGCTGGGACGGCAAAATTACCATGTATCGGTGTCTAATACAGAACGTAAGCTGTCGGCGAATTTCAATACTGCATTCATGCCCGCTCGGAAATATTAGTGTCGATGGCAGCACACGTTGAGGAGGGAATGCGAGCGTCCGTCTCGGATAGGCGGAAGTCACAGAGAGCACACAGTGGAGCAGGCGAAGAAAGCGAGGCGTGTTGAACGGTTGAACGTCGACCAGTTAAGACGTGGACACGCCAATGATAGGGTCAATGGTCTTTGCGGGCGTGGAATATGTGATACAGCGTTCTCTGGACGGACAGGTATGTGAGTTGAAGTGGAAATAGACGTAAAGAAAGAAATCCGACATACGAATTGTTCCTCATCTACAACGGGCTCTGAACAGGTTATTCCCGCCCTGAATTGTTGTCGCCAGGTGTTGGAGAAGTCGAACACTACAAGTCATCAAGTGTTTGGCCAGTGCAATGAAGTACCCAATCAAGACTAGGAAGGTGGTAGTGTCGAATCATCGCAAATCATGGAGGCGCGCCGAGGGAATGCAGGTGGTGCATGTGTGACTACGGATACATGTGGCATAGGCAGAGGTTCCGTGTCGCGTCTGCGTAAAGAGACGTTATTCGAGACACCGAATGCTTAGGAATGGGGTAGCAACTGATGGAACGAGATTGACCAAGCCCGGCGTCTGGTGAGAAGGTGGATGGCTTGCGGAAAGCACAGGAGAGAATAGGCATGGTGGAGGCAGGAGACGAGACGAGATGTTCGGCCAGATCGTGGACAGAGGTTGAGGAGCATTGGCTCGATCACAAGCGAGCAGAAAGTCGGTGAGAGGCTTTGGAATGGGAATCAGATTGTAAGAGAATCGCATAGGGTGAATGAAAGCCATCACGTACCTTAAAACTTAGGTCACAGGAGCAGAAGGCGCCAGAAATATCGAAGGAATACGGAGAAAAAGGCAAAGGAAGGTCAACGTCGAATGTCGCGACAGTGGAATGTTAATATCCGATCAGCGAACGACGTATCGGACGACCCAGTACAAGATCTTGCAAAGCCCTCATTGCAAATATCTCGAGACCAAAATTACTACTCCAGATAGCCTTTAGACAGCCTGGATGGTATATCCTCCCGGGGCAGAGGTCGAGGCAGAACTCGAGAAACTCAGAGCAAGGAAGCCTTATCTTCTTATCTTCATGAACCTCGAAATCCCGTCGATCTATTGGGAGTATGCTTTAAAACACGAAACCAGGTCGGAGCAGCTTGGGGAATGAAGGGGATACACACCTCGCACTTGTAAAAATCTAGCTTTGCGGCTGACGATGTTACATGGGAACGATTGGTAGAAAGTGAAAAGGTGGTTCAGCTTCTAAGGCCCTCCTGCCTTTGCGTTTATTAATGTTTATTGCTCTTGTCTGGCGAGTCCGCCAGATCCTTTCACTTTCTCGGTGGTTGAGAAGACACACTAGCACGACATATATGTAGGTCAATTAGACTGGAGACCATCAGGCAGTAAGAATAGAGGGTAGCCTATACTTGATGGGAGATTCTGAGAAGAACGAGGACGAACTTATAGGTGAGCCCGTTTTGCCGTTCAGTCCAGCGCCGTCCATTGACTGGATAGGGAACGCGTTTTTGGCAGGCGAAACACGCGTGTTTTTGACCACGGCGGTCACGGCGGGTCTATTGCGCTCTTCCAACGCCAATTGGCACCTGCACACTCCGTTTCTGAATCGGACGTAATTGTCCTTTCTATACTGGCCGACGACGACGACGGCCTGTCACTGCCTTCCCGCCGCCCCAAGCCCAGAGGCAAACCCAACGACAAGGCAAAGCCCGAGCATCCCTCCCAACTCAGACGTCGTTGATATGTCAGGCTCCTCCGAAGACCACAAAGCGGTACGGGCACGGCGGGTATCTGTCTCGATAGAAGGAGGGGAAGCAGAGGAGCACAGGCGATATCCGCAAGCCTGCGTCTGAAGAGGCGCGGAGGTTATTGAGATTAGTAGTGGGAACGAGGACGACATTGCTCCACCACCCTCGACGATGGGCCCTGCCCAAGGCGGCGGGTGCTCCGCTTCCGAGACCGGGACCTAGGCCGAAGGGTGCTGCTGGTGCGAGTGGTGGTGCGAGTGCGAGTGTAGATGCTGCTGCTGCGAGACCTTTCGAGCGGAGCGGCGAGCAAATGCTCCCCCCGCTCTGGGGCTGGGGCTGCATCTGGGTCCGCACCCCGAAGGCCAATATCGACATCTGCGAAGCTTTCTACCCGTAGGTTGTACGTCAATGGACCTCCTGCGGATGTCTCTGCCGCTGCCGTGTCTACGTTGGCGTTGACGGCTATCTCTAATGGAGTGTTGTTAATGCTTCGCCTTGGACGATGGATGCTACTCCATCGGCGTCTGTCTTTACGTCTACGACCACAGCTCGTGGTTCTAGACTTACCTCTTCAACTTCTACTACGACCGCGCCTCGACCGTCGATATCGACATCTACATCGACATCGACCGCTCCAAGGCCGTCGACTTCCGGATCCTTCCTCCACGTCGTCCGCTGCAGCCACTGCTTCTTCTCTTGCGAATGCAATCAAACCACGTCAGAAAGTGGCGGAGGGACAGACTACGAGAGACATGGACATGAATATGGGATGGGCATTGGTGTGGATACGAGGGCAGGTATGGATATGGATATGGATATGGATATGCAAGTCGACGCTGGCTGTCCGACCCCTAGGTCCGCTCAGGAATCCAGCTCCAGCCCTAACTCCAGCCCGAGGGCAAGCCGTCCGCCTGGTTCAGACTATTCTTGAACCTCAACCTCAACCCCGGCCTCAACCTCAACTTCAGCCCAGCCTCAACCTCCAACCTCGACCTCAGCCCCAGTTCGAAGCCCGTAGCAACTGCAGGAGCAGCACCCCGAACACCCAAGTCCACCCCGAAAGCTGGTTCCAAACCCACCGCCGACTCAAACTCGAACTCCAACCCACCGGTCCACTCTGCGCCATTCTGTGTGCCACCAAAACCAACCTCGACTTCTGGTGCTGGTGCGAAAGCCGTCCCCGCTAGTAGCTCAAGGCCAGAGGCAAACCGCCCCCGCTCAATTTATCCTTCAACTCGAACATCCAATTCCACCCCGGACGCTGGTTTCAAACCCACCTCTAACTCTAACTCGAACTCCAGCCCACCGGTTCACTCCGCGTTATCCGGTGTGCCACCAAAACCAGCCTCGACACCGCGGCTGGTGCGAACGCTACGCCTACTGGTTTGAGCAGCATCGGTGTTTCTCGAGCTGGTTTTTCGAGGCCTGCTGCTGGTACAAGCACGAGTACGAGTCTAGCGCGGTGCTGTCGTCTTCATGCCTTCGTCTTTGTCGTTATCGGCAGTAGGAGTGGCGAGACGTTCACAGAAAGAAGCGGCAGCAGCAGGACCTCCGCTGACGTCTGCACCGGAATTCGCACCCAAATCCCAACCAAACCTTCGATCCAACTTTGGCTCCAAAAGCTCGACCTCGATCTAGAAACCGGCTTTTCAAGTTGGCTCGCAGGGTTCCTTTTTTATCACCGTTACTGCCTCTGCCTCTGGCTTTGCACCTAGCCCTGGCTCACAGTCAGAGGCCAACTCGGATTTTTGTTAAATTTATTGGCGAGTTTCCGTTTCGGAAGATGGGTAGGAACCCTCTTGACAACCACGACGATACAGAATCATGTCAGTCCTGATTCTACAAAAGCCTACGTCAGAGCTAGCATGGGATTGCAGTTTAGGAATGATATCATATCGAGTTGTTCGAGCACTTCCGCCTCAAATTCCGTGCGGTCGCCTGGATGCCCTCGCGACTTTCTGGCGACTCTAGGAATACTTAATTCGGTGGCCATGGCCTCGCGGCCAAGCCGATTGCAGCACGAGCGCTACCGCATTGAACAACGATACGATTAGGTAGCAAGCGGAGAATTAGAGATAACAATAACAACCTTCAAGATAAAAGAGTTACACGTATTTGAGGGGGCACGACAGTTGCGCGACAGATGTATACGGTGAGTAGAATTGGTTATCTAATATACTTGATCGCGATTCAAAGGACTTGCAATTGTAATGTAGCTAGTGTCAAAATGAAATTTGTCCAGCTTTCATGTACACAGCTTTGTACCTCGGCGGTCCAAGCTTTCCTCCCTTTTAGTTTTCCTTTCCAGCTTGATATACGTTTGTTTGCCAAAGCTACAGAGGGATAGGTTCGGCAAGCCTCGCTGCACAGCCGCGGCTGTGTGAAGACCTCGCCACCGAACCGAAGTGGAACGAGACACAGCCTGTTCTAATTCTAGTACTCTCATTCACTCAACTTGGCCGGCTTCCAATTGCAAGTTGACACATCATGCATGCATCACGGCGGACACCGCTTTTTAGAGGATTATAGTGGTTCATCTTCTTTCCGTTGACTATCTTTCCTTCTATTCTGGAGTTGTACCTCTTTCTCTGCAAGCCCCTTCTAATGTTCTCCCGGAGCCACAACTTTCAAATCAATGGAAGCGTATTTACTCAGTACAATGGCCCTCCTAAACGCACTGGTGGGTATTTTCCTGAACGTTACAAAGGCGGTCAGTATCCCTACTAATCCAATGCGTCCTGTAGGTTTTGAACTTCTTCGCGACGCCGCATCGACAAGCGCTTTTCATAATTCCGGAGAGCGCTTCGATCCTCCAAAATGCTACCCGGACACCCGCACTGCTATTCTCACCGAGATAATGGATTGGATCGTTGGAAAGATCGGATGGGAACGATACATTATGTGGCTGTACGGACCCGCCGGTGCAGGAAAATCGGCGATCGCACAGACGATTGCAGAACTATGCCGCGCGAAAGGCATTCTTTTGGCTAGTTTCTTTTTTTCTAGGTCGGACCCCAAACGAAATAACGTGCGGCCCCTGGCAGCAAGTTTAGCTTATCAGGTCGCGGTAAACGTACCCGATGCCAGAAGTCTCATAGAAAGTGTGGTTGAAAATGACCCAGCCGTGTTCGACCAATCCTTTCAAGCCCAGTTCAAAGCCCTGATTGTCGATCCTCTGATGCAGATCCGCAAACCAGGTATATCATCGAGGCCGATTCCCTATGTCATCATGGTCGATGGTCTGGATGAATGTGCTGACCCAAATGTCCAACGTCACATCCTCGAAACCACTGCTACTCTTTCTTCTTACGGGAACTCCATTTATTTAATGTTCATGTTTTCCAGTCGACCAGAGCAAGAAATCCGTCTCACATTTTCTACTTCAGCTTTCGAGGGAGTCACAGCCCGCATCGCACTGGATGACACTTACCAATCTAAAGCCGACATCAGGAAATATCTAGAAGGTTCTTTTTCCGAAATGAAGAAAACACATCTACAAAAGAAACTCATCCCTCCGACATGGCCAAAAGCCAATGATATCTCATTACTTGTCGATAAATCATCCGGGCAGTTTATATATGCTGCCACTGTGATCCGATATATATCTTCGAGTCGATATACACCGATGAGTAGCTTGGAAATAATCTTGGGTCTACGGCCTGCCAGAGGGGGTGCACCCTTCGCGGAACTTGATGCCTTGTACAGAGACGTTCTTTCCCGTGTGGAGGATAAAAGTGCAACTCTGCGACTGTTAGGGGCAGGAATTCATCTTTTTGGTGGAGACCAACTCTCATTCCTAGAGAGGTTCCTGTTTCTTGATGAGGGAGATGTTGCTCGCCTTCTGGTCGACATCTCTTCCCTTGTCGGCGTCACAATTGAATGGAATCGCATTCGATTTTTGCACGCTTCATTTGGGGACTTCCTTTTGGATCCAGACAGGTCGAAAGAATACTACATCAACCCCGCAACGACGTGCACAGAGCTTGTGTTCATCGGTTTATGTCATGTCGAGCGATATAGTAAGTATTCATTTATGTATTAAAACTCTACACCTTACAAATCATCCAATTAGATGTTGGATCTGATGCTCTTCAGCCTGCCTTGCAGTTCATTGACCAATTAGGGGACATGCTACTCCATATGAATCCCACAGATGAGCTACGGGAACGGTTCTTTCGGGCACCCTTTCTCGAGGTCCTGTTCGCATCCCTGGTCTGCACAAAGCCGGACGATGACAATGACAATTCAATAGCGTCCCGCGTGTGTTGGCTTTTTCGATGTCTAAAAGCATCTGTGCGTATCTGTTTTTTCAAATTATCCAAAACCAAAAAGTTGACCCCACTGTCAGCGATTTTCTAACACAGAAGAACTCTATCTCCACCATCGTGGAGCATGGGATGAAATCCTCCATAAAGACTTGGCTCAAATTGACTCTGATGCTATCAAGGTCGTCATTGTTGTCACCATTGTAATCGCTTCTGAAGTGTGGGATGTTAGTTTCGGCACGCTGTGTAGCATTCTTAAAACCAAGTTTGGACTTGAAGTAAAGAAACCTTATCAACAACAGCTCTCTCGCACAGCCATCGAGATACTCATCCCTAGCGCTCACAGCTACGAGTATCGACACCTAGTGGCGCAGTTCCTTAGAAATCCGCTCCGTGCTGGAAAATATGTGGTCGACGGTGAAAAAACTGCCATCTTCTCCATGATACTTCTCGAAACTCTCACTAGGCTTCATCCCAAACTCAATGCGAGGTAGGTTCTTTTACGGCTGAAATAAAGTTGCATACGCTAACAACACATAAAAGTGAGATGTTGTACACCTTGCACAAGGCAATTCCGCAGGCAGGTCCCTCTGAGGACCTCATAGCGCTGATGAATATTCCCGAGATCAAATTTCCTGGCAATGTCAGGTGTAAAATAACTAGGAAGATGTGTGAAAGAACAGTCCAAGTATTTGGCAAATACCTGGAGAGAGTTTGTGGCTCAGTACCACTCGGATTCCGAATAATTTTCGAGGGAAACGACGGGCGCCGCCAAAAATCATATTATTATGATGCAGACCAAGTATCAGATTATTCCGATTCAGATGACCAAGTACCAGCCTACTAGCGACGAGTAGGCCTTGGACCCATTTTAAATTGGATACATATATAATAGTAACACATTTGTTGAAAGAACATGGTATTGCGGAGAATGTTGTAGTTCAGCGCAGTAGGGATAAAATAAGTATCCGAGATGAAAAGAGAAACATTGCACAGGAAACGCGTACAAAAGTGTACCTGTCAAACCAAATTATCGATCCGAAATGCAACAAAAGGGAGACTTCTGAATCGAATGCGACTGCGCGAGTGCGATGAACAAAATACGGACGCAGGGGCCAGGATGGGTGCAAAGCATCGCGTACCTTCATAAGTTACAGCAACAGTGTCAGAAATGGTGAAGGACCATGGGGACGAGGACAAAGGTCGATGTTGAACGTAGCGACAATGGAACGCGAATATTTGAATATCCGATCTACAAATGACCTCTGTACTCGAGTAGTTCAGACTCCACTTTACTCAGTATGAGACGACCAAGGACTAATTAGAGGGATTTTAGGCGACCTGAGCACTGTGAGCAGTGACCCTCCTGACAGAGGTGTTTTCGCTGAGCCATAAACCGAGAGATCTCGAATCAAGGAGGAATCGTCTTCACGAGAGGCTGGATTTCAGTCAAGCCACTGTATGCATTGGAACACGAAGCTTGAAGCAATTCAGATCAGCTTAGGGCTGGGAGCGAAGGTGGGATACACTTGGGATACACAGTGGAATGGTAGACAGGCCTAGGAAGGTAGATAAGATGGGAAGAAACGATTGGCGGAAAGTGGAAAGGTTGGTTCAGACTCAAAGAGTCAAATTCACTCAATTCCTTTTCAACAAGACGCGCTGTGATCACATGCGCTTTTGGGAAGGGCACGTGTGGGACCTGAGGCCTGAGGCTCGCCAACCAGTCGTTCTTTTTCCAAATTCCCCTCTATTCAGAATGTTACTGCGCGACGACCCCCGATCTAATTGACCTATGTACCCGTCGTGCTGGTCTCAGAACCAGAGGACTTGTCTGAGGCGAGGAAGAAGACGAAAAAACCAGCCACGGCGTGGCCAACGCCTGCAATATCCACCATCAACGTCAAACCAAATGTTATCTCGATTCTCGACCACCTAGAAAGCGAAAGGATCTGGCGGACTCGCCGGACACAAGCAATAAACGAGCAATACAAGAGGGACTTAGGAGCTTATATGCACCAGGTGCGTCAATTTTTCTGTTCAGCTCAGCGCCGTGCATGACTGGATAGCGAACGCGTTTTGGCAGCTAGGAGACGCGTGTGCCAGTCAGCATCCACCACTGGTCTATCGTCGCGCTCCAACGCCAATATCAGACCCACCCCTGGAGGCTGTTCCGAAACCACCACACCTGCCAACCCGCTACGCAACCTCCAGCTGCGAAACGCAAACCGGCTGTACATCCCACTTCTGAAGCTAAACTAAGCGACCTTTCTATGCTGGACGACGACGACGTCCTTCCCACCTTCGAGGCCTAAATCCAAAAACCCAAGCTTAAGCTCAGAGACAAACCCAACGACACAAAGCCCGAACACCCTCCCCGACCCGGACATTGTCAACAAGTCAGATTCCGACAACGACGACGAAGCTGCACGGCGGGTTTCCTAAGAGAAGGAGAAGAAGTAGAGGAGCGCAGGCGGTGTTCGTAATTCGTCGAAGCTGCCCCCGCCATCGCCTGCGTTAGGAGAGGCGGAGCGGGGGTTCTTGAGATCAGCAGTGGGAGTGAAGACGAGATGGTTCCACCATCCTCGACAGTGAAGAAAGGCCCACCTAATGCGGCTGATTGCCGCTTCAGAGACCGCTGCGAGCTAGCGGTGGTGCTACCAGACGTAGCGTCGAGCCAAAGCGCCTCTGGCCTGGGTCCGGTTCAGGGTCTAGCTCACTCGCCCCGGTTCAGGGGGTGTAATTCGCTCTCACAGGCGACCGCCACGAAGTTGGTGGGTCGATAAAGTTAAAGCAGCCAGCAAGAGCATACACAGGGATGGACAGAGAGGTGTACGTCGATGGACCTCTGGCGGGCGTTTCTGGCGGGTCTACGTCGGTGCATGCGTCTACCCCGAGACAGATTGCTGTTAAATCTTCTCCTTGGAGGACGGTTCCTACTCTATCCTTGCGTCTGCGACCACGGTTCCTGCTTCAAGACCTATGATCACTTCTAGTACGTCTACTGCGACCACACTTCGAACGTCGATATTGATAACTACATCATCCACTGCGAAATCTTCTTCCATTCCGCTCCGTCCTGGTCTTTTCGCGTCTTGGTCCTCGACTGGTGCCGTTCCTTTCACTTCCGTTTCCAGTTCTAAATCAAGTTCGTCATTTCTCCAGCGCTATTGTCTGCTGCCCTAACTTCTTCTGCAGGTAGTGCCATCGAACCAGGGCGAAAATGGCGAAGGAACACGCAGCTCGCAATATGGGCGTTTATGAGGACATCGACGTGGACAGGGGTGCCGATATGGGTACTCGTATGGATATGCAGGTCGATTCAGTCTGGATCCGGCCCCTGGGTCCGCTGAGGAAATTCAGCTCCAGCTCCAGCACCAACCCAAGTGCAAGTGCAACCCGCCAGCCCCGCTCAATCTATCCCTTGATTAACTCCAATCTCAACCCCAGCCTGGATCTCAACCTCGACCTCAACCTCAGTTCGAAACACACCGCCACTAACGCTATCACTAGGACTCGTACTAGCGCCAACAGCGGCGCTGTTTCTCGATCTGGGGTTTCTCAGCATAGTGCTGGCACGAGCACCGTGTCGTCTTCAGCAGCAACAACTGTAACCGCAACAGGAACAGTAATAGCAACCCCACAGCCCAAACCCAAAGCCACCCCAACCCGAACTCGAACTCGAACTCCAGCCCACTGGTTCTCCGCATCATCCAGTGTGCCAAACCAGCCTCGACGTCTGCGGCTGGTGCGAAAGTCGCCCCCACTAGTTCGAGCAGTGTCCGAGTCGGAGTTTCTCGAGCTGGTTCTTCGACGCCTGCTGAAGGTACGAGTACGAGCACGGTGCCGTCGTCGTCGTCAGTATCTGCAGTAGGAGTGGCGAGAAGTCCGCAAATAGCGCCAGCAGCAGCAGCTGGCCCTCTATCGGTGTCTGTGCTGAATTCTGCACCCAGATCCCAATCCAACTCATCGAGCGCTACCGCATTGAACAACGATACGGTTTTAGGTAGCAAGCGGAGAATTAGAGACAACGATAACGACTTTCAAGATAAAAGAATTTGTGGGATGAGCGGTGGAGAGACAAAGTGACGAAGGGACATGGCAGTTGCGCGACAGATGTATACAGTGAGTAGAAATAGTTTCTTGATTTACTTGATCGCGATTCAAAGGACTTGCAAATGTATTGTAGTAGTCCAAAATGAAATTTACCCAGCTTTCATGTACACAGGTTTGCACGTCGGCGGTCCAAGGTTTCCCCCTTTTTGCATTCCTTCTCTCCACTCCCAGCTCTGATATACGTTTGCTATAGGTTGCAGAGGAATAGGTTCGGCCAGCGTCACTGCACAGCCGCGTCTGTCTAAAGACCTCGCCGCCGAAGTAGAACGAGACACAGCCTGTTCTAATTTTAGTGACTGTACTCGAGTACACCTCACTGACAGCTTCAGGTTTTCACCATTAGCGCCGGGCACAGCGAGGACACCGCATATTAGAGGATTTATAATGGTTCACTTACCCTGTCCTTCCTTTTACCATCCCTCCCTGCAAGCCCCTTCTAATGTTCTCCCGGAGCCGCAACCTTCAAATAAATGGAGGGGTGTTTACCCAGTCTAACGGCCCTTTAATTTTTAAACGCACGGGTGGGTTCTTTCCCGTTACAAAGGCGCTCACGATTCCTACTGATACTATGCGTGCTGGTAGGCTTAGAACTTCTTCTCGATGCCGCATCACCAAGTGCATTTTATAACTCCGGAGAGCGCTTCGATCCTCCAAAGTGCTACCCAAACACTCGCACTGCTGTCCTCGCCGAGATAATGGATTGGATAGTTGGAAAGATCGGATGGGATCGATACATTATGTGGTTGTATGGACCCGCAGGTGCAGGAAAATCGGCGATCGCACAGACGATCGCAGAACTATGCCGCGAGAAGGGCATCCTTTTGGCCAGTTTCTTTTTTTCTAGGTCGGACCCCAAACGAAATAACGTGCGGCCCCTGGCAGCAAGCTTAGCTTATCAGGTCGCGGTGAACGTACCCGAAGCCAGACATCTCATAGAAAGTGTTGTCGAAAATGACCCAGCCATATTCGACCAATCCTTTGAATCCCAGTTCAAAGCCTTGATTGTTGGCCCTCTGATGCATATCAACGAATCAGGTATATCCTCGAGGGCAATTCCCTATGTCATCATGGTCGATGGTCTGGATGAATGTGCTAATCAAAATGTCCAACGTCACATCCTCACAACCACTTCTGATGTTTCTTCTTACAAAAGCTTTATTCGTTTAATGTTCATGTTTTCCAGTCGAGCAGAGCAAGACATCCGGCTCACATTTTCCACTTCAGCTTTCGAGCGAGTTACAACGCGCATCGCATTGGACGACACTTACCGATCTAAAACCGACATCAGGAAATATCTAGAGTGTTCTTTTTCCGAAATGAAGGAAACACATCTACAAAAGGAACTCATCCCTCCGACGTGGCCAGAAACCAATGACATCTCATCACTTGTCAACAAATCATCGGGGCAGTTTATATATGCTGCCACTGTGATCCGATATATATCTTCTAGTCGATATAAGCCGATGAATAGCTTGGAAATAATCTTGGGTCTACGGCCTGCCAGAGGGGGTGCACCCTTCGCAGAACTCGATGTCTTGTATAGAGACGTTTTATCCCGTGTGGAGGATACAAGTGCAACTCTGCAATTGCTAAGGGCAATAATCCACCTTACAGATGGGAATGATCTCGAATTCCTTGAGAAGTTCCTGTTTCTTGATGAGGGAGATGTTGCTCGCCTTCTGGTCGACGTCTCCTCCCTTTAGGGACTGTCATGGATAGATCCGGTTCTATCCGCGATCCGAGCCGTGGGTATTTGATAACCACGGATCGGATCGCGGATCAACCACGGATATCCGTGAACCTCACCGTTTCCTGCATTGCTGATGTGACTCCAACGTCGACTGGACGTCGGTTGCCCAATTTTTGTTCGTTTTTTCTGAAAAAATATGCGTTAGAAAGCTGTAGTTTAGTAGACTTCATTTCTGCTACTTTCAAAGAAAATAAGTGCTTCATAATGTGTCAGTATAGTCAAAAAGTATCTAAGACCCAAAAAGAGTGAGATTTCGTATTTTTAGCCTCAGAAAATAATGAAGCAAGTAAGTAGATAAAAATATATACATGCAATTACATTCCAGACTATTGTACCTTTCATTTACAAAAAAAATAAAGGGAATCGGTGCAGAATTGAGCGCAGGACAGGTATTTCGCTTCGCAAGCAAATGTTGAATCCCCTGGATTGATTGGATAACCGTGGGTACCGTGGATAAAAATATCCGTGGTTATCAATAAAATAACCACGGATACATATCCGTGGGTAACCGGTTACTCACGGCCGCGGTTATTATCCGGTTATTGCCGATCCATGACAGTCCCTACCTCCCTTGTCGCAATCAAATGGGGTACCATTCAATTTTTGCACGCTTCATTTGGGGACTTCCTTTTGGATCCAGACAGGTCAAAAGAATACTACATTAACCCTGCAATGATGTACACAGAGCTTCTGTTCATCGGTTTTCGTCATGTTGAGCAATACAGTAAGCATTCATTTATGGGATTGAAACTCTATGCCTTACATGTCATCCAATTAGATGTTGGATCTGATGCTCTTCAGCTTGCCTTGAAGTTCATTGACGGGTTAAAGGATACACTACTCCATGTGACTCCCACAGATGAGCTACAGGTACGGTTCTTTCAAGCACCCTTTCTCGAGGTCCTGTTTGCTTCTCTGGCCCTCCCAAGGCCGTACTGTGACAATTTGTCGCTCTGCGTGTCTAAGCTTTTTCAATGTCTGCAAGCATCTGTGCGCATCTTTTTTTGTCAAATTATCCAAAACCAAAAAAGTTGACCCCACTGTTAGCGATTTTCTAACATAAAAGAACTCTATCTCCACCATCGTGGAGCATGGGATGGACTCCTGCACAAAGACTTGGCTCAAATTGGCTCTGATGCTATGATGGCCGTCATTGTTGTCACCATTGTAATTGCTTCTGCATGGTCAGATATTAGTTTCAACACGCTGTGTGCCATTCTTAAAGCCAAATTTGGACCTGAAGTAAAGGAACCATATCAACAACAGTTCTCTCACACAGCCATTGAGGTACTTAGCTCTAGTGTTTGCAGCTCCAAGTATCGAAAGCTAGTGCTGCAGTTCCTTAGAAATCCCCTCCGTGCTGGAAAATATGTGGTCGACGGCGAAAAATTTGCCATCTTCTCCATGATACTTCTCGAAACTCTTGGGCCTAGGTGTCAACTCCAACATGGAATTGGGTAGGTTCTTTTATGGTTGAAATAAAGTTGCATGCATTAATAACAAATAAAAGTCAAGCACGACAGGTGCTCTGCACCTTGCACAAGGCAATTCCGCAGGCAGGTCCCTATGAGGACCTCATAGCGCTGATGAATATTCCCGAGATCAACTTTCCAGGCGGTGTTCTGTATGCCTTATCTTTGGATCCGGAGATGTGTGAAAGAACAGTCCAAGTATTTGGCAAATACCTGGAGAGAGTTTGTGGCTCAGTACCGCTCGGATTCCGAATAACTTTCGAGGGGAGCGAACGGCGCCGCCAAAAATCATATTATTATGATACAGACCAAATAGTATCATGTTATTATGATTTAGATGGCTGGGAAATTGACCAAGTATAAGATTATTCTGATTCAGAATACAAGTAGGCCTTGGACCCATTTGTAGATTGAATACATATATTAGTAGCACATTTGTTTAGAACTCCTTCCAGATTGTGCATTGCAAGGGATGTTGTAAGAACATAGTATTGTGAAGTATATTGTAGTTCAGCGCAGTAGGGATAAACCAAATATAATAAGTATGTGAGATGAAAGCAATAAACATTGCATAGGTGCACCCGTCTAACCAAATTATCAGTCCTAAATGCAACAAACGGGAGACTTCTGGGGTCAAATGCCAGCGCGCAGGTGTCATTAACGAGATACGTGCGTTAAAGTTGTCCAATAGCTTTCGGGTGCGATGTGGTTTTCTACGGCCTTGATGGGGCGACGAAATGAATACGATGACGAATGATTAATATGAGTCGATAACAAAAGACTGCGGGCACATAAACGAAGGGCGACTTCCAAGTGTGCCGAAACTGGCGGATAAAATTGACACGATAGCGAGTCACTGCGTCAATGAGCGGCTTCCAACATTGCGCTAGGGAGCGACTTCCAGGTGCTTAAACAGGCGATGCCCTAACAGCACTTCCGTGCGTCCAAACGAGAAGCGACTTCCGATGCACCAATTTGAAACCTGGTGACTTCCGTGAGCCAGTGGCCAAACTGACGGCTTTCAATGCGGTTAAGAGCGAGCTCCGAAGCGCTAGAAACCGGCCTCTAAGACGTCTCGACTGAGGAATAGAAACGAGGTACTAGGTAGCAGCTGATAGCTGAGATCAGGCGAGACTGATCAGGGGCGGCGTGCGGTGAGAAGGTGATGGGCTTACGGAAGGGCAGAAAAGGTAGGCATGCTGGAGGCAGGGAAGGAGATGATGCTGTTTGGCTGGATAGTGGACAGACGGGCCGCCCACGTTAAGTATCATTGGCACATACTGTTAGGAGTGGCGAGCAAAGAGTCAGCAAGAGCCTATGAAATGGGAAAAAAATTGTAAGAAAACCACATAGGATGAATGCAAGGCATCCCGTACCTTAAAGCTTAGGTTAGAGGAACAGCCGGTGGCAGGAATGTTGAAGGAGCATGGGGACGAGGGTAAAGGTCGATGTTGAATGCCCCGACCGTGGATCGTGAACATCCGACCGATTATCAAACAAACCTCTGTATGACACGACCCGCTACATGCATGTTGCAGAGCCTTTGTTGTAATTTGACGGTATTAGTTAGCCTGGGCAAAAGACCCTCCTGACATAGGTTTTTTCGCTGAGCCAGAACTTGAGAGAGCTCAGAGAAAGAGGCCATCGCTTCATGAGTGTACGGTGAAATATCCGTCGAGACATTGTTTTGAGATGCGAAAGCAAGTCGGATATGCTCTGGGACTGAAAGAGAGATATACATTGAAAAAGTGGACATCAGCTCTACTCTAGGAAGGTAGATGAGAGGGGAAAGTGGAGAGGTGGTTGAACCGGTTGAACCGGTGTGGTTCAGCTGGATGGCAGACGCGCCGTGATCACATGAGATTCTGAGAAGGGCACGTGCGCGACCTGGCCAGTCGTTCCTGAACGGCGAGGTTGCCTTTCATGCCTTCCTACAGTGACCTTGCCTTTGTCTTTACCTTTGTGCTGCATAACGATCAGCTATCACAATCATAGGCAGCAGCGCTTGTTTGGTTGCCGGAGCGGATGTATAATTCCAGTCGGCCGAGTCCATCCCCAGGTCCGGCGTGGGTCGCCCTCGAAGGTGCGTGATTGATTCATGGTAACAACGTGAAATAGCTCACCCACTCTTGTCCTTTTCTTTTCTTTTTACCTTATATTCCCTCTAATATTACCGCGTACCGCCCAACAACCTCCAATCTAATCGACCTGCGTACCCGGACATCGCCGTCGTGCTGGTTTCAGAACCGGAGGCTACGGATTCGTCTGCAGGCGAAGAAGAGGACGAAATTATAGATAGCCAGACGGAAGGGGGTATCATCACCCACATCGATGCCAACGCCAACGCTAGCAATCATCAACATCAACATCAGTTCCAAATGTCTTCTCAGCCACCTAGAAAGAGAAAGGATCTGGCGGACTCGCCGGACACGAGCAATAAACGCCCAAGGCACGAGGACTTTAGGAGCTTGTATGCGCCAGGTGCGTCCGTTTTACCGTTCAGCGCAGCACCGTTTATTGACTGGATAACGAACGCGTTTTTGGTAGGTGGGACACGCGTGTCTTTGAACCCGGCGGGTCCATCAACATCCGCCTCGGGTCTGTCGCGCTCCTCCAACGCCAATGTTAATGCCACTTCCGCCCCAGGAAGCTCTTCCAAAACCGCTGTACCTAGCGGGTCGGCAGGTGTGTCCTCGTTGATGCCCCCGCCCCCGGTCCCGCCCGCCTCCAAACCCTCCAAGTTCCCCAACATCTTCTCGCAGGACGATCGGCGCGCTGCTGCTGCGGGATTGGCTTCTAGTTCTGCTAAACCGAGGTCTAAGCAGAAGAGCGCTGAGAGTTCGGGGTCTGGGTCGGGTTCGCGTTCTGCGGAAGGGAACAAGGAAAAAGGGAAAGGGACAGACAAAGAGAAAGAGAAAGACATCGTCAAGGGCAAGGAGAAGGAGAAGGACATACCAAGCGGGCTTATTGGTATATTCCAACGTACCCAACCTCAACCCGCGAAACGCAAACCGCCTGCGCAACCTGCTTCTGAATCTGAAATAATCGACCTTTCTATGCTGGATGATGACGACGACGACCCACCACCGCCACCGCCTTCGAGGCCCAAACCCAAACCCAAGCCCAGAGACAAGCCCAGATCCAACGATAAGGGTAAAGCCCGAGCATCCCTCCCCGACCCCGAGGTCGTCGACATGTCGGATTCTTCCTCTGACGGGGCACGGGCACGAAGGCTGTCTCTGTCCCGAGAGAAGGAGAGGAAGCGGAGGAGCATGGGGGATGTTCGTAAGCCGTCGAAGCCGCCTGCGTCTGTGGGGGAAGAGGCGGAGGTTATCGAGATCAGTAGTGGAAGCGAGGATGACCGTGCACCACCACCCTCGACGGCGAAGAAAGGCCTGCCTAAGGCGGCTGGTGCGCCTCTTCCGAGACCAGGGCCGAGGTCGATTCGTGAGGATGCTACTGCTGCGAGTGGGAGCGGTAGCGGTAGTGCTATTAGCAGACCTTCGAACGCGGTGGCGAGTAAAAACGCCTCTGGTTCTGGTTCTGGGTCTGGGTCGGGCTCCGCCCCCGCGTCTCGCTCGGGTTCAGGAGGTTCTAGTTCGCTCTCACAAACGACGGTGACGAAGACGAAGCCGAATGCGACTCCACTGGCACCAGAGTCGGTGGGGCGGGCTGATAAAGCTAAAGCACCTAGCGAGAGCATGGATGTCGACGGACCTCCTGCGGGTGGTTCCACCGCTGCTGGGTCCGCGTCGGTGTCCGCATCTGCGTCTACGATGAGACAGAATGCCTTTAAACCCTCGCCTTGGAAGATGGCCCCTTCTACATTGCCGTTAACGCCCTTGAAGCAAGCTCCTTCTCCATTACCGTCAAAGTCGGGAGTTTCTGCAGTGTCTACGTCGGCGTCGGCGTCTACGATGCGACAGAATGCCCTTAAACCCTCGCCTTGGAACATTCCTCCTTCTCCATTGCCGCCAAATTCTGCGTCAACGTCTACTTCTACGACCAAGACACCTGCTTCTAGACCTATGACCTCTACTTCTACTTCTACTTCTAACTCTACTACGACTGCACCTCGACCGTCGACATCGGCATCGACAGCTACAGCTACGTCAGCATCGACATCCTCTGCGAAACCTTCTTCCAACCCGACCCGTCCTGTTCCTCTCGCGTCTTCAAGTTCCTCTACCAGCACCGCTCCTCCCACTTCGACGTCCACTTCCAATTCTGTTTCGACTTCTAAGCCCCCAGTTTCTACATTTACACCGACCGCTCCAAAACCGTCGACTTCCGTCCTTCCTCTAGCGCCGTCGTCTGCTGCTGCAGGCACGGCTTCTTCTTCAACTAATACAGTCAAACCGCGTCATCAAGCAGTGGAGGGGCAGGCGGCAAAAGATATGGACGTGGATATGGAGGTGGAGGTGGGCGTGAATACGGGCACAAATATGGGTATGCAGGTCGACCCTCCTGGTCCGGTCAGGAATCCAGCTCCAGCTTCGGCTCCAGCTCCAGCCCCGACCCAAGTGCAAGTGCAACTCCAACCCAAACCTCAACCTCAACCTCAACCTCAACCTCAACTACAGTCTGCCCACTCTGCGCCCGTCACTGTGCCCTCCAAACCGGTGTCGGCCGTCACTGCTGGTCCGAAACCCATCACCACTACCAGCAGCAGCAGCAGTGCTGTTCCCCGAACTGATGTTTCTCAGCACGGTGCTGGCGCGGGGGGCGGGTCATCGTCAACAGCAGCAGCTGCAACGGCACCAGCACCAGCACCAGCAAATGCAACGGCAACTGCAAATGCACCGAAGCCCGCGTCGAACGCTGATCCCAAACCCACATCCAACTCGACCTTCGCCTCGACCTCCAACACCTTCGCCTCCACCTTCGCCTCCACCTCCAACTCCAACGCCGGCCCACCAGTTCACTCCGTGCCAGCGCCTGTGCCTTCCAAACCTGTCTCGACTTCTGCAGCAGGTACATCCACCGGTCTGAGCCGTGTCGATGTTTCTCAAGCTGGTTCTTCGAAACTTGCTGCCGGTACAAGTACGAGTACGAGTACGAACGCGCTGCCGTCGTCGTCGTCGGTATCGGCAGTAGGAGTGGCGAGAAGTCCGCAGACAGCAGCCGCAGGACCTCTGTCGACGTCCGTACGGGAATCTGTGCCGAAATCCAAATCCAATTCGAGCTCGAGCTCAAGCTCTAATTCAAGCTCAAGCTCTAATTCAAGCTCAAGCTCTAAAAGTCCGACCCTCATCAAGAAACCGTCCACTACTGCCTCTGCCTCTGCCTCCGCTCCTGGCCCACAGCCGCAGAGAGAGAGGCCGAGTCAGATCGCGGTCAAGTCTACCGGCAAGTCTGCGCGTCGGGAGAAGGCGAGGTCGTCTTCGGGCGAGGTGTCTGATTCTGCTTCTTATGAGGATGACGATGACGATGAGGACAGCGAAGAAGAGAGTGATCCTAATGACATGGGCAAACCCCTGGACAAGGACAAGGGTAAGGGTAAGGACAAGGCTCCGAACTCGCCTGCCGATGCGGGCATCGATATGCGGGATCTGGACCATGCGCTTGGGTTGACTGCCGGTCCTGTTGCTCGTCCTGCTCCTGCTGCTCCTGCTGCGAGCAGAACAATGGCTGCGGCCGGGTCGTCGGGGTCGCCACCGTCATCTTCATCATCATCGTCCAAAAAACCGCGTACGCCTGAACGACTGGAGCAGGCGTCGGAGTCGGCGTCGGCGCAAGTGAAGCAGCAGGTGGTGTCCCCGAAATTATCCGCGAGCGGGAAAGGGAGTGGAAGTGGAAGCTCTGCCCCGGTATGTGCAATTTTCCTTACAGGCCGTTATTGAAGTACTTGAATTTTTTAATTTTTTTTCTTGTTTCATTTTATCACCTAGGCACCTGTCAAGCTCTTTGCACGGAAAGTCGCCCAGGGGCGGCAAGCATCTGGGTCTGGCTCAGGGTCTGGTTCGGGACAAGGACAAGTTCAAGCTCAAGCTCAAGGACAGGGACGGACAATTTCGGACGTTATGATGTCCGTTGCGCAGTCAAATGCCAACTCGGGGCGTCATCGACCGCGCGAGCACCAGCGCACTTCTATTAGCCATCAACAGCCGCAACCAAAAGGCCGTGGAGATACGTTGGACCAAGCTATCGACCTGACTTCGGACAACGAAGATGAGGTTGCTGTGCCACCGCCACCCGCCTTCATCCACTCTAGTGCCAATGTGGGCATTACTTCCGTTAAGACTGGCGGCGCCGTCTCATCGGATCGTATGGACGTGGATCCTGGCCCGGAACCGAAGTTGAATACGGATACGGACATGGATAGGGCGATGGAAAGCTCGAAGAAGCTTGTGGGGTACTTGGACAAGTTGAAAGGCGGGAGTGGAACAGTGGCTGGTGCTGCTGCCAACAGCACCGGCTCGTCGTCCCAGGCCCAGGCGCAAGCGGAGACATCTAGGTCTGGAACAGACGAGCTGCTCCTTCGGCCTGCTGTCGTTGCTCGACACGAACCTGAACTGGAAGCTGGACTTGAGGCAGAGGCAGAGGCAGAGGCAGAAGAAGAGGATGGGTCCGAGATTGAGAAAGGCCCTCCTCCGTCTCCTCCGCCCTCGTCGCCTTCTCCGCCTCTCAAGACGCCTCTGATCACACCGCCTATTCTAAACGCAAGACCAGAAGGAGGATCGTCTGCTGCTGCTGATGTGCAGTCCACCGGAGGTAGATACCAATCAGCCCCGTCGGTGGCAGAGACCTCCTCGATCCAGCCCATCCGCACTCCGCTAATCCCGCCTTCAAGCCCTGGTCCTGCTGATGCCGCGGGGTCGTCGATGTCGACCTCCAGACCGCAGATGCCAACACGGCCTATTTCTATGGGATCCGTGGCTTGGGCTTCTTGGTTCGTCGCTGTCTCGTAAATTGCCAAGCACGGATGCACGTCCTGCTGACGAGGTTTTAGTACCGTTTTCATTACCCCAGGTCGGCGGTACTGCGCCCCTTGGATCAGCCAAGCTCTCGGATGTTGCCTTGGGAAAACGACCAGAACGCGCAGCTCCACCCACATTACCTGACGTCGATGCTGATGTTGATATGGCTGATGGGACAGAGGACTCAGGCATTTCTTCAGGTGCTCAGCAGCTCCTGTCGGACGACGAAGCTATGCTAGAAGTTCAAGCATTGGTTGATGCGCATTCAGAAGATGCTCCCGAGCCCGTGACAAACGATGCTTTATCTGAAGATTCTATCGTTTGGAAACCATCTGCTTCTAGAGCACTGTTGGCCATGTCTAGTGGTTCGAATGAGGCAGGGCCTAGTCGTAGACTGAGTTCTCCTTCTCCCCCTGGTAAACGGCGGTCGTCACGAAGATCGTCCCGCTCGTCGACCAGTGATAACAACCACTGGCTTGGGTCCTTCGACGACGACATTGTACCGCCTGAATCAGCTCCAGCCAGCCGAAATACGACACCAGAGGAAAGTATACCTACCCCGGCCTCCGCAGCGCCAACCGGGAAGACATATGGCGGTTTCGAGGCCATGACATGGACGGGGTCCCGGAACAACTATCAGCCCAGATGCCTGTACGCCAGAGACCTACCGCACGCGCTGCAGGATCACGTCAACCAGATGTCGGACCACACCCGACGGATGCCCCACTTCCGCGAGCTCTTCGAGGCGATGATCTTGGAGAACACCGTGGAGGACGAGCCGAACGCCCCGCCCATCAAGCTGCTGAACGATGTCGACGACGAGCCGACGCCGCCGTGGGAGTTCCATTATACGAACGAGATGTGGCATGGGCAGGACGTGCCGCCGCCGGATGTCGAGAATCTGGTGAGTTGTGGCTGTAAGGGCGTGTGCAACCCGAAGAGCAAGACGTGTGCGTGTTTGGCGCGACAGCGCAAGCTATGTGGGGATCCGAATTTGGAGTTTGCGTATGATAAGAATGGGAAGCTGAGGATTCCTGGGTATCCGGTCTTTGAGTGCAATGATTTGTGTGGCTGTGGGGAGGAATGTCGGAATCGGGTGAGTTGGGGTTTGACTGGCTTGTTGGGGGATGTATGCTAATCCTCCTTTGGTTTGTGAAGGTTGTGCAGCATGGCAGGAAAGTGCCTGTCGCCATTCGAAAGACGAAGCATAAAGGATGGGGTATGTCGATAGTGTTCTTTTTCTTTCGGACACCTCTCATATCTGTTGTGGTACTCGTAGGCGTCTTCGCTGGGCCAAAGAAAATTCCGATGGGCACTTTTATTGGAATCTATGCCGGAGAACTGCTTACAGATGAGGAGGCTCACGACCGTGGAGTGTGAGTCATCGTCTGTCGTTGACAGTGCGGTTGGCTGACAAATGATATAGCGACTATAACAAATTTGGAAGGACGTACCTCTTCGACCTGGACTTCCACCACCAGAAGGACGCAGCCGACGACGAGTGGACGAATCAGTTCACCGTGGATGCTTATCATGCTGGCAATGTACGTTTTCTGGCATCTTCCTTTAAACTGCCTGTGTTGACCATGCAAATGGGTTTATAGTTCACTCGTTTCCTGGTATGTTGCCAATCCCTTTCCTCCCAAAAAAAACAAACTTACAAAGGTAATCTTAGAACCATTCGTGCGACCCAAACAGCAGACTCTACCCATGTTACATCAACGAAGGCAACATCCAGAAACCTTTGCTCGCCATCTTCTCGAGACGGGATATTGAGCCCAACGAAGAGATCTGCTTTAGTTACCGCGGAGAATACCCCGGGGAAGAGGACGACGACGATGTGGACGACAACGGTGATGACGATGACGGGAAGAGTACCACGTCGAAACGGGATAAAATATATGAGCCTTGCATGTGTGGGGCACCTAATTGTAAACGTATGTTCTTTCTGTGCTAGCTTCATTGGAATGACCCGTTTTAATATGCCTTTTTTCCCCCTCAGGTATTATGTTCAAGTGAACATTATATTATTTATACCTTGTTCACGCACAGTAGCTAATTTCCAAAAATTTCTCTGCATCATTCTGAAAACCGGAATTTGACTAATATCAAGCCCGTATAAGCTTAGTGAAGCAAGAATACAAGAGACGAGGGTTAAACGTTAAACGTTTAGCATTGCAATTAATGTGATTGAGCTATACAAAGAGAAAACGAAAAGGTCTAGATATCATCGTCGTCGATGACGATAACATCTCCGAGCTGTCTAGTTGACCTCCTGCTACTGCTCGCGCCAGACCCACGGCCAGACCCACTCGGTGGCTTACGCGTCCGAGACTTCTTCGTTACAGCAGGTTTTTCATCGTCCGAATCCACCAGATCCACAACTTCTTCCTCTTCTACAGCTGCAGACGGTTGTGGTCTCTTCCGCTTCTTGCCTCTCGCGTTGGCTGACAGTGTTTCTGCACTAGACAGAACTTCGTCGTCAGAATCTAGCTCAATAACCTCTGACGCAGAGGTGTCGACGGCGACGGCTGATCGAGTTGACCTCGGAGCTGAGCTCGAGCTACCTGACGCGTTGGACGGTCCAGGATCTGCCCGTCTTTTCCCCTTCGCTTTGCTAGGCTTCGGAGACGGCGGCGGTGGTTTGGGTGTGGCGAAATTTGCTGTCCATTGGCGTGCCGTGGCGTCGTGTTCTTTGCGATGTCGCGTGTATTGCGTCGCGATGGAGGGAACTGGGTGGGGGAAAACGCGGTGTATAAGTCAATGGGCGGTGTGAAATACGGTTATATGGGATGAGTATAGTGTGGGAGGAGTGAATGTTCATGAATTATAGATATCTCCTAAAAAGAGGAGGACTTACCGAGAGGGTCCCCTAGTGATGTAATGTATTCAGATCCCAGTTGAGATAATAGCAACAAAAAGGATACTCACTTGGATTTGGGTCCGTCAAGAGCGACGAGAGCGAGAGCATCACTTTAAATAGGGACAGTGCTGGAGACCAATTCTGTTTGAGGATGTCGATGCAGATATTTCCCTGCTCCGAAATCTATTCCAGCGTCAATTTCAGGGCTCTCGTCATATCATTCGACAGAGAAACGTACGTTCATGTGATATATTCTGTGCCATAAACACTAGGATTAATCCCTCCCACTACCATAGGAGTCGTCGCATGTCAGCTCACCTAGTCTTGAAAAGGACTCTCGGGGCGGAGAATCTGGCATTAGGAGTCGAAAATATCAGCACTAGTGGTCTGTGGGTTTCGAGCAGCAAGACTCACGGGTAATCCGCTGGTAAGACTATTTCCACATTGAAGATCCCCCCTTCATACACGCTGCCTTGGGGTCCAGGTATGCTCCCCTTCCATATATTAAAGTTACCCTCGGTGGGTTCTAGGACTATTGGACCGAGATCTTCCTTCTTGAGATCTGCAATTTCGCGGGTAATCCGCTTCATGGTCATCTGGGTAAGGTGCCCATGTTAACGACAATACGGGAGATAAACTTAGGGAAGACATTGAACTGACTGTTGAAGAGACACCAGGTGGCATAGTGGCTGATAAAGGGGATACTAAGGACGGGCACTCGGTGTTGATGGAGGTAAAGGTGAGAGTCAGAGAGAGGGATTCAATTGTTACTGGTTATTGGGATCACGTGGTTACCTAGCCCTAAACATGTGGCACGCGACGCGACGCACTCTCACCAATTGTTTGAATCCTCACCATCATCACCAACCACCAACCACCACCAATGGTCAAGAAAACCCCTACATACAACTGAAATACAGTAACTTTAATACTGGATAGGGACTAGATTTCTTCTTTCTCTATTCCGACCCAATCGGCATTCTCAACATTCCAATTTTAAGCTGGTTAATTCAACTACCCTCTTGAAAACGCGCTCTTCTTCTCGATACTCGGACTGCTATACTCCGCCTAATCAAAGGACAACTAAATGTAGCCGACTGGCAGCCAGTGGCGCTTGTAACCGTTTAGTGTGGTTCTTTTTTTTAACCCGATTGAAAGCCGCCTCTGATGCTTCAGTGGTGACGACTCTGACGAGTACATTATTCTGGCACAGTGCGGAACGGGAGATGCCCTGCCATTGCTTCATGCCCATCCCGGTTAGGCCTTTCCTGGTACAAACAAGACATGGGCAATTCTACGCCCATTTTCTTATTACCAAGTCTGTGAACGATATCGCGTGATTCGCGTCGTATCGTGGTACCGCTTGGCCAACTTTACGTTCTCGGAGAGAGTTCATTAAACGTTATCCGCAGCTTCTGTCGATGAGGACCCTTCCGCAATCAAGTTGAGGCAGCAGCTTCCCCCTTTGATCATCGACAATAGGGGAACCAGGACCAACCTGAGCGCGAACTGATTTTAAACTTTCTACTCCCATTACGTGTGGATGGGTGATAAATGCGGGGGGGCAAACTGTTGATTCTTTCCTGTCCTTTCAGACTGTCGTGATCGCCTAGGGTTACTTCCTTGTCCCTCTTGAATGTCGAAATCGGGTTCCAGTCCTGCTCACTTGCTCTTCTCGGGAGAAGCAGCGTGGGGTGAGTTTTCTCATTTAACATTGATAATAGCAGTGACCAAAGTCATCCGTAGGCCATGTCAGAGGGTTCTGTATTCTTGCAGCGCGCCTCGTCAACGAGAATGCAAAGCATTGTAGTGACAATGTTCGTCGCCCCTAAACTGCTTGAGAAAGCCCATTCTGAGATATCTACCGAACTGGGTGACGGTGATCACGAGGACCATTTACGACGCATTAGGTGGACTTTGTTCTGGCCGTCAATAATATAGGAACTTACAACTCATTCCTGCCTACAAGGGTTCTCGCCACATTTCGGTCTACATCGGACGATATAGTAGCCCTTAAGATCCCAACAGCGGAAAGCTACGCAGTTGCCTATCAAACTCTTGTAGAGTCCAAATCAGTGGTCTGCGCCATCAAGGGTACAGTCTTCGAGGCGGTTACTCCACCTCGTGTCGTACTTCTGGATGTGGGTAACCTGCTCCAGTTTTTTTTTCTGACTGCGTTGGAAATAAAGTACTTCGTTCTAGAAATGGATGGGCCTGCCACAGCTGCGGGCGACTCGTGCGATTACCTGGACATTCCGTTCCAATTGTCGTTTGGTCAACAGGCAATGTGTCGTATACCCTTCACCTGTGGGGCCCTAAACACTTCGGCGGTCTTGGCGACTTTTGGCGCGACCGTTCGTGAGGAGGCAACTCGCACTGGGGTTGACCCTGATGATGGAGATATTTTTAAAAGAGTAAGTGTCAGATTACACAAGGTTGTTCTTCACTCAAACTCATCTAGGTATTCTACGGCGAGGATGGGACGGTGGATCAAGATTGCAGGTTGTCCTGCCTTGTACAACTACGAATTGTTCCCCCAAAAGGTACATTCTTCCTAAACCTCAAAAACACATAACTAATCGCGTACCCACCAGCAACGCTACGAAGATATCCTTCTGAAGTCTTTGAGAGGAGCATATACGTGAGTACCGTCATACTGTCTCTCGTAATTCCTTCTTCATCCGACGCCTTGGGTAGACTTATGCAAGAATGCGACGGACTCGTCTTGACTACCGCCTATGCCGTCGAGGACGAATCACTGCATGCAACGAAGTCTTGGTTGTCGGACTGGAATAAGAGAACATACGTGTTTGGCCCGCTCTTACCTCTCGGATACGGAACTGCGCCCCAGAGCTCCCGTGGTGGCTGTCGACATTGCGAAGTTCCTCGACTAGAATGCTCTTGGAACACGGTGAAAACTCCGGTCCTCTTCGTAAGCTACTACTTTTACCTTGCTTCCTTCGAGTTGACACACTTTCTCCAGATATCGTTTGGTACCTTATTCTGGCCAACAGTCCCCGAATATGTCGATGAAGTCATCGAGGCTGCGATTGAGAAGAGGTTCCCTTTTGTATGGACACATTTTTCTGCCTCATTATTTTTCAAACTGGTTTCCTAGATTTTCTGCTACGCGTCGGCTTCCGCCAAGATCTCGGATGCTTTGGCGAAGAAGGTCGAGTCTTCAGGCCTGGGCATACTCACTCCGTGGGCGCCACAACAATTCATTTTGAATCATGCAGTAGGTTTCCCTATTGCGATCTTCTCTCAGCGTTACCCTGAGGCTGCTGTTTGAAGGCTACGGGATGGTTCCTTACTCATTGCGGTCACAATAGTATCACAGGAGGCTCTTGCAAGCGGAATTCCTTTGTGAGGTCGTGTCCCTACACGAAGAATGAATCAATGTAGACTGACTTCACTTCGACTCCTAGGATAGCCTGGCCATTTGAAGCCGACCAACCGACTGCAGCAGCCCATCTCTCACAGAATCTCAACGTCGCGATCGAGTTGATTGAAGTGAGAACTGGTGAGCGCGGTCTAAAGCCGCTCTACAGGAATGGACGTGCAGCCAAGGGTACGCGCGAAGCTGTTGGAACCGAAATTCGAGAAGTTATCGACGCCTGTCGTGGTTCGAAAGGAGAGGAGTTAAGAAACAACGCGCTGGCTCTGAAGAATAAGTTTGGAGAGGCTTGGCAGACAGATGGTGTGAGCAGGAAGGAACTGCGTACATTTTTGGAGGATTTTATATGAGTAATTCACTTGGAATAAGTACCTGTTTTCATAGTAACTTAGGCCGACCTTTTCAGGTCCTCCACATTCCGACGCTACTCATGCTATCCTGCTACTGTATGCCTATTTCGAAACCAGGTTCGAAGGAGTGTCAGTAAAATCGTAAGCGCGCACACACGATCTATTATTCACTAGAGGAGTTCGCAGATGTATTTAACCTCTTTGAGGTTACGGTTTAAGCCACAGTGTAAGTAACATGTTGGTAGAAATTCTACTAGAAATATCAAATAAAAGCGAGAGGTTGAGCTGTCTCTTGAAGTTGGAGGGGGGGGGACCCGGCGGGGTGTCAGCCTTACATAAACGACTTTGGTCAGTTGGTCACTTGTACCCGCCTCAAACTTTAACCTCCAAACGCGCTGGCGCTGTCGTTGAATAACTTACATGCGACTGACATCGTTCACCTGAAAATCTGAAATCTACTGTACCTGACCCTGAACCTGGCCAACCCAGGTACTGTATCGTTTCGACCCCATGTTCATGTAACGCGTAACGCGACAGTGTGAACTGAACTAATATGTAAATTGTAACTCGTAACGAGGCCGAAATAGCCTCCAAAATGTCGAAAAAAGCGCCGAGAGCGGCTCCGATGGACCCTTAATTTCCTAATTTGGCCTATTTTTGGCGTAATGAACATGTTGCAAAATGAACTAAGTGTGTAACGCGTAACATGGTCTGAACATGGGGTCGAAACGATACAGTAGATGGCCAATGATTTTTTTACCGCTCGTATACTTAATGAAATTCCTCGAACTTGGTATCAATCGAAAGCTATTAGCTAGCTCTACAAGTATAAAAAAGAATAATATCAAAATTATTGCTCAAACTAATATTATACGCACCAGGACAGTGTGGGTTTTTAGCATGTCACTATTTCCTTAATCGGAATCTGCCAATTTCGAATGGCCATCCATCCAGAGGCAGAACCACCGATCCCCTCTTCAAAATGATTATACAGCTTTTCTCTGATAGTAAGCACAAAGCCATTTCCATGTTTAAATTTAATTTAACCCTTGAAATTGGTTTAAAATTTTGTCATCTTTCTAGGGCTAATTTTCGAGCGGTCAGTTGCACCAACGTCTTGCAACTATGCAATTCATAGACAGAAATTGAAAGTGTTTCAAACTGTTTTAATTCCAACTTTATTTGTAAATTGTCCTGTCGCAAATTTCACTTCTTGGTGAATTTTAGCTGAACATTTAGTTGCGCTATCGGCTTCGATTTTTAAGGATGCCAAATTTCCGGGATGCAAATGTCGGAAAGAATACGCTTGTCAAAAAGTCCTCAAAAATTATAACAATTTGGGACAATTAATTAAATATTAAGAAGATACGACCTGCAAAATTTCAAGTTATTTGAATTATTATTGAGTGAGTAACAGAACCTAGCTCCCATAGGAACGGGGTTAGACGCGCAGGACGGAGAATGAACGTAATAGTTAAAGAGAATGTGCGAGTACAAACAGGAAATATGAACTGTTTGTACATGTATATTACGGGGGAAGTCGGACCGAGCAGCCAATTCTGACAGTGAGATATAGGCAAACTATTACGGAGGGACCAAGACTGACCATGTTCTATTTTAAGACATCAATGTAAAACGTAATGAACCGAATAAGATTTGAATTGAAATCGGGCTGGCCAGGTTCCCTGTGAAACCGTCATTTTGGGTGGTCGAACTGAAAATATTTACTCTGGACTTGGTTGATACGCAAAAATTATGAAAGTTGAGAAGGGGTATCTCAAGGCATATTTCTACCAATTGAAAAAAAAATCTAAACTGCCGGGTCTTTCTACGATGCACAATTCCAAGCGCAAGTTGAAAAGGCCAGCTTCAGGGTCACAGACAGTAGTGCTTATGTTGACAACCAATTGCACGAGCCAAGTTCACCTGGGAGTTTCGCATCTTGAATTGTAATAGCCTGGTACTTTGGCGGGTCTGTTACTACTTTCATCACTGGACCCGCAGTCCATTGCCCTATCACCCAAGCAGTCCAGTCCTTGTGCGCTCATGAGATTCACAAGGCGCCTAGCTTCTGGGTACCGAGATCACCGCCCCTATAATCGATGGTTCATTCAAAATGACGGCGGACTGACGGTGCTGCTGTCATCGAGTAGGTTCTTGCTCTTTTCGAATCCGATCGAGGTAGCTACTGACCATTCGGCAATGAAGGCCCCATCATGATTATTCTACTATACAGCGCCGGGTGGAGCACGATCAATGCCCTAACGTTGCTTCAACTTTATCCGCGTTGGGCACTTCCTTTGCACAACCAAGGCGTCAACGTGCCCCAGTTGAAGGATTGTCGCGTCCTATCAGCCATTATCATCCCCATTATCAAGACAAGTTCTTTGTTACCGAAGCTCTTTCATGAGAGGTTATTTACAGCTCCTGTCAATGAGCTATGAATGTTCCGCATTCACTGATTCAAGGTTGGGCCGCACCTTCCCCGGCCTAGTCAGACTCACTAGCACAGATTACTACTCACTTCTTTCAAGTATGGACGACCGATAAAAGGTCTGCGCACCAATGGGTCCTGGCCACTCAACAGACACTTGTGGTTGTCCTAAACCCCATCCTTGGTGTTCCTTCTCAATGTCGACATCGGATTCCAGTCCTGCTCATCTCCTTTTCTCGGCGGACGCGGCTTGGGGCGAGTATTCTGAACCCTAATCTACATCGGTTATATCAGGGCTGACGTTATCTGTAGGGCATGTCAGAAGCTTCTGTATTCTTGCAGCGCGTCTCGTCAACGAGAATGAAAACATTGTAATTACAATGTTCATTGCCCCTCAACTGCTTGAGAAAGCCCATTCCGAGATATCCACGGAATTAGGTGATGGCGTCCGTGAGGACATCCTAACGCAGGATTCGGCGAGTACTGATCTGGCCTGTGAACCTATCCAAAAACACATCTTAGTAATCCATTTCCGATGAAGGATTCTCGCAACATTTCGGTCGACGTCCGACAATATTGTAAGCCTCAAGATACCAGCAGCCGAAAGTTATGGACCTGCCTATCAAAATCTAGTAGAGGCCAAGTCAGTGACCTGCGCCATCAAGGGTACAGTCTTCGAGGCGGTTACTGCACCTCGTGTCGTACTTCTGAGTGTGGGTAACCTGCTCGAATATTTTATTTTGGAACTAATGAACGTCCTAGAAATGGATGGGCCTTGCCGCAGCTGCGGGCGAACTCGTGCGATTACTGGACATTCCGTTCCAATCGTGGTTTGGTCAACAGGCAATGTGTCATATACCCTTCGCCTGTGGGGTCCCGAACACTTCGGTGGTCTAGGCGATTTTAGTGCAGCTTCCTACAGGGGCTGTCCCCGAGGATGAAGAAATCAGTAGAAAGGTAATGAACGAATCGTCGCTGCTTTTTTTGTTAATAAGTCTCGCTAAGATATTCTCCGGTGCGGATGAGACGGTGATCAAAATCCCTGGTTGCCCTCCCTTGTACGACTACGAGTTATCCCCTCAAGAAGTACATCCTTTCCTCGACGTCGATAATAAACAAATTACTAAAATATCTGGTACACTGCAGCAACGCTTTGGAGGTGCTCTTGTGAAGTCGTCGCTGAGAGGAGGCGTATACGTAAGTAGAGTACTGTGGCGCTCTCTACCTGCATTTTTGACGCTCCTTCAGACTCATGCAAGAATGCGACGGAATCATCTTCACAACCACTTACGCAATCGAGGACAGGTCAATACACGCAGCAAAATCTTGGTTCGCCGATTGGAAAAAGGCAACATATGTTCTCGGACCCCTCTTACCTCTCGGATACGGAACTGTCCCCCAGAGCTTCCGTGGCAATGTTGACATTGCAACCTTCCTTGACAAAAAGCTCTTGGAACACGGTGCGAACTCGGTCCTCTTTGTAAGCTCCTGCTTATAGTTTGCTTTCTCCGAACTTATATTTCTCACAGATCTCATTCGGTACCGTCTTCTGGCCAACAGTCCCCGAATATATGGACGAACTTAT
Source organism: Galerina marginata (assembly GCA_023014335.1). Classification (NCBI taxonomy): domain Eukaryota; kingdom Fungi; phylum Basidiomycota; class Agaricomycetes; order Agaricales; family Galerinaceae; genus Galerina; species Galerina marginata. The sequence continues at coordinate 2,439,710 of JAECYW010000008.1, read as the reverse complement.
CGAGGCTGCAATCGAGAAGAAGTTCCCTTTTGTAAATCCACAGTTTTTCCGCCTCACTACCTTTCAAACTGGTCTCCTAGGCTTTTTGCTTTGCGTCGCCCTTTCGCCAAGATCTCGGATGCTTTGGCCGAGAAGGTCGAATCTTCAGGCCTGGGCATCCTCAGTCGTTGGGCGCCACAACAATTCATTTTGAATCATGCAGTAGGTTTCCCTATCGCGATTTCTCACACAATGGTACCCCCTGAGGCTGCTATTTGAAGGCTACGGGATGGTTCCTTACTCATTGCGGTCACAATAGTATCACGGAGGCTCTTGCAAGCGGAATTCCTTTGTGAGCTTATATTGCTAAGATGAAGAACGAATTAATGTAGACTGGCTTTACTTCGTCTCTTAGGATAGCCTGGCCATTTGAAGCCGACCAGCCGACGGCAGCAGCCCACCTCTCGCAGAATCTCAATGTGGCGATCGAATTAATTGAGGTGAGAACTGGTGAGCGCGGTCTAAAGCCCCTCTATAGGAATGGACGTGCAGCCAAGGGAACGTGTGAGGCCGTTGGGGTAGAAATTAGAGAAGTCATCGATACTTGCCGGGGTCCCAAAGGAGAGGAGCTAAGGAACAATGCCCAAGCTCTGAAGAGGAAGTTTGGCGAGGCTTGGCAGACAGATGGTGTGAGCCGCAAAGAGCTTCACACACTTTTGGAGGACTTTCTTTAAGTAATTCACTTCGTGTTTTTTTTGCAAAAAGTATAATATGGTCACAATTTATGGGCTCTACTCAACTAATTTCCATCCCGACAGGCAATAAGTATACATCGCACTGGATTCCACAAAAAAAAAAACCCAATTCCTTCTCCTTCCCCAAAAAAATTTTGTCTATTCCATATCTCAGCCATAGTCCGGGGCTTTGGCGCTAGTGTATATTATGCCATAATATGGTTATTGCTCTCCATTCCGCTCTGTTCCGATAGCACCATTCCTTATCCAAGTCCACCGCACCTATCTTCAGCAGTTTGTATCAAATCGAAATAAACAGTGTGTTTTTGCCTAAGGTCCGAGGATTTTTGTTATGAATGCACTAGTCAACACATGTTCGGGTGAACCCACATCAAACCGTATTTAAAGCCATGATGGTCGTTTGTCTTTCCGATAGCACTGGTAGTCTTTACTTTACGACTCTTTACTAAGTTCTAGTGCAACATAAAGCTGTAAACCAACTTGCGGAAATTCCCTCTTGAAACGCCGAAACTGAAGCCTGAGAGAGCCTGAGAGATAAGAAACTTCTATACTGGACATACCTCCGCGCTATACATCCGAGTCTGTCTGCTCGGTCATATTATCGAACATCGAGCGCCTATAATGAGCGTGGGAATATTACCGTGGACTCCGGTGTAACCTTTTATGGGAGGTCTCATGGACTTTAGGGTAGGCTTCAACGAGCCCTTTTCCGCCCACTTTCTGTCATTTTACTCGATTTTCGATTTGTTGGGTGACCTGCACCTCCACTCAATGCAAGGTCGTCATTGACTCGGATGTGCAAAGGGTTTCGAAATCGACAATCCCCAAACAGCCTCCTGCAAATTTCTAGAAGGACCACATCAACTCAGGCTAAGAATATTTTATCAGATACAACTATCCGTAGGTGGCACGTACAGAAGCCATCTAGACCGGAAGTTTACTGTTCATTTAAGCCTCCTTTATCCTTTCGCATAGATACCATGTCGGGAGCCCGGACACTAACTTACGCTCAGATAAAACAACGTTAACCAGGCGGGCGGCGTTCGCTCTTCCTCACATTCTCCTTGCTTTCCAACTTTTTCTATCAATATAGGTCCTGGCCATCGCGGTCTGAACACCGTGGAGCACTATTGCATGCCTTAAAACGCGTGTCGATCTTTTTCCACAGGATGCCGCTTCATTGAAATGGAGCCGAATAAGTTCAAGGTCCACTCATGACATCCTCCTTAGTACATTCGATCTTATACTCGTGCCCTCTATATTGTAAGTGTGGTGGGTGCTGGATTGGACCCTCTGTATCCAGCGTGCAGTGTACGTGGTGGTCTGTCGTGCTGCATACAGAGGACCTTTCGGCTGCTATATAAAACCTGACAACTAACTTAAATGGCCCGTAAACTTCCCTTCCGCTTCGATGGCTTCAGTCCTTCTTGCCGTGCAGATTGCACCAATCCACGCCACTTTTTTCTTTGCCGTTATCTTGTTCTTATACGCAACCCTTCGCCATCGTCGCTTGCGCCGACTTGCAAACCCTCGAAAGCTCCCCTACCCACCTGGTCCTAAGCCACGCCTCCTCATCGGTAACCTCTTCGACCTTGCACGTGGTAACGAAGCCTCGTCTTACCAACGACTGACCAATGAATATGGTGAGCCGCCAGAGTCCCTATAGCTTCTTCAAGGTATTACTATCAGACAGGCTTACGAGCTTGACCAGGCGACTTGGTTTTTCTGAGCACCTTCGGGAAGCATGTCCTTTTTGTAAATTCATTCGAGACCGCCAACGAACTTTTTGAGAAACGGTCGGCAAACTATTCGGATCGAATGGAAACAACTATGAGTCACGATCTGTATGCTCTAGCCACTTCGTCTTGATCAATTTGACGCTCATCAATTATTGGAGGATGGGATGGGACTTCAGCTTCGGACATATGCGTTACGGTTAGTTGATCAACTCAATGAGTCTTCTTCTGTGTCTTCATGTTTACCAGGCGAGCGCTGGAGAAAACATCGTCGTATGTTTCATCGTCAATTCCAACAATCTGTAGCGTCCACGTACTGGCCGACCCAGAGACGGGAAGCGCATGCCCTGTTGCGCCGTCTCCTTGACAGTCCGAACAACCTTGACTACCACCTTCGACAGTAAGTTAAAATATCACCTTCTTTGTCCAATGTAATGAGGTCACATTAGCAATGCCGCTGCTGTCATTATGAGCGTAACCTATGGTATTACAATTGCCCCCTCTGATGACCAGTATATTGCACTAGCAGAAAAGGCGCTCGAAGGCATGGGCGCAGCGGCGAGCCCCGGCGCTTTCCTTGTCGATCTGATTCCCTCCCGTACGTCAGAGATGCAGCCAAATTGTTCAAACTAACGCAACTTACTCTCGGATCAGTGAAATACGTCCCGTAAGTCTTCTGTTCCTTTCTTCGACGGCGCTCATCAATTTACCTATACTTTAGTGAATGGTTCCCTGGTGCATCTTTCAAGCGTAAAGCGCGTGAATGGCGTGCTGCCGTAATGGGCATGAGGGACGCGCCATTTGCAACCGTCGTTAAAGAAATGGTAAGGAAGTTCTAGTTATTGTCTCTCACGTTATAACTTATTTCATTCTATTAACTATGCAGAAGAGGGGAAACCCTTCGCCATCATTTGTCTCCAATCTTTTGAACGAGCTCAATGCAAAAGAAAATATCGAAGATGAGGTGGAGACGATAAAGAACTGTGCTGGCCTCACTTATGCCGGTGCGTCTCATGCGTTAAATTAGTATTCTAATGCAAGAGTTTGTGAAACCTTCTCCTCTGTATCCACAGCCGGCGCAGAAAGCGTGAGTTCCTCGTCTTATTTTGCCTCACCTGATGATTACCCCAGCTGGTAGACTGTGTCTGCTTTGGCATCCTTCATCTTGGCCATCCTTCTCCACCCCGAGGTCCAGGTGAAAGCGCAAAAAGAATTGGATAGCATCGTCGGTCGTGATCGCCTACCGGATTTCAGCGACCGTCCTTCTCTTCCATACATGTCCGCGGTTCTCAAAGAAGTTCTTCGGTAGGCTGATCCGTGCCGTATAGCAAATCTTGCCTTGCTCAATGTCTTTTGTAGCTGGAACCCAATTGCCCCTCTTGGTGAGCTTTATCTTCATCATCGCCTTCGCAAGTGAGCTGACAGTCCTCCAGGTTTACCTCACATGGTCACTAGGGATGATGAATATAACGGCTATTTCATCCCCGCAGGGACTATCGTAGTAGGAAATTCCTGGTACGCCTAACTTGGCTCTTCCCTGGTCAGATATTCAACATTAAGTTTTAACCTAAGGGGAATTCTTAACAACCCAAAGACATATCCAAATCCCCGTCGCTTCAATCCAGACAGATTTATGGGCAAAGGCGACGGGGGCCCGGACAGCACCTATCCCCTACAGATTCCCTTTCTGCGGCTTTTGGCTACGGCCGTAGATTCTGCCCAGGCAGGCATATGGGCGAGGCACAGGTCTGGGTTTCCATTGCGTGCATTTTGAGTGTTTTCGATATAAGTCCCGCACTTGACGAAGCGGGTCGCCCGATAGAGGTTACCCCAGCGTTTTCTCCAGGGATGATTTGGTAAGTTAGTCATCTCTCAGAAGTTCTTTCAAATAACTGGAATGGTTTTCAGTCATCCGCTACCTTTTAAGTTTTCTATGAAACCTAGGGGAGAAGCCGCAAAGATGCTTGTTGCTCAAACTGTATTTCAATCTTAATTATACTTACTAATGATAGTTGATCTTCCATTGCACATGTCCGTTGTAGACGACGTTGTCAATGTGAAATCCTAAACTTGACTCTTGAAGAACACTGCGGCCGCGGCCAGATCCATTGTTCAAATACTGAGAAGCTAGAGGGAAGGCATATTACCAAGGCCCCCTACCTGGAATCTAACTCACCTCCTGGGCTATACTGTCCGCGTTATCGGAAGGAATGAACCATGAGGACACGATGCTTATGCAGCGCTAATGTGAATTTCAGGTTTTAGATGGCGTGTGGCTGTGCTAAATCATTCCCACACAAAACCAACATCCTGATTCGGTACTCTCCTTTCGTCTCCCAACTGCAACAAGAATGGCTTCCGAATTGCTTTCGGGTGTAACATACGCCGTTCCTCCCCACTCCATAACTTCAAACAATTTACATGGCCCTGACAAGGATATAAGGACCAATTGCCTCAGTAGTTTTTCGACGATCTTGAGGAAACATCACAAATACCAGTACCGGCTTATGATTTTCTTGCCTGTTCCTTGACGGTCGGAATCCACCATCCAGAAATATTAGTACCAGGCTAATTCACTTATGCGTTCACGGTAACGAAAACCGTGGACGTCCGCCACAAACTCCTGACCGAAAAACTTAAAGAGTTCCGTACTCGTCCCCGTCAAAAGTATGGAAACAGAACTTTCGCGCTCTCGCTCAACAACCAAAAAACCTGAGAACTTGATTTTGGGATATGATATATAGGTTTAGTATACACATCCATTGAGAAAAAAATTAAAAGATTTGAACAGGATCTCAAAGAGTAGGAAGGGTATCAATATTCCCTGCCAAAATTCAGCCTTATGAAATTTATATTTTTGAACAGGCTTTTTTGTGTACTGCAAATTACTGTTAAATTCTATTCTAGCGCAACTTTTTCTTTGAGATTTGGAGCAGAATTGCTTGAGATATGGGCTTCACAAGATGGCAATCTCCAGTGTAAAACGTGGGAAATGCCTCATAAAACCATCAAAACCAGGAATTATATTGCTTGTACTGACCCGTCTGCTTAACGGTAAAGCTTGAAATTTTTACAGTGAGCTTGAATATAGTGAAAATATATCAATGCAAATTTTTACGCGAAACGGGCTTGTTTTACATGAGGTGAATTTTCACGGAAAATAATGATCCCCTTCTCACTCCCTAAAATCACACCGAGTCAACTTGGACTTTAGCCATGTAACATATAATTGACTATGTGCGTCTATCATTCAGCGCCCGATGGCATGTATACTCGAACCACCGTTATTCTCAGCCATGCTTTTCTTAGATCTAAAGGAGCTAGAACGTATTAAATCCACCCGGATTATCCAGGAATAGTCATCTCCAGAAGCACTTCGTGTACTGCTCTGTATATGCCCCCGTCAAGGTCATTTTCCCTTGCGATTCCTCATTAAGGCCTCGTTGTTAAGATGTAAACTCCATGAGGTGCAGAAGGTATGTTTGCTACTTCAAGGGCCGGGTGTGCCATAATTTTGGTTCTTACCAATGCGGTTTACCTTCTTTTGTCCGCCACTGTGACTTTCATAGTTATTTGAAGACTCTTCGGTTATCCGTGATAACCGTGGACGTTCCACCGGCGTTCAGTTCTTCCGACCAGTGCGCAAACAGTGCATTTTTATTCATCCAGTCCAGATACGCTGGCAGTATTATGCCCACTGACGGTGTCATTTCAATTGATCCAGCGACCTCTGCCGGCAACCTCAGGGTAGTAGCCCGTGTTCGAATATTCCTTCCATTCGTAAGCATATTGATATAACACTGCCTTATCAGTAGCAGGCCATTTTATGATCTTCATATCAATTGGTAACTACTCTCAGGACAAAATCCTGAAGCCTTTTCTCCGAGAGATGACTTTCTCTCTTTTTTTGATTCTGATCGTGATTTTTAACTTCCATTCTCCCCGCACTGTCACTAAACAGCAAGGCACATACACTACTATGTCTGAACCGTATATTCTGTGAGTGGATAGAATTGCAAAGAAACGTTGCCTAATCTTTGCCATCACTTTCAGGATTTCATCATCTCCGCTACTCGCCGTTCTGCTCGTACGTGCGCATAATGGGCCGAGCGCGGCGGTAAGTATTGAATTGAATGCATGTTCTGTCAACTTCAGCCTTCCAGGAATTTTACCTATTGATCCAGGACTTCTGCCGACAATAGACAGCGAAAGACTTTTGGGGCGACAGTGTGGACTGTCTTTCTCTTTTTTTGTTTTGATCTCGACATCGGATGCCAGATATGGAGAGTATCGTAAACCTCATTGCGTCGTCCTGTTGGGGGAGCAAAATCTTGAATCCTGTCGTCATTTGGGTGTCAGCGAGACGTATATAATCGAAATGATGGTATACGGTTTCTCAGCATGGACAGGTTGTCGTTCTACGCTCCCCCTCCGTTTGTTTTCGCTCTCTTCCTATGTTTCACAGTTCTTTGGCTGTGCACTCGCCAGCGCACTGATACGGGCTTTAAAGGCCTCCCATATCCCCCAGGCCCCACGCCTCTTCCAATAGTTGGCAACCTATTCGATATCCCTCGTAGTAACGAAACTGCCATTTACCAGGGACTGGCCAAACAACACGGTCTGTCCTCTTCAATTTTACAAGTGTTGGGTTGTCGCAAGCTCACTTGGGATTTGGAATAGGAAGCTTAGTATTTTTAACAGCGTTGGGAAAGAATGTTCTTCTCGTGAACTCCTTTCAAGCTGCTTACGAACTGTTTGAAAAACGTTCCGCAAACTATTCCGACCGACCCCAGTCTGTCATGAGCCATGACTTGTGCGTGCCTTTTATTATTATTATTTGCAGTCCAAAATGCTAAATTGCGAGCATTTTAAAGAATGGGATGGGATTTCAGCTTTGCACATATGCTCTATGGTAATGACCTCTTTTTCTCCAGAAGACCCACTGGCTCACTCTCTGACTTGTATAAGGTGACCGCTGGAGGCAACATCGGCGTATGTTTCATCGCCAATTTCAACAATCTGTCGCTCCAACGCACTGGCCCACTCAAAGGCGAGAAGCTCACGCTCTATTGCGCCGCCTCCTTCATTCTCCAGATAATCTTAATTATCATTTACGCCAGTAAGTTCGTCATTGCCCCCGGCCTTGGAGTGTTGAAATTTCATTTATTTCCGCAGCAACATTGCTGCGGTTATTATGGCTGTAACCTATGGCATTACTATTGCTGACACTGGGGACCGCTACATAGCACTGGCAGAAAAGGCAATGGAAGGAGTAGGCGCTGCTTCCAGTCCTGGTGCTTTTTTTGTCGACTTGATCCCTCCGCGTATGCTCTCAACCGACAGTTATAAAATTTTGCCCAACCCTGACGAAAAATGACCTGGAAACAGTGAAATATGTCCCGTTCGTCTTTTTAATTTTAACCTTTCCAATTCGCTGATCGACGAACATTCTCAGTGAATGGGTCCCAGGCGCTTCATTCCAGCGTAAAGCCCGTTTATGGCGCTTTGCCGCAATGGGAATGAGGGACCGACCAGTTCGAAAAGGTTCTAGGCGAGATGGTATGATTCGAGTTTGTTATTTCTGATGCATGTTTAACTAAGCCAATCAGGGACATGGGACCGCCACTCCGTCTTTTGTTTCTAACTTGCTGAATAATTTGGAGACTAAAGGACACGCAGAAGAAGAGGTGAACACGATCAGGAATTGCGCTGGTGTTGTTTACGCTGGTACGTTTCTATCTTCATGATACATTTTTTTCGCCAGTGCTTGGAGAGTAATGCCTTTTTATTTAAGCCGCCGCTGAAAGTGTAACTATTCCGATTTTTACGCCATTGATTTCCCGGTAATTATGTTCGCAGAGTGTGTCCACATTGACGACCTTTATTCTGGCAATTCTCACCCATCCAGCGGTCCAAGTTCAAGCACAGAAAGAGTTGGATCGGGTGATTGGTCGCGATCGGCTTCCGGATTTTCAGTGATCGTCCATCTCTTCCTTATATCTCTGCCATTCTCAAAGAGGTGCTCCGGTAGGTTTGGTTATTAACTATAATTAATATATATGCTCAAGATTCAGGACCTTGGCCTTCAGTTGGAATCCAGTAGCTCCTCTTGGTTTGTCAACCAGTCCACAGGCTAACAGGTCGCTCATCCATTCACACAGGCCTTCCTCATATGGTCACTCGTGATGACGAATTCAATGGTTACCTTATTCCGGCTGGAACAATAATTGTCGGAAATACTTGGTCTGCGCAATTCTATTGCTTCCCTGATCCACTCTTAATCTTGCCATTGTTCTGAAGGGGCATTCTCAATGATCCAAAAACTTATCCAAATCCCCGCTCCTTCAATCCAGACCGGTTCATGGGGGACGGAGACCTGGGACAAAACCAGCACCTGTCGTCAGGAGATCCTCTCTCTACAGCTTTTGGGTACGGGAGAAGGGTCTGTCCTGGTCGCTATGTGGGAGACGCACAGATATGGATTTCTATCGCATGTATACTGAGTGTTTTCGACATTAGTCCTGCACTCGATGAGGCAGGACGTCCCATTATTGTGACGCCTGCATTTTCATCCAGTGGAATGATTTGGTGAGCTCAAATTTACATGTACTAGCATTGCTAGTTAACCCAAAATCTTAGCCATCCCCTGCCATTCAAATTTTCTATGAGACCAAGAGGAGACGCCGCCAAAGTTCTTATCGAACAGACAGAAGTTATGTCTTGATTCCACAATGGTAAGTATCTTTATACATTACCAAGTTGGACCACCTGCGAGTAGGTAGTCGGTGCGACTACTATATTTTTACTGTTAGTATAACTAACGGGGTTGAAAAGCAATTGCGTTAGAAATATAACAATGCGGATTGGCTACCATATTTATGAAGAATTGATCCAACTTTTTTCTATCACTCTCGTTCTGCCAGTGCTAAAATTGCCTTCTGTACAAGGTCTGTCGGGACTCAGGAGTTGTAGGTTGTCCGAAATTTTTGAAAGAGAATAATTACATCCCAGTGCACGCTCCAGAAATAAATGAATATCAATATCAAGATACATGAGAACAGAACGGTGACTTCATATTGGCAAGGCATTCCAAGTAATACGAACAAACAAAGTGGACGCGTCGCGTCGAATTAATCACATGATAAGGATGCCGGCCCGACATATGCACTACTTCAGTGGCTGTGCTATTTTTCTTGCCATCCGTCCTCCATCTCGACGTTCTCGATTTACTATCCTAATGGTCCAAAACCTCAAGAGAAAGAGAAATGAACTAACTGCACCACGTAAGGTATGCTAAAACGCTAGTATACTGATTACTTAAGATTATTTACTCTGCGATTACCAGGCTCAACGAACGGGGGACGACGATACCGACGGGCTTGAATTCGAAGACGACATAATTGACAATGGCGCTGGTTCGACTTCGGAACACGAGGGTTCAGAAGGCGTGAGATCAATGGACGAAGGTGAAGGTGGAGAGGAATGGGGTGGAATTGGAAAAGCGGACCGCCCTCATGAGCAACAGTACCGGAAAAGGCTCGAACAAACCACCAACCGGACAGGAACTTCGAGCTATCAAAGATGCTAGCGACCTCTTCAAGTCGAACTCCTTTAAACTTCAGGTTCTTTATCCTTTTTTTTATGGCGTCAAACTGTGTTCATATGCACTTTAGATTGACGCTCTTCTACCTAATGTTCGACCAAAAACATCGAAAGTACCACCATTGGAACGATTTTTGTTCGAATTGTATGCAATACTTCAAGAAATCCCATCAGTTTCTCCTCAACACCCATTGGAAGCTGCTCGCAAATTGTTAAAGAAAGGCGTTGCTGTTCCTTACGCATTGCCTCTACCGACAGAAGACACGAACTGGAAAGTTGCTTTCGAACCACCTAGCGACATCAACCTTGTTGGGAGCTGGGCGAACAAGGTCAGCGTCAAGCCGAAGGACGGGCAGAAGTTTGGAGTGGATATTGCTGTGGAAATGCCCAATGTGAGTTTATAACTTCTGTTGTTGCCATTCAACTTACATTTCGACAGAGCCTTTTCCAAGAGAAAGATTACCTCAATAGCCGTTTCTTCCATAAACGGTCCTTTTATCTAGGCCACAATTGCTACTGCAATACAAAAGTCAAAGTCGGGACCCAAACTAGATTTATCCTATGAGTCCTTGCAAGGCGATCCTCGCTTGACAAAACTCGTGCTTACAACGAAGAATGGTATGTCTCTACTCTTTACCACTGCTTCATTCTAACCGGGTTCGTTTGCAGATGATTCTCCTACAGATTTTACGAAATTGAACGCCAAGGTATGCATCTTGCCAGTGCTATCACCTCAGTCTCCCATCCCACACCATCGGTTATCGCCCTCACACTCCAACATTCGCGTCAATGCCACTGCCGACCCCTCAAAAGATGATACGAAACCCTCAATGCATCTGCCGACCCCGTTGTACAACAATGCCTTTCTGCGAACGCTATTACCAAAACACCAACTTCTTGCTGTTCATACATTACAGAACGAGATTCCAGCTTTTCGGACGCTTTAGTTCTTCTGCGTGTGTGGGCCAACCAACGAGGTTACAGCGAAGGGACGAAGCTGTGTGTAAGAGGGTTCGAAGGCGCAGGACCCTGGTGGTGGACCGTTCTCGTCTTGTTGCTGAATGGAGAGGAATCACGTCCTGGCGCCCCGAAAGCCAACAAACGGAGATCTATTGGCAAAGGCCTCAGTTCCTATCAACTCTTCAAGGCTGCTTTGGAGTTTCTAGGTATGCTTTTCATTCTCGGTCTCCAGCCAATCTTTAGCCTAATAGTCATCAAGCCAAACATGATTTCAATATTGATGCAGGTCTTTGTTAAATCGCCTGAAGGACACCGTGTCAGTTGTCTTATTTTCGTCACTCCCAGGATTTGCTTATTTACCTCGACTGTAGTTTCCTCCAGAAGAGTATAAAGGACATCAAGATGCAGTTTTCGTTGATTCTTTCTCGTTTACCAATCTGTTGGCCTGTGTCCCACTTGGATCTCTCGAGCTTGTGAGTAACACTGTTGTGCATTTCAAGTTAGCCAATTCCTATGAGTATCTCAGCTGCGCTACGATGCCTCAAAAACTCTGGAGTTGCTGAATCACACTTCATTCTCCGGAGATCCATTCAATAGTGTTTTCCTCAAGGATAGTCGTGATCTTTCAACGCGTTTCGATGTTATTCTCCGGTCAGGAGCTCCTCTTTTACTGTGGATAGCTTTATTGATACTGCGTTCGCAGGGTCAATCTTGTATCTGCAAAACCACGAAGTAATCCAGTGCATTCAACAATCGACCTCGGCTCTCCTTCAAATGCGTTGCTAGCCTCGATGAGTGGCCTTATTCGACGCGGCCTCGGAGACAGATCTCGGGCAGTGGCATTACTCCATCCATCCTCTCTTCCACGTCCAGTTTCTCAGGCGCATCCCTCCAGTCCGGACACCGTTTTCATTGGCCTAATCCACAATCCCCAACACGCCTTCGTCTCGTTGACCACGGTCCAGCTGCAGACGAGCAGGATCAGTCTGTACTAGACAAGTTCCGGGCTCTGTGGGGCGACAAGTCAGAGCTTCGTCGTTTCAAAGATGGCCGCATCGTCGAGAGTGTCGTATGGGAAGTGACCACCGCCGACGAGAGGGCACATGTTCCGTCGATGATCGTTCGTCATCTACTCAAATGGCATTTCGGGCTTGAAGAAAATGCCGTCGAAACATGGCAAACCTCGTACGATTCTCTCCTGCGGACTTCCTCCGTCGATATCTCGCGAGTATATTAGCTCCGGGGTAGTCAACTGGATTCAAAGGCGCTTTGACGGCCTTTGATAATCTTGTGAAGCAGATCAAGAAACTGGATGACTGAACTGCCACTTTCCCTCCTGAACGTCAGCCCCATCTCTGAAGCCCTTCGGTACACAAGCGTTTTTAGCCCTGTCCCACTGTCGTCGTCGCTATCTCAACTACTTGCCTCCAAACGCTCGCTATCTGGCGCCGATGGAGATCATCCTTGAATTCGAAAAATCTTCAAAATGGCCGGATGACATAAAAGCCGTGCAGACGATCAAACTCGCATTCTTCGAGCGCCTTGCGTCGGCACTAATGGCCTCGGTTGATCGCCTGCGAGCCAAAGTGGTGATTGGCGATGGCATCGACGATTCGGAGCTCCTCGATAAATCTGCACTCGAAGTCATCACGCCGGAAGGATGGGCCTTCCACGCGCGGATATGGCACGATCGTGAGGTCAACCTGCTTGACCAAGTCATTGGGGGCAAAGCCAGCTTACTCCCGCACATCGTGTCGAAGAAGAAAGAGAAGAAAATCAGCGGACTATTACGAGGCTGTGGAGGCGAAGGAGGTGTACATGAGGAGGTTTATTCATGCGCCAAGACACCATCGAGCGATAGCAGCATTGTCGCACCACTATACAGCGTTCTCTGGCACGGTCCGTTTGGCGAAGAGGTGGCTTGCCTCGCACTGGCTTCTTCATGGTCACATAAGTGAAGAAGTTGTAGAAATTATCTGCGCGTCCTTATTTCGTTGGAGCTGGCCGAAACGTCACTGAAGACACAGACCCAGAGAAAGAGTATGCAACATCTCGTCCCTGCGAGTAAGGAGCGAGGCTTTGCTTCTTTCATCCAATTTCTCAAGGAGTGGAAGTGGGAGGATGGCTTGTTCGTCCCTCTGTATGGATCTGCGTCGAGTTCGTCAACGTCTGCGGCACAGTTTAGCAGGAGTGTTTGGAAGGTCTCGACAGAGCATGACCCAGAAGGTCACGTTTGGACATACAGCGGTCCTGACCTCTTGGTAGCGAATCGCGTGCGTACATTGGCGAACGCGACTTGGAATTACCTTCAGGGACTGGAGTCCTGGCGAGATTGACGTCCAGGTATGACGTTCTTTTTCCGATATCTTCTTGTTTATTCTTACGACCTTATGTAGGGCATGTTCATTCACCCCACGAATGACTACGACGTTCTGCTCCATCTGGATCCCTCAGTCCTTCCCCGTTATCTTCACAACGTCAATGTGGACCATGAATTAGTTGACGAAACGCGGAAAAGTACGCCAACAAAACCCAAGAGGATGAAGTAGTGAGGGTCTTGCCTGGATTTGATCCTGGCCAGCTGTTCTTTGCCGACTTGCAGGTAATGCTGGCCTCATGTATCCTCCTCTTAGATCTATTAACAAGCATTTTATTTAGCGCGTGTATTCCGACACCTTCAAGGTCTTTTATGACCCCTTTGGTGGTACTCAAATCGGCGCTGTTTGGGACCCTACGCTGAAGGATCCTCGACCTTTCAGAGTACTCGGTGGCTTCTCTAGTATGCCAATCAAGAAAGTACGTGACAATTACACTGATGGTTTGGACAGTGAGCTTATTGTCATCTTCCATCGGATACAGGAGAACGAAAAAGCCAAAGATAAGGGCCTTGTCGCTGTCAATCGGAACGCAATCGTGGCTGAAATTGAGAGGATGGGAAGTGGGCTCGTGAGGAAAATTACCCTCGTCGATTAAAGTTGTCCTTGAACCACCAAGGATGCATTCTGTTCGACAAACGATCTTTATTGATGGGATTATTGTTTCATTTAAGTAATTGTCCTCCCATAGGGCTAGATCTGCTGTACAACAAAGAAAAAATGATAGGTCAACAGCTACAGGCAGTTAGAAGCGCTCCTCTACTCTAGGTACCTTTAGCTAGTTCGGAGGAACCCGATTCTAACCGGCCGCCACACGCTGATTTTGCCCAATAACCTTCCAATTTAAATACCCTAAACACTCAATCATCAAGCACTAACTAGGGAGGAACGCCTGTGGAGAGCCTGATATAAGAGTGTCTTGAGCATGGGCACACGCGGTCTCCTAGGCTTCATCATCCGCTCCTCGCAGCGACATGCAGCTTATAATCATTTCGACTCCTATCCCACCGGGCTGGGCAAAGATATCGTCGAATTCATCCTGAGCCTCACCACAGAAGAATACGACATCATGGCGCGTCTAGTCAGCGAAATTAGCTGGGTTGAACGTAGCTCGACACCCAGCCTCGAGCTCCAGGAGCGTTACCAAAATGCGGGCTTCGCTAACACCACCTACTACCGTGACGGCGCTTTGTCGCAATGGTATTGCCTTTTATACAATACCCAAGGTGCGCCGGCTCTCCGTGCAATCCGTAGCGGGGTGCTTCAGCACATGGAGGAGAGTATGGACTTCCTTGAAGAGTATATGATCTGCGAGTGGGCATATTTCATCGATTTTGAGGGCAGGAAGTTGGAGATTTGGGCAAATACACAGAAGGTGGATGTGGTTAGTTTTGAGACCCTGGTGAGGGAAGGTAAAGGGTACATGGACCATCTAGAAGAATAATGGGAGTAGTACACTGGCAGGTCCTTGGAGGGCAGGATCGATGATACAATGTCCGACAAACTCAGGCGATGCGATAATTTTTGAGAGCATCCTTAGGTCTCCATGATATCCATTTTCAATATTCCAACTAGTATATACCATGAAAGGGGATTATTGCAACGCCGTTTTCGTATTCGCCAAAGTGTGTTTCAGTCATGGAATATCTTGAAAATACCTATAACATTTTTTTTCTATTTCGTCGTGTATTACAATCGGTGGGTTTTGATTCTACTGTAACTAAATCAGCTGCATTCCTGTCTGCCTAGAACAGGAGGCCTGACAAAAGGCGACTTCTCCAAGGAGACACCACATTGCTGGGAAGAGGAATGGAGTCCCCTATGCATATTCCTTTCTGAACCATGTGAGAGCCCAAAACTCGATCTTGAGAAATTATCGACGGAATGGCCAGGCTGGGAATTGTCCATCGAGGAGTTGAATTGCAGGTTGACGATCTGCCTGTTAAAATACGAAGCTTCCATATCGTCGTGGTCCTTTTTGAGGTTCCGGTATACCCGGCAGGCTAAGATGTTGACCAACACCAGATGGCTAATGATGAACATGATACTGGCTGGTGGATCGAAGTCGTGGACGGTCGAGTTGATAATGACTAGAAATGCTTTGCTGAGAACGATAGCTCTGAGAGTAGAAGTTAGTAGGCACTCCGTGGGCGATAGATGATGATAGGGTCTCACAGACAATATAGTTGACTGCCTTGCAACAGAACCTTGGATAGTACTGGCAATGGTGTCCCAAAGATGACCAAGTTCATTCGTTGCTTCAGAGAAGCATCCGACTGGAGAAAAAGACGATAGATCCGGTATGTAACCGCCAAATATGATAAGACCTCGTTGACAAGAAGCACAATAGAAGACACTCCGAGGAAACGTCCTCGAATTTTCAGCACGCAATATTGAGTTGGCCCGATGTTTTCGGCGAAAAAGGTATCGAGGAATGTGACGCTCATTGCGACGCCACTCAGCCACGCCGCTCCGAAGAATGCGACGATATACCTATTGAATAAGTAGACGGCGGAGACTCGGATGTAGAAAAGCAATGTTGTACAAGAGACGAAGACGATTAGGATGGCGTTGAGCGCTGTCTCGAAATTGGCACAGTTATTAACGGGCGCAGCTTTATGGGAAAAGCACATACGTTAAGCAGGGAAAGAAAGATTTTCGAGAAGAGAAAACACACTCATCAGGACTGCTTTGCCAACAGCATACACCAACAAAGTAAACCTAAAACCTTCGTCAATGAAAGATTGGTAAAAAAGATGCACCGCAGTACGAACCTCGTAATGACATAGAGCAGCATCGGCAACCCAATTTTACTTGTCCGCACCATCCTGAGGTCGTTTCGAAGGTTATTAAGGATGTCCCATATCAAGACCTAGTCGTGCGCTCAATTCGACTTGCAAAAAAAACTCGAAGACGGACTTACAGTAGTCGAGCCAATATGAATATATATCGCTAGGCTGATAGAAAAAGCCTGATGAGGCGTGAAAAAAACCAGCGGGGTCGGGATTTCAGAGAGCGGAATCGTCGTGTTGAAAATGTTCACCACCGCCATGGAGCAGGCGAGTGGGGTAGGTGGTTGTTTTGGGATCAAATTTAAAGGAGTATTAGTATTTCGGAGACCCCACGAGTTCTCTGGTTTTAGGTGTGTATTAATGGACAGTTCGTGTCATCCGGATGTCGTACAGATGAAGACACACAAGCAAAATCGCTCAGTAATCATCGCTCCATGGCTGTCAGTCATGTCAAGAGTCAAGACGTATCCCAGGTTCTGACAGAGGTCTCCATTCTCGCGTGTAGACCTCAGAGTTTCCATGTGAACGAGGATAAACGTCTTTCCGACTTTCGGCTCTGAAGATCTGCTTCCTAGGAGCCGGAGAGATGTAGGGAACCTGCGATTGAGCGAGATGACCTGGGTAAATAGGGCGCTCCGACTGGTGAGATGGCAGATGGCTTTCAAACTAGGTGTAGCTGTGATCAGAATCTAGTTGCAGGTGAGTTGGGCTCTTTTTCTTGGAAAAGGCATCGTGTACTAACCTTACGGGCTACCACAATGGCTATAGACCATCAGGGATGAAGGAGCGTAAAATGTGGTGGTTGAAAGCAACGAAAAAGTCAGTCACAGGGCCAATTAGTGACGCACCCTTTCCCGACCACGATGGCGTACAAGCTCGTCGCCGTTGGTGATCTACCAGGTATCCCGTGCTCTTTTTACTTCCTTGTGCTGTCACTAAAGAGTCCTGTGTGCATGCAGGACACGAAGATCGCGCCTGGCACGTCGCATGGAACCCCACCCAGCCCCTCATTGCTTCATGTTCAGCAGATAAGACTGTTCGTCTTTACTCTTACTCTCCTTCAACCCCCGACTCGTCCGAGCTCACCTTCCGCCCCGTCACGAGTATCCCCACTGGCCACTCCAAAACAGTACGCGCTGTAGCATGGGCACCGTCAGGCAAGACACTCGCCACTGCTTCTTTCGATTCCAATATTGGCATATGGGAGACGGATGGTGATGATGACGGAGATGGGGGTGGTGGGACGGATGAGTGGGAGTGTATAAGCACGCTGGAAGGCCACGAAACCGAATGCAAGAGCGTTGCCTACTCGCCCTCGGGCACACTTCTGGCTAGCTGTAGTCGAGACAAAACTGTGTGGATATGGGAAGTCCACCCAGAAGGCGACTTTGAAACCATCTCTGTCCTCATGGAACACACCCAAGACGTCAAACACGTTTCCTGGCACCCCACTGAAGAGATCCTCGCCTCCGCCTCCTACGACGACACTATCAAGCTTTACATCGAGGACCCCTCCGACGACTGGTACGCATTCGCCACCCTCACGGGGCACGTCTCCACCGTCTGGTCCCTCGCGTGGTCGCCGACCGGGAGCTATCTAGCGTCGGCGAGCGACGATCGGACGGTACGCGTGTGGAAGCGCATCGCGGAGCACAAGTGGGAGTGCGTGCTTGTGCTCGGCGGGCATGAGCGGAGCGTGTACAGCGTAAGCTGGGGGAAAGCACCGAAGGCGCGTAGGGCGAGCGGGGGGGGAGGCGTGGCTGATCTCGGCTGGCTGGCGAGCGCAGGGGGCGATGGGACGGTGCTCATATGGGAGCTCCAGGAGCCGGAGAGCAGCAACCCCGCCGTCACCCCACCCGCACACAAGCTCATCGCTTCGCTCCCCGCCGCACACGGCGTACATGATGTCAATTCCTGCCGTCTGGTGCCCGCGCGCCGGCTTCGAGGACCTGCTGGCTACGACTGGGGATGATGGGCATACGCGGGTCTGGAGGGTTGTGCCTAGCTAATTCGTTGTGAGGCTCTGCGCTGGAAGGCATGAAATTCGCTATCTTAGGTATCTACTATTTCCGATCTTACTCAGAGTGCTAGCTGACTTATCAGCATTACTCTTGACACATAGGTTAGAAGACCCGGATGCTGAAAAGCTCAGAGCTTCTGGATATCACCGTGGTCCTCGTGCTGCCTTATAGGCCAGTGGTTGCCAGTAAACATTGAAAAATTTAGACAATTAGATCCATGTCTTGACTCGCGGGTTCATCACAATATTTTTGTTTATCCCAGAAGACTCCCAGACTTTCAGGGCTTTCCTTTCCAATAGTCCCCGGGAGCGCCTGTGAACTCGTGTTGTGGCTCGAAATCCTCACTCAAGTCAACGAAGCGCATCGAATATTCACACATTGCAACAGGTACAAAGTCCTCTGCCCATTTCAGCGGGGAGGCCCTGGGTCCAAAAGCATTCAAATCTTGGTTCTGAAAGCAATTGGAAGGAACAACCAATATTAGTAGTTGTTCATCTCTCTGCCAGGTTCAACCATACTGCTTACCAACATTGTATCATCATTTGTCAGGCCACCTCTTGCACATCGTCGGCCCCAACATATTCTGGCAACTGGATGCGATCATAAACACTAGGCCGTCGAAGGATCAACTTCTGGTCCTGCCACGGGGTATCCAATCCAATTCGGAGCGGCGTATACATCAACCCCCTAGGCGCACCCTTCATGCCATATCTCGCCTTCATCGTGGCCAGAGTAATCGGCTCCAGAAGCTCATACACGCTCCGAATGCGGTATGCGTAGTCGTATCCATCCCATTCTTTGTGGCGCTCATTGAACTCCTGGTTTCCCAGGCCGTCCTCGACCAGTTTTTCATCTGTGGCAGTACGAGTGACAGCGTTATCGATCTCGCAGACGTACCCAATGTGCGATTGGGGTGCGGTGAGATAGAACCACACGCGGACGACGGATGGTGTGATGCGGTAACGCCGGAATTCGTAGTTCTTTTTGCCTTGGACGATCTGCTGCATATAGTCGTTCGTCATGGGCAGGATCGCGTCCTGGCGGATGATAGCAGATGTCATTCTGCAGCATAGACCAGATTTGAATTTGAAGTTCGAGTTAGCTATTGCAGTGACTTAGATGGGCAAGGACGTGTGAACGTCGTTCTTTTAGCTACGGGATCGTAGGGGAAAAAGATAAGCGCCCAGAACGTCCGGAATGTGCAAATCGAACCGACAGGTTGTTCTAATGCCGTTATGGATGTGGAATGTCGACGAAAGAGGTGGGTCCCGTCGCTGCCTCCGTGTTGGCGCGTAATTGTCCCTCAGAGTGTATGGGTCAGATGAAAGGACTGAAGAAGACTAAAAGTTCAATAGCCTGAGCGGAGTCGGAATTTCGAAGTTTAAATATATGTTTCTGCTTACTCTTCGTCGGAGCCTGAGTGCTCCCACACCTCGGTGTGTCTAGTAAAACTTCGATAAAACTACGACAACATTCTCAACAATACTCTATACTCTTCTTACTCCTACATTCCACGGCGTCAATCTGGAAAGAGTTCTAACAAATTTGAAATGTCCTATGTATTCAGTTTACAACAGGGTAAGCGCTCCAAAAGCACAATGCCGACTCGTCATTCGCATCGTAATAATATGATACTTGATCTCGCCTGTTGTTTCCCTCGACAGTTATTCGGAACCCCATTGGTACTGAACCACAGACTCTGTCCAGGTATTTGCCAAATACTTGGACCACGCTTTTACACGTCTCCTTATCGTAGTAGAACTCTGGGGGATCCAGTAATAATCCTCCTTGCGGAAATTTGATCTCGGGAATATTTATCAACGCTATGAGGTCCTCGTTAGGGCCGAAGCGGCATCGAGTAGCAGTTCTAAGCCTGCTAGCACGTAAGGATCGTGAGCGCCTTTGTAGAACGTTCGGGAAAATACCTACCCGTGCGTTTAGGATGGCCGTTGTGCTGAGTAAACAGGCCTCCATTGATTTGAAGGTTGTGGCCATGGGAGAACATTGGAAGGGGCTCGAAGAGTGAGAGGTACAACCCCGGTGCAGTGGGAGGATGGTAAAGGGAAAGACGGCACTATAAATCCTCTAACACGCGCTGTGCCTGGCGCTGGTGATGGGCTAACTTGGGCTCAAAGCTTGAAGCCGCCGAGTCGCGTGAATGGGCTGTACTCGAGTAACAGACTAGAATTAGAACAAGCTGTGTTTCATTCCAATTCGGCAGCAGGTCTTCACACAGACGCAGCTGTGCAGCGACGCTGGCCGAACCTATCCGTCTGGAGCTGTAGCAAACACATATGTCATTCAGGAAGGCTCCAAGCATCGAGATCCAGGACCCATTGGTAATGAATGTGAGGTATAAACATTGTGGCAGCGCCTTGAGCTTTTAGAACGCGTTTTTCTGTATCTCTGTACTCTTGATTGTGCAAAAAAGTATACCTAGGATATACTTAGTTACTTTTCAATGAAGTAACGAGCAACGCAGCTCGATAACGACAACAGGGAAGCAGGATATCCCCACATGACTTCCTCATCGACCACCTTTCCGACTTTCGACCTCTCCGTTAAATGCTGCTCCGTTTGTCGTACTCGGACGACCAGGACCGCTGCCCCACTCAAAACCAAGTAACTTCCCCAGGCTGAGGCGGAGAGAATCATAGACGGCCTGATGCGGTGCGGGGTGTATCGAATTTACTACATGTTGATGGATGAGTCCAGTGATTGGTGAGAACGTGTATGTCGACTCTCTGAGGTAAAAAGTTGGAAATAAGCAGGAGAGGATTGAAAGGAAAGGTTGGGACGCACATTACCCACTCGCCAGGCTTCCCGCTAACACGCGCTATTCCTGTTACAGTCTGTCGAAGTAGGACGCTTTTTTCTCTACTAATCCTTCGCTTTTTACGAGAAGGTGGATCGGACGATGATGACCGAGTTGAGGGGGTATTGACAACAAGCTTGTCGTTCCGGACGGCGAGATCGGAATATAGTGCTAGCATTGTATGCCTGATAAGACTGGAGGAGGCGAGGTATAATTGGATGCCTATTTATAAAATGATATTATTCACCACATTCTAATGCAGTGAAGGAATTTGACACATGCCTTCCGCGTGCAATGTTTTTGGGAAGGGAGGAGGGAGAGCAACCGGAGGAGTATAGGAAAGTCTAATGTTGGGACTATATATAGCTTCTTCTTCATCTTGAAACACGTCGTGTTCTAGGAAGTTGGGATTAGCTGAAGGTGTAGACGTTGAATTTGGGGGCCGAGGTGTTCCCGTGATTTTGTTTATCGAGGTGATAAGGCCAGTTTTGAAGAATTCAGGAAGAGTCTCCTGAAGAACATAGATAGCGCGACCTAAACTTCAAGTTAATAAGGTTGGGCAACAAAGTGGAACTGATGGTGCTCACCTGTTCGAATTTCCCAGTCTTGGTCGGGAATTTCAGGAGGGGATTGATTAGGATCTGGTAAAGAGTCTGGTGGTAGTTGGGTACGAAGTCCTATGTCAGAGAGATTTCGCGACGCGACGTCGATGGTATATGGCCTTGTAGGAGCCTGTAGGTGATAACAGCGGGGTGAGACTGCTATGCGCGATTTTGCCGGTGGTCTGGCACATTTTAGGAGTTCAATTCGCGCGTTAACGATTCTTGCAGACGAGAACGAGGTAGAGGGTAGAGAGACATGCCGACTGAGCATGGCCTGGGCGATATGGAGGAACGAGAGGGACAAAACGCGTCGTTTGGCGGCAGCCGGCAGCAAGAATGATGGCAGGTATTTGACGACAACCCTGGAACCAAACAACTTCTGGATTTAGAAACAGAGCCATCCTCCTTGTTTCTCCTCGCGTTCTCCTCGCCTCAGACCTCCTCCAGGAATCCTTGAACAATGAGGTGCTCAATATCCGCTCTGCGAACCATGAACCGTTGACCCTTCTGGAAATCAATGATACCCAACTCCGTTTGAATGGTCCCACAATCGTTGATAACATGCACGAGAACGTTAAGATCCTTCGGTGGTTTGGTGATGCCCGCTGTGATATCCAGCTCATGCGAAAATTCGGACCTAAATTCCATGACCGAGCCGTTGTATTGTCGCAGGTAGTCCACCTCATGTGGCGAAAGCTTGCTGCGGATATCCTGGTTCGAAAGAATGTGTGGAAGAGCACCCCCGACCGCCCAGTACATATCCCGCAGCCGATCGACGCGATGCGAATGATATGCCAGTAAGCATCTTTTGTTCCTGTTGATCGCAGTTTGGATGATAAGCAGCGCAGGTGGTGGTGGTCGCCCGTCGATCAAGAGCGCGTCGATGGCCTTCTCGAGATCGCGTTGTTCGCGAAGGATTGACCGCACTAAAGAGTCGTTGTACTTGATGAGGGTGTCCGTCTGGGTAGATCGCCTGGATTCGGTGACGAGCTGAGTAGCAAGCTCGCCGTATTGACGCGCTTCGGTCATCGTCGTGGCTGTTCTGAGTGTTTTGCAGCTGGTCACGCATGTGACAGACGCGTTATTTATTTGTTCCGCGCCGTGTACCCGGAAAATCTCGGTCATGCCTTTCGGGCTTGCTTGCAACGTGCTTATCGACACCTGTTGCTCCCAACATCAGATATGAAATGAAAGCCTTCACAGGCCTTCACATATAACTTATTATAAGGAGGTATGTGTACCTTTCTGTGTTGTAATGGTTCAGTTGGCGCTGACATATGCTCTCTTATAAGATATCCTGTCAAAAAACAAATTGTCTGGTTGAAACATCTCACCAACTGCAATAAACCACAACCATGCGACAAGTTCAACAGGTTTTCGAATAGATAATCCCCTCGAGGCCTCATGTCTTGTTCTTAACGGGCGCGACATAATTAACCTCCGAACAGCTTGAAGTCGTCGAGCCGTCTATCCGTGGCACGATGACTTCAAACACGCCCGAAACCGCTCTGTCACCGTTCAACAAGCGCGTGTTGACAGAACCCGAGAAGATTACTGATTAGCCTCTGTGCCTGCCCTGGGCGAGCCGTAGGCTGTCTATCCTCGGCTGTTCGACGCGTCTTTCACAACCGAAGAATGAAAGGGCTGGAATATAAGGCAGCCTGCGGTTCAGGGTGTCGCGATTGATCCCACATCCCTGCCCTGATTTTATAATGTTGTTCTGGCTGCCTACCCAGCTGCTGCTGGTCGCTGTGACATTCCACCCCCAGCTGGTTAACGCATGGTTTAGAGTCGCCTGTACGACGCCGTTGGTGCAAGGTAAAGTAATCTCACTTCGATGTCGAAAAATCTAACCGTTGTTTACACTGTACAGAAAGGATCGACCCTATTGTCTCGCCTGGAGCGTCGCCTTCCAACCACGTCCATGTTCGTGAATCCTCCCTCTGAAGTCCTCAACAAGCTGACACATCAGTGCTGACTTTGTACAGACGGTGCATGGTGCAAATCGTAATTCCTCTTGCCCAAAAGTTTCATCTTGCTCAGTGTTCGCTTAACTGTCGATATTTCAGACTTCGCGGCCAACAGCACCTACAACACATTACGAACGTCATCATGCACGAACTGTTTGGTTGCTCAAGTAAGAATACCTATTCCTCGACTTACCGCAACGAAGTACTCATCGTGCCAAATGGCAACAGGACCTCTCCAACTATTGCAAGTTCTTCGCCTATATCGAAAGACCAAACCTGACTGATTTTTTGTGCAGGGTTCCCTAAACTATACTTCCAAGATCCCAAGACAAAGCTATTCGAGCCTGTTCCAAACGGAGGCACGTCAACCTCTTTCTTAATCACGTTATTCGTCTTTAAATACTCAAACACCGTCCACAGGCCTCCTTGTATACTACCAAAACCGAGGTAATGGAGATGTCAGCAACGGTGGTCCAGGATTGAAAGCTTTCCCGGCTGGACTCAAGATGATCAGCGGGAATCCTCTACGGCGTTCGCGAAAGTGAGCTTGCCTCCAAACTGTCCGCATCCGGAAACGTTGCTCATCCAGGTTCTTGAAGATACACGCCCGGAGAAGGATCCCAGGCAGAGCTGGCGGAACGGGCGGTCGAGTGGGAGTGCTTGAGGTACCCTAATAGCAGTACTACTGGTTACAACAGTGTGGACACTAGTGCGTCTTCCTGAATGTGCTTGATACTGCCACTGATGGAAGTCTACTCTTTTCAGCTAATGGTTTTCCGAACACTGATTGTGAGGTAGGTCTTGCCAGAACATGTTTGAGAGAAATTCTCTGCTCATACCTTCTATCTTTAGGGTGGCTTGAATTCTCGTATTCATATGCCAGCTTGCTGGGACGGCGTGGTAAGAATGAGACCTCATCATAGAGGAATAAGTTGTAACGGCACTTCGATTTTCGCAGAACCTTGACTCCTCCGACCACGTCTCTCATACCGCCTACTTATCGGGTCTCGACAACGGCGATTGTCCGTCAACGCATCCTGTGCCTTTCATGAAGCTTTTATATGAGGTATGGCTACATGGTTCATCGCGCTATGATGCCTGTACAGCAACTAATTAATCCAAATCTTTAACTTCCAAATAGGTCACCTGGAACGTGCATACCCTGATAGATAAATGGGACCCTTCGAAGGATGCGTGGCCGTTTGTTTATGGTAAGTGCTGTTACCTGCTCTGGAGACGAATTCGGCTCATTGGGACCGCTGTTAGCTACTGGGTGAGTCTTCCTACAAGTCTGTCTGAAGTAATTCATGTAAAATTATGTATCAGTGATCCAACGGGTTACTCGTGGCACGCTGACTTTCAGAATGGATGGGATACAGAGTCAGTTCGTTCTTAACCCGGCTTTAACCACTAGCCCTTATCCGCTACTTTACTCGTTCAGCGCTCTTCAAAGTGCCATTGACAAATGCAACAATCCAAACGACCCCACAGGCACAGGAATCACAGAGGCCTGTTCATTCCTTACCGTCGGCAACGCCACCATTGCAGACCAGTGCAAGATATCACCACAGGTGGACGAAACGATTGACGGCCAGCTCGAGAAATTGCCTGGGTATGTGTTTCACGGAGTACTGATATATCGAAGCCGATGTCCCTTCAGATGCAACCCTCTTCAGTCTGGTCCACAGGACGCGACTTTGCAGTCTGCTGCGAAGTGTTTGGATCCTCCGGCGCCACCTGCTACAAATTTCGGTCATGGCAAGTTCGCTGCTGTGGAACAAGAGGCTGTGGCCGTCTGCCTCGGCCTGCTTCTGGGCTCTATGCTGCTGTGTTTGTAGACCTAGACCTAGACGCGAGAATCTAGAGTCTTGAGCAACTGGTTGAGAGGTTTGGATTTACTCTATTTTATTCTCGAGTTCTCCAAGGAAAGATGTTCCTTTAGAAATCATTTATTAGTAGTACATTTAGTTCGTAGCATTTCAATTATAGAACCACAGTAGACCTTTCCCTCTAACCGGTGCTGCCGAAGGCCCTCGACAGAACCGTAATACCCAAGGAAGCAGAAAGTCAATTAGTAAGCCCGTTCAACTCATCTTTTACACAAGACTCACGGTCACTGAAGTCAGTTGACAGAAGTACCTGGGGTTATCATGAGGTACTATATGTAATAAAAGTTTTGCGATGACAAAATATCTGAACTTGCAATCCTCTAGCTTCCCACCGTTCAACACCTCTCGTATAACAGGATGTCCGGCTCGCCCACCTTGCCCTACCCATCATCGACAACTGGGAAGCTTATATACTACGTCTCCCCGAGCGAGGGTGAAAGAGCGTTTCTGCATATCAATGCCGATCCAAATACTGGCAAAAACCCGATAAACGTTCAGCGCGCTGAGAAAGAACTACATATCGAGAACCTTCGTGGCAAAGAGGACAGCGTATCGCTCGACACTGCCGGATTTCAGTTCTTCCATGAGCCTTGCAAGCACAGGTCCTTTGCAAACGACGAGGAGATTACCCGGGAATATTATCCCGAGACCATCGAACTTATCAAGAAATTGACCGGCGCCAGTCGAGTGGAATTATTTGACCACAGTGCGTTAATAAACATTGCCGTTTTATCCTATATACGACAACCAACCCATTCCCTGTCTTCCAGCTATCCGCCGCCGTCGTCCAGGTCAAGCCGACGATCATCCCGACCGTCGTCAGCCTGTCGTCCTCGTGCATGTAGACCAAACGCTCAAGTCCTCGATCGCGCGTGTTCATCGACATCTTCCTGCCTCTGACGCCCCTAAGCTTTTGGAACACCGTTTCCAGATTATAAATCTCTGGCGTCCCATTAGCCACCCGGCGGTTGACTGGCCCTTGGCCCTTTGTGACTGGCGTAGTGTTAATCCTACTACCGACACCTTTCCAATGGCTCTCATCTACCCCGACCGTGAAGGCGAAATAATGGGAGTACAACATAACGAGAACCACAAGTGGAAATATCTCCACGGAATGACCCCAGATGAGATCGTCCTTCTCAAGTGGTCGGTTCTGTTCTAATTTCTCATTAGTTCCTTTCTGATTGTTTCTGCGCAGCTTCGACTCCATTCAAGATGGCAGCGTCGCCATCTTCACTCCACACACTGGCTTTAGTGACCCAACCACACCAGAGGGAACACCTCTCCGCGAATCCATTGAGGTCAGAGCACTTGTATTCTATAACTAGGCTTCCAACCTGTCATGTACTACATACACATACACATATATATACTATATGCAAGTAAGGAAACTGACCTTGATCATGAATCGGCGTCATTGACAAGGAATGAGTGGGTATTTTTCTTTCACTTTCATTGAATTTGACAAGTGAAATTACCAGAATTAAATTTCATACATTCTTAATCTACTATTGGAAGACAACATCATATTCCTGTTCTTCGTCGTTACCATTGTCTCCATGGGGTTTCGCCCAGACGATATATGAGTCTGGTGGCATGTCTTCCTCATTCTTCAGTCGCCTATATGCCACAAGAAGTATGCCACCAGTCCTATCTTCGTCATGTATTTTCCCCAGGCCAAGTTTTTCATATTTCTATCAAATTCGTGAACCTAGGAAATCGGGGCTAGAACAACGGACGTACTTGTAAATATCGAGAAATTTCTGACTGAAGAAGGTCATCCTCATTGGGTTTGTGTAAACAATGGCAGCGGAGGACCTTTGCGAGCTCCGGACTTTTCGATGACTTTGGAAGAACAAATGCAAGTAAATTCATCGCAAACATCTCGGCGTTGCGATTGTGTCTGATGCCATGTGAGTATACACGCTCATTAAGCACCAAAATTCGGAAACTTACACATTGGTGAGATATGTAGCGACAAAAATGGCGAGGGTCGCATACTGGGGAGGGCCGAGGAAGTACTCCTTGGAACGAGCCCGGTCGGCCAGGAATTCAGATAATTGGCGATAGAAGGCACCATATCCGGTTTTTGAAGAGTAAATCTGGAGGGGATCATGGCGACGTGGTTTAGTGTCGGTTCTCACGTTTGGCCCCAGAATTACGAATGTTTCCTCGGAAATAAAACTGCTGATGCTGCCGGCGGCTAAAAGTAGTCTTAGTAGAAACTGGTGCGGGTAGCTTTCAAGTTGGCTGTAAATCCAGTCGTCGATTTCGACCATGTGATATTGAAATAAACTTGTATCGCAGTTCGGATGTTGCTGGAAATACCAATGTCAGTTCTGAATAATTAAGGTGAGATTAGAATCAGACAAGCCTTATTTTCTAGCCACATAAACAGGTTCAAGATCCTTTTGTTGTCGTGTTCAAGGATTCCAAACACATTTTTGTCTGAGGCCCAAAAAGCGAGATGGGCAGACATGTCGATATCGTAAAGCTCCTCGAGGAGGTCTGGAGTTGGTTGCGCATTAACGCAATGGAGCATAAAATGGGCACGCAAACGATGTAGGTTGATTCCATCTATAAGAAGTCAAATTGGTTCACGACTTTTGTAATGTTGGGCACGAAAACACACCTTGACACATAACATGTGGTTGCTTGAAGTGCTTCAAACAAAGTTTTGTCAGTTTCGTATTGGCTTGAGCTGTATCTATGTAGAAAATCCCAGAACGAGAACGATCGAGGAGGAAATCCGGTAAAGAAGCATGAAAGATTTGGAGTTCGCCGTGCTCATCGTTGGGCAACGGTACTTGTATGAGCGAGTGTAAGTCACGTAGTACAGTATCCACTTCCCCGCGTCTGTAAAAAAGAATGTCCTCTACCACATTCCTGGTTTTCGTGAATTCAACAAATAGAATGACAGTCAAGACCTCGATTACTTTGCCAACATCTTGCACAGAGGAGAGAATGTGGTGATAGAAGAGGTCAAGTTCAGCGAGGGGATTGTCGGTGGCGGCTGCTGATAACCCGAAGACAGAGTCCAATCTGTCTGGAGGCCAATGGTAGGAAGAATCAAGATATTTCATTACCGTGGAGGCATAGATAAATTGTCCAGAGGACTTCTGAACAAGAAGTTTAATGTCAAGTTCAGAAGGCCACGAGTTGAGTAGCAAGGGATGTTTTTGCTTAATGTCATTGAACCTCGATTCCAGGAAGCGTTTTATGTCTGTATCAGGTTTATAACTGTCGTCCAGCACTATTCGGGTTGTTAAGGAGTGGAGGGGTTGTTCATTAAAAGTGTCACGGATGAGTGGATCTGGCCGGCTGGCTAGAAGGAAGAAAAGTGGCATAGTGAGTTGCTTCACAGCATCCAAAAAGATGTTGAGGATGTATCGGTGAGTTCTTGACTCTCCGCACTCGTCCAAGCCGTCTATAATAATAAACCTAGGTCTTAATCGGAGGTGTGGGTCGTCCTCAGCTGCATCATTGAGGGGTTTAATTATGAGAGCCTCTACCTGTGCTTGGAGGGACCGGGAAAGAAGTAAAGGATCGTCCTCGAGGGCTTTTCCAACCCGATCACGAATCTCGGGAATGGTGATTGTCAACTGGTATGCCAAAGTTGTTATTAGGAAGACTTCATTATTCCGACCAGCCACACTCCGAGAGAAAAAGAAACTTCCCGCCAGAATTCCATCTCTATGGCACATCTCCGCAATGGTTTGTGCTATCGCTGATTTTCCCGCTCCAGCAGGACCATATAACCAGATAAATAGGCAAAGTTTCGCGGCGTCCTTTACCCAGTCCATAATCCTCTTCAAGACGGCCTCGCGTGTTTTTTGGTGACACTTTGGTGGGTCATATCGCTCAGAGGAGTTGTGGAATGCTCCAGAGGCAATATTTTTCTGGAGGGACACGAGACCTTGTGCATTTCAGCGACAAAGTAGACAATTGGAGAGAAATCGGAAGTGCCTTCTCGACCATTATTGGAACTCATTATCTGAGCCGTGAATGTCCCTCCCGTGATAACCATATTCCGAGCGTCTCGAAACATAATAAACCTGGCGAAAGGTTTGAGTAGGGGAACTGTTGAAGAATTGGTTGATAGGTGTCCACTGTTGGAGGTGAACCCGTGAGAATTCAATTATGCCGTTGTTTTGTGAACCGCCTCCGCCGTTCAACTATTTTAGGAAGCCCGACTTTTCCTAGGAAAAATCGGTCAACCCACTGGCAACCACGAAGGCTGTCCGTTCTGAAATTATGTCCTATAATATCCAGGTTCACCGTCAAGAGTGGTTCTTCTCCGAGGCCTTGACAGCCCCCGGTTCTTCGAGTCCTCCTCACCATGTCCACGGGTTTCCTCGAATCCCCTGCCTCGGACGATGAGCTACTCATGGCCAATCGTCTCTTGGAACAAAATATCTGGACTAGGCCGGGTTCCTTGAGCTTTGATAGTGCCGTTGGCATATTCAGGCAAAATGGACTCTCGCCCACACAAGTTCGCGACATATGGAGGATTGCTGATAGCACCGGCAGTGGAACCCTTTCCAGAGATGAACTTGTTGTCGCAATTCGGTTAATGGGATGGGCGCAAGTCGGAGAAACAATAAACGAGGAATTACTGTCCAAAGGTATGCTTTTATTTTAAAATTCTGTTCTCTTTTCCAGAAGGCTGAGGCTACCTTAACTAGCGGCGCCACTGCCCAAGCTGAAAGGCTTTACGGATAAGTTACCGAAGAAAGCTGATGTACCGCCTCCACCAATCAACTTTGATGACACGACGGTTTATAAACATAACTTCAAAGGATCTGGTTCAATTACCGGATTTTCTGGCAGTCAGGGTGATTCATATTCATCACTGTGTTGAGAAAGACTTATTCACTCATACGTAGAAGACATTGTGGCGGATGCCTATACGGAACCAACTATAGCAGTAGGCCATGCTGCCAAATTTATGTTGGTTTGCAAACCTTGCGTACAATAGTGAAACTGACACATTTATAGGGAACTTGTTGAGGGACTGGGCAGAGAGCCCAAAGCCATGGAGTCCCGTGAATTTGCCTTGGCCGTGCAATTACTCAAATCTTGGTTAATTTCGACTCCGTCAAGCCTGCCTGAGACGTTGGGATCTGAGAAGCCGGCTCGAGAGCCTCCAACCCATGAACCATTCACCTTCTTTTTTGCCATCTAAACTGAATATTTCTCCACCAAATTCTGAACAATATCATGACCTGTTTGAAGATATTCAATTTCCTGAGAAAGTTGAATCCGGCATACGATCCTTTATCGCAGACATCGAGAAAGAAGGAAACATCAATGGCAACGTGGCTTATAATTTTGCTGCAGAATATAACCTATCCCTAGTCGACCTCGTCGCATTATGGTGCGGCTCTTTCTTGACCCCGTGGTCCGCAGATCCTTAAGATACTTACATTGTTTTTTTTTTACCTTAGGGGTGAAACAGACATCCACGCCAATTACACTATCACTGCAAACAGGCTGGCCATGTTCAGCGTGTTACTCCGAAGGAAGTTGGCAAATACAAGAACGCCAAATGCAGTGGCATCGGATTCCCGCCTGCGTACTCCAAAGGATCCACTGGTTATTGCGCCTCCTCCGTCCAGGCCCCTTGAAGGAGATGAGCCATCTTCAGTCAGGGACATCAATCAGGATCTCTCCCCAACCTCGGCGCTCCCGGTGTATACTCCCACTCTGCCCTTGTCTCACTCTATCCCAGAACCACGGCTCCCCATTAGCGTCATGGACGACGCCGTTTTGACGGAATTGAAACGGGAAATCACTCGACTTTCACAACTTGCAGAAAACTTTATTTCCACCCACAGTACGAACCAAAATATACTTCATCGAGTTGATGACCTTCAGGATGACAAAGATCGCCTTAATGCCTATCTGAGCGAGGAGGAGAAAAAAGTTTCTGACCTCTCGTTCTCCAATGAACAGCTCAAACAACAAGTAGAAGATCATCTTCGCGAGAACACTCGGCTCCGGGCTGAATTATCGAATATGGAGAAAGAGAGAGTCATCTCGGAGGAGAACACGTCGGCATTGGATGGGGGTGTGTTGAAACAGCAGTCACCATTACAAGAGTTTCAACAACAACCGGACTCCGTTAATGTCCCAGACCAACAGCTCGCAGAACGAACGGAGATTTTGAAAAACGTTGGCCACTTAGCTTCAGGTGGATCACCGCGCTCCGAATCACGTCGCAAGCAAGGGCTGCGTATGCTCTTTCTTAGGGCCTCGCTTGGCGAATCACAAACCGCGATTGCTGAGGCCTTGAGTGAGGCTGAGGGTCTTCGCTAGATTGTCGCTGCGCAATCCGAGCAGATAATCACATTGCGAAGACAAATACTAGATTTGGAGCACGACGCACATTCGATAACACCATCGAAAGATGACATGCCCAGTTATCTTGACAGCCCCTTTCAATTTCGAGGTCAACAGTCGCAATTTTATGACGATCTAACCGATTCGGATTCTTCTTCAGAGGTATCTGGACCTTCCGAACCTCCTGAGGATAACCTCGAACCTTTCCCCTTGTTGGCACTATCAACACAGGTGGGGGAACTTCGCGGAGCCAACGAAGATCTGCGAAAACGAAACTATTCCCTCAAGTTGGAGTTCTTGAAATTCCAGAAGGATGCGAGGAGAGCACAAGAACGGAAGGCGCAGCAAATCGGTCAGCTTACGGCCCAATTGGCCAACAGCATCGCAGAATGCACATCGCTTAGGGAATGGTCACTGGAGCAAGACGAAAAGCTACGACGGTCTCAGGCAGAGACCGCCCTAGTCCAGGAAGAAGCTGATCACCTTGGAAAGGTTATCGACTCCCAGACGCAAGCACTCTTCAAATTAAGGGCTCGGATCTCTAAGAACGATTCACAAGCTAAAGCCCAAACATCAGTCCCCTCGAGTCGACCCCCGGCGCCTGGTCCGCGAAAGTTGCCGCCCGTTTTGCATCCGTTCAGTCTCAAAACTTGAGTGCCAAGTAGAGGTTTACAAACTGCGAATTTGCAATGTATTTTTTTGTACAAATAATGGAGTCATTTGACTCAAGAGACTAGTTTCACGACAATGTTTTTGAGCAGCAGTGATCAATAATATATGCGAGCTTTGTCCATAGGTGCTTGTCGTGTCTCGCCGCTATAGCAGGAAGATATGACCTAAACCAATGGGAGTACTCGATTCAAACCATTGCTCAGATTCCAAGAAACCTGTCGGGACTAAGTAGAGGTACTTAGATAAAGAAAGGTCTCATAGTTGGTAAAATTTCTGCCGTCCAGTCTCGGCTCACCGAACGTCTAATAAGTTAAATAAGGCATACGTCTTACCGAAAAACGCAATCCAGTTGCTGAAAGTTTTTAGGTTTTATGTAATGTAATGACTCTGTTATTAGTATGTAACGAAAGCGGGGATTTCCAATGAGTCAGAGCAGATAAATATTGGGTGTGATGAAAACATGCAGATTTTGTTGGTGAGGGTAAGAATGTAAGTAGTGAGTAAAAGGAATTTGGCTTTACTCAAGTAAAAAACGTCAGGAGTGGTCCTAACACCTCACGCAATCGCGCCTGCAACCCTGCTAGAAGCAGGCCTACTCTCCATTCCAGCCTTGACATTCTGTGCATAGTCAACATTAAATGCCTCGTTCGCCATGCCCAGCGCAGCCTTGTCTCCGAAGAAATACGTCGAGTTGCTCTTGCTCTCCGCGATGGCCCTGAGCTGCTCCAGACGCCTGAGCTCGACGAGCGTGGTCAGGGCGAGTTTGCGGTGCTCTGGGAGGATGGAGTCTTTGTTGGGCCCAAGGGCACGCGCGATGTTTTCTACTTGTTGTGCGATGGCGGAAGCTTCCATTAGGGCTTGTTGTTGGCTGGTGGGCAGTGGGTCGGTTAGGATTTGGTATGGATGGATGTAGGGTAACGTACCGGGCTTCAGCTTCTCGGAAAACTGTTTTGTATTTCGCATCTGCTTCGTTGGATTTGGCTTCAAGCTGTTGATAATTGCGGTAAAAACATAGTCTGACAGTTTCGAAGGAAGAAGGACACGTACATGACCCTCGCTCTCCAGAATGACCCGTTGCTTCTGACCTTCGGCGACGTTGATCTGGGCCTGTGTGTCCAGAAGCTGTTTTCTGCGATTACGCTCGGCTTCCATTTGAAGTTCGAGTTGGCGCTGGAGAATTATAACAAAGGGATGAGATCGCGAATTGGTTAGAGAACTAATGTTAGAAAACTCACCTCGACTTCGCGGTTCGCAGGCTGGAACGATTGAACCTCGAATCTTGTACATTCAACACCCCAATCCTACATAAACGACCAAAATGATGAGAATCAATGTCAAAACCAATTGACACGAAATTATTTACAGAGATCGAGTTTCCAATGACAACGTTTAGTTGCTTGTTTAAATCATTTCGATCTGCGATGACCTAGAAAGACCGATTAGGTCAATCTTAGAAATAAATTCGACAGAGGATTTAACCGACGCACTTGGTCATAGGAGAATGTTCCTAGAACAGATCGGACAGCAGACGTCCCGATATTTTGCACATTCTTTTCTACTTCCGAAACGCCAAAACATGCCTTGAAATTATTCGGAGATGTTAAGTAAACGGGAATTATCGTGACAATTGTAAGCACACCTTGTAGCTGTCTTTTATACGGTAGAACAGGGATCCTGAGCATAAGATCGGAACCTAAGATATGAAATGAGTATCGGAAGGGCGCGTCCAAAAGCTTTCTCACATTATCGGCGGTGTATCCTGGAAGCTGAAAAAGTCATTCGAAGATTCGTGTTAGCGACATGCCCTTCAATTTTTAATGAAGCAAATTCGCACATTGGGAATGTTGACCGAGGACTCGCGGACGTCGAGGACGGTCAATGTGTGGTAGAAGGGTATCTTAATGTTCAGACCAGGTGTTAGTTTGACTGGGTCTCGACCGAGACTGTGGGTTTAGATAAGCACACGACCATGAGTATATGAAGGACCAATCACCTGAGACGCCAGCCTTCATGACCTTGCTGGATAACCGTAAGAAAGGTCCTTCGACCTAGAGCACGAGAGGAAGCAGACACCAGTCCTTGTCGATTGCCCAAAGAAACGCTGCCCCGAACGCCAGTTATGAGGTTCGTACGTGCCAATCGAGGGGTATTCATTCTTGTAAGCGTTGCCCAAAGTTATCAAGTGGGTACGTAACTGAGAGGATAGCTGGATAGATGGAAGATATGGGTATTTCGAAGGCAAAGGGCCGGGGTATAAAAGCTAGACGAAGACACAGCAAAAATGCATTTCAATTCAATGCCGCCACGACGCGTACGAAGACAAGCCCGAAAAAGCCTCACGGCGCTCACAGGGTCTTGATTACGTAATTCAAGGCTATTTCGGTAACGACCAACGTGCTTGTCGATCTGATGAAGTGCACACCCGGGCAAAATTTGGAAAGATATGAGTATGCTTCGTGTTCTATCAGCCTCCATTTAAAATATATCAGTACCAGATTTACTGGCAAGGTGAGTGCAGACGGGTTGGGGGTTGTTTTAGCTCATCTAATCTAATCTTCGCCATCCAGACACCCCTGGGTTGCCTTAATATTCACCAAATTGCTCACCGATCCCGCTAAGGGGAGGTTCATTTTAGAGGTTTATCAATATCCACTGCATTGCTCGCCGATCCACCCAGGGAGAGATTTATTTTAGAACTTCATGGCTATTTGTATCACAACGCGTCCGTGACAGACGCGTAATTAGAGTATCACATCACGTGCTCGCGTTGACCCAATAAACCAAGATCTGCACGTCGAACACCCACCACACCATCACAAACATGAAGCAAGAGACATCCACGAAAACACGCAAGGCCTCTTCACTTTCTCAGTCAAAACTTCCCTTCGGCTCAACGAGCAGTCGACCCTCCAAATCGTCCTCGTCTGGCACATCCAAAGCGGACATTCTCATCTCCATTAAACCTGTTCATATGAACAACATCGTTGAACGGAAGAAGAACCACGAGTTTCGGAAATATCTGATCTCTAACACGGTCGAGCGGATGTGGTGAGTATCGCTAAATTGCTCTTCACCTGACTCAACACTGAATCCGTCTTTCCCGGACTGTCAGGTTCTACGTATCCAGTCCGGACTCGACACTGCGTTACATAGCCACAATAGGCCACGGTAAATCGCCCGGTGAAATTGAGGACGAGGAAGGGTTGGGTAATGCAGATTTTAATGCGGGGTTGAAGGTTTCTAAGTATGGTTATGAGATCAAGGAGCTGTATCAGCTGAACGAACCTCTCGCCCTGACGGAAATGAAGGAAAGGTACGGGGCGTCGTGCCCTCAGCGGTTTTCCTATGTCTCGGAGAAGATGATTGGGAGTATTGTGCTGGAGGACCAAATTCG
The DNA here is from genome assembly GCA_023014335.1 of Galerina marginata. Lineage (NCBI taxonomy): Eukaryota > Fungi > Basidiomycota > Agaricomycetes > Agaricales > Galerinaceae > Galerina > Galerina marginata. The sequence goes on along the minus strand of JAECYW010000008.1, from coordinate 2,403,806 downwards.
GCTTTTCTGATTCGCGCTGTAACCCTGGGTACATTAATGGTATACGTATTCTAAGCATCCGGACTATTAGACTATTAACTAGTTTACAGAAAGTGCTTGTCAATATGACTTGTATAATAACCTAAAGTCTGGATATCACCCGCGTCAAGCTTTCAAGGCTTACCGACGTCCCCTTGCAATGGTTTATCCCCCTGAAACAAAGCGTCGATGTATGCAATGCTGTATGACCTGAACAGTTTATACGGATGCTTGACCCATTCCATGACTTCATCAAAGATGACCTGGAGGTCTTTTCCCTGCTTCTTGAACACCTCGTACGAAATAACGTAATCCTTGTTGTCGTCTTTGAGATACTGGTACGCTCCACTTTTCACATAGAGGCTCTTTGAAAGTTTTGCACCAGACCAGTCGACGATGAGTGGGGCGTACACGATCACCAATCCCTCTTCATGCCTGATGTTCCGCCACAAAAGTTGCTCTTGATAGTAGCCTGCATAATCGTTGCCTGTAACATGGATCCACGATGCGTCGGGGTCGCATGCAAACACCTTTGTGCGGAGGAGGTTGCGCAAAGGGGTGTTAAATTCCAACTGCCGGATGTGGTCAAGGTCGAAGAGGTTAAGGGTATATGGCCCATGCCGGGGGCATCGGAACTCGATCGTACTCTCGTCATCTGAATACGAGTATACATTCTGTGCACCGTCTTTATCGGCCAAACCGCAGTCGGCGCGAGGACAGGCTGAACGAATGGCGAGGTTTCCTTTGTTGGGCGAGAACGATGCCCCCAGCCCCTCGCGATTGCGTATGATTTCACGAAGGGCAGTAGGGACATGGGGGTCTCCCAGGAACTCGGATTGCGTGCGGACCTGATATTCCACCCCCGTGCGGTTCTTCAGCGCGTCAAGTATCTCGACGAAGTCCTCCATGTAATTGTCCATCTCACGCGTGAAACGCTGACTTTTCTGGTAGCGCAGGCCGTCGATCTCGAGCTGCTTTGACGGTGCAGTGTCAACGACATCCAGGCAGACAAGAACGTCGCGTTTGTGTTCCTGCCGAAGCCTCGCAGCGAGGAAGAAGGCGACGGTGAAGGTGATAATGGTCCCTATGTGCGGCGAGCTGTTGGGTTGGGAGCCAATGTGCAATATGATACGGTTCTTTGGACAGAGGAAATTCACGTGCTGAGTGAACTCGCTGCGGAAGATGTAGGATCCTCCTCCCAACGGGTGGTGCGCGACGTTGTCGTGCTCGATGATGTGGGTTGCGGTTGTCTTGTGGTTGGAGGTTATATTCTGCATATCTGGAGACATAAAGTAGGTCAATTCTGAGTGCTCTGAACGTTGGATGTACCTGGTGCTGTGGCAGTAATGAGACGCGTCACTTCGAATAATGAGGATTGTGGTGGTTATTAATAAAGAGAGGATCGCCAAAACAAGTTTAATCTATGACAAAGGGTGCCGGGCCCGGAGAAGCCTGATGCGTGTCTATTTTTATCTGATCCGGCAATACCTCCGATCAGGAAACGAGATAAGATCAAGACCGCGCGGGTACGACTGGGTCCGAGTACGCGTACGCTTGGGTACCGTAGTAACACCCGCGACATTAAAACGTTAACCAAAGACCACAAAAAGAAAGAACCCGATGTTTAATGCAGAATTGGGGGAGATATACAAGTACTAGTACATAATTCGTGAAAATCACCGAAATTATGTATTTCAGTCATCTCCAAGTCATCTCTGCATTTTTCGGCGTTCTTGGGGGTATCTTAATAAACGCATGGAGATGATAAGTCCAAGAGGAGAACCGGCAGCTTCGCCACAAAGGGTTTCCAAAAGCAGACGAACCGCGAGCAAGGATCGAATTTGAAAATTATTTTGAATTTCAAATCCGGATGACCGTTTCTTGCACGTGATCTCGACGCGTCTAAATTGAGACGCGTCGCGCGCCACGCGCTGCTGCTTTCCTCCGGATACAGGGAGTTCAGTTTTGTAGTGAAATTTGGTATAAAGCTACATAGTTAAACCTAAAACAATTAGAGTGTAAAATATTCCAGAATACTATTAGCTTCAGGGTATAGTACTTACTCAGATATTACCAATGCCCCATCTAAAAAAATCCTGAGCAGAGTGCAGTGAAGCAAAAACCTATTCAGAGCTTCAAATAGTTCTATAAGCAATTCTTAAATATGTTGTCAGGGTATTTGTGAAAGACAAGGGGACATTGTGCTTTTAGAATATGGAACTGGAGAATTCTTTCGAATTTTAGCCCATGGCCAGAAGAGAAGGAAAGGATGAAGCTTAACTATACCAATTCTCCACAAAATCACTTGATTTTTTTGCGTTGTGTACGCTTACATATACTCTAACAAAAGTCTGTAAGGCGATAGGCTCGCATTTACTTCAGATGTGAAATCCTTGCCAGTTCTCCATACATGAGTTGAGCACCACAGAGTTGTACCATAAATAAACTTTATCATCTCAGATAAATCTCACAAAGCGTAGAATTTATTACAGGGCAGTCAACCGGTAACACCTAACTATTAAGAACTTGTGGACAATATAATTTGGCAAGGAATGAATCAATTCCTGGTGAAATATATTCCGAGATTGTTTGAAAAGCCATGGACAGATTCCTCGACTTTTTGGAGCAAATCCCTGGGCTCCAAAACGCACGGATCTGCTTCCTAAAGACCTTAGGATGAACGATTTTCCATCAAATTAGCATCAATGACGTATGTAAGTCATTTACTGAATCACCTGATATAATTTGGCGCGTCGCGTACCGTCGCGTCCGAGAGACAGGGGACAATTGCCCCACGGCTGTCTAATTTGACTCGCTTATAATTGATCCCGCGGGAATGCAATGGCTTTCACAAGGGATATCTAGAGATTTCTTTTTCCCCACACCAAAGCCCCGTTCCAATTTTGAGCGATAAGTGGGGTGTTGGGAACAGCTGTACACAGATAATCCATTTTTGATGGGTAGAGATCCACCGAACGCTTCATAATCCGAAAGTCCTCTACAAAGATCGTTTAGTGAATTATTAGTCGTAGTAAGCCATGAGTCATGAACTTAAAGTCCAGCGCAGACGGGCCGTGCTTAGAAGGCGAATATTAGTATCACTTCATCCTTGAGTTGTTGGAAGGACCATATTTTATCGCCTTTTTGAGTCCACTTTGCGGTATTAGCGTTCCAATCCCATCAATGTGAACATGAGAACAACGAGATATGTAGCAAAGATCAACCATTTTAAGAAGAGGTCTAGTAAGCCGTTAGTAAGCCGTGCCGAAACCTATTGTAAGCACAAAAAGCACGCAAGACCTGCGGTGGATGGGGTCACTTTTCAACACGCTCCTGGTCTATAAAAGACAAATATTCCCGAGCTTGAAGCCTATCTTTCACTGTTTGACAACTCCCTCTCTCAATAATGTCTGACCCGACTACGACGTTGAAATTCATCGCCCCTCCCGAAGCGGGTGTACGCCCGGTGTTTAGCCTTGGCAGTGCCGGCTCAAAGCAGATTCAAAGGAACTTCGGATTTGAGCAGAAAGAAGTGGTTATCGAAAACGTGCGTGGTAAAGAGGATACCGTGTCGCTTGACACCACTGGTTTCCAATACTTCCACGAGCCGTCCAAGCACAAGAACTTTGAAGACGAAGAAGCGGTCGTCCGGGATTATTATCCCGAGAGCATCGAAATCATCAAGAGATTGACCGGCGCTAGCCGAGTGGTGTTATTTGATCATAGTGCGTTAGGCGCTCACCTTTTATTACAACAAACTCATTTGTCCACTTCCAGCGATCCGTCGC